>JAQPPZ010003177.1:3550000-4750000 GCA_028583015.1 Wollemia nobilis
ATCTAGAAGAGTCAACTGATCCAAACGAGATTACCGTGTCGTATCGTCATTGATGAACTCTTTCAATGCAACGTACAATGTTGGAATTTCCAACTCTGAGGACGTAATGGCCTCAACGCCATATACAAGAAAAAATAGTGTTGCCCTATTGGGCATCTGCACACTAGTCCTATAAGCCCATAATGCAAGGGGTAATTTCAGATGCCAATCCTTATGATTTTCTTTCACTATCTTGTTTGAGGCCTCTGCTTACCCATTTGCCTATGGATAGTATGGTTTCATAAAACTGTGTTGAATGTTGTATTTGGACGTTAAATCCCACATGTTTTTGTTTTTGAATGACAGACTATTATCCAAGATTATTTTTTATGGTATCCCAAAGCAACATATGATATTGTGGAGTATGAAATATGCAATGCGAGGTCCTATTGTCAACATTAAAGGGATTTATTCCACCCATTTGGTGAAGTACTCAGTGGTCATTAAGATAAATGTGTGTCGGCTTGAGGATGGGGGAGAGATATTTCCAATTATATTGAAACCCCACTAAGAAAATGATCAAGCTACCTAAATGGGCTGTAAGACTTGAGATGGTAGGTGTGTCATATTTGCAAGATGTTGACATTTAATACACTTCCTAACATACTCACAATAATCCTTCTCCATGGTGGTCCAGTAATAGCCCATTTGAAGGATACACTTGACGACGACCATGTCATTGAAGTAGCCATCACATGTACCATTGTGAGCTTGTGAAATTTCCTAATATTATTCTTGGATCTCTAGGCAACGAATGAGGACTCCATCATAGCTTCGATAATACAATATACCTCCTAGCAAGTGTTAAGATTCCATACTAACATTATTTTGTAATTTCCATTAGTATGTAATGACCCACTTCCAATGTGGGGGATCCCATATATAATGTTATTTTGTAATGTACGTGGTATGTTATGCTTCTATCCAAGTGGGGTCATTTGATGTAATCATTATCAAGATTGTAACCGACATTTGGTAGAAGATTCTAGCTCGAGTGGAATTTTGCATGTAAGCCAACTCTTGATCCTAGGGTTAGGGTTTGCATGAAGTCTTTCTTTAAAAAGCTATGAAGCCATGTACGAAGCATATTTTTGCAAGTTAATGAAATATTTAAGGAGGTTGCCCCCTCGAAGAGGCCTACAATTTTGAGTTATTTGTGAGACTATTTCAATTTTGTAATTACTTTTTGCATAGTATTATTCTATTATTGCATGTATTTTAGTTATCTTTTAGTATTTTATGTGTGTGAGCTTTATTTCAATAGTAGGTTCCTAAAAAATGGTATCAGAGCACTTTCTAGGTTCGAGTTATGCTACAACTGAGATGATTCTTGTCATCCATTCCACCTTTTAGGTATAAATTTCCATGTGTTTTTCATTTCTATTTTTCCTTTATTAAAAAATCCAAAAAAAATATAGTTTGTTTTTTTACCAGAAAATCTAGAAAACACAAAAAATATAGTTTCTATTTTAGTAGTTATGTAGGTTAGAAACCCTGTGCTGGGGGTTTTAAAATATTGCAAAGGAGATATCATTATTGGCTAAGTTAGATAGCCCATAAAGCATCTAGTGAAGTGAGGGGTGATCAAGCTCCAATACCCAGGCCTCATAAAACACTCACGCATGAAATCAAGCTCCCATGCATCTTCGGGTGTATCGGGAGACCATTCTAATGTTAACAAAATTTTATCCAGTAAGAAGATTTTCGACCTTGTATCATCTATAGTCCATGGGACACAACATCTCAAATGATTACCCTCCCATATTGTCAGAGAGGTGGATAGTGTGCTCAAGGGTATGTGTAGAATCCTCCTTGGGTAGTGGCCTAAAATATTGGTTTGAGCACTATTTTTCATCACTATGGTATAACAGAGGACCTATGGGTGTTACATACTCTTTTACCTAGCATACCCTAGTTCTATTAAATACTTCAACCTGCAAAAACACACATCTTCCTGTTTTGTTAAACCTGCATTCACGATCCCAAAAAGTGAGCATACAGAGGACTTCCCTATCACAAAATAAAACACCTTGCATACACCAAAATGTAGGACAAATTTTGCAAGTGTCTCTAATAGTCTACAATATTCTAGTACCATTCAGGTTAGTAATAGTAACATCAGGTCAGTGGCAGTAATAATTCGATCAGTGACAATAACAGTTAGGTCAACAATAGTAACAGTAACAGTTAACTATAATAGTTAGAAAATATAGGTGGTCAAGGTCAGAAACAAAACTGTTAGTATCTGTAACTACAATACAGGTGACAGGATAGTAACATGGTGATCAGTTGTTAGATTCGAGATAGCTAATTTAGTTTTCCTACTTGACCTAGAGCCCAAAACAAAAAAAATAGGGATATCTCTTCACACAAATCTCATATTGACTAAAAAATTTAGTAGATAATTCTACACTCTATTCCAGATAAAATTGTCCTTGGTAGCCCTTGGTCAACTTTTACACCGATTTTCCAAAAATAACAATTTTTTATTTTTCTTTCTAAGGCCATAACTTTTCAACGGTCAATTAGATTGATATAAAGTTTTGGGAATAGAAGCTACTTGTTATTCTGCACCAAAGACCCTCAAGGACTCACTGGTGAAATTTTAAGTCCAAGTGGAGGAAATTACCTTAACATTGCCTTGCAACCAATAGGAGATCATAAAAAGTCAAGAAATTTAGTATATATCCTCATTGAGCACTCAGATCAAACAACCACCGAAGTGGACCCTATCCTAAAATTAGTGTTGCAATCCATTTCCCAAATTAAATTTTGGACCTTTACTAAAAATAGTAACTCCTAAAATCCCACATCTATTTTTAGTAACTGAGTAAAAAAGTTCAAGGCTATCTCAAATGGCAAGTGGCACTCGTGGACATCAAAAAGAGGTAGAATAAAATATTGCTTCAATTTTGGATACCCTACTAAGTGTTGTTATTGGCTTGAAAAAAACAACTGAACACTTGATGACATAATTTCAAACTTTTAGAGTTGACCAAGATACCTCCAGAATTCGCATAGAAGAACACCTAGTAGATGTTGAGTCTAAAATACAAGGTGGTCCAATAAAGTCTGAGTATCATCACGAAATGGGAACATATGACTCTCACATTCTCTTTGATCGTGATACTCCCTTTAAGATGCAAAAACTAAATTTTTCTAAGTTCAATGGGAAGGATGTTGATGGATGGTTATGTCATGTTGCTCAATTATTTAGACTCCATGATATCCCCATTTATCACCGAGTTCAAATGGCTTCTTTCAATTTGGAATCTGAAGCCTTACAATGGTACCAATGGTTGCTAGAAAACTATCCCTGATCCTTCTTGGGCAGAATTTGAGTCCCAATTACTCACGTGCTTTGGATCTAGTGAGTATAATTATTTTACAGGATAGTTGAAAAAATCTGAAACAATCTTCCATAGTTTGAGATTACCAAATACAATTTGAGATATTGGCCAACAAAACTACATGAATGAATGAAGGGTTCTATATGATTTGTTTTTTAGTGGGTTGTGGGAAGATCTCCAAGTCGAGGTCACAATGTTTAAACCACAATCCATGATGCAGGCTATCTAGTTGCCTCATTTGGCCGAGTGCAAATTTTTAGCTCAGAGATGGTTATCTAAATTTCCATAGGCTAAACCCTCTTTTCTTCCTAGATTCCATAATCAACATGAATAAAAACTTGTTGCACCCACTACTACCCCCAAATGTTTAACCATTTCCAAAATAGATGCACGACGTGCCCAAGGGTTGTGCTACAATTATGATGAAAATTTTTCTCGAGGGTATAGGTGTACACAAAATAAATTATTCCTCATCGATGTTGATGAGCCTGACACGAGCGACCATAGTGATGATGACATTGAATCAGTAAATGAACCACATAAACCAGAGGAATAAAACCTGGATGATCATAGGCTAAAATTTATGTTCATGCTCTTGCTAGCATTACTACACCCCAAATCATGAAAGTTGTGGGTTATTTAAAGGGTCTATGACTTACCATATTGATTGATTTTGGTAGTATACAAAATTTTATTGATACCCTCATTGCCAAGCAGGTAAATTTTTATGTACACACATGTAATTCCTTTGAGGTTATGGTAGCAAATGGTGGGACTTTACCTTGCAAGGGAAAATGTCATAATGTTAAGGTCAAGATTGGGGACTATGAGCTCAAACAAGATATGTTTACACTTCAATTAGGGGGATGTGATATTGTGTTGGGATATCAATGGTTGGACACATTGGGAGTCATCTCTTGGCACTTTGGTGAGCTTTGGATGCAATTATCATAGAATGGATAGTCCTACACTCTCCATGGCTTAAAAGTAGGGTCATCATAGATTATTAGTTCCAACCGAATGGAGAAGTTGTTAAAAAAATCATCTTGGGGTGTCATAGCTTAGATTTTTGTGATCCAATCGTATTTTTCAGAGGAGGATTTTTTTCTTGAAGATTTGCAACTTATTTTGACCAAGCACAACTCTGTTTTCGCTGAGCCAACATAATTACCACCTCATCACTCTCATGACCATGCTATTCCCTTATTACCTGGTAATGCACCACCAAACATTAGACCATATAGGTATCCTCATGCTCTTAAGTCAAAAATTTAGAAGTTAGTATAGGAATTGTTAAAATCCAGGGTCATTTGGCTAAGCAACAATACTTACTCTTCTCTGGTTTTACTGGTATGCAAGAAATATGGGTTCTGGCAATTGTGTATTGATTATCGAGAGCTCAATAAAATCACCATCAAGGATAAGTTTCCTATTTTGGTGGTGGATGAATTACTGGATGAACTTCATGGGACTATGTATTTTTCCAAACTTGACCTTTGCTCGGGGTACCATCAAATCCAGCTCAAAGAGGAGGATATTCCCAAGACTGCATTTTGTACTCATGAAGGTCACTATGAGTTTTTGGTAATACCATTCAGCTTGAATAATTCCCCTTCCACATTCTAGAGCCTCATGAACAATATTTTTTGTCCATTCCTTCAAAATTTCATTCTAGTCTTCTTTGATGACATTCTGGTGTATAGTCACTCATTGGAAGAGCAACTTATGAATGTGAATCAGACACTCCATTTTTTGGTACAACATCAACTCTATGCTAAGCATTTCAAGTGTTCTTTTGGGTTGAAATAAGTAGAATATTTGGGACACATTATCACTAAGGAGAGCATTAAAGTTGATCCCAAGAAGATCCAATCTATTCAGGAATGACCAAAACCTCACACTCTGAAAGGTCTTCGAGGATTTTTAGGGATTACAAGTTATTATCATAAATTTATTCATAACTACGGTAAAACCGTAGCTCCCCTCTTTCCAAGAATTGAAGCATACCATGACCACTACGCCTATCTTGGCCATGCCAAATTTATCCAAACCATTTGTTATTGAAAGTGATGCTTTAGGTTGTGGTATTGGGGTAGTGTTGATGCAAGAAGGGAGACCCTTGGCCTTCACTAGTAAAGCTCTATCCAACCGTAATTTGGGAAAATACACTTATGCCAAGGAGATGATGGCAATCCTACATACTGTAACCCATTGGCGACCATATCTCATTGGGTGTCATTTATCCATTAAAACAAATCATTAGAGTCTTAAATACATTTTGGAGCAATGGGTTTCCACCCCTAAACAACAAAAATGGGTCTCTAAACTCATGGGATATGATTATGATATCACCTATAAGAAGGGTAAGGAGAATATTGTGGTTGATGCTCTCTCTTGCCAATTTTAAGCTCTCAGTATGTTGTGTGCCATTTCATTTTTGATACCCCAATGGATTGATTATTTATGCTAGGAGGTACTTTAGGATTCTAAATTGTAGACTTTGGTTGCTTCCCTATCCACTGAGCCTACTTCATGTCCAAGATACACTTGGGATGGCCAGGATTTGTGTTACCACCAACACCTTGTTGTTCCCCACAAGTCCTCACTATGAGAACTTCTCATGACAGAACTACATGCTACTCCATCTGCTGGACATTCAAGATTTCTCAAAACATATGAACGACTTAAGCACACTTTTTTTTAGAAGGGTATGAAAAATGATATTCATGATTTTGTGGTAGCTTGTGATACATGTCAGTGAATGAAAGGTGAAATAGTGTGTTCTCTAGGCACTCTTCAACCCTTGCCCATTCTTGACTAGGTCTAGATAGATATTTCTATGGATTTTATTGAATTATTACCTAAGTTTGGTAGAAAATCTGTTATCTTCATGGTAGTAGATCATATTTTAAAGTATGCTCACTTTTGTCCCCTATCCCATCCTTACATAGCCTCCATCGTTACTTAAATTTACCTTGATTCTATCTTTCACCTTCATGGTCTACCCTCCTCCATCGTATCCATTTGTGATCCAACCTTTACTAATCACTTCTAGCAAGAATTGTTTAAGTTGTAGGGGACTCAGCTCAAGATGAGTTCAGTGTATCATCCACAAATGGATGGCCAAATAGATATTGTCAATAAATATTTGGAAATCTACCTTCGTTGCTTTTCCTCAGATCATCCTACATACTGGGCAAGATGGCTTCCTTTGACCGAGTGGTGGTACAACACTTCCTATCACACAGCCACCAAGGTTACCCATTTTGAGGCGGTTTATGGGTGCCCTCCATCGACATATTCCTCCTACATTCTAGGTAGCTCCAAGGTCTATGTAGTCAAAACTACTCTCAGTCAACATGCTGATATCCTCTATAAACTTAAGCTAAATTTGGAGGTAGCCCAGAACCGGATGTGCCAATAGGCTGATCAACACCGTTATGAGCGTAGTTTTGATGTGGGTGATATGGTTTTCCTTTTCTTGCAACCATATAAATATTTGTCCCTCCAACTTCATCGATGCCAAAATCTTGCTACAAAGTACTATGGGCCTTATCAGGTGTTACATTGGATTGGTGCTATAACCTACAAATTGGCTCTTCTACCTACATCCAAGCTCCATTCTATTTTTCATGTTTATGCTCTCAAAATTGTGGTGGGAAATTAGGTACAATTTCAATCTGCACTCCTAGAGTTAGATGAAGAAGGTTCTCTCTTTCTTGAACTTGAAAAACTATTGGATCATTGGATTCACACTATTTACAATCACACCATTACTGAAGTCCTTATTCAGTGGTGTGGGCTCTAACTGGAAGATGCTATATGGGAATCTCTCCATCAGCTCCAACACTAGTTTCCTTACCTTTAGCTTTTAGGACAAAGCTTTTTGAAGGGGAAGGACATGTTAGGATCCCATCCTAACGTTATTTTGTAATTCCTATTAGTATGTAACGATCCACTTCCAACATGGGGGATCCCATATATAATGTTATTTCATAATGTACATGGTATGTTATTCTCCTAGCCAAGTGCGGCCATTTGATGTAATTGTTATCAAGATTGTAACCGACATTTGGTAGAAGATTCTAGCTTGAGTGGCATTTTGCATGTAAGCCAACTCTTGAGCCTATGGTTAGGATTTTCATTGTATTTCTTTAAAAAGCTATGAAGCCATGTATGAAGCATATTTTTGCAAGTTAATGAAATATTAAAGGAGGTTGCCCCCTCAAAGAGGCCTGCGATTCTCAGTTATTTGTGAGACTATTTCAATTTCATAATTACTTTCTGCATAGTATTATTTTGTTATTGCATGTATTTTAGTTATATTTTATTATTTTGTGTGTGTGAGCTTTATTTCAATAGTAGGTTCCTAAAAGAAAGATATATCTTATCACTTTGTATTTGAATGCTCATATTTCAACATGTGATAGTCCCTGTGGGACAATTCCAAGCTTCAGGAAATCTTGTAACTAGGATAGCCAATATTGATAAGCTACAACCTCAACAGATAAGATGACTTGTTTCTCCTACAATTCAATGTACACAAATGCATATTGAGAAATAACCTTGTGGTGAATGATGGTACCATTCCCCATAGGACCCTATGAAATCAAGGACCCCCAAGGCACCTTCTTCAAAAAGTCTCTAGCTTTACAGAATCAGTCATGGTCTGGTTCTATATGAATCATGTTGACTGATTATTTTTTATAAAAATCCTCATGCTACATCATTGAGTGTGAGAGAATTTTCACATGAATGGTAGTGAAATCAGTAGATGGATTCTAAGGGATCAAGGATCCCAAATATTCCATAGTGTTTGTAAATCTATTTTATGTGCGAAGGATTACCTCGATATTATACCATTCTAGTTGGGATAGATAGGTGTCAACAAGCTCCTTGTAAGCAATTAGGATTGGATCTCTACATTGAAATATTCATTTAACTTGATTGACTATGAGGAGGGAGTCACCAAAGATGTTTAGCCTTTTTATCTTCATAGCAATGGCTATTTTGAAACCCAATACTAGGGACTTGTATTTAGTGTTGTTATTAGTTAGGGTAAGTCTAGTTTAAATGACAAGTGCATTGGAGCACCTTGTGGCATGAAGAACACAATCCTTGCACCACCTCCTTGCTCAAACTTTGAACCGTCGAAGAAAAAAGTCATGTCAACTTCATTTTCAAGTTCTTAAGGTTTGGGTTCTTATGAAAATGTAACGACTACATCATCAGGAAGTTCTATGGTGAGGGGCCTATTTTTTTGAAGAGGTGCCTCAGCTAGTTGATCAACTATGACTTGTCCTTGGATTTTGAATTCCAAGTTGAATTATTTCAATAGCATGATCCACTTTGTAGTACATGTATTATGATACGTTTTGCTCATCATATATTGCAAAGGATTTTGTTTGGATATTACATACATTGTATGGCTCAACATATAGTGGTACAATTTTTTGGTTGCAAAGACAATTTCTAGGCATATTTTTTCTACATATGCATATCCTATCTCATAGCTCACCAAGGTGTAGTTGATGTAATATATCACTTATTATTTATCTTGCATGTTATTTTGGGCCAACATGGTGCCCAAAGAAAAATAAGTGGTGGATATAAATAGTAGGAATGGCATGTTTGGCCTTGGTGGAGCTATGATTGGTAGTGTTACCAGGTACTTGATTTCAGCAAAGGCTTGATGGTATTCTTTGTCCCATTGGAATGGGACCCCCTTGTGTAGTAGTCGATTCATGGGTTGACATTATTTTGATAATTGTGTGATGAATCACTTTATAGATGCTACTTTACCCTGTAAGCTTCTCATCTATTTGATGTTAGTGGGTGGGCCCATTTCTAGGATAGCCTTTACCTTTGTTGGGTCTACCTCGATGCCTCATTTAGAAATGATGAATCCCAAGAGTTTTCTAGAAGTTATGCCAAAGACACATTTCTTGGGATTCAACCTGACATTATGTTCAATCAGGTGATCGAAGACCTTCTTGAGGATCTCAGCATGCTCTTCATGCAACAATGACTTGGCTAGTAAGTCATCGATATAGTCTTCTAATATCTTGTGCATGTAGTCATGGAAAATGTATGTCATAACCCACTAATATGTGGCACTAGTATTTTTAAGACCAAATGGTATTACTTTGTAGTAGAATGTCCCCCATGGAGTGGTGAAAATGGTTTTATGCTGATCTTCAAGTTTAATATGAATATGATTGTAACCAAAAAAACCATCCATTAGGGAGAGCATCTCATGACCTATAGTTGCATCTACAAGAGCATTTATGTTGGGTAACAATAATGAATCCTTTGGTGTTGCCTTATTGATATCCTTGAAATCCGTGCAAATATGAATTATTCCATCAGGTTTTCCTATAGGTACCATGTTTTATACCCATTCTAGATAGTTGATGGGAAAAATAAAGACTACATCCAATAGTTTCTGCAACTCATTCTTTACCATCAAAGCAATGGTTGGATGTATATTTATGAGATTTTTCTTGACCAGTTTCTTCATGAGATCTAGTAAAAGGTTGTGGACAACCAACTTCAGATCTAGTCCCGACATATATTTATAGGTCCAAGCAAAGAGACTTTTAAAAAAAACCCCCCCCACCCCCCCCCCGGACAAAAAGGGGGAAAACCCACCCCCCCCCCCAAAAATTTATAAAAAGGGAATAGCCCCCCCCCCCCCAACTTGGTCTCTCTCTCAATAGAGGAATAATGATGGCCTATTCTTATGGAGACAAGCTTTCTCTGAATTTGACTTTCTTTGAATGAGAAGGATCATCACTTATGTCCACCTTGAAAGTATCCTCTATTTCCATATGTGACCCCTCCTTAAGTTGGTGAGGAGTTGGGATTAAGTGGATATCATCTACTAGGTTTATAGGTCCTACTAAGTCAGGGTCGAGACCAACGTGATAGACATCATGTGTGCAACCTGGTGCAAAATGGAATGGTTGTAGCATCTCTTCATTAGGGAAGAAATATTTAGGATCTAGGGGTGAATCAGTGCAATCCCAATCAATAGCAACTAAGTTAATACACAATGGTTTCAAAGTATCTATTGGGTTGTGAAGTGGAGTGGTCAAATAAATGGATATCATGTTGATGGATGGGATGAAATATCCAAGACCATGTGGGTGAAAATTTGCATCAATGGTTTTCCCTCCATATTCATGATGAGGCTCTAGGGGCATAGGTATCTCAGGATCCAATCTATAGATAAATGAGATGATGGGATCGTTAGGCTGCAACAACTCTCTAAATGTAGGTAGATCAGGGAAAACCATGTGATAGATAATATCTAGGTTTACTAGTCTTCCTAGGAAGATAAGGTCAGGATCTATGGTGCAGAGTATCGCTTCTATTTAAACAAGCATATTGAATTGATGTAAATGATGAGGCCCAAGATAAGCCATCTTGGTATCATCCTCATAGTCACCTTCATCTATAAAAAAACCCTCATTACTAGCCACTGGAATTGGGTGGTGGCTTACCTATTAATGCTTAAGATGGGCCATTTCAGTCTAATATTCATAATAATAGTCGCTTATGAAGAATCCATTGGCATTTACTTTTGGCCCTATGATGTGGTGTGCATGTATAGGCCCAAGGTAGGCCATCTCAATTGAGTTCTCTGGCTCATAGTCACTCTCATCCGAGATGTATCCACTTTCTGTGTAACCTATCCAAGTAAGGTGTTGAACATACTGAGGCCCATGATAGGACAATCTGGATTCATCCTCAGATTCACTTGTGACATACTTATTTTACTCTTGCTCATAACCATGGATTGTCTTGTCCTCCTATAGGATGATTCCTTATGGTTATGCTTCGAGATAGTAATCAGGGTGATACTCATCAGGTGGTTTGATATTGAACATAGAAACCCATCCATAACCCAAGTAGTTTATGCTAGGGGGTTGATAGGAATTATAGTCAATTTATTCCCCAAGCACCAAGCTTAGCCTATCTAGGGTTGCTGCCAATGAATCATCGTGGCTCTGTATTTGATACCCTAGACCCCACCTATCAGTAGGCAGCTAGTATTGTAGCTGGAACATAAGCCAACACTCTTGCTCATACAGACCTAAGCCATAGCCATGCTAATGGCATCGCTCAAAGTACCTTAGAGCAAACTCAAGATTTGATAAATAATGAAAATTCATGATGAATGGTTCATCCTCATCCTCTTCAATATCAGAAGCATAATGGGCACAGTCTAAACTAGCATATATGAAGTTGGTTTGGTCATACGAAATCCCTAATGGAACTAATGTTCCTACTGGCATATTTGGGACTCTTGGATATCCCATGTCTTGCGTAGACTCAATAATAGGCATGAAAATCATGTTCTACACAAGATATTCACCTAACCATATGTTGGCTAAGTGAACTATCACATGTGGTGTAGATGACACCATTGATGAAGCAGGTGAGGTAGGTTGAGGTACCTCCTCGGCTATGTCTTGGGAATATTCCTCCTCCATGGGATTTGGAATTTTTGTAGCTACTATAGTTGGAAGTTCTTTAGGTCCTTCCTCCACTAGGGGTCTTTTTAAATTCTAATAATCCTTAGCCTTGGACGTTGTAGATTTCTTAGAAGTGCTAGTAGATTTAGATGCAAGAGGTAGTGCCAATGTGGACGGGTCACATCGCACTAATTTAGACTTATTTTTGGGGTATGCGATGGGGGATGAATGCCTTATGTACAGATGTGTTGATGAAAGGATGAATTCCCCCAGTAAGTCAACCTGATGCATGTGTTTAAATAGCTTTTCATCTGATAGAACCACATGCACTTATCCCTCATGCACATACTTGATGTATTGGTGTAAGATTAAGGGAACACACTGCATGTCCCTTATCTAAGGATTACCTAGGAGGATGTTGTATTGCATTACCCCCTCTAATACATGACATATCACAGGGATGGTCTTATTCCCTAACTTTATAGGTAGAACAAATGTACCCACTATGGAGCATAGCACATCATTTAAAGCTCTCAATGTATAGGAGGTTGGGACAATGTTGGATCTAGGGATTTTTAGGTGCCCTATAGCCTTTGTTGTGATAATATTAATCGATGAGCCCATGTTGATTAGGACCCACTTGAAGGGTATGTCATTTATTGACATGATGATATACAAAGGTGGGTTTGCTATGGTAGTAGGCACTACCTTGATTTCATGATCATAGAACGGATCACAAGCTCTTGCTACTGCTACACTTACCCCACAAAGTGTGTGAATGCATATGGGTTCTGGGTCTAGAGATAAATTGATCTCAATATCTCTATTAAATTCTCCCTATGCCTAGGATATTGTTGTATGAGCTCATAAATTAACAACTTGGCTAGATTCATTTATAGATTTTTCTCCAGTCTACTCTGAACAGTTACCGCAGGTCACACTGGCAAACCTAGAGTATTATTTTGCACCTGTCTCTATAGAGGTGTAGTTGGGATATGAATAGGAGTTTTTTAAGGCTCTAGTTGATTGTATTGTCAAATCCTAGTTGTCATTTTAACTATCTCAACCATTTTTATGCATCCTTGAGTGGGCAGATCGACTCGAACTTGGTTGACTTGGGCAACCTGATCTCTAGGGGCGTCATTATTTGGCAATGGGTTTTTGAATATACCCATGTCTCTATTATCAGGTTCTAATGGATTGCCAAATTTTAGCTCACCCTTATTAACCATGTTTTGGACAATGTGCTTGAAACTTATGTACACCTTGATATCATGTCCTTGCTATCTATGATATGGAGAATACTAATCTTCCCTATATCCCTTGGGCTTGGGAATATTAGGGTCTTGTAGTTATACATCAAGAAATATGATTATTTGTGCCTCACTTAACTGATTAAATATTGATTGCATTAATTTAGATAGAGGTATGAAATAGTGAGGTGGATGACTTTCCTTATTTTGACCCTGGTTGTTCTTTGGGTTGTAATTGGTCGATGGGGGCTAAGCCTGATAGTTCTGAAGTTTTTAGCTATTGCTTCCCTTTGGCATGCTTAGACAACCTAGTTGACTTAAGTAGGCTTGGTTTGATGCTATTGATTCTTATTATGGTTGTTATTATTCCACTCATTTTTTTTCTAGAGTTCAAGGTCTCCTTCATTAGTCATTATATCCTCTATAATCTTGGCTTGAGCCACGACTTCTTCTAATGTTTCATACTGCTACAATTGCAATAGCAATGAGATGTGTTTGGCACAACTCTTTGTGAACTTCCAGATGAGCTCTTCAGTGGTAATGGAGAATGGTATTTATGCCATTATTTTCCTCCACCTATTCCCATAGTCCATAACTAGCTCATCATCATATTTCTTAAAGTTCGCTAGATTGGACAAGTTCACCTTCTTCTTGATATCGAAGGAGAAGCATTCAAGAAATGCATTCACTAGTTGCTCAAAGATGACGATGTTGTGCTCGGGTAGTTGATTGAACCATTGAGTTGTTGCACTAGATAACATCATGATGAATATTCTTAGCATTAGGGCATAATTTTGCTAAAGCTGGAAGCACACATTCATGAAATTTGTAACGTATTCTTGCACATATTCCTCTCCTTTAAACTTGTCTAGACTAGGCATCTCAAAGTGCCTAGGGTATGTAGGACTTGGTACTGAGGGGCACAAAGGTTGGTTTTGTATTTTTCTTAAAGTTGGATTTTTCCCAACCGTGTCCTACTTCTCAAGATATTTGACTCTCTCAGTGAGTATTTGATATACCTTTGAGGAAATAATCTCATGTTCTTGAAGGTTTAATCACGGTCGTAAATGAGGTAATCATGTGTATGCCTGGTTTGGGCATCTGTATTCATCTCCCATCACCACAGATGGAGGTTTAGAATATGTCTACTCATGATCTTCCATCCTTACCTATTCCTCATTTATTTGTATCTATTTAGGATCCAGGTGTTGTTGATGTTGTGAGGCATAGTGAGTGTGCTCATCTCTTTGTCTAGTGCATCTCTCATGTTGAGAATCGGTACATCTATCATGTTGGTATTACTCACCACCTATGTGTAGGTCAACCTAAGCCAACCTATCATCCTGCTCTTCGTGCTCAGCTCTTTCCTCTCTCAAGCATTGTTCATGTAGGTGCAAACACCTTTTCCTTTGTTCTTCTTGCTCAAGAGTTTCCAAATGCTCTAGCTCAATGCGTAGTGCTTCTTATAACCTATGTATGTGGTTAGACTGACCTATCACTGAAGGTTCATGCCTCTCTAACTTTGTGTGAGGATTTATAATGGATAGGCCTCTTGGAGAGGCTCCTACTATGTTCTTGCCCTTATCTATCTAGGGTGACTTTATCTATGCACTATGATCTATGTTGTGTACCCCCATGGTCTGAGGCAGTGTATGTGCTGCGGGGTTTCTTTGAATATTATATTGATTCATTGGTGTGCCTTATGGTTATGCTATGCAAAATTCCTGATATAGAATGTATATTAGAAATTATTCTTTGAGTTGGTCTCGAGGGAACTCGATCCAACTCATAAAGTTATCTGGTATTCTATTCCATGACCGATCCTATGGAGTCCCATTAGCACCAATGAGATCATAATCTAGGGGTATCCTCCCATATTTATGGAGGCTATAATATGTTCTTGGTCTATGATTGGATGAAGGCCTAGTGTCTTACACCTCAGTGGGCTAATATTTTCTAAGTGTGTCATGTGAAGTTTGGGACCTTGTAGCCCCTACATGCATATATGATGATGGAGGTCTTGAGGCCTCTACATGTTTGTGTGATGATGGAGGCCTTGAGGACTCCGTATGTATTTGTGATGATGGAGGCCTTGAGGTATCCTCATGTTTGTGTGATGATTGAGGTCTTGAGGCCTTTGCATGCTTTTGTGATGATGGAGGCCTTGAGGCCTCCACATTTCTATGTAATGATCGAGGTCTTGAGGCCTCCTAATATCTATGTGATGATGGAGGTCTTGATGCCTCTGCATGTTTGTGTGATTATCAAGGAATTGAGGCCCCATAACGTCTATCATAAGAGGAACTAGGATATGGATCTCTCGCTAGGGTTTCTTGAGGAGTTCCTCCAAGGGTTGAGTTGTCACCCCTAAGACTTGCTGAAATTCATCCAGTGACACTGTGGGTGGGCGGATCAACACCATTGTGATTGTGAGTGTGCAAAGTTTTAGTTTCCACCTTGGTGTTGGACTGAGGGTGGTTGCTCCATGTGTATACCATGATGACTGTGAATTATCTTCTTATATCAATTTCAAACCACACAAGAAAAGAAAATAAATGTTTATCTCATTTATGGATTAATATATGATCCCTAAGCTTTTTTGTGTGTTTTGATGTGTTGTTTCTAAATAAGACCTTGTGTCACATGTTTTGCATTTCGTTGGATGGTATTCTTGTGTTCAAATGGATTTCACTTGTATACTCACAACTCAAAAACCTAGTGATGAAGTCCAGGTCACATAATCCAACCTATAATGTGTGGTAATGAAGTCCACACATGGTCAGGAAGCACAAGTCCTCCCAATCCTCACCCACTTCAACCGCATTCAACAATATACATCTTCAAAGAGAGATACATACAAATTTACCATGGATTATTATTGATATTGGAGATAGTATTGGCCAATAATAATAGGTACGTAGGATTTGAGGCAAGGGGTGGAGATGAAAGCCACCTCACTGATCTCTACCATTGGTTGGTCATGACCTCGAACTCACTAGCATTAAAGTGATACATGGTGTATGGGGTTATTTTTATATTTTTATAATGGAAAGTGATGCGGTAAAGAGCACTCATGATTATTTCCTTGTATGCCTAAAAAGAATGTTTGATTTCAAAAATTGTATCTCTAACTGATCTAAATGACTTTCATACAATGCACTTTCTACTTTGTGATGTAATGACCTCTAGCTGGGCCATATGCAAGAAATATCAAACACACAAGATCCTAGAACGCTGGAGACTAGGGTAGACCTCAAAAATAGAGGTCCAATGTTCCTAGTAGTGTCTAGAGGAAAGCTTAAAAAAAAATCTAAGAAAATTCAAATTCATTTTTCTTCTATATTTTCTTATGTTTCCCTAGTAAAAAATGCGATCTCACTTGCTATTTTCTAAAAATAAATCGTAGACAGAGAAAGACAAAAAATTAGGGAGTAACACCAACCTAAAATCCTTGTCTGATGATGAAAGGGCTACCTTTTGCTACACTTTTCTACTGGCCTCTATCGACTAGAGCAACTGCTACTAGCCGTTGA
Source organism: Wollemia nobilis (assembly GCA_028583015.1). NCBI lineage: Eukaryota > Viridiplantae > Streptophyta > Pinopsida > Araucariales > Araucariaceae > Wollemia > Wollemia nobilis. The sequence continues at coordinate 3,566,656 of JAQPPZ010003177.1, forward strand.
CTTCAAAAGCGGTCAAACTCTACTGGCCACTGTCAACCATAGCGGCTAAAACTACACACAAAAAATGCATAAAAACATTAGCAATATGGCTAAAAACATAAAACTAGGTGGGGGTCCCATCGTGATCGTAATCTATGTAACCTCGGGGAGTGTGCACCTCTACACTACTTGCAATATTATATCAAATTAAAGGACCATAAAGCACAAATAACATGGAGATGACATATAAAGAAGGATATTTTATTAACCCTTGTAAATCTCTATTACATATCGGTCCCTCTGAGGGATACCTAGTTTGATGCAATTAAATACAAGCAGAATAATGGTGAAGATGTCCCCTTGCAAAAGGGTGGTGCACTCTATAGGCCTCTCAATATTGCACATGAACTTGTATGAGGGCTTATAGATGTCTCCTTCTCCTTTTTCCTAAAGGGATATTATGCATTGAATACCTTGAATCAGTCCTATAAACCTATAACCTGCATGCATAGTAATAATAGAGAACTATTAGTAGCACATGTGGCCTCTCGTGATGAGGCTTTATTAGCAAATTTTATAAACATGATATATGAGCATGATAATATTAAAATGTAATAAAATTTAATTATAAATTCATGGATAACTTAGGAAATAATAATGTAAATGCATTAAAGAAATCAAATCTATGCTAAAACAAGTTAATAAATCAAAAGCAATAACATATCTAAGCTAGAACTTGGAAAATAATATGTGAAAACTCTAGGCTATGCCTACGGGCCACTGTCAATGATAGCGACCATGAAATAAAACTCTTATCCTCGCAAACCAAGGGTTGTAGCACTAAGTTCCTTTCTCAAATTGATGTTCAAGTGTCACCTCTTATGTTTGATACACTGGTTGGAAATGAATAATAGGTGGATATAAATGTGGATGTGGAATTATAACTCAGTTGGACAACACTTCGCTGATCCTCAAAGGGGAAATGGATTCACTCTTTGATCAACCAAGGCTTCGCTACACAAAATTTGATATTCATGGATCCTTTGCTTTGCTTGGGAGATTCCATATGTAGACCTCTCTAGATTCAGATCTAGATCTAGATCTTGGATTCCTAGGGAATCCAAAATCTAGATCTGCATGCAACTAAATGTCCCAAGGGGAAGGATTAATCACAAATTTGCATTGAAGGGGTAGTCAGGAGGAGTTCTAGGAATTCTACACCAAAATATGCCCACAATCCATGCAAAGTATAGTCAGACTACATGATATGGGCTCGTATTCATGGCCAAACTATGTTTTGGTGCTAGCTGCTATCTAGAGCAGTAGCTAGGTGTGGCTGCTCTCAACTTCAGCGACCAGTATTGGCAATCACTTTGATTGATAGTAGATAAGCCTAGATGGGCTAGAACTACCATTTTTGAGTGGTGAAGACCACTGCTAGCTCTTGGAAAGGTCCAAGACCATTCATATGGTCTTCAGATATGCCCATATGAGTAGTCTCCTAAACATGATGTGTTTTAGGTGTCTATAAATGACATAAATCCTTTAATGCAAAGAGGTGGCTCACATGGTCTTCTCTAAAATCCTATACAATTTATTAGTGCATTTTTTTTGTTATTTTGGCTTATGTAACACTCCAAATCCTGACACAAGTGCATGCATGGGTTTAACAGGCCATTTCGATAGTCAGTTATGACCCACTCTTTTTAATTTTGATCCTAGCGCAACCATCTTGGGGTGGTATGACCTTGACTAGGGGCCATCCCTTGGTGATACGACCTTGATTGGGGACCATACCTTGGTGATACGACCTCTAGATATTGTCCCTTGGAGGGACGACTAGAGTTACAAATGGAAATATCCTTTGTTTGAGTGGTGAAAACCACTATTTTAGCCCTAGGGCTGCCCAAAGTGGATCATATGGCCTTCAAGGAGTCCATATAGGTAGTATTTCTCAATATGATGTGATCTAGGTGTCTACAAGTAATATTACTACTATTTACTTAAGTAATAATCCTAAGCATAACTACTATGATGAGTTTAAAATCATTAGCCTTTAAATGATTTAATCTATACACACATTAAAATTATTTTTCTATGCTTTCCTGAAGTCATCATTATATCCATGTTTAATGATATATATATTGTATGGTTTTAAATGCCAAAATCCTAGTAAGTTCAAGTTTTTAAACTTTATTTATGGTTATAATTGAATGGGATGTTGTAATTTATTGTAAATTCCCCCTTACAAGACATTCAATATTAAAGGAAATAGGTTTTAATCATTTCAACCTCCAAAAGAGCTTGAATCCTTTGAAATACAAATCTAGTGACTAATCGAAACAATTAGATAAAAAACACAAGTAAAATAATTTGTATGAAAAGTACATCTAACCATTCAGTCACAACAAAGATTAGATTGATCTATTTAATGTACTTAGAAAATTAAATTAACTTCAATGCATCAGATTTTAAGTGAAATCATGCAATGAAAAGATGAAAATAAATAATATAAGGTGAGAGAAAAATAAATTAGAACCACATATTTTCCATTAAAAATATAATATTCATGCATAATTTAATAAATAAAATCATGCTCAATTCATTTATCCAATTACATTAACAACATAAACACCAAGTTTTGATTCAAAAAGTAGAGTATCTTCCAAGTTTAACAAAAAATATCTTTATAAATGAGACCTTAAATCATATTTATAGTATTTGAAATCAAATCTAAAATAAAATCTAAATCTAGTTAAAATAACAATTTCTAGAAAAATTAGATAGCAAAGTGGCTAGTCGACTAGTCAAATTTAATATTGTGGCCCTTATATTCACATTTAGTAGTACTTTTTGAACTTGAATATTACTATTCCAATATCCAATAAGTAACTCATGTGATGAGTTATCATAAAATATGACCTACTCCATTGTGTTGTCACCACGGTATCAAAATCAAGTTAGTTGAGTATATAAAAGTGAGAAAGGAAAATGAAGGTAGTTTAAATATGACTTATTTCCAAGGAATGCCACATGTCCTCCATGATCTCACCTTGATCCAAGGATATTTTAAGCTAATTAGACTTGATATGTCTATTGTTAGAACTTAAGCTTCAAATTTAATGTATTATGGTAGTGAAGGGTATTTAAGTACATAGGATGCCTAAATTAGGCATAACTTGTTAGCTTTTGATGCTATATATTTAATGAAAAGCAACCACAAGATCTAAAATGAGCATGCAATATTAAATATAAGATAATGACAATATACTAAGCATGTAAAACTCATAAGAAACTTCTGCAACTACTCATAAAATTACCATTAATGAAAGCTCACAAAAATAGGATTTTCATACAAAATGTGGAGATCTCAAATACTCCATGATTCATACAAGCTCTACATTGTATCTAGCTTGTACTCTACTTCTCTACAATGTGACTCTCAAAAGTCACTCTTAAGTCTCTCCAAAGTCTCTCTTCATATGCTCACACAAAGGCCTATATATAGTAGAATGTGACTCTTGGCCTTCCATCTTCCTATGAATCTTCATATACCTATTCTATGGACTCATGTGCACATGGACTAACATGCACATTTACATTATTGAATACTTTGCACATTCTAATAATACTTGTGCATTTATTACATTGCATAAAGTAAATAATCAAACCCTAATCTAAGACACACTCCTAATCTAAAGATGTACCCAAGGTGGTACATTAGCATGTACCAAATAATGTAATATATTCCAACACCCCCTGTATTACATTATTTGGTTATTGAAGATTTTAGTCTTCAATATGGATCTTCATCTTGGTTCTGGAACTTGAGCTCTTCTTTTTTGCTTTCTTCATTTTGCTCCTTATCTGTATCTTGATCAAGTAAATAATTAGTATCTTCATAAAATACTATTTTTTTCTGAAAGAGCTTTAACTTCATGTTCATTCGTAGATTCTTCCAGTTTCTAAATTTTCCAAATCTCTTGAACTAAGTGTCCTTTTTGTTTCCTTCTCTATATTATAGTTGAGTTTTTTGTTGTGATTAAGGGGTGGGGATGGAAATTATTGATGATGCTAATTATATTGATTCTGATATTATCTTGGTTGAAATGACCTATTTGATTGGCTTCCAAATTTATTTTATTCCCTTGATGCTGATTTCTTGGATTGAATATACAATAATTGGTGCTATGTCCTTTCTTTATACATACTTGACAATATATATTATTCCATATTGATATACCCTTTGAGAATGAAGTAATATTTCCTTGTGGATTATCTTTTGAGACTAAGGCATTGTTAGTCATTTCATCTTTTACTAAATTTTCCACCTCATATTCTTGTAGGATATTGACTAACTCATCAAATGATGTATCTTTACTTAGAATTTGTAAATATGTGACTAGATGCTTGCTCTTAGTATTACTTGGACAAGAAACTTGTCTTCTATATTTTCTCCTAAGGTTAATAATTTTCCTTTTATATCTGCCACTTTTCTTAGAAATAATTCTATACTTTCACCACTATTAACTTTTAGAGAATGCAATTGGGTTTGAAGATTCAAGATAGTGGCTTTATTCTTTCCTTCAAATATCTTGGCTAAAGTATTCCAAGATTTTGTAGAAGTTATTGTTGAACTAATGTATGGTTGTATATCATATGTAATTGCAAATGTTATTATCATGAGTGCTTTTGCTTCATCTTCTTCATACTTTTGAATCTCTCTAGTTTCTCTAGTAGGTTTAGTTTTTTTCCCTTTAACAATATCCCAAAGCTTTTCAACTATCAATATTGACCTTACTTTGTTTTTCCATGAAGTGTAATTAGGTCCTTTAAGAAGTTGGGATTTTGAAAGAATGAATTTATTTGTTGTCATGATGATACTTGTAGACTACCTTATATCTCCCTAATGCTTTAATATAATATGGTCTTGATAAAATACTTAGCTTTATAAATTTTCCTTTGAGTTGAATCCCTTTTGACTCCCTATTTATGAAAAGACAATTTTGATGCAATTTCAATTTTGATAAGATTCTCTATTTTCAAGAAATTTAAGTTGGATTCCTTATGTCTCATTAGTTTGAGCAAGAGACTAATACCAATGTAATTTTTCCAACTTTTCAACAACTCTATGTTGTGTTTCAATTTTCAATTGTATGGTTTCTAAATTTCAAAACTATGTTGTTGTTGGATTCCTTATAACTCCCTAATTAGAAATTTAGAAAACAAAGGTATTTGCAAATTTAATATTCTTATTTTGATGTAGAAATCCTTATTCCTCCAAGTTAAAACTATTTGCAAATATTTCTATGCAATGAAAAAAGTAATTTCAAAAACTTCCAAAATATTTCTTACTTCAAATATCTTCCAAGGCATTCAATAATTCTTCTAAGGTTATGATTCATTACCTTATTTCTCCTATCATTCAAATAACCTTAAGTATAATTGATTAATTAATTTTGACCTTAATAATATGCCTTATATCTCCTTAATATTGCAAAGGTTTTAAATCAATTTAAATATTTCATACCTCCTTGTATATGATGCGCTAAACTTTGACTTGCTTCTCATGATTCTTCTCAACTCTGCAACCTGCACTCTTAAAATGATCTTCCTTCTCTAGAAGGTATTTAATGATTCTTCTTGACACTCATAAAATTTTATCTTCAAGAGTTTGACTCTCTTCTACATCCTCTTTTCTTCTCCTCTTGCAACGCTTATGTTTCACAAGCTCTCTATATTAAGTGGCACTCTGACCCATGCCTTTATTGTATGTAAGATGACATTACTATCTTGGTGGTTGGTGCTCCTCAAAGACACTTGGCATTCAATATTTTGACTCCAAAACTTGGTGCTTCTTCCTCCTGAGAGTTATAATATTCCTACCACGAATGTTCTCTTTGCAAAAATGGTTGTAGAAAACTATATCATTTGACCTCCTCTGCACCTGCATCTTCTTTTTAATGCTCTCCTAAGACTTATGTTACCAAGTGGTGCTCCAAGATGCTTCAGTTATTTTCATGGTGGTTGGTGCTCTGTTTTTGATGTGCCAAGTGGAAAATACCAACCTTATTGTTTCAACTTACGTAACATATGAGTGCTTTGATTCTCCAATACCCTTCCTTACTATGTAACACTCAGTAATGAGTGGAATGTAATATTTTCAAGGCGTTACAATTGATTGAGTGTTTCAATCAACAAGTGGCATCCTCCAATGTCCACTTGTGTGGTGAATAGTCTCTTGGTGCTCTCATTGCCCTAATTCCACCTTCTTCAATGTTCTAACTTCTCAATGCTTGCCCTTTTGATATTTGATGGTTGTTGTCTATTTGTATACCATGACCTATGATGTTATTGGTGGCGATGAGACTATGCTCCACCTCCTCAAGCTAGTGGTGCAACCTTGGTGGCTCAACCTTGCTAATTTTTCTCACCTCTTCCTTTAGAATTTGATGACTTCCATGGTAGCTCCTCCTCTACATTTGATGGCTTGGTCCTGGTGGTTCTACCACTCCTTTGGTGGTTATTCTTCACCAAAATTTCTATAATATTTTGTGCCTTCTTTGGTGTTTTTAAACACCTTAAATCTAAAGTTCTTTGAGCACTTATTCGACCTTGTTTTATTCAATATAACCAACATATAATTCTTCTTCTTATCACTCCTTTCCAAGCAAGATTTAACTTCAAACTTTGTTGTTATATTGTGTAGGTTTACTAATGATGATGCTACCTCCTTCCTTAGCTTGAAGATACTTGACTTAAACTAGATTTTTCTCCTTAAATAATTCTAATATGGTGCTTTCAAAAACCTTATAATGAACTGGTTTTAATACTTAAATAATAAACTTTCATAGCACCACTATTACACATATTTTTGGCCTCCTTTTGTAGCTAGTATTCTTGGTGATTTGATTCACCTATTTTCTGCTCCAAATTTGTAAAATTTGTAGCTTCAATTCCTTTTTATTTGCTACCTTAACTTCTAAAATTTGTAGCACCTTTCTTTGATCAAATGCTGTCCAATGCTTCTCCTAAATATGCCTTGAAATATCCAAAATTCAGCTCTCTAATCTCTTCTTAATGCTGCCTAATTTTGCAGCCCAAATTTCTCAAATTGCTGCCTCAAAACTCTGACTTATTTTCCTTTATCTTGCTGTCCAAAAACAGCATTCAATTCCTCCAGATTGCTACCTTATTTTACTATCAAGCCTTCCTTCAATTGGCTATTCAAGGGCACTTCAAAATCTTCCCAATTATTTTTCAATTTGTAGCTCTATGTCACCTTCAATTTGTTGTCCTGTGACTCTTCAACTTCTGCTACAAAATCAGCAATCTTCTTCTCCACAAATCAACCTTCAAATCCTTTATGGATGTCTTCAAATATTTCAAATCTAGTGGCCTCTTCTCCTTCAATATTCTTGTCAAATTCTAACTTCAAATTTGACCTATTTTTTGGCCTCTTCCTCAAGAATTTGAATGTCTTGAGATCTTCAAAAATCCTTTCCAAAATTTGGCAAACTTCTTGCCAAATCCTTCTTCCTTTTGGGCTTGTTTTTAGATGGTGATAATTGTCCCAAATTCTTCTTTTTAGGAGATTCTCCTACTTGCAATATTCTACCTTGAGATTTCTTCAAATCTTCTTCAATGGCCACTTCTTCAAATTCTTCAATAGGGCTTCTCTAGCCTTCTTCTTTCTCCTTCCAAATTTGCTTGAGATCTCTTCTCTTGGGTCTTCAAATTCTGCAACTCTTCAATTGGACCTTTTTCTTAGTCCTCCTCTATCTTCTTTCTCAAATCTTCTATCTTCCAAATCTGGAAGTTCTTCAATGAGATCTCTTCTCTTGGATCTCCTCTTTCTCCAATATTCAATAGGGCTTCTCTTGGCCTCTTTCTCTCAATAGAGTTGCTTTCTTATTTCTTCAATCTAGTCTTCAATATTCAATCTTCTATGGGGACCTTCTTATTGGGTCTCCTCAATATTCTATCTTCAATCTCCAATGGGACCTTTTTCTTGGACCTCCTTAATCTTCAATGTCTACTCTTTTACTACAACCAAAAACTAATCCCTGCACGAGGAAAGCACATAGACTTTCAGGAAATCAAAGATGAAATTCTTCTCTATCCATTGTAGGAAGCTTCTCAACTTTTGAGAACTAATTTTTTGCAACAAAAATTAGATAGCAGCAAGAAAATACATGCAAATCTCTAGATCTCTAAAAATCAATAAAATTCACTAGTTATCCTTCAATCTAGTGGAAAGAGATCTATGTTGAGTCCTAGTCTTCATGAGTTTTCCTACAACCCTATGGAAAGACTCTAGCCAAAAAGAAATTTTAAAATTTTTAAAATGAGATCTCCCTATCTCCTATCAATCTTCCTTGTGGCTTTTCCTATCTCCTATCAATATCCCTTGTGGCTTTGATACCACTATTAGCTTTTGATGCTATATATTTAATGAAAAGCAACCACAAGATCTAAAAAGAGCATGCAATATTAAATATAAGATAATGGAAATATACTAAGCATGTAAAACTCATAAGAAACTTTTGCAACTACTCATAAAACTACCATTAATGAAAGCTCACAAAAATAGGATTTTCATACAAAATGTGGAGATCTCAAATACTCCATGCTTCATACAAGCTCTACATTGTATCTAGCTTGTACTCTACTTCTCTACAATGTGACTCTCAAAAGTCACTCTTAAGTCTCTTCAAAGTCTCTCCAAAGTCTCTCTTCATATGCTCACACAAAGGCCTATATATAGTAGAATGTGACTCTTGGTCTTCCATCTTCCTATGACTCTTCATCTACCTATTCTATGGACTCATGTGCACATGGACTAACATGCACATTTACATTATTGAATACTTTGCACATTCTAATAATACTTGTACATTTATTACATTGCATAAAGTAAATACTCAAACCCTAATCTAAGACACACTCCTAATCTAAAGATGTACCCAAGGTGGTACATTAGCATGTACCAAATAATATAATATATTCCAACATAACTAGACCTCAAACAATAAAATACATTATCCTATACTACATGCATGTACCTTGTGAGGGGTGGTTATACCACTTGACTACTCACATGGTCTATGATGTAATAACTCCTAACATACCCTCCTTATTACATCATAGTCAAAAGCTTTATTTTTCTTATGAAAAAATACTATATCTAGGGTGATGCAAGAATTTTAGAGAAACTCCCCCCATTAATGTAGACTTACTACTTATATACTTAAGAAATGTCAAGTTATACTGATCATGCACTCCAAAATACATTTTATTACAAAATAATTTATTCAAAAATTTGTAGTTTTTAATACTTAAATTTTATTCTTTCAACGTATTCAAGTGAAGCATGTGTTACCATGCATCCAATGTCTCTTGTTGAATTGATTTTTTGTTGATTTTGTCTTGAATTTGAAGGAATGAAAGTTGTGTATGGATTCTTTTATTTCTTTCCCTTTTGCTTTTATTTATGATAAAATTCTAGGAATTTACCAAGTTCTCCTTTTATTATAAGTTCTATGATATGATAAATGGGATGTATATTTTGAATGTAGACTCTAGCAATTCTTTGTACTTGTTTTAGTCCTTTGCATGATCCCATAGCTTCTATAGTTTATCCTTGAACTAAAATTTAGCAATTTTTCAATTTATCTATGGTATTTAGAGTTGAGCCATTGGCCCCAATTTTTGTTTTCATTGTGTAAGAAATTCAATTTTATCATAAACTATGTTGTCAATATTGATGATGTCACAATGCATCTTATCATTTAGTATCTTGATCACTTGTATTGTAGGTACACTTTTTGATAATAGTATCATGAGATCCTAGGCATTAATGATGATGTAGGAATAATGAATCACAAAGATAGATAATATTTTTTCAATAAGTTCTAATTTGAAAGCTATTCCATACCTTTTAAAAATTTTCTTCACAATAGGTCATTCATCCTACAAATACTTTTCTTTGTAATTTTGAAAGTGAGTAGAAAATTAATTGACTTTGAACTTACTATATTCATTTCTTGATATATTGAAACTCTTGGTCATATAGGTATCCCATGGCTTATGCTTGTAATCATTACCTTTATATTTAGGCAATGTTACCTCTTATTGATTCCTTGGCTTTAAGTTATCAATTGGTGGACATCTTCTTGTATGATGATTTGGATGTTTTCCATTTCCTTAACCTAATATATATTTGGGGTTATACCAAGTATTTTTGTGTTATCTCAAGTGTGCTTGTGTAAAAAACACATGTTCTTATATTCAATTTATTGATCTTCCTTTTCTTATTTGAATTGATTCTCCTTGTCTACATTACTTTGAGTTGTCTTTATCCAAATTTAATTTTGCTATTTTTAATATGACATATTTTGTTTTTGGTTCATATTTTATGAAGGGGATCCATTTCTGAAAGGAATATGCCAACAATTCTTCATGGTATGTTCATTTCTTCCATAATGATCACATGTATTTTATGTGTTAAAAATACTCCTTTGAGAATCATTCCTTTTATTCTAAAATCTATAAAAATTTACTCTTTGTTGAAAGTGTTGTGTAGGTATCATATATATCCTTAATGGCTACTTATCTCTTTGAATTGTAATTAGTAATGATTCTTCTTCTTCTAGAGTATGTGAGACCTCTACTTTTTGAAGTAGGTTCACAAATTTTTAAAATCTTGGTATTCAATAAGTAATATTTAGTGCAGTTAAAAAACATTGTACTTGGATGTGAGTGATATCAAAATAATAAAAACTAACATTTCATCAAATACCTAACTTCCTAGAGCTTGTAACAATGCTTATAATTTTTCTATTCTCCTTGTTAATGTTTCCAACTTTTTTCCACTCTTCATATTTAGATAACGGGGCTAGCTTTTTAGGAATAGAATAAAATAATGATTCTTGGTTTCAAATAATGTCTTTAAATTCACCCATGAATCATTTGTTATGGTCATATCCCTAATGTATGTTTAGACCTCATTTTCTACTTTGAATATGATGATGAGTATTTCATTCCTATATGCCCCACCAAACTTTATTTGATCTCCTTCTATAATAGGATGGGTAGTGCTTCTATCTACTACATGCCAAACTTCTTCAAACTCAAGTCATGTCATGATTTTGGTCTTCCAGATAGAATAATTATTTCTCCTCAATAATTGAGAATCCAGCAACAAAAACTTTGGTACTCTATTAGCCATGATAAAAATTCATAAAACATGAATATTCTTCTTAGATTGAGTTTGGCTCAAAATTATATTTTTACAAGTGTATATAGGCCTATAATTAGATTTAAATTGATGCTTCAAAAGGTGCAAGAAAGTGTCTTTCCAAGGTAGAGATAATGCTACTTCCTCTATGGAATATTTATTAGAATATATATATTTTTAAATATTGACAAATTCTTCACTTCTTTTGTGATTGATCCATGTGTGCTATCCTTCTTGGTCCATGTGTTTGTTAGAGTTAGATTCTATTACATCATTTAAGTCATGTAAATGTACCTTTCTAGGTACATAATTAGGACATTAGATTACTTTAGGGGGAAGTTATCTAGTTACTTTATGCAATGTAATAAATACACAAGTATCAATGTGCAAGTTGTAAAAGTGCAAGGTGTCCCTTGTACAACTAGGTAGAGTTTTGTACAAGGAATCTATATTCCATTATAAAAAGATCTCATTGTAAGAGATAATCAAGATAGTAGGAATTAGTAGTATTACTATGTAACTCCATTAGTGATGGAGTACAATGTAGTCCTATAGCATCTTCCATGGAGTGTCTATTTCCTCCATAGCAATATTGTACTCATTTTCATCATTTCTATTTATAGCATATTTCTACAATCTCATGAATTTACTTTCTCTCATATTTCTACATCTCGTGATTGCCATATCCCATTGTGATCTACCTCAAAAGCTAATAGTGGTACCAGAGCCACAATAGATCTAGTCATAATAGAATTAGCTACTGTAGATTGAGAGGAGAACCACCATTATTATTGAGCCTAAATTTTTATTAACCTGATTTGACATAGTGCACAGGCTCTTACAAAAATATTTAGAAGAATCAAGGAGTTAGGGAGAGCTTCGAGAAAGTACTATTGTTAAAAATTGGGCCCGTCACCATAGCTTCTATTTTTGTAAACCAAATTTTCCATTGGACCCATTGCATGTAAATTTTATTACCTTAAGATTATTTGGTAGAATAGATTGGAAAGAGAAATTGTGAAATTAATTTGGCTCAGAGTCTTCCCATTGAGTTGCAAAAAAAATCGTGAAGATAAGGACTCAACATTTTATCCACTAGTTTGATGAATCAACTAGTGAATCTCATATAAGAGATCTAAAAAGTTTACTATTGCCTGAATTTTATTTTATTGTAGGGAACTAACTCTTAGATGATTGGGACACCTCCTACAATATAAATCTAGGAGATTTATATTGGAAATTTTAGGTTCATTGGGTACATTGCCTTTGCTCAAGTGTTGATGTTGTCATTGATGTCAAAGAAGCAAAAAAGTTTTTGTGAAAACCAAGGCAGACAAAATAAAAGGTTTTATTTAAAACCATGGACAACAGATTTGGAATGGGTTTTTCTTAAAACCCCAGTTGGCTTTTCGTTTCGTTGAAAAAGGTGCTTCGATGATGAAGATATTTAATTTTAAATATTTAGTTTAAATTTTATTTATTTAAAATTTAAATTAAAATTTTAAATTAAATTAAATTTGCCGACGTGTTAAAAGTGCATCTTAGTGCATATAAAAACAAGACCAAATTTTATCTCAAGGCGAATGCGCTTTGATTGAGAATACTTTGATTTCATAAAGAAGAGACGACGTGGCAGAACAAAGAGTGGAGGCAGAAGATTGCGCAAGCTTTGACGACGAAGGAGAAATATCAACAAGAGTTAGTGTCGGATGGAGAGCACGAATAGCATTTGTCTTTATGTGAAAAGGTAGACCATGCTGCAATAGTAAAACATTATGCACAGAACCCTTACAATGAGTAAATCAAAATAGTGAGCGAGTGATTGGTTGATAGTGCAGCGAGTGATTGGTTGACAGTGTAGAAAGCGAGTGATTGGCTGACGAGTGATTGGTTGACGAGTGTTGATGAAGGTAGCTTAGTTTCAAGCCCTGCTATGTATTCCAAATGCCAATATTTATGATTAGGTTAGAAAGTTAAGAGGGATCACTGCCAAGTGGAGGGTGTAGATGGTTGAGAGAAGTTTTGAATATACTAAACGTCACTAGTTCGAATCTCATTGAGGATAGCGATGGAAGTTTATTTTTGAGAAAATGGTTGCAAGAGTATGAAACCCAGTGCAATCAGTTGATAGATTTTTGTTGGTTGGTTGTTTCCCTCGTGTCGATGGAAGTAAAGAAAAAGGAGCAAGTGCTCCTTGGTTAACATGAGCAGCATGGTCCACATGGTTGAGGCCCTGGTGCTAGGGCTTGCACGACTTGAGAGGTCGTGGGTTCGAGTATTGACGAAGGCTTAAAATACTACTAATATTGGCAAAAGAATTTTGTGATGTGGCAGATTTCCAAAGGGGTTTCTTCACTTCAATAAGGTATGGGCACATTCTTCTTATGAGTATGATTGGTGTATGTTTTCCTGAAATAATATTGGAGTGAAAAGGTATTCAACAAGGTTTCTTTTGGTTGGGTATAAATCCTAGTTTCTGGTTTGTTGAAGACTACTTATGCATTGTTATCATTGATGAGAGTTTTGGTGAATGCATATTTCTGGTTTGGGGTAGTGGAAGCATTGTGCACTAGGGTTTATGTTTTTGAGTCTTGCTACTTGCATTGAGTTGGTGAAACCCTTGGTTGGCTGTTTTGAGGTTGATGGTTGAGTTGCTTCCATAGAGGTTGTTTGATCAAGTTATTGATTCTACTTGATTCATGATATTGGGCTTACTCCATTGAGTTGATTTGAACAAGTTATTCTTTGCATTTGATGATATTGTGTGGGTGGCTGTTTTGTTCAAATATCTTTGGAGGGAAAAGGATTTCTACATGTTTCCTTTTCTTGTGATGATTGGTTAAATGCTTCAAGGTTAATGTTGAGTTGAATGATGTTGGTTAAACCTTGTCTTTGAGCATTGTTGTTGAAGCCCTAATTGGTTGAGAAAAGATATTGGTTGTTGGAAAGAACATGAGTATCATTGTTATATGAGATATTGCATGGTTGGCAATTGTTGGGTTGTGTTTCATGTTCTTGAGAAAAGCATATTACATCTATCTTATTCTTATGATATTTGAGATTTGAGATTGAGTTGAGATTGAGATTGGGAGTTAAGTATAGAACATATTGAGTCTCTAACAATTCTCTTTATGCTTCTATGAAGGTGATGAATCACATTGGGTCTCTAACCATTCTCTTTGTGGGTTCATGCCAAGAAAGTTTTTCTTTATGAACTTGTGAGCAGGTGACAGGTTCCATTGGGGACTTGTGAGCAGATTTGGATAGGTCCTAGCGAGAGGACTTGTGAAGCTGAGGTTGATAGTTCTATTAGAGAACTTGAGGATAGAGGTGCATTGGTTCTATGAGAAGAACCCGAGGACAGATTTATGCCAGACCGAAGGACTGTGTTTGGTGCAGATCAAAGAGAGAGGATGAGGACATTTGTGCTAGACCGAAGGACTGTGTTTAGTGCAAATTCGAGGACCAACTTTGAGGTGAGAGAGTTGAGGACAGAGGTCTCCAGCCAGAGTAGGGAAGATGGGTGTCTTCTGTGGATAGAGTTCCATTTGCTAAGGGAAACGGAGGCAGAGGTCTTCTAGAGGATCACCATCCAGAGCAGAAGAAGGGGAAGGTATCTCCTTTGAGCAGAGGCTCATAAATTTAGATTGGGGGAAGGTTTCTCCTTTGAGCCGAGGCTCATAAACATTGTAATTGGGAAGGTTTCCCAAAGAACTTTGAGATAACTTTTAGAGAAAATTTTTGTGGATGAACCACGTAAATTGTTGTGTCACTTTGTGGATGATCTTGTGCATTGCTTTGATATTGCTTTGGATATTTAGCTTTACTGTTTTGAAGTATAAAGGAAAAGTAAAAAGAGGTCTTATACTGTTCACCCCCCCCTCTTAGTATAAGCTTGTGTTCTTCAATTGGTATCAGAGCAGGTTCCTTCGGAAAAGTTTAAACAGCTTGAAGGAAGATCTTGCAAGAACACAAATGGCAAGGAAAGGCAAAAGCAAAACCATTAGACACAAGAAAAAGAAATCTCACAGGGTCATGAAAGAAAATGAAGATGATCTCAATGTTGCTGCTTTGGGAATGGAAATAGATTCAAGAGATGAATCAAACAATGGAGAACAAGCTAGATTAATAAAGTTTTGCACCAGATGTGGGAATACCGGTCACTTTGTAGCTGATTGCTCATAAGGAAGAGAATGTTTTGTTTGTGGTCAACTCTATCACAATAATCATCACTGCCATGGGTTTAGTAGTAATGAAGATGAAGATGATCCGTTCAAAATTGGTGAAGAAACAGATTCAGAACAAGAGTGTGATAAAGAAGGAAGTGATGCAGAAGCAAATTGGAAACAAAAACTGATTTTAGACCTGAGTAAAAAGGTTGAGGATGCAGAAGATATAATCACTAGTTTGAAAGTACAAGCAGAAGATTACAAGAAAATTTTTGAAGATCTCGAAATGCAATCATCCAAGAAAATAGAGTATTGCAGCAAGCTAGAAAAATAAATTGACGGTTTAAGGATGCAGATAGAAGAAATGAGTAATAAAGTCAGTATATACAGCAAACATGAAGAGGAATCTAACAAAGTTGTTAGCAATCTAAAGCTGAAAATAGAAGAGTTCAAAAAGAGTGAAGAAACTCTCAGGTCTCAGATCAATGAGAAAGAGACTGTTTGCTGCAAACAAAAAGAAGAGATTGTTTCATTGAAGAAACAATTAGAAGAGGCCAATACAACTCTTGAAATCAAAGATGATCACAACAATCAAGAAAAGAAGAGCGTCTACCTTGACAAAGCAAGTAAGTGTTCTAGTAGTGATAGTGAAAGTTCTTCAGGTGATTATAAAAATGAGATATTGTTTATATCATAAAAGGAGGAAGAACCGAAATGTCTTAGATATGGAAATTGTGGGCACCTTGAGGATAATTGCAAAAATAATGATTTGGTTGCTAGTATGTATGAGGATACTTCAGAAAATGATAAGGAAGATGCATGTATGGTTTTTGAAAAGGGTAGCACCTCTAGCGATAAGAAATCTGAAAAAGGTCTTGATAATTCAAAGTGCAATCAAATAGAGGATCTTGAATATGAACTTACTAATGCTCTTAGTGTTTTGAAAAAGGAAAGAAATAAGAATGCTAGACTCAAGGATAAGTTAGATGAATGTTGTATGGAGAGAGATGATCTCATAGAAAGTCTTGACATCTCTATGGCTAAGACACAAGAACTCAAGGATGAGTTGAAGTCTAAGGTTCTTGAGTATAGTGAGTTAGAGCAGAAAATGGCTTCTTTGAAAGAAGAAAATAAAGAGTACAAGGATAAGCTCTACAGATTTCAGGATAGCTCCAAGAAGGTTAAATCTCTCATCAAAGGACAAAGAAAACCAATAGATAAAACAGGTCTCGATTTCATTAAGCTACACAAGGAACAAGTTGGAGAGTCTAGTAAGAGACTCCAAAAGGAAGAGAGTTCTGATGAGGAAAGTATTTCTGATCATGAGTACTTGAATGATAGATGCACAGGAACAGAAAATAGAATTCAGAATGAGAAGAAGTTTTTAGGACCCAAGAGGTCAAATAATGGAAAGTTTCAAGGTAGATGTTTTGCGTGTCACAGATTTGGTCACATGGTTGTACATTGCATGGCTCAAGTGAAGAAGGTAAATGACAGTTTCAGAAGTGGTAATTTCTTTCATGGGTATTGCTACTCTTGCAATCAGTTTGGGCACAAGGCAGTTCATTGCAAGGCAAATAACGAGAACAGGTTTAATCAGAACGAGATGGATTCAAAGAACAGGTATGCCTCAAAGAAATAACATTGTTACTTGTTACAAGTGCAACAATGAAGGTCACATAGCTAGACAATGTAGAGCTAAAATTCCAGGATACAGGAATAGGAACAGTGGCATGATCAGGTCCAAGGATCAAAAAAATGACAAGAATAGGAATATGGAAAAAGAGTTCAAGAGAAGGCCCGACAAGGAAGTTATAGACGCTGATGATGATCAGTGCCTAATGGGAGTTTTACTCCCACTCCAGAATTAATCACCTCATCAGGAGGTGGGGAGAGGGACTAAGCTAAGAGGCTCATACTTAGTCCCGAGCTCCAAAGGTGGCCCTTTGCCATTGATGACAAAGGGGGAGAGATATGAGTAAGGGGGAGAGCTTCAAGTGAAGAGGAGCTTCAAGTCGGGGGAGCAAAACTTCAAAGGAGATTCTCGTCTGTGGGTTTCAGTTTTGGCTCTTAAGAAGTGTTTTCAGTAAAGGTTTGCCATCAATGACAAAGGGGGAGATTGTTGGCAATTTTGGGTACATTGGGTACATTGCCTTTGCTCAAGTGTTGATGTTGTCATTGATGTCAAGAAGCGGAAAGGTTTTTGTGAAAACCAAGGCAGACAAAATAAAAGGTTTTATTTAAAACCATGGACAACAGATTTGAAATGGGTTTTTCTTAAAACCCAAGTTGGCTCTTCGTTTCGTTGAAAAAGGTGCCTCGGTGATGAAGATATTTAATTTTAAAATATTTAGTTTAAATTTTATTTATTTAAAATTTAAATTAAAATTTTAAAATAAATTAAAGTCTTGG
Organism: Wollemia nobilis; assembly: GCA_028583015.1. NCBI lineage: Eukaryota > Viridiplantae > Streptophyta > Pinopsida > Araucariales > Araucariaceae > Wollemia > Wollemia nobilis. Next base: position 3,584,455 of record JAQPPZ010003177.1, read on the forward strand.
GGGGTGTCCGACGTGTTAAAAGTGCATCTTAGTGCATATAAAAACAAGACCAAATTTTATCTCAAGGTGAATGCACTTTGATTGAGAATCCTTTCGATTTCCATCAAAGAAGAGACGGCGTGCGCGAGAACAAAGAGTGGAGGCAGAAGATTGCGCAAGCTTTGATGGCGAGGGAGAAATCTCAGCGAGAGTTAGTGTGGGATGGAGAGCACGGATAGCATTTGTCCTTATGTGAAAAGGTAGACCATGCTGCAATAGTAAAACATTATGCACAGAACCCTTGCAATGAGTAAATCGAAATAGTGAGCGAGTGATTGGTTGACAGTGCAGCGAGTGATTGGTTGACAGTGTAGAAAGTGAGTGATTGGCTGACGAGTGATTGGTTGACGAGTGTTGATGAAGGTAGCTTAGTTTCAAGCCCTACTGTGTATTCCAAATGCCAACATTTATGAGTAGGTTAGAAAGTTAAGAGGGATCACTGCCAAGTGGAGGGTGTAGACGGTTGAGAGAAGTTTTGAATATACTAAATGTTGCTAGTTCGAATCTCATTGAGGATAGCGGTGGAAGTTTATTTTTGAGAAAACGGTTGCAAGAGTATGAAACCCAGTGCAATCAGTTGATAGATTTTTGTTGGTTGGTTGTTGCCCTCGTGTCGGTGGAAGTAAAGAAAAAGGAGCAAGTGCTCCTTGGTTAACATGAGCAATGTGGTCCACATGGTTGAGGCCCTAGTGCTAGGGCTTGCACGACTTGAGAGGTCATGGGTTCGAGTATTGACGAAGGCTTAAAATACTACTAAGATTGGCAAAAGAATTTTGTGATGTGGCAGATTTCCAAAGGGGTTTCTTCACTTCAATAAGGTATGGGCACATTCTTCTTATGAGTATGATTGATGTATGTTTTCCTGAAATAATATTGGAGTGAAAAAGTATTCAACAAGGTTTCCTTTGGTTGGGTATAAGTCCTAGTTTTTGGTTTGTTGAAGACTACTTATGCATTGTTATCATTGATGAGAGTTTTGGTGAATGCATATTTTTGGTTTGGGGTAGTGGAAGCATTGTGCACTAGGGTTTATGGTTGTGAGTCTTGATACTTGCTTTGAGTTGGTGAAACCCTTGGATGGCTGTGATTGAGGTTGATGGTTGAGTTGCTTCCATAGAGGTTGCTTGATCAAGTTATTGCTTTTACTTGATACATGATATTGGGCTTACTCCATTGAGTTGATTTGAACAAGTTATTCTTTGCATTTGGTGATATTGTGTGGGTGGTTGTTATGTTCAAATATCTTTGGAGGGAAAAGGATTTCTACTTGTTTCCTTTTCTAGTGATGATTGGTTGAATACTTCAAGGTTAATGTTGAGTTGAATGATGTTGGTTAAACCTTGTCTTTGAGCATTGTTGTTGAAGTCCTAATTGGTTGAGAAAAGATATTGGTTGTTGGAAAGAACATGAGTATCATTGTTATATGACATATTGCATGGTTGGAAATTGTTGGGTTGAGTTTCATGTTCTTGAGAAAAGCATACTACATCTATCTTATTCTGTTGAGATTGAGATTGAGATTGGGAGTTAAGTATAGAAAATATTGAGTATCTAACAATTCTCTTTATGCTTCTATGAGGTTGATGAATCACATTGGGTCTCTAAAAATTCTCTTTGTGGGTTCATGCAAAGTAAGTTTTTCTTGATGAACTTGTGAGCAGGATGTGGACAGGTTCCATTGAGGACTTGTGAGCAGATGTGGATAGGTCCTAGTAGAGGACTTGTGAAGATGAGTTTGATATTTCTATCAGAGAACTTGAGGACAAAGGTGCATTGGTTCTATGAGGAGAACCTGAGGACAGATTTATGCCAGATCGAAGGACTATGTTTGGTGCAGATCAAAGAGAGAGGACGAGGAAATTTGTGCTAGACCAAAGGACTATGTTTAGTGTAAATTCGAGGACCAGCTTTGAGGTGATAGAGTTGAGGACAGAGGTCTCCAGCCAGAGCAGGGAAGACAAGTGTCTTCTGTGGATAGAGTTCCATTTGCTAAGGGCGGTGGAGGCGAGAGGTCTTCTAGAGGATCACCGACCGGAGCGAGAGGAAGGGGAAGGTATCTCCTTTGAGCAGAGGCTCATAAATTCAGATTAGGGGAAGGTATCTCCTTTGAGCCGAGGCTCATAAACATTATAATTGGGAAGGTTTACCAAAGAAATTTGAGATAACTTTTAGAGAATTTTTTTGTGGATGAACCACGTAAATTGCTATGTCACTTTATGGATGATCTTGTGCATTTCTTTGATATTGCTTTGGATATTTAGCTTTACTGTTTTGAAGTATAAAGGAAAAGGAAAAAGAGGTCTTATACTGTTCACCCCCCCCTCTCAGTATAAGCTTTTGTTCTTCAATTTCAACTTATTTACTCGAAGGTAAGAGTGCCTTCATAGTGAAGAGATTAATTTTTACAAGAGAAGAATACTGCATAAGAGACTCTAGGTGAAAGAGTCATGGCAAAGTTTGGAGATTGAAGATCTCCATTGATAGAGTCAACTTCACAGTAGAAAATGCCACAAAATATTTAATCTAAAAAAAAATGCCACAAAATCCTGGATCCTAAAAAAGGCCACAAACACCTTGATCTAAAAAAAGGCCATAGAAACCTTTATCTAAAAAAAGGCCACAAAAGCCTTGATCTGAAAAAATACCATAGAAGCCTTGATCTAGAAAAGGCGAAGAAGCATTGATATAAAAAAAGGCTACAAAATCCTTGATCATGAAGAAAAATCTATAAGAGAGTGCCTAATTCATAACTAGATTCAGATTTTAGTACTAATAATTTTTTGTAGGTAAAGGAGATTCAGTGAGTTTGGAAACTTCCTACAAGAAAGTTAGGAAGAGTATTTTCTTTAGAATCAATCCAACACTTGAAGAAAACTTGAAGGTGAATATCTCATTGAAGAAACTTCCATTATTGGAAGGAAGAGAAGGACTAGGAGAGTCCTATTCATATCCAAAACCAACAAAATAAAAAAATCCAGGAAGGATATCTCAATTATAGAAGTTGAAGAAGATCTCAAGGAAGACCAAATAAGATGTAAAATTGAAGACCTAGGAGAGGTCTCAAGGAAAAAGGTTTGGAGAGCCTTGTTTTTGAAGTAAGATCATTAAAATAATTCCTAGAAGGACTCATTGGATAAATTATCCATCAAGGGCATATCAAAAACACCTCTGAGCATCTCCCAAACATTGTAGAGCATTCAAAAGACACCATAGGGCATCCAAATAGCCATCAAATGCTTCAGGGCATCAATGCAACATCATATCAAACAAGAAAATGTGTAGATCTAGCGACTCAGGTATTGACAAGGTTGTTATTTAGTTTTTGACTTACATTTCTTGTATTTAGTTTATATTTCATCAAAACTACACTTAGGGTTTAATAGATCTGCTATTTGAAGAGGGCCTCACACAGTGGAGCCCTCTCATATACTACTAACCCAATTTTATGGAGTGTTTTACATGCAGGTATAGGAGACATTTTCATTAATGGTTGTTGTAGCTTGAGTGGCCTTGTAGGGATACACAAGCCCACTCACCCTTGTTTGGAGTGAAGAAGATACGAAGACACCACCATTATTTGATCAAGGATTTTACCCCTCCTATTGTAAATCATTGTATCAAAGTAAATATTGTTCTGTAACCCCTGATTTTGAAGCACATCTATGTATAAAGTGGATATCAAGACTCACTCATTTGATAATATATAAAGTTATTCATTTGATGTGCATATAATTGTTATTTTATTTGTTTCATTATATTTATCTTTGTGTTGATATTTTTTGCTTTACAAAATAGCGATCATGGTGGGACCCCCAAAGGTTTTCATATTTTGATTCACCTTGTCAATATTGAGTTTTTGATCTATGTTTTTTTATTTTTTTTAGGTTTTCAAAAATTTGATCACACAAAAATCATAGAACTAGGGTTTCAAGGAGTTGTGGGATTTAATTTATGGTTGCACAGATGCCACACCATTTTTAAGGAATGCCATACCACATTCAAGAGATGCCATAGAGTATTTGGGAGATTCTACAGAGTATCTGTGAGATTCGACAGAGTATCCGAGAGATTCTACGATGCGTTTGTGAAGTTAGGGGAAGAATACGTAGACTTCCTAGTAAGTTTGTTTTCAAACCCCAATTACATTTTTGCTTTTTAAAAGAGAAAAGTAAAAATAAATGTTTGTTTTTTGTGTAAAAAGCAATACATCATGCATTTTTAGGCATTCTAGGCATTCGTAGGTATTTTTTTCTTTACAATAAAAAAAGAAAGTGTATTTTATGGTAGCAATTCATTTGTTATGTAAACTGCATATATGGGTAGATCTGCACCTATGAATTCATTTTTAGTTGCATTAGGGCTTTCAAATTTATTTTATGTTGTTTTTGAATTTGTATGTTAGAAACAGTCTAAGGTTTATCTGAAATACATTCATTACATTTGGTTCAAGTTTTTCTATTATTTATGGTGTTTTGCCTTTTTCCTTGTGTGTTGTGTATATATTTTGCTTATGTTTTAGGAAACAAACTAAAAAGCATATTAGTTGCATTTTAGGCTAAATTTTCCTTACATTTTTCAATAAAACACCATAGATAATAAAAACTTAAAAGGAATCACACACATTACACGTTCCACTTTTAATATTAATGAGTTGGATTCCATCACCAAATGTTTATAAATACCAGTGATGGTGGGCTTCATATCCATATGCTGGTTCACCCCCTAGCCACCGTAGTAGCCCATATGAGTGATTTTTTGTATTTCATCACTGGAAGGTCCCCTCCTCTTAGGTGTGCCTAGAGTAGGAAGGAATTGTACTGTCCTTTTATCATGAGGTGAAATAGTCAATGGAATGCAACCATAATTTTTATCCAAGCACACCTGAGTGTGAAGTGAAAGCCTATGGGACCTTACCTTAGGTATTAGGCAAGTAGTAGGACTCAGACAACATGACCTCCCTCAGGGGGTAATTTTGATTCCTTAGGTTTTAAATTAAGTCAATCATACCATTAGGAAGCTATTTTTAAGTCATTTGTAATTCATTATTTGTCAGAAGGATGGGTTCCAACATACCCTTTTAGTTGCATTTCTTCATTCATCCTATATAGTCATTTTAGTCTTAGGGAGTCTTAACGTCAAACACACAAAAACACAAAAACATAAAAAAAAAATATTTCAAAGACATATGATACATCTAATTTCTTGATTTGTGTGTTTTCATTGTGATTACATTTTTCACACATGCATACTGTACATTCGTTATCCCAACTTGCTTCTAGTTTATGGCACTTATCCAAAATCAAGCCAAAACTATGAGTCAAACACCCACTAGTCAGCCAACTTCATCCATGGAGTGTTCCACTTCATCCCCAATCACTTTTATGGCTAACCCAACCAGTATGGCATAGAAAAGGCATTTTTTATTATCTATTATACCTTCTCACACAATATTTACTTTGAATGCAGATGTGTTACAAAGGGCCATACACACTACCATTCTAGAAACTGAACCATCCATACCAACCGACCATCGCATTAATTCCATAGATATTGAAAAACTTAGAGACTATGTAAGACCCATAAATTTGGTTCTATAACTAGTTAAAATATTATAAAAACATGTTTCTTCTTCTCAGCAAGAACTTGCTCACTCACATCCCAACAGTTTTAACCAAGTCCTCACCAACCCTCTTTTTGAGGCCACATCCACCCTCCCACACCAAATTCCTCCATAACCATTTATCCAAAGCATATCCATTCCACTTACCTATACCACTACCTACTCCAACCCACTCTATGAAGCACAAGTTAATACTACGTAATAGATTCCATCCACCATCTCATCCACCACCCATCATTCAATTATGATTCCTTTTGTAACTTATCCTCCATTGACCTCAACCAACATTGCCAAAAATCACACCATACTTACATCCAATTCCAACACAACCACACAATTTGCATCTAAAATTTCCATACAACAAGCATGACAACATCTCAATCAACTGCTTATGGGCTACCAAGATGTTTGTTATTACCCATAAAAATAATTGTAAGTGGTAGATTTCAAACCTCAATTCATTTTCATTTAACGCATCTTTTCAACACCTGATCCATCTTGGATATTGTAATATTCCAAGGTCACTATACCCACACCTTCATTTCACCACAATAATACCGCTTCCATAACCCAACACATTCATATCCCCAAAAATTTATTCCCACTCCATCAACACTAGTAATTCCATAATCAAGTCCAACAACACATCCAACATCATAAAATACCCATCAATCCATTGGCTAATCAGAACTACATTTCATCCCAAAATTTTATCACCCAACACACACCACCTCCATACACCCATAAAACAAACTAGGGCTTCCACACATAAATGGAAGATCCTAAGATCTAAGCTTTGCAACAATATATTGATAAATTAATTATGCACACACCTGGTATGATGTACCAAAAACCTACATTGAGACAAATGATCAATCAACCCATTCATCCTTCAGTACCACCACTGCCTTATCTGAAATATTGTATATTATCAAAATTTAATAAATTCAAAAAGGATGAGGATCCTAGGGAGCATATTAGTGCATTCATCCATTCATGTTTCAAAATCCAAGAGAATTATGCCTTAATGCTTTGAGCGTTTCCTCATATATGGGGGGGGGGAGATACCTTAGACTGGTATAACCATCTACCATATTACAATGTTTACAAATTCAAGCAATTGGTGGACAAATTCCTAGAAAGGTTCTCCCTTAATGTTTGAAAAAAACTACCTTGACCAACCTATACAATCTTAGGCAATTTGAAGAAGATTTAGTCTATGAATTTGAAAACCGTTGGAGGGCAGTCATCACCAAGTTGCCATTTGCCATCCCAATGGAAGAATTAACACAAAAATTTTCAAGGAGTTGTTTAAAATCTATCTCCTAGTTGCAATTATAAAAATATTGTACATTCGATGAAGCTCTTGCCTAGGCCTGAGTTATTAAATAAATCAAGATTTAAGAGGGTGAGATCAAACCCAAAAAGAGAGAATAGAAAAACAAGGGCTAACCCAAAGTAAACTATATTGGCCAATAAAAATCCAAACAAGTCAATCAAGTGGTCTTGAGTAAACCACAAATGACTCAACAAACCCAAGGTCATAACCAACCACAACCATCATCGCAATAATCGTAACAAGTTTCTTATCAAGTGATCCCACACCCATAATAATTACACAACACAACACCAACTGTGAAAAACTATCAGCATTGATAATTTTTTCTATAGAATCACACTTACACATCATTATATAAATCATATACCTCCATCTCTCATAGGTTGTATAACACCAATGATATCACATTACCTGAGGTCAAACCCAATGATCCGACCAAACACAACAAGGGCTCTAGGGAGCATTTGTTTTATCCTTTACAAAAATAGAAAGGGTATGAAATTAATAACTAATATTCATTCAAAGAAATTATGCAAGACTTAATAGACCTAGGGGCCATTAAGTTGGATAGCCCCTTAGCACAACAAAATCAAAATCTTGGTATCTATCAAAAACTCCTTCCTCATCATGAGACAATGGGGGGATCAAATGCATGACTTCCCCTAATCAAGTTAATCATGTGCAACAGTGCCAATGTTTTATGGGTGCTATTAACTCAAGTTCAAAGAAGCACAAATCACCAACACGAACAACCTCAAGTAGTTCAACCTCTTATGACACCACTAGAAAATGTGTCTTCACAACCCGCTAATTCATCTCCACAATTTTTTTCCAATCCATCTCAACCAATTCACCTTAAAATTCATCCATCCCAACCTATTCATCTCCTAAGCCATCCACAAATACCTATCATCACACTGAGTAGTTGATTAACAACTAGTCTCAAAATGGCTTCATCCAAATTAACCATCTATGATCTTATACAACAATCTCCCCCACATCATGAAGCATTGATGGAGATTTTAGAATCCATTGAACTTCAATCTCAAGACTAATGCTTTTAAAAATTTCAGTGGACTTCCAACACCAAAAATATTGTATAAAGAGATATGAACCCTTGACTATAAAATGCATGAATAATGGATGTAATGTTATAGCCTCACATATCTTGTTGGATATTTCTAATATCACATTATATTTATTTCACAATAAAATATTTTTGCTATTTTGCTTACATTTCTATGTTCTAACTTGTTATACTTTATTACATCTAAATTACACTTTTTCTTGATAATCCTTGACTCAAAATTAAGATTTCTAGATCAATGGTATCAGATCAAACTATATTTTGAGTGTATATAAATAAAAACAAGATCAACATATTAAAAATTTTAGGTATCATACAAGAGATCCCTATTGCTACATCACTTTTAGTTCCAAATTATCTGAAGTGGGAACTAGAATAGATGATACTTATATAGTTGTTCCTTTTAAGGAGATGTTGAATGAAGGTCTTTTGAAATAAAGAAATGAATATATGGATAAATTTGCTCAAAATATTCAATTTATCCCTATTGTAAATTCTAAAACCTTATTTGCATAACCTCTCACTGCCCCTAGTACCATTGAATGATCCCAAACATTTTAAGGATTAAAAGAATCTTGGAAAAAATAATGCTATTGGTCTAGAAAATTGGTTGGACCAATTATCTTCATACTTCTGTATAAATAATTTTATTGATAATGATAAAATCACTTTTACACTCTTGAAATATTTAATACATATTTAAAATTAGTAGAAAGCATATTGCAATAGTTTCAAGGAGAATGAAGATGAATTAATATTCACATGGGATTATTTTATGAAATCCATCAAGGAAGAATATTAACCTGTGGGATCCTATGAAGACCAATACTTACAAGGTAACAATTATGGTAAGGTAAATATTTATGTATTCAAAATCATATTGATGCTTTTCATTCCATGGTAGTAAAGATAGGTATCCAAGATACCAAAAACATTTAATACTCAAGTATCATAGTGGGATACAATGGTACATTTGAGAGGACATGGACCTATTTCACTTCAATACATTGGGAGAGGCATGTAAACTTACTATAAAATTAGATAAAAAGCTAAAAAACACAACCATATAAAATGAGATCAACTAAAAACACCAAAATAGTATGTGCTAGCCAATAATTAAAATATGGCACTCCAAAGAATCAAGACAAAGGGGATTAGTTCCACAAAAAAATTGGATGTAGAAAAATGATTCCAAGAAAATAATTCCCCAAAGGACAAGACTAATAAGTGATGTAACTATCACATTAATAAATGAAATCAAGGGTGAAGTGTCAAGAAATTTAATCATTTTTTGTGAAGTCATACCCTCTAAATTTATTGCACCAATACCTTGACATTCATAGGTTGAAGATAGAAGAAATAATATTATGGAATTTGAACCAATTATGACCATTTCCACTAGGTATGTTGCATTAAAGGGGTCAAAATAGGAGACTCACCTATTTCACTCATAAAAATGGTTCAAATTTAAGCCATTTTATTTCTTTATTTATAGTGGGAGCAAAAAGAACCTTATTTCTACTCAAATTATAATGGATTTGAATATGTTTATTAGACCACACCCACAATCATATAATGTTAGATGGTTGAAATAGGGAATACACATTCCTATCACTCAATAATATATACTATCTTATCCATAAAACCCTTCAAAGATTAAGTTTTATGTTATATTGTGTCCTTGGATGTCTATAATGTGATTCTAGCCAAAGAAGCAAGACAAAGGGGGTTAACTCCACAATCAAAATTGGAAGTAGAAAAAGGCTTCAAAGAAAAAAATCCCACGAAGTACAAGTCTAGTAAATGGTGTAATTATCACAATAGTAAATGACATTCAAGGTAGTAGTTTCAAGCAATTTAACCACTATTTGTGAAGTCAAAACCATCTACATTTACTACACCAGCCTCGACATCCATAGGCTAAGGATAGAAGAAAGAAGATTGTGGAATTCGAAACAAATATGACCATTTCCACTAGAGGGGTTACAAGTGGAGATTCACCTATTTCACTCGTAAATATGGGTCAAAAGTAAGTCATTTTATTTCTTTATCAATAATGGAATCCAAAAGAAACTAATTTCTAATCAAATTGTAAAAAATTTGAATGTCTACTAGACCACACCCATAAATATATAATATTAGATGGTTTTGATAGGGGAGACACATTCCTATAACTCAATAATTTCTTATCCCTTATGCTATAAAATCATTTAAATATGATTTTTTATATAGTATTATCAAAGGTTAGTGCTTTAGGATAATAGAGGTATCTCCTTCTACCTTTTTTTCCATAACAATTACTAAACAATGTAGGAATATGGTAGCCAAAACAAGAAAATTCATTCTATTTATGGTCAAGCCATAAAGTAGAAGGGTGACTATTGCTACTTTGATTGTAGGCTCTCCATAATATAAGTAGGTGGAGTGGATTATTGCAATAGATAATGAATTTTTCAAGTCACCAATTAGGGTTCTACATTATTATGAGGTAAATAATTCCATTGATTTAGTGTTGGTTCTCCTTTGTCTAATGCACCTATTTATCACAGATCAATCCTTGAAAATGATAAAATTAGGAGTTAAGTCCAAGAATTGACTTAGATGGGGAACATTTGTAATAGTCCCAATATATCCATATTGGATAATTATTTTTATTATTATCTCAAGTCATATATTTAGTTAGTTGATCGTTGAGAATTAGGTTAGGTTATTATTAATTTCATCTATAAATAGATATAATATTTTATTAGTTTTTATCATTAGATAATTTGATTTTAAGTCATCTCAGTGCAAATATAAGACTTTTCCATCTTAAATTGGCTATGAGAATTTTCCCTCTCTAGGTGGTTGGGGATTTGCTACTGCATTGAATTATTTTTGGATTTGATATTTATATATTGCTCATGGTAATTGATTTTATATTATTCATGACATTTGAAGATGAATTATTATTGTATGCATGATGTTACTAGTAGTTTAATGTTGAATATTTGTTGTGGATATTAAATATTTATGTGGTATTATAATAAGTGGTATTCAAGTACAATTCTAGAACCAATAGAAATTAATAAAGATATTTGATGCACTAAAATAAAGTTTTCAATTTTTTTGTAAAAAACAAAGGTTTTCAAAATATCTCTTACAAAATGGTACATTTTATTTCCTGTAATTAATTAGGCTTTTTATTAATTATTCGACACAATAACCATGTATTTTCTCCTACTTTGCATCTCCATGCGTTTTGTTCCCTTAACTTTTCCCATACTCAACATCTCCATGGTATCACATTTCATTTTTTTTAAATTATTTTTTCTCTTGCTCTGCATCTACACATATTTTATTCCCTTGTGTTTTATCCCACCCCACATCTCCATGGTCTCACATTTCATTTTTAAAATTATTAAACACCCCCCTCACCCCTACTCTAAACCCCTCCCACTACTAAACACCCCCCTCATTTTTTAAAAATTATTAAATCTAACTCTTTCTCATTTTTAAACCATTTCTCCCTAATTAATAAAATTATTTAAATAAACTTTTTATTTTAAAAAATAAAAGAAATAAAGAAAGAAAAGTTTTAAAAGTAATAAAAAAATAAAACTATATATATATAAGAGGAGGAAGATGAGAGTATCCTATCATCGAATCTTTTAAGGAAACATAATTGTTGGCTTTCATTTCTTCAAGTTGTGAGTGCATGAATAAACCTACTAATAATATTGGTTTGGTACAAATCAACCGTTGATTGCAATGTATTGTTCTTTAGAGGATGTGTGTATGAGTAGAAAGAATCACTAACCTAGAAATTCTAGTAATCATCAGAACACTCCCCTTAATATCATAGTTTTGATCAACGTCTTCTTTCTTCCTTAAATGTTGTGGCTTCTCCTCCCATTGACCCTACCATCACTACCCCTCCAAGTCATATTCCTCTTCCTAGTAATATTGATCCTTGTTTGCATTAGTACCTTTTCATAACAAGTAGTTGCTTCTGTTGACAACATCTTGAATAATCAACCAAAAACCTTGAATAAAATTCAAAGAATCCTAGTTCCATCCACTAATGTGATTCCTCTTGTCCAAGGGTCACAACAACTTATTGGTCCTCAAATTTTGACCATTCATAAAACACCAAATACTAATATTTTTCCACAAAAATCACCTTATCATAATCCTCAAAATTTTGGCTCTTATAATCTAGGATTTGCCTCTAATCTAGACTCCTCAGTAGGAAATACTTCCAATTTTCTATAATGGCCTCATGATGTTAAGGTTACTCACATTAACATTCCCACATTTTAAGGTGTTGAACATCAAGGATGATTGGCCAAAATGGAAAGCCATATCTGTTTATAACATATTCTTGAAACAAGTCATATCACATTAGTAGCTTGTAAGTTGGGTACCCAAGCTTATCAATGGTTGTTATGGTACCTTAACCAATATGGTAGCCCTCTTTTATGTCTTGAATTAAAGGATTTATTTCTCTAAAAATTTGGTATGGGATATTCCACATCATATGCAATATGTCTTATGAAAACTAAGCAAATAGGAACAGTGGAAGACTATTTCTCTAAGTTCACAAGTCTCCTCATCTACACCCATAAATTGAGTCCAATAATGGTGGTCTCTACCTTTAACTATGGCATTAAGGATAAAATTCATAAGGAAGTCAACATGCATAATACTTATACTCTTGATAATGGACAACATATAGCTCTAGTAGCAGAATAAGAGCTCCAAGATTCTAGTCATCCATATAGATGTGATTTCAACTCTCGATGTCCTTACTACAATTTTGAGCATTCCATAGGAATTTTTTGTTTCAAATATTATTTAAAACATCCATGAGATTATGCTTGTAAAGAAAATCATAAATTTCTCTTGGAATATGGAGATACATCAGTTTCTAAGGATGAAGATTCACTATTACATAAACAATTGGAAGAACTAGAACAACAACTCGTAGGAGTGGATAAAGTAGAACAAGATAATGATGATATGTATATATTTTATTATGCACTTATAGTTCTCCAAGCTCACCACACAATCAATATACAGATATATATCAAACAAAAGCATGTCAATGTGTTGATTGATTTAGGTAGTATACATAAATTTATAGATAGTAAGATAACAAAATTATTAGAATTATATATGTACTTCAAATCAAGATAAATTTCAAGTCTTAATTGAAAATGGAGGCACTACTCAATGTGTGGGTTGAATTATTAAAGTTAACTTACAAATGGGATAATATACTTGGGTGGGAAATACCTTTGCTATGAGCATAGAAAGTTCAAATGTTATCTTAGGAGCACAATAGCTATCTTAGCTTAGTGATGTTAATATTAATATACTAAAATTATATGTCAAGTGGATAGACAATAGAAGGTTCCTTTGTCTCCAAGGAATTCAACCCCTTCCCTCCATGGTAGTTAGTTACCATTGCATGAAAAATTGATTGAATAAGGGTGTCCTTGGATTCTTTGCCCAAGTCAATTGTATGGAGGTTTAATCCTCAAATCCATCTCCTCTAACTCTTCCATTTGATCTCCAAGGTATTATGGATTGTTATGAGGATACATTTAGTGATCCAAGGGTTCTACCTCATAAGTGCACACATGATCATGGCATCCATATAATTCCAATAATTCAACCTCCTAATGTGTTTCCTTATCACTACCACCAACCCCGAAAGTAAAAAATCAAGAAGCTATTCCCAAAAATGTTAGAGCATGGAATCATACATCCAATAATTAGTACATATTCCTCTCTGGTGATTATGGTATGATGTAAATTTAACTCATGGCACATATGTCCTTTAATTTTTCCTCTTAACAAGATCACTATGAAAGATAACTTTCTTGTCCCTATTATAGATGATATATTGGATGAATTACATGGTACTAAATTCTTCACTATACTAGACTTGAATTATGGTTTTCACCAAATTAGAGTTAGAGAAGAGGATATTTCTAAGACTACTTTCCATACACATGATGGTCACTATGAGTTCTCAGTCATGCCTTTTGGACTCACTATTTATCCTTCCACTCTTTAAAGTCTCATGAACCATGTATTTCATCCTTTTCTTTGTAAGTTTATCCTAGTTTTCTTTGATTATATTTTATTTTATAGTAAATCTTAGCAAAACCATCTAGTCCATATTGAAAAAGTCTTTCATCTATTGCAAAATGAAAAAATATTTTTTGAAGATCCAAATGTACATTTGGGTTCCAAGAGATAGAATATTTGGCACATATAGAATCTCACAAAGGATTCAAGGTAGATCCTAGTAAAATAAAAGCTATTCAAGATTGGACCTTGTCCAAATCCCTTAAAAAAATTCATGGATTTCTAGGACTCATAGGTTATTATACAATTTTTTTTTGCAACTATGGAAATATTGTCATGCCTCTCACCACCCTCATGAAAAAGGATTTTTTTGTTTGGACTGAAGTTGCTTCTTAGGCCTTTCAATCCCTTAAAGAAGATATGTGTTCCACTCCTAATTTTAGCAAGCCTTTTGTCATTGAGTGTGATTTTTTTGGCATAAGTATTGGAGCCATTTTAATGCAATATGGTCATCCATTGAAATTTGAAAATAATAAATTTTTGCGTAAGAATCTAAAATGGTTTGCTTATAAGAAGTAAATACTAGCTATTTTGAAAACCATAGAAAAATGGAGGCCTTATTTGTTGAGTAGTCATTTCATCATTAAGATTGACCATAGTAGCCTGAAGAGTTTCTTAGAATAGTGTCTCTCATGCCCTGGAAAAAATAAATGGATGACCAAAATCTTGGGTTATGATTTTTTCATTGAATATAATAAATATAATAATATGGTGGTGATGCTTTATATCACAAATACAAGAATGTTGTGGCTATCAATACCATCGTTGGTCCTTGTCCACAATGGATTTCTAATTCAAAAACTACTTAGATCATTTAGGCTATGAAAATAGGGCCATCATTGCATTCCTACTTCTCATACTTTGATGGAGTGCTTCACAAAAAAGATGGCATTTAACTTCCTAAATATTTGAATATAAAGTTAAAGGTTCTCCAAGAATTGCATGCATATCTATTGGTGGGACACTTGATATTCTTGAAAATATACCTACGAGTGAAGCAATCATTTTCTTAGAAAGGATTAAAAGTAGATGTCAAGATGTTTGTGATTGAGTGTGAGGTATGTCAATGTAACAAGGGAAAATAGTTAAATATTCTAGATTATTGCAACCCTTGTCTATCCCTAACCACCAATGGAAGCATATATCCATGGATTTCATTGAGGGTCTTCCTAAATTAGAGGGTAAAATAATGATCTTTGTAGTAGTAGATCATAATTTCAAGTATACTCATTTATGTGCATTACAAAATTCTTATTCAACAAGTAAGATGACTAGGGTATTTCTTGATGTTTTTCTAAGATACATGGTATGCCAAAAACCATTATGAATGACCTTAACCTATCTTCACTAGAAACATCTAGAAGGAACTATTTCATATTAGTGATACCAAGTTGAGTTTTTACTCATATTACCCTTATTTTAATGGTCAAAAAAATATTGTTAATAATTTTATGGGCACTTACCTTCATTGTTTTTCTCAAGACAAGCAGTATCACTAGGTCTAGTGGCTTTCATTAGCAAAATTATGGCACAATACTTCTTACCTTTTTCCCCTTAATATGTCCCTATTTAAATAATTTTATGGTCAAAAACCTTGATCAATCATAGAATATGTTCCAAGATATTCCAAAGTTTCCCAAATAGATGATTTGTTACAATAATAATGAATCATGCTTAAAATTTATAAGGGTAATTTGACCTAGATCCAAAACTATATGAATCAATAATAGGATCCAAACCATTCTGAATTATAATTCAATATAGGAGATATGGTATTTTTACACCTATAACCTTACAAAAAGTTATGCTTAAAGACCAAGTCTAATCAGAAGTTGGATCCTTAATTTTATGGTCACTACAAGGTGGTTTGTTACATTTGTGAATTAACATACTAGTTGGGGATTCTATTATCTCCCTACTTCCATACAATTTTTCATGTATCCTATCTCAAATAGGTTAGTGGCCAAAATGTGTATTCCTAGACATAACTTCCTGTTAGAGTTAGATTCTATTACATCATTTGGATCATGTAAATGTACCTTTCTAAGTACATACTTAGGACATAAGATTAATTTAGGGGGAATTTATCTAGTTACTTTATGCAATGTAATAAATGCACAAGTGTCAATGTGCAAGTTGTAAATGTGCAAAGGTGTCCCTTGTACAGATAGGTAGAGTGTTGGCCAAGGAATCTATCTTCCATTATAAAAGGACCTCATTGTAAGAGATTTTTAATATAGTAGGTAGTAGTAGTATTACTGTGTAACTCCATTAGTGATGGAGTACAATGTAGTCCTGTAGCATCTTGCATGGAGTGTCCATTTCCTCCATAGCAATATTGTATTCATTTCTATCATTTATATTTATAGCATATTTCTACAATCTTGTGAATTTAATTTCTATTATATTTTTGCATCTTGTGATTTCCATATCCCATTGTGATCTACCTCAAAAGCTAATAGTGGTATTAGAGCCATGGTAGATCTAGTCACAGTAGAACTAGCTACTGTAGATTGAGAGGAGAACCACTAGTATTATTGAGCCTAAATTTTTGTGAACCTGATTCACCACAGTGCACAAGTTCTTGCAAAAATATTTAGAAGAATCAAGGTGGTAGGGAGAGCTTCAAGAAATTACTATTGTTAAAAATTGGTCCAGTCACCATAGCTTCAATTTTTACAAATTAGATGTTTAGTTGGACCCGTTGCCTGTAAATATCATTACCTTAATATTTTTTGGTAGAAAAAACTAGAAAGAGAAATTGTGAAATTCATTTGGCTCAAAGTCTTCCCATAGAGTTGTAGAAAAACTCATGAAGATAAGGACTTAACATTTGATCCACTAGTTTGATGAATCAACTAGTGAATCTCATCTAAGAGATCTAAAAATTTTACTATTGCTTGAAGTTTATTTTATTGTAGGGAACTAACTCTCAAATTATTGGGATACCTCTTAAAATATAAAGCTAGGGTATTTCAACTTTATTGCCCAAAGGTTAGAGTGCCTTCATAGTGCAAAGGTTAATTGTTGCAAGAGAAGAATACTACAGAAGATACTCTAGGATAAAGAGTCATGGAGAAGTATGGAGATTGAAGATCTCCATCGATAGATTCAAATTCATAGTAGAAAAGAACACAAAAGCCTTAATATAAAAAACTCCATAGAAGACTTGATCCTAAAAAATGCCACAAAAGCCTTGATTTGAAAAAGGCCATAGAAGCCTTGATCTAAAAAAAAAGGGTCACAAAAGCCTTGATATAAAAAAAAGGCCATAGAAGCCTTGATATTGAAGAAGACTCCAAAATAGAGTACCTGATTTAGAAGCAGATTTAGATTTTTGTACTAATAATTTGTTGCAAGGAAAGGAGATTTAGTGAGTTGGGAAACTTCCTACAAGAAATTTAGGAAGAGTATTTTCTTCAGAATCAATCCAACACCTGAAGCAAACTTGAAGGTGAAGATCTCATTAAATAAACTTCTATTCTTAGAAGGATGAGAAGGACTAAAACAGTCTTATTCAAATACATAAGTAGCAGAATCAAGAGATCTAAGAAGGAGATCTGAATTCTAGAAGTTGAAGAATAAGGTATCAAGGAAGACCAAAGAATTTGCAAAATCGAGGACCTAGGAGTGGTCTCAAGGAAAAATACTTGAAGAGCCTTGTTGTTGAAGCAAGATCATCAAAATAGTTCCTAGAAGAACTCATTGGAGAAATTCTCCATCAAGAAGAAAATTTATGATAAGGGAAAGAATTGAGAGAATTGTTGTCATCCGACAACAAGACCAATAAGGAGAAGAATAATTGGTAAGTATTGTAAAAGAAGATATATAAGACCTCAAGACATTTAGAGTCTTGAGAAGAAGTTCCTACTTGAAGTTAGAGTTTGACAAGAAGACTTGAAGATAGAAGAATCTTGCCAAATCCAAGAGATTTGAAGATTAGCTTTCGTGACAAGAAGGCTTAAATATTTCTCCAAATCTAAAGTAGAAGGAATAATATTACTATAGAAGAATAAGCCACCAAATCCCAAGCTTGTGAAAGAAAGTTTGATACCTCTTTTTGTTGAAGGAGGAGTTTTTTGGAATAGCTAAAAAAATTTGCAAAAATCTAAAGCAACAAGCATTATCTACATCCTCTATAAAAAGCTTTCAAAAAGGTAAGCAACTATTGGTGCAAGTAGATTCAGTAATTGAATTACTTATCAGATTTTTTAAAGCACCTTATATTGGATCAAAAGTTGCAAAGAGGAAAATTGAATTACAGTATTTGAAAGTGCAAAAGAGAAAAATTCCTTTTAAGGTTCATTTGCACATTAGGAGTTGATTAGATTTTAGAGTTACAATCAACTACCTATCTTATATTTTGAAGAGAAAAAGAAGACTAGATCCTACAACTATGTTTGTAGTGAAATTTACAAGAGTTCATTCCATATTATGCTTGAAATGTTGCAGTGTAATTTTTAAGTGTATTTTTGAGAAATTAGTGGAGCAATAAGGTGAGATTATTGTTACCATTAAAAGTGTATCTATTAAGCACCATACTAGTTGATTTTTTAACCAGTTATTCTTAATTAGTTTGTGTTGTTAAAAGCACAAAAATATAAAAAATTTGTAGCAATTTTGTGGAAAAAATAAGCCATCATTACAAGAAAAAATGTGGAGTAGAAAGCCACCATTTAAGTCCTTGAAGGAATCCTCAAATAGAGACCTTAGAAGTCTCAATATTCAAGGAGAATATAAGGGTTTATTTTCTAGTACAGAGTAAAGGAATCCTTATTCAAAACAACATTTCATTAGCTTGTATTGACTATCATCCAAAGAAGAAGAAGCAAGAAGGATTATGTAAAAATTCTTCATTTTGGTGCAAGCTATATATTTTACAAAAAACATATATTTTGTTCCTTTGGAAGGACAAAAGTATTACTATTTACAGGGGGGTAGTAAGGATGTTTTATCCAGAAGATTTTTGACAAGAAGAAGGTTTATTAAAAAATTTCAAAGGTTGGAATTTTTATAATAGTGTTGTCTCAAAACACTTAAAGGAGGTAAAATAAATCCAACATCAAAAAATCTTCAAAAATTGAAATAGATCTTAGTTCAATAGGAGCAATAAGGAGATAAAAAGTTGATTTTTTTGTTTACAAACTTTCATAAAATCAACTCAAAATTGAACTACAATTTACAAAAAGCACTATATTTATCATATATCCTATCCAAAACACCCTAGGGAGTCATAAGACATTCTAAAAAACTTAGTAATATTAGTATCAATCAAAATGATCAAGTTCTAAATTCATTGGATAGATGTAAGCTTTATACAAAACCTAAAATCTTATTAGGTTTGTGAATTCTCATCATTAGGGAGATATAAGGAAGTCTACAAAACCTAAGAGTTAACAAAGGTTTTATCAAATCAAGCTTTTATATTATAAGGGTTACATAAACCTTAATATTTGGAGCTATAAGGTATACTACTAAGATTCTATCAAATCCATTTCTACAATTACTACTTCTCATGGATAAAATTTTGAGAAAAGCTTTTAATAATGAAGAACTATTCCATGAAGTAGAATTCTACTCTCAAAATTTAATATATAATATAGAAGGGTATAGGTATATATCAAATAGCAACAAGTAAAAAATCTCCTTATTTCTTAAGGAATCCAAAAAAGGTAACTTTGTAGCCTTTATTGGTTATCTCCATGAAATCCTCTTCACAACATGGTGGAACTCACAAAAATTGGTTATATTTCACAAGAAGAAGGTCTAATGATTTATCTATCATTAATTGTATTTGTACTTACTCAACACAAGAAGCAAGCCAGTAGTAAGGAATCATATTATTATGATGATCAAATAACTTGCCATGAAACAAAAATTCCACTAGCTCCAATACAGAATCACAAGAAGAGAATAAGGAAGAAGAAGAAAATACATGCCAAAAAGGAACACAACACTACAAATACTGAACCAGTTGAGCACACTCAAGAGAAAGAGTAACATACAACATCAGTTTACTTTATAACAATTGAAAAAATAAACTAATAGCCGAATCTAATCATAGTAAGCAATGAAGGAGAATACAAGTTCCATTATCCAATGGAAGAAGATCTATATTGAAGACTAAAGTCTTCAATACCCAAATAATGTAATACATGGGGTGTTAGAGTTATATTATATTACATCATTTGGGTCATGTAAATGTACCTTTCTAGGTACATACTTAGGACATTAGATTACTTTATGGGGAAGTTATCTAGTTACTTTATGCAATGTAATAAATGCACAAGTGTCAATATGCAAGTTGTAAATGTGCAAGGTATCCCTTGTACAACTAGGTAGAGTGTTGGCCAAGGAATCTATCTTCCATTATAAAAGGGCCTCATTGTAAGAGAATATTAAGATAGTAGGTAGTAGTAGTATTACCGTGTAACTCTATTAGTGATGGAATACAACGTAGTCCTGTAGCATCTTGCATGGAGTGTCCATTTCCTCCACAACAATATTGTATTCATTTCCATCATTTCTATTTATAGCATATTTCTGCAATCTCGTGAATTTACTTTCTCTCATATTTATACATCTTGTGATTGCCATCTCCAATTGTGATCTACCTCAAAATATAACTCTTCCATTACTTAATGAAGAATATTGAATCACTCTTCATCCTGGAGTTATATTATAGTCTAGAGTTCATCATCTTTGATATCATTAAATTTAGGAGTTTCTCATTTATGAGCACCAGAATTGCTTATTTTTTGTACATGTTTTAATGGGGTTTTGTGTGGCATTATTAACATTAGAGATTTTTTTGTGAAATTCTTGAATGTATTTAATAGCAATTAATGTATTATACTGAAAAATAATGAGAAGAATAGGTATTAGGCCCAAACTACCGAACTCATTTCGGCCATATCTCACTCATCCGGACTCGGATTGAGCTAAAATTTTGAGGGTAGATGCCTGAAAAACCCTAGAACGTCTCCACCAATTTTCATATCATTTGGAGCAACACAGATCCTAGCGCATCCCTATGTGTGAACGAGATATTTGGCAAGCGGCTATGCGAGGGTTTCATCCGGGTTGAGTGCAAGCAGCTCCAGAGGTTGGTTTTTAGGGCCTTCGGGCCCTAGCGGCCAATATTTTTGTGGTTTATGCTCAATATTTTAGCAGGAAATGTTGCAGGGGATCCAATATGGGTTAGAAATTTATCTTTCAATAGATCATACTATGAACTTGAGTGACAACGGCTTCCAATTTGCTGCACAAAAGAAAAGTGAAAACCATACCTTTCCACGACGTCTAGGGCAAGGATTAAAGAGATCACGAAACAAGTTTCAAGTAGTTGATCAAAAAATGGCTCATATCTCAAGTGAATCTGGTGCTAAGGTGCACCCACAAAATAATTCTACTATGAAAACCCCTGTCAAGGGTAAGAATTTTGAAGACTCAGTCCCAAAAATGAATTTTAGGGATGCCCTTCATGGTGGACAGCCTCAGCCCAATGCTAATATCAATCTTAGGGCTTCCCATAAACCTCTAAGAATGCCTAAGATTGATCCCAGGAAAATGGAGTCAGGATGTCTTAAAGCAGCTGATGGAACTCCTATTGTTAAGCTTGATATGGGTAACATTCAGACTGGCATTGAAGATTTGGAAAAAAGAGGACTAATTTGTCGGTTCGTGGGTTTTCGTCCGAGTCTATCTAGCTTTCAAAGTCTGGGCTGCAAAAAGCTGGAAAACTAAAGGTGAGTTACAAATCTCTATTTATCCAAATGGTTATTTTCTTGTTTTATTTGCTAATAATGAAGATAGAGAGAAAAATTTTCAAGGGGGTCCTTGGTTTTTTGGAAGGGCAGGGCTTTTCATGAAGCCCTGGCATACTAAATTTAAAGCCGAAGAAGAGATGCCTTCTATAGCTCCCGTGTGGGTTAGACTCTTTGGCCTCCCTATTGAATTTTGGAATCCTACTATTTTTTCTTCAATTGGAAACTCTTTAGGAACTTTTATGATGACTCGCTGATTGTACTCAAAATTTTGAACATATTATTTATGCTCGGATTTGTGTTTTAATGGATTTTGACAAACCCCTACCTAAAAATATCACATTACAATTTGGGGAAGACACTTGGGAGCAAGTAGTGGACTATGAGAACATTCCTTTTCATTGTAGAATTTGCCATGAATATGGTCATTTGGCCAATGCTTGCCCAAATAAAATTCCTGATCAAAAGAAAGAAGATATAAACTCAACAGGTTTCCAAATACCTAAGAAGAAGAACACTAAAAAAAAACTAGTTATGAAGGATCAATCAAAGTCATCTGCTAATATGTTTGAAATCCTTTCCACAAATGATGTCCCAAGTGAGGAAGAGGAAATAATGGAAACTGAAATCTTAGAAACACAATTTAAATATGAAGGGAAGAACTCAGAGACAAACCAACAAATCAAAGGTTTTCAATAGAAAAAAAGGGAGAAAATTTACACAAGAAAAACAATCTTTCAAATGTCAAAACTTCAAATAATGCAGGTCCCAATATAGACTCCGTTGAACCATCTAGTAAAATTTTGGCTGTGTACGAGCATTCTTCAAGGTTAGAAGCCATCTCAGATTCAATTGGAATAAGTCAAGAAATAGGGAAAAAAAAATTGAAGATGGATTCTAATCAAAAAGTAGGTCGCAAGACCAATCAATATCATATGGTAAAAGAAGGTGAAAAGCTTGTAGAGGAAGGTAAGATTAATGCCCTTCCCAAATTTTTTAGCCCTGGTATTAATGAAGATCATCACTTGGAATATTAGAGGACTCAAAGGGAGTCTTTCAAAACAAAATGAAATTAGAAGAATGATTCAGATAAATCATCCACATCTTGTTTTCCTTCAAGAAACAAAGATGTCAATGGAGGATATGGACTCAATTGCCAGTAAAATTTGGCCAGCTGGAAAAGTGGTTTCCCTCGGTTCCCAAGGGACTTCGGGTGGCATTGCTTGTCTTTGGGACCCAAAAGAGGTAGTTATTCACCATATGGTTGGCAGTTGGGGTTTGTTGGCTATAGCTATTCAAAGTAGACATTCCAACCAGATTATGCTCTGCATTACTGTTTATGCTCTGACTTCTTTGGAGGAAAAAAGAAGACAAGTGGAAGGATATTACTCATATTATCTCTCATTTTCCTAAAGCTTGGATCTTGATCGGAGGAGATTTCAATACCATCCTCTCTCTGGATGAGAAAAGGGGGGGAAATAGAAATTTGGACAAAAGCACTGACCTCATGAGCGAATATATTGCAAACCTCCATCTTGTGGATATCCAACCAGATAATGGCCTTATGACTTGGTCTAACAGAAGGCAAGGCTTAGCTTGTATAATGGAGAGATTGGATAGGTTTTTGCTCTCTAAAAATTTCTTAATCCATGGTCACATTCCTAAAGTGAAGACTCTTAATAATGCTGGTTCGGATCATTGGCCAGTCATGGTGGAAATGTGGAAAACCAATGTGAGTTTCTCTCCTTTTCGTTTTCAATTAATGTGGCTTAGAGACATTTCCTTCAGACCTCGTGTGCAACAATGGTGGAAGGAAGGTAAACCTAGGCATGGGACTAAGATGTTCTGTTTTGCCAAAATACTGCAATACATTAAATCCAAAATCAAGACTTGGAACTGGAAAGAGTTTGGGGATGTTCATAAAAAAAACATGAAGTTATTGCTCATCTTGAAAATTTGAATAAGAAAATCCATTTAGATGGCCTCACAGAGAAGAGAAGTGCAGATGAAATTAAACTCACAACTCAGTTAGAGGAATGGGAAAAAAGAGAAGAAATCTTATGGAAGCAAAAATCTAGAATTCAATGGCTCAAAGAAGGAGATCGAAACACAAATTTCTTCCACAAATATCTTCTAGCTCGAAGATCTCACAACTTTATTTCTTCCTTAAAATCAGATTCTGGAGATGTTGTTTATACTTGGGATGGCATGAACTCTATTGTTGTTGATTACTTTTCCAATATTTTTGCTGCTACTCCTCTTGACTCAGCTTCACAACAAAATGTTCTTCAAGCAATCCCTTCTCTTATCACTTCGAGGAGAACTCTATTTTGACTGCTCCTATTACTATCAATGAGCTTCAACAAGTAGTTTTTAAAATGCAAAAAGGGAAAACCCCAGGTCCTGATGGTTTTCCCATTGAGTTCTACCAAGAGTTCTGGGATATCCTTCATGTTGATTTATTAGAGGTGGTGGAAGAAGCCAGGAAAGCCAAAGAAATTTTGAAGGTTATCAATAAAACTTATATTACTCTTGTTCCAAAAGCTCAAGAGGTTGATCATATCTCAGCTTTTAGACCTATTGCTTTATGTAATGTTCTTCTCAAAATCATTACTAAAATCATGGCAGAAAGGTTGAAGCCTCTTTTGCATAAGATTATTTCCCCAGAGCAAGGGGGTTATGTGGAAGGACGTCAAATAGTAGATGAGATAGTTCTTGCTCAGGAAGCCATCCATTCCATGGATATGCAAAAATCTCCTTCCATGTTCATTCGGTTAGACTTATCCAAAGCTTATGACAGAGTGGATTGGCACTTCCTTATCAAAGTTTTGAGGCAATTTGGTTTCTCTAAGGATTGGATGGATTGGATTATGGGATGTATCTCTTCAGTTTCCTACTTAGTTCTTATCAATGGTAGGCCTTCTCAGTCATTCCCAGCTTCCAGAGGTATTAGGCAAGGTGACCCGCTATCCCCTTATTTATTCATCATTCTTGTTGAATGCTTGGGTAGGACTATAACCAAAAAGAGGGAAAACAAAACCCTTGAGGGAGTTACCATTGCTCATGGAGCTAGACCTATCTCTCATCTTCAATTTGTGGATGACTCTACTCTTTTAGGTAAAGCTACAGTTAAGGAAGCTTCTAATATTAAGCAAATCATTAGCTATTTTTCTAAGGCTACTAGGCAGTTGATCAATGAAGACAAATCTAAAGTTATTTTCTTTCACTGCTCTGCTAGACAAGAATCCATGGTCTTGGATAAATTAAGATATAAGAAGACCTCCCTTCCAATCACTTATTTAGGTATTCCCATAAATATTCAAAGGCAGAAAAATAAATATTGGAATTGGTTGTTGGACAAAGTCAAGAAGAAAATTGGAAAGTGGACCAACAAGTGGCTTTCTTCGGGGGTAGAATCACCTTGGTAAAATCAGTCCTTCAAGCTATTCCTATTTATGTTTCTTCCATTTTGAATATCCCAAAGGTTGTTCTTCGAGAATTGGATCAAATCAGTCATCGTTTCCTTTGGAGTGGTACTAAGGAGAAAAGAAAATGGGCCTTGGTGAAATGGGATACTTTATGTCTTCCTAAGAGTGAAGGGGGGTTAGGATTCCGGTCTTCTATTAATAACAACAAAGCTTTAGCTGCTAAATTATATTGGAGGATGTTGCATAACCCCAATGCTCTTTGGGCCAATAATATTCATGCTAAATATGCTGAGAACAAAAGTCCTGAAGACCTTGTTCGCTATCAACTTCCTACCAAAGGTTCTCCCATTTTAGCAGTTCTTAAGACTGGTGAGGATTTGATAAAGAAAAAATTATTTTGGATCATTCATAATGGTCAACAGGTAAATTTTTGGATAGATTCTTGGGATGGTCACAAGCCTTTGATAACTCAGTTTCCCGATTGGAGGCCTTGGATGGAGGAGCTTCACCGAGCTAATTGGATAAAGGTGGCTAATTACTATCGGTACCATACTGGTAATTCAAAGGTTGGTAGATATTGGATCCCTATTGAGGACTGGCCTATTCAAATCCTAGAAAGGCAAAGACAAGATATCCAAGGCATCCTTCATATGAGATCCCTCTCTTGGTCCCATGAAAAAGATTGTTTTGGATGGAACAACACTACTAAGGGTGAGTATTCAGTTGCTCAAGGTTATTTGACCTTATGCCATAATAATCCCAACCATTCTTCTGACATATTTTCTTGATTGTGGGCTCAAAAGCTCTGGCCTAAGGTGAGGTTCTTTAATTGGCTTTTATTGCATCGTAGGGTGCTTACTCGTGCACAACTTATGAAGCATGGTTTTCATGGCCCTTTTAGATGTGAAATGTGTGAAGAGAATGTAGAAAATCTCAACCATATTTTTATTGAGTGTACTTTAGCCTCTGAGCTATGGAGGAGAATGGCCACTTTACTTGGCTTACAGTGGTCCAATTTTTTTACTTTTGAACAACTTTGGAGGGATTGGCCTAATCAAGAGGGTGTTGATCATTTTATTAGGCAGTTAGTTTGGATGGGTTCTACCATTCTTCTTTGGAATATTTGGAATGAAAGGAACAACCAAATTTTTAATCAAGATAGGAAGGATATTCACTATATTTGGCAAAAGACCATAGCCAACTTAGTTGAATCAGTCCATCAACTCCTTAATCACCCCCAAAACTCCCACCAAAGATGGGATCAAGTGATGCAAATATTGAAGATTAAATCTTCTAAGGGCAACCAACTTAAAGGGAATGTGAGTATTAGTAAGATGGATAGGACTAGAAATTGGCAACCTCCTCCTAAGGATTTTGGAAAAGTCAATACCGATGGAGCCTCTAGAGGGAACCCTAGAAAAGCCAGTGTGGGAGGAATTGGTAGACTTTCAGATGGCTCCCTGGTTTTTACTTTTGCTGAGAATTTGGGTATTCTTTCCAATAACCTTGCTGAGGGGTATGGTATCCTCGGAGGCCTTCAAGAGGCTACTAAGGTTGGATGGGAAAAGGTGTTAGTTGAGTCTGACTCTCAACTTATGATTAATCTCTTGAAGACTCCTTCTAAGAATCATAAGGTGGATTGGAGAATAAAAAGAATTATTGAGAAGATTCAATTAATCCAGATGGGATTTTTGAAAGTTGATTACAATCATGTGGTCAGAGATCAAAACAAGAGTGCTGATGCTTTAGCTAATTGGGCTTTGGACAAAGGTGATCTTACTTGTTATGGCCACCCTCCTATATGGTGGGCTTCTCAAATTAGGGAAGCTCTTCTTTCTATCATTTCTTTGGATGGCTCCAGTTTTGAAGGTACCTAGTTTCTTCTTGCTTTTTTTTTTTTGCTTCTCTTTGGTTCATTCAATTTTTTTTAGTTCCCTAGCTCATTCTATTCTTTATTTTGTTTCCTCTGTTGATTCTTGCCTTAATAGTCTTCTGGTCTAGATAGGTCATTGTTATGTTCAATTTTTTTCTTTTTTCTTTTTTGTTTTTTTTGTTTAGTTTTTTAAGGTGGGTGGGTTCTTTTGTTTTGTTTTGTTTTTGTGTTCTTTGTGTTGTTTTTTGTTGTTCATGTGTTTTTGTTGTTTTGTGTTTTTTTTTTTATGTTTTTTGTTATTGTTCTTGTGTTTTTTTCGTTCTTGTTCTTGGGTTTCTCTTTGTTTGTGTTAATTCGTGTTTTTATGTGTGAGTGTTTTCTATGTTTTTTGTTTTTGTTTATTGTCTGTTGTTGGTTGTTTTTTATTTTTATTTTTATTTTATTTTATTTTAATTTTTTAGGTTTTGGTTGTGTTTATTTTTCATGTTTTTTTTGGGTTATGTCTTTGTAGTGTTCTGTTGTTTTTGTCTTGTTTGTGTTTTGTTATGTGGTTCTTGTGTTTTTCTATGTGGTTTGTGTTGTGGTTTCTTTTATCTTATTGTGCGTGTTTGGTTGTGCTTTTGTTTTTGACACACTCAAGGAGCATGTTTTTTATTTTATTTTATTATTTTTGTTGTTATTTACTTATTTTTAAATTGGTTTTGTGTGTTTGTTTGCTCCTTGAGTATGTCAAAGGTGGTAGGCCAGGTCCGAGTCCTGGGCATTTTTGGCGGAATGGATACCCTCGCCTCCTTGGGTCTTACCCGAAAGTGGCATCCCTTTTGGGATGTTTTCCACAAATAAAAAAAAAAAAATTGACGTATTATACTTGACTATTGTTTTTAGTGTAATATGTGTGTAGATGCAGTACTTTATTGCTTTTTCACATCTTTTAGTCGAGGTCCCACATGGACCTAGTATTGGATGACACTTGTAATGTGCTTAAGGAATGATGTGCAACTTGACGGATATATCAGTGTTGGAAAAAAGGTGTCTAATTTTTCTAAGGTATGATGCTTGTATCCTGGACACAAGGTGGAATGTGCCCTTCTTCTCATATAAGGGAAAGCATTTGTCTTCTAGTGATAGAACAAGCATCTATATTCTAATTATAGAAAAAGCACTTGCCTTCCAACAATAGGCTAGAATGTACTTATCTTTCGATGATAAAGCACGTGCCTATCTTCTCGTGACCAAAAATAATAACAAATCTTAGAGAAACAAAAAGGGCCTATATGTGATGCCTTTATCCCAGCAACAGGTCGAAAAGATACCTGTATTCTAGTGATAGATCAATAAGCACTTATATTTAGTGTAATAAGCGATTATTAACTATTTTACTTGAAGACTATGCATAATTTTAGAAATATATTATTGTACAAACTTAGGGAGGACTATTGTTAACTTAAAAATATTAATTTTAGCATGGTATCTCTTTTATTAGACACCAAGTAAAACTATGCATGAACTAGCTGTAGCGAATCGCGTGAAACAATTAAATTAGAATAGTCTAATTTTCTAACAGAGGGTGGCCACATTCTATGTAAAACGTAGGCCACCCCTAAAGTAAAGAATCCCAAACCTTCATGTTATTCTGTACTACATTATTAATAAAATATTGAGTGCTCATTTTATTTGTGTGTTTGAAAGCAGGGTTATGCATAAGGGGTAGTACCAAAAAAGTAATTATCAAAATTTGGTGAATCAAGGTGAATCGTGTCTAAAATTGGTGGTGAATTTTTCAAAATTTTGTAGAGAATTTATCAAAATATGGTGAATTTTCTAAAATTTTGCACATAAATTATCAAAAATTTTAAATGGCGAGTGGCAGAAGGTGAGTGGCAAAAGGCGAGTGGCAGAAGGTGAGTGGTAGAAGGTGAGTGGTAGAAGGTGAGTGGCATAAGGTGAGTGGTAGAAGGTGAGTGGCAAAAGTGAGTGGCAAAAGGTGAGTGGTAGAAGGTGAGTGGCAGAAGGTGAGTGGTAGAAGGTGATTGGTAGAAGGTGAGTGGTAGAAGGTGACTAGCAGAAGGTGACTGGTAGAAGGTGAGTGGCAGAAGGTGAGTGGTAGAAGGTGAGTGGTAGAAGGCGAGTAGTAGAAGGTGAGTGGTAGAAGGTGACTGGTAGAAGGTGACTAGAAGAATGTAAATGGCAGAAGGTGACTGCAAAAGGTGATGGGAAGAAGGTAACTAGCATATGGAAACTAGTAGATGGCGAGTGGCTAAAGGATATTGGTAGATGACAACTAGCATATGGTGACTTGTAGAAGGCATATGGCAGATGGTGACTAGTGTA
This sequence comes from Wollemia nobilis, assembly GCA_028583015.1. Lineage (NCBI taxonomy): Eukaryota > Viridiplantae > Streptophyta > Pinopsida > Araucariales > Araucariaceae > Wollemia > Wollemia nobilis. Next base: position 3,614,076 of record JAQPPZ010003177.1, read on the forward strand.
TGGCGACTAGCAGATGGCAACTAACAAATGGTGACCACCAAAGGTCATCAATAAGAAGCTACCATGTGCCCTCTCCTCTACCACATGTCATGCATCCATAGACTTCAACCATGCAGACTTCTATAAATAGAAATGTAGGGTCATTTTTTACCTTTCCCAAAGTGTTTTCCAGAGCATTTTTAGAGCTTTTTCTAGAGCATTTTTAGAGCATTTTCTAGCATTTTTAGAGCATTTTCCATAATGATTTCAAAGCATTTTTAGATGATTTTTAGAGCATTTTCAAAGGGTTTCAGAGCATTTTCAGATGATTTTTAGAGCATTTTCCAAGGCATTTCTAGAGCATTTCCAAAGCATTTTTAGACTATTTTTAGAGCATTTTTTAGACCATTTTTAGTGCAAAAATGGCTAGCTCTTCCTCTCCTCTACCTTCGAAAGTGTCATTCAAGAACTACTTTTGCCCCAACATTAAGAATATTTTTGGCACTCCTGGAAGAGATTCAGAATGGGTTTACACCTCTAGAGTTGTAGGAGTAATCAAGATGCCATAGTTGAACGTCGACGTCTCCTTGATGCAAAGGATAGTTAGTTGCTACAACCATGATGAGTCCATTATTCAGATCAAAGTGGATAACAAGGATATTATTTTTCTATGAAACCCTCAGATGTGCAATGACTAATAGGGCTACCATTTATGGATGGTCACCTGGTGAACAACCAATACGCCTTGACCGAAGATGACAAATGACTGCTAGCATCCAAATTCGATGTCCATTCAAACAATTTGAAAGGTATATTTTTAAAATTTAGTTTTTATTTTTCTTCATTTTTGATGTATTGTAGTTTTCGTTCTCTAATAATGTTCTCCCTATTGTAATTTCTATTTTCTAATAATGTTCTCCTTTTTTTTAGTTAATTCTTCTAAGTCGAAAAGGGGTTTAAACATTTCCAACGTTGGAGATAAATTTCTTCATGCTTGCATTGAATTTTTCCAGGCAAGACTTATTTTGTAGGGGTGACCTACAAAAATATCATTTTGGGCATTGTCCTTATTGATTCGATGTATTGATGGTGGTAGATTTGATTGGTCCATGCACATTTCCAACCACCTTAAACAAGATCTTCTGAGTGCCCAGAAAATTCAATCTTCTTATGCAATAACAACCAACAACTTTGTTCTTTCTCTTTTTAATGAAGCATATTTCAATCTTCAAAATAGCCCTCCTCCAACTACATTGCACCCAAGCTTGTTGGCTATTGGTATGACGGAGAATGAAATACAAGTAAAATTATTTTTTGGAATAATCTATATTTTCTTTCTTTTCAATCAATCTTGTTATTTTCTAATTTTCTTTTGAAAGCAAAAAAAGTAGCTCAATCTTCTAGTAAAAGGGATGTCACCTTTAGGATTCAAGAAGCGTCTATCGATTCTGACACGTAGTCACAATCATCACCAGTAACTACCTCAAGATCCATGAAACATGTGAGGTCTCCTAGTGATCAGCATACACCTATGACTCCTATTACTTCTAGACATGTTATAATCGACATTGAAGAAGTAACCTCCAACTCACAAGGTAACCTTATTATTCAAAAGTACTATTTTAAATGATGTATTTTAATGATTTAAAATTATATTTAGTTTGAGGAAATATTTTAAATGTTTTTAGAGCAAGGGCAAATGGTTGCATCATCATGGAGAGTCTGAGTTTGGTATGTTTGGTTAAAATTAATCTCTTTTTATGGCATTGTTTTTTACACTAGTTTTAATTTATATTTTCATGTGAAATTTTGTAGATGCACTGGTTACATTCAAAATACTAAAAAAAATATGCCTCCACCATATGCACACCCACAAATGCACCAACAACAAGTGCCACAACAAGTCCATCCACAATAGGTACCACCAATGGTGAGGAACCAATATCGCATGCATGGGAAACAATTCCTCACACCACCACCTTCGAGAAGCAAAAGTATTTCCCAGACACACACTGTATCTCAGTATAATGTTTTAGTGTTCCCAAATTTTTCCCTTGGAAATTTCTCAAATGTAGAGAGCACATCTCAAATACCCTCTAGGAATCTCGATGATGATTTTCTTTATCAAGATACGAATCCTAAAAATTTCCCATTAAAGGCAAGTGATGTGCTTCAGGGTCCATAGAGCCATGATGAAGCAGAAGAGAATGTTGAGGTAGATGCCATCGGAGTTTCCTCTTCCCCCCAGCAAGTCACCACCCATCATCATCTGAACGATGATGATAAAGTTAATTTTTTAGAAACTATTTTATTAGCCAATAGATGTAAAGCTACAATTAATAATAGTCTACTTGTAGATATTGATAGATTAAAATATTGGGAATATCAGGCCAAGGTTTTGATAAAAGCAATAAATGCCCGATACAAGAATTTTTCAAATAGAAAGGAGTTATTTTCAAAGGTGGAGAATGAGCCACAAAAGCTCGATGCTTTGTTACATAAAGTTGAATCTGGCACCATGTAGGTCGAGTCTACATACAATGATGAAGTTCTGGACATTATGTTGAATCGATTAGAAAACCTCAATGTCGAGGCCTAGGCATATTTCAATGAATGGGCACTAGATAAGAAAAAAGTAGCAGTTGCAGAAACTGCAAGACTTACCATTGATGTAAGTTTTACATATAACTGAAAATCATTTTTTTCTTAAATATATTTTGTTTATAAATATTAACCTTTTTCTCTTCTATTTTGTAGTCTAATTTTCAGCACTTAAAGCAGCAAGTCAGTGCCATGAAAACGTTGATTAAGACTACAAAAATTAGTGTGACTAATGCTATTGAAGTGAAGAAAATATTACAATACACTATTAGAGAAAACAATTGGCTGAAGAAGTTTATCAAAGATAAGGGCCTGGATGTGGAGGTTGTATTAAAATAAAATGAGAAAGAACTGAATGCACCTTTTAGAGAAGATCCAACAAAGGAAGAAGGTTTATTGCTATCAGGGATAAACACTACAGCTGAAATTCTGGTAAGGGTTGGTGCATTGGAAGCAAAGGATATTGAGCAAGATGCAACTAAAACTTCAGGCACCATGCAGAAAGAAAAGTAGAAGACTATTGCTTTTTTATTTGAGGAGAAACCAAACATGTTGCATAGCTTTTTTGTAAATTGTAAAAGAATGGTATCTTTTTGAAATCAATAAAAGAGACAATTTCCAAAAAAATTGTATTATATTTTTGAAATTTTATTTTAAATATTGTGATGTTTTGATTAGTTATGTGGATGCAATAAATAATTTTGAATTATGTGGATGCAATAAAATGTTCTTTTATGTTTTATGAAATAATTTGAAATGATTGAAATGCAACACAAATATTTACTTTGCCATAAATGGTTTATACAATACAAATATATTAAATAATTTGAATATCATAGACTAATAATCCAATAACAAGGCTTAAATAACATGATATACAAAATATCCAATAACACGTCTATGATATAAAAAATAATCCAGTGTTCCATAATCAACATATTTGTAATCAAATAATCCAATTTCATCCAAATATACATAATCAAATCAGAGGGCTATGATATACAGAATATCCAATAGCACGTCTAATCTCATATTATATGATTAATGATATCAAAAAATACATGTCTCAAATTATAATCAAATCTCAATATTCTATTGAAAACTGATAACATAATATGTGAAATCAAATCAAATGAAAGCATCCTTTCATTATAATGTTGGAAGCTGGAACAAACTCTTTTCAGATTGTACAAAATATTTTGTACTCATACCCAAAATTTTTATCATCATAGTCTGATCAGTGTTACCATTATCCTCATCATCCTGAGTATTCATGACACCTCTTCTCTCTACCAGAGATTTCCAATATGCCAAAGCTCTTTCATAAGGAAACTTCTCCACCTCATAGGTCGACACATATACTCTCAAACAATTTTCCAAATTTTTGTCCAACCTATTTTGAACTTTAGATTTTACATATGATAATGCACTAAATACCCTTTCATCTTCCACAGATCCTAAAATCATCATTTGACATAATTCATATAAATGAAAATATTCACTCATAGTATGTTGTAAGATACTACTTGGATGTAATATTTTCCACAAACGTGAAATAGAACCTGTTTCATGATGGTTAGTGAGTTGTGAAACTTGAGCAGACATTGTCGTTCCAAAATAGTTTGATTGTTTTGTCAAAAGATCTTTGTTGAGAATGCCATTGATTTCAATACCATTGACTACCACATGTTTAGTGAAATGGCTAGCAAGAGTGCCCATGTATTTGAGAAACAAACCATTTATAGTCTGGTATTCATTACAAGGATCCCAAAACATCGGGTTAACCACACCCATAGCCTCAAGCAATTCATCTCTTTGAAAATGGTCTCTTATTTCTTTTGTCAATGATTTTGCTATTTGTTTCAGTTTAATTTTTGTATCATGTACAACTACATGAAATATGTTGTATGTTATGGGCATTTTTTCAACTTCATTTGTAGCTATATCCATTCGCTGACCAAAATAATATAAAGGTATTTCCTTTTCATGGACATTAATACATAGATGATCGTTTATGTTGAACTTCAAAAAGTTCTGAGGATCATTCACGTTTGTTAATGCTCTCCAACTCTCAAACATGGGATCCATAAAACTTTGACCAGATGCATACATCATATCAATATGTATGCAAATTTGTTTTCTCACCCTGATGAAATCCACAATATAAATCGATCTTTCTTGTGCAATTTTAATCAAAGTATTCATTTCTTCCAACATTGGAAGAATACCACACAATGTGAGAAGTGTTTCAAAGTCACTCATTCAAAATAGCAAATCTTTAGCCTTATCAACTGCCCTACGATTTGCATACATAAACCCTACCAAGGATTGATATTCTTTGAAAACTCTATATGTCGGTTGATACATCGAAATCCACCTAGTATCTACATATTTTAAGAGTTTTTTACCTTCAGTAACTCCTAGTGCAAACTGTTGAAACTCTAAAAATATTTTTGGACTACACGAAAAATAATCATGAATTTCATGGACAAGCTCTTCCACTCTCGCTACATTTGTAAATGTATCCACAATTTTATATGCAAGATTCATTCTATGAGCCATGCAATGAATAGGGATCAAATATGGGGTAACAAATATTTGTAGTCAAACACAAAGACCATTCATGTGTCCTTGCATTGTAGCAACACCATCAACTCTGACACATATTAACTTAGTGGCTATTTCCATTTCATTCATTCCTGCTATTTCCTTTAAACTAGTTACAACAACATTGTAAATATTTTTTGCATTGCAATTTTCCACCATCTTGCATACTCCAAGTAAATGAGGTTGCCTTAAATGATTTTCCAATGTGTAAACATGCATGCAAATCCAATATGTGTTGTCAAAAGTAGTCACCTCATCAATTGAAAGTGAAATGAATTTGGCTTTTTTTACTTTCTCTTTGAGGTCATCCTGCTCAACCAATGAGAGATATTTTACAATTTCCCAACCACTTCGATCTGACCAATGGGTGTTGGGTAGGTTCTGCACATCAACTAGTTGAAATAGAGATTTATAATCAATGAAATCAGACATAGGTCTACCCTTTTTAAGAATAGTGAGTACAACAACAAACTGCAAACTTTTTGAAGCTAAAGTGAACTTATTCATTTTTTAAAATTGGGCTTGAATCGTTGCACCTTTCTCAACCAAAGTTTACTTTTGTTTCATTTCTTTATCATATTCTTGTGCATATCTGATATGTGTGCACTCTGATGCATCCTTCCACCTATAATTTTTTTGTATTGGTCCATCACTTTCTTTTGTTTTTATATAAACCTTTCCACAATGTTTTTCTACTGTATCTTTCTTAACTTGCAATCTATGATCCTTTTCATGTTTCCAACTACAAATTACGCATCTCAATTCTATTATTTCCTCACTACTATTCTCTGGTAGCACTGGCTCAATAAATAGAAATTATGATACCCAATCAGGCTGAAATGATCTATTAATTGTCCACCTAGATAACCTTGCACGTTTATGTTTTTTAGAAGAAGATTCTCTGAAAGTAGGGACTGTATGAGAACTATTATTTTCTTTTCCATTTGGCGTGTTAGTTTCAGGAATCTCTTCATGTTGTTGTTGCATTTCATTAAGAAAATTTTCATCTGTGGACTTTTCATTATCGTGGATATGTGGAAGTGGAGGCATACCAGGGTCAATAGTGTTTTCTGTAGAGAAATTTTTTGCATATCATTATTGCATTTAAAAACATACCTTCTATTAAAAAATATAGATAAACAATGGACAAAGCCATCAACCAAAAAGCACCCTTCTTAATGAATGAAGATATTATATATAAAATTAACAATGTACAAAAATTAATTGGTTAGTAAGTAAAGGTGTTCGTACCTTCAATTTGTGCAGATGTTGATGGCTGATTGGATTTCGAAATATTATGAAAGTATTTGAGGATACTCCTTTTATCGAAAGATTAGCCTCCCTTCTTTCCACTACCAATAGGTGATATTTTACCTATATAAATAGAAGAGTAACATGAACATCATTTTTAAAAATGAAAATAACTAGTAAAAGAGAACTACTATTCAAGACAATAGGATGTCTGACCCAAGCAGGCTTGAGATTGGTGCCCAAATAATAGGAAAACCTCCTTATTGAGTGTCCATGAACAAAATATTTAAAAAAGGAAAATTAATGGTAAAATAAACTTACTAGTAAATGGTTATCATTGTATGTTAGTCACCTTATACCACTCACCTTCTACCACTCACCTTATGCCAATCACCTTATACTAGTCACCTTATGCCAGTTGCCTTGTGCCAGTCACCTTGTGTCAGTCACCTTGTGCCAGTCACCTTGTGCCAGTCACCTTATACCAGTCACCTTATGCCAGTCACCTTATGCCAGTCACTTTATGAGTTACGTTCTACCACTCAACTTCTAATAGTTGCCTTCTACCAGTCACCTTCTGCTAATCGCCTTATACTAGTCACCTTGTGCCATTCACCTGATATGAGTCACCTTATACCACTTGCCTTCTTAGAGTTGTTTGATGCAAGTCACCTTCTACCCTTAACTTATTCCAATCACCTTCTACCAATCACCTGATGTAAGTCACCTTCTACCACTTGCCTTGTGCCAGTTGCCTTATGCCAGTCACCTTATGCCAATCGCTTGATGCGAGTTGCCTTCTACCATTCATATTGTGCTAGTCACATGATGTGAGTCACATTCTACCAATCACCTTCTATCATTTGCCCTATTCCAGTAACATTTTGTCAGTCATGTTGTGTCAGTCACCTACTTTGTATCGCTCGCTATCGAAGAAAATTAATGTTTTAATTGTATGAGTGTTGTTGTCATGTTAGCTATATATAATGGGGTACAAGAGGTGAATTTGGTGGGATAATTTTTTTTTAATAATTTGAAGGCAAAAATTAGGTGGGAAACCTTATGATAGCGGGGCGAATTGACCCTAAAAAAAATTGATCCTAAAATTTTTGGGTGAATGGGCCGACCTCTAGGGTCCCCAAATTCGCAAAATTAAAATTGTGAAAATCCTAATATTCATGCTAATTTGCGAAATTCGCCCCTATGCATAACCCTGTTCAAAAGAGTGATTGTGTGAACTACTTGGGTTGATGTCTGTAGGATCTTGGGCCCACTCCAGGCAGTAATCCTCCCCTATTTTTCTGCTTTCATTTATTTATGTTGCGTGCTTAAATTCCTTCTTAATTTATTTTTGCAAGTGTGTTTATTTTCTACAATTATTCATTTATGCAAGTGTGTTTATTTTTTTGCAATTTCAATTATAGTTGTGTGTTTGATTTCTATAAATTTCCTTTTAGTCATGTGTTTGATAATGATAATTTAATTTACTTTTCCTATAGTTTTAGTTAGTATTTATTTTCCTGCACTTAATTATTGTTGGTTTGGATGAATTGAACTACATGAACAACACACACCCTCCTAAACCAAGTGACACATAGGACTCATCTCCCAAATACTACAGGTATATATTTTGCATAGGTACTCAACAAGTTTATGAACTCTCGGATTGATAAATTAAATGGAAGCAAAATAACTATTTTTACAAACAACATTTTCTGCTCACCATTTTGGCATTGTTTTCGAGGAGTGCCAATTACAGTAGTTTAAGATATATAGGTTAGTCAACCTAAAACTAATAGTTCATATTATCTCACCCATAGATCCATTACCTGATAGGTATGACTCCACCATGATTAAGAGGACCTAACGAACATCTTATCAAAGGGGTAGAGGTCACCTCAGTTACACCTAAAATATCTTCTAATATTCCTTCTAAAGCATCTGAAACACTTCTTGAATCTACACCATCATCTCCACCTAATATACCTTGACATATTAATACAATATTTGGTTCCTTTAAAACCAATCCAAGATGGAAATATCTTAAAGAGGGATTTGCCTCAAGTTTTTATTTAGAATATTTGTTTGAAAACACAAGAGCTAAGAGTTATTTATTGACTACCCAATGGTGGAAGGTAGTTGAATATGAAACTATTTTACATTCAGATTTAGGACTATTGTTAGAAGATAAGAAAAATGAGTGTGACACCTTGTTAGCTACCCTAGAAGCAACCATAATAGACCTTACATCACCTAAAGATATGGATGAAAATGAAGAGGCTCCAAATAGTTTTGATTTTCCAATAGAAGAATCAAGAGGAGAAATCAAAATGAAACACATATCTCCTACACATATTTCTACTTTTAGAGGACTACCAATTGAGGACCCTGATCTATTCCTTTTCAAATTTTATGTACTTTGTAGATCAGTGGACTATAAATATGATGCCCAAAAACTAAAACTGTTTCCCTCTACACTAGATGATTCAATATTATATTGATTTATCAGTTTAGGGAGCAAACACATTGCCACCTGGGAGGACATAAAAAATATTCCTCAAATAATACTAGGATTTTGGTAAGGCACGAGATGCTACGAAAGAAGTCCTAAAGAGAGGAAGTCATTGGAAGATTATTGGGACATATCTAATTTTAATCTTCAATGATCACCCCATGCAAAATTGGATGAGAAATCCTTGAGAAGCATATTATTAAGGGGTCTCACAAATAAATCCTTAGAAGCCTTAAATTTATTATCAGGAGGTGATATTTACCAACACCAAATACCAAATATTTGATAGTTGTATCAAAATTATTCAAGAAGGGTAAATCTACCAACCAAGTAACAAAAACCACAACATCCATAACCAAGGTAGAAATAGGCAATATGTTGGAAGACATGGAGAGTGATATGCTATCATATCTTGCACTTCAATTATACACACTCATGCTTTAGAAAAATAAGTAGGAAATTGAAGAAACACTAGCCTTATTTTGCTAAATATGTAGAAGAAAACACCCCAAGAATGAGTGCCCAGAAAATAAAGTGAGAGTGTGTATCATTTTTTAAAAGGATCACAAAATGAGGTTGTGCCCACAAATAACAAATATAAAAGAATCTAAAGTAGTGGAAACTTATTTTATGGATAATAGGAGAAACTAGCAATGATTTCCTATGGGAAATAGTATGCCAGGAGGAGTACCATCCTATGGGGGATCTAATTTTATGAACCAAGGGAAAACTCAACCATCCAACATGGAACGGTTGGGTCAATCACCTTGGATGAATTCCATCCAAGGATCTACTTCTTTCACACCTTATTCATGGATGCCATACCAATAATCTAGACCATAGTGATGGAATTACAATACGTGGAATTCACCTCCACAAACCACAACACAAACCCCACTACAACCTAGTTTGTTGGACCATCCTACTTTTAGGCTAAATCAGTTGCCTACACAACCAACTCTAATTCTAAATAATAAGACAAATCATTCTACATATCAGGTAGACATAAATATGTTCCCTATGTATCATATTAGAGTAGATTACAATCATATACAACTTATATTAGGTAGGAAATTAGGAGTAGATCTAACACCTCTAGTAGTGGAGGAAGAGGATGTAGAAGTAGAGTTAGAAGAGTAACCAACTATGGTAGAAGATGTGGATGAAAATGTAACTATTGAAAAAAATAAAAATAAAGGGGTTCCACACTTTCTTAAGATATTACAAGAACCCAAAAATCCAATGTAGTCAAAATTTGATATCATGGAAGGGTTGAAAATTTTGATAGTCAAGATTCCCCTCTATCAGGCCATAAGAGATGTGCCAATCTACACAAAGGCCATTAGAGAGTTATATCGTAAGAAAATAGGAAGAAAACCATCAAAATTAGTTAATGTGGTAGGTTAATTGGTTAATTTAATGTTAAGAAATACCTACCACCCCAAGTACTCTGATCCAAGAAGCCTAGTTTTAATAGTTCAAATTGCAGGCTTAAAGTTACCTAACACATTAGTAGATCTAGGAGATGCTATAAATATCATACCCCAAGAAACCATGCAAAAACTATAACTCACAAATATGAGGCCAAACAAAATAGTTTTACAATTGGCTGATCGATCTATAATACTCCTGGAGGGAATGTTGAAAGACGTGATTATAACAGGGAGTATCCAATAGACTTTCTAGTCTTGCAATATAGATCTGGATTGGGTGGTTATCCACTTATATTAGGCCATCCATGGATGGCCATAGCTGATGCTTTCATAAGTTGTAGGATAGAAAAAATTACAATTTTGGATAGATAGAATATCAAAAACCTAGTCATTTATACTCCTGCATAGTTCATTGATGTATTGGAAGAACCAAATTACAAGGTTTTAAATGTTGATTCCTTGCCAATGTGTCAACAAATAATGGACGTATATGAGGTAGAGGATGAAATATATGAATATCAAGTCATAAAACACTTTTCCTAAGGAGAATACTCACATCCTCCTATAGAATCTCCACTTGTAGGCAACAAGGAAAATCATGTCAAATAGGTAGAGGTCATACCTGGTAGAATGTTGAACATTGATAATGAGTTGTCAATTGTTGAAGAGGATAAGTTGAAAGAAATACTAGTAAACTATCAAAATTATTTTGCGTGGGACTATAAATACATGGGGGGGATTGCATCCAAAGTTTACACACATACAATTTATTTGGAAGATAATGTAAGATCGGTGAGACAACCTCAAAGGAGGATGGATTCAACATTGAAGGAAATAGTTAAATCTAAATTATAAAAACTTTTGTCAACTATATTTATTTATCCTATATCAGATAGTCGATAGGTATCACCTTTAGTGGTAGTGCCTAAGAAAAATGGCAAGCGGTGGATTTATGTGGACTACATAATGTTAATAAAGCCACTAGGAAAGACCATTTCCCCTTACCATTCATTTAACAAGTCCTTGACACCTTGGTAGGATGAAAATATTTTTCATCCCTTGATGGATTTAGTGGATATAATCAAATTCAAATAGGGGATGAGGACTAGGACAAAACCACTTTTACCTATTCTAGGGATACTTTTGCTTACCGAGTCTTACCATTTGGGTTATGTAATGCACCTACCACTTTCCAAAGGGTGGTTCTTACCATCTTTTTAGACATGGTCAGAGAGACTGTAGAAGTCTACATGGATGATTTTACCATTTAAATTGAAATTTATGAAGAAGATACAACTAATATGGAGAAAGTACTCCAATGCTACTATGAAACAAAATTCTCCCTCAGTAATAAAAAATTCTTTATGTTAATGCAAGAAGGGATAGTTTTAGGACACCATATATCTACTAAAGGGATTAAATTAGATAAAAAAAAAATCAAAGTGATTAAGAATCTACCCATTCCCCAAATACAAAGAGATGCCCATAGTTTTCTAGGATCTATTGGGTATTATAGGTTGTTTTGTAATATTTTAGCAAAATTGCCAAACCACTACATACATTGTTGACAACAAATACTAAGTTTGTTTGGACTAGTGAGTGTGAACAAGCATTCTAGATTTTAAAATAAAAACTGATAACTGCTCCTATGTTGAGAGGTTAAAATTGGAACCTCCCCTTTCATATTTACACTAATGCATCTAACAATTCTATAGGGTAAGCACTAGGACAAAAGGTTGGAGATAAATTTTGTCATCTATTATGTTAGTAAACATATTACGGGTGTTGAGTTCAATTACACTATCACAGAGAAAGAGTTCCTTGTAGTAGTTCATTCTATAAATAAGTTTCGATCCTCTATAATAGGTTATAAAATATTTGTGCATACATATCATACAACCATCAAATATCTAATGAATAAGTCTATGGTGAATGGTAGAATTATGAAATGGATTTTACTTCTACAATAATTTGATGTAACCATTATTGACAAACTTGGTAGGGATAATATTGTTGCAAATTTTCTCTCCAAGTTAATCTCTCACAATAATACTACCAGTGGAGATCAATTCCTGAATGAGTATCTCTTTGCTCTTGATGAAAAAATACCATGGTATGCAAATATGGCTAATTACTTAGCCATCAGTAAAATATCTCGTGCACTCTCACCCTAAGAAGCTCAAACTTTGAGAAGAGTGTAGCCTTATCATGGATTGATGGTTGCCTATTTAAAATTAGGCCTGATCAACTCATGCATAGTTGTATTGTAGAAAATTAAATCGTAAAAATTCTAAAGACCTATCATGAAGAACCATGCAATGGACACTTTGTAGGGAAGATAACGACATTTAAAGTTTTGTAGGTTGGGTAGTACTGACCCTTCTTATTTAAATATGTAATCAAATATATCTTCCAGTGTGACCAATGTCATAGAATGGGTAGACCAACTCCATGTTATGAAATACCACTTCAACCCCATGTGCATATTGAACCTTTCAATAAGTGGAGAATGGATTTTATTGGAAAAATTAATCCACAGTATAATGGTAAAAGGTATATTTTAGTATGTACTAACTATGTGACTAAGTGGGTTTAAGTGCAGGTACTACAGAAGAAAAGGAAGACACCGTAGAAAACTTTCTATATGAATTCATCTTCACCAAGTTTGGTATTCCCAAGGAAATTACCACTGACCAAGGGGTCCAGTTCACATCGAATATGATACAAGAGTTGATGAAGTAGTATCAAATACAAAACAAAAAGACCACCCCCTATAATCCATAAGCAAATGGGTAGGTGGAGGTCACAAAAAGGGAGTTGGAGAACATTCTCACCAAAAGTGTAGTAACACAAGAAAGACTAGGCAAATCACCTATTGAAAGTAGTATGGCCATATCACACTACCTAGAAAACCACTACGGGATTTACACCATTTCAATTGGTATATGGGAAGAATACCATGATCCTGATCGAGTTTGAAATTAAAACCCTACAAACTGTAGTGGAGTTGAACCTGAATCTAGATGCCACACAAAAGGAATGGATTCACCAACTAAACCAACTGGATGAATACTGGTAAGATGCACTATAGTGCATAAAAATTATGCATAAGTAGAGGGCCATGTGGCATGATTGTGACATAAGAAAAAATAGTTTAAGGAAGGAGAATGGGCATTACTTTATGATTCCCAGTTCTAGGATTGCAAGGGAAAACTCATGCAAAGGTGGATGGACCCGTATGAAGTGGTTGAGGTAATTAATAATGATGTTTTCCATATCAAAACTATTTATGGTAGAGATATCATCTTAGCAGTAAATAACCATCGCTTACATCTATTTCATGTACCTCCAATCCATGCAATTGGCTCAGGCATAGGCATGGAGGAGACCCCATTTAATAAAAATATTTCAACTATTTGAAGAACACTTATGCGTTTGTGAAAAAATATTTTTATTATTTATAATATTTTCCTAATATTAGCATAGGCTTTTCTTTCTTTTATATTTTTGGTTTTGCAGGGTTACATGACCTTAGATGCAATTTTTAGGTATCCGGACAATTAGATCTATTAGGAATGAAACCACGATCCTTGTTTTCATTTTACTTTTTGTGTATTTATTTTTTTAGGACACGTGGACTCAGATGCAATCTATAGGCATCTGGGTTAAACTAGGCCTATCAGGCACAAGCCATGTTGCCCCACATTTTCCATTTTTTGAGAAGTGTAGCAGTGCGGAGAGGGTGCCAACTTTTTGTTAGAAGTGCGTCGTCTATGACCAACCTTATGTAGAGGTTTTTATTTCCTATCAAGAATAACACACCTATATGTGGGTCAAAATAGGTAGCATCACGTGTGCTTTCAATAATATATATATATATATATATATATATATAAAAAAATATATATATATATATATATATATATATATATATATATATATATATATAAGGTGCATGTATTCCTAAAGCAAAGTGTGCCTGTCTTCAACACACAACAGGTGCCTGTATCCTGAAACAAATATGACACCTATATTCCAGAAGCAACAGGTGCCTAGATTCTAGAAGTAGCAGGAACCTATATTTTAGAAGTAGCAAGCACCTATATTCAGAGTAGCGATGGTGCCACCATCTATTCATAATCAATAAAGTCAACTTTTTCATGGAATAGAGTATGCCTATTTTTTTAATGATGGAATTTGTTTGCTTCCCAATATTTGACCTTCGGAGTCCATGTCTCCTCATTGGTAACACATGCATACTCCCAAGACATTAATAAATTAGTTTCCAAGTGGGGGAACGTGTGTCATCCCATAGTAAAATAAAATAATCATACTTCTCTTTATTTTTTGTACAAGACCTCAAGACTAATGAAAATGCAGTACCCAATCACAAGATCATCATGCATGGAGAAATACACACCATTGATTCACCTCAATTCACTATTGTCACTCTTTGATAAAACAAATTGCACCACCAAGAATTTACATATCTAATTTCACAAAAAAAACCCAGGTATGTGCCGATGTTTTTGTTATATGCATGCATAGTTATCATAAGAACACATTTTTACGTAATGTGCCAACACATACCCCAAATTTATATTATTCAATCATGAAACCCTAGGGTCTACAATATTCCATGTGGTACCAATCAGGCATTGAGATGGTTATAATTGTATTCAATTATATCTCGACATATGAATTAAGATTTAATTATGTAGATTTCATAATTACTATTGATTATGGGAAGATAAGTGCCTTGTATGCATGGATACAATCACATGCTTTGATAAGTTTAAAAATAAATAAAAGTATCTATTTGCAACAAAAAAAAACTAGAAGATGCCATGGGAGGATCTTCGAGGAATAATTCCCTAAAAGTATGAGTCCAGGGATCTCTCGAGAATAACTAGTTTCATCTGGGAATAGTTTAAGGTTGTTGGGTGGATGAATTACTACCACCTGGTTATCCAACATCAAGATATTGTGGTGGTGTTCAAATTTGTAGTCTCCATAGACCATAGTATTGTAAGGATGCAGGGACTAGTCATACCAGTCATGAAGGAGTAAATTGCAAAAGATACCAACCTCCCTTGCACAAAAGACCAAACATACAAGAATGATACTATTGGGTGATGCACTAAAATATTTTTTGGGCAACCCACTATGCAATTAACACAATATGGATTGCCAAAATAGTATGTCCCTAAACTATGACAACAAGTATTTGATCAAGTGGTAAGGTTATTCACTTGCACTCGCAAATACTCATGGTTGAATGCTAACCATATTTACTTTATAAATCACCTACTACATGGAGAGCACATTAATATACCCTATTATCTAATGTATGCCTTGAAGGATGAGGCTGATCCATACCAAGCAGGAATCGTAACAACATTAGGGCACCACAGATTGATTTCAACTCTAATTTGACATGCTAAGGTGCAAAGGGCTACATTGATAGCTAAATAGGAGATTACTGCATCAAAATCAACCAATGGATGATAGGAATATGAAGAGTATGAAGAGATAGAAGCATTTGTCCTCCACCACAACCAATCTAAATAGTAGGCCAAGTAGATAGACTTTGAACCTTTTCCAATAATATCATCGCCTACCTCCCAACATAGCCACTCTATAGGGGAGGTAGAGTAGGCTGAACTAAGACCATCATGGGTAATTTCATCGCCTATCTTCTAAAACTTGAACTGGGAGGTAGACTAGGCTATCTCAAGCTCATTTTGAGCAACATCATCATCAATGACCAGGAGTAGAGAGATAATGAAATATATGGTTGATTATAGTTCATCAGGGGATGACAAAGAACACATGATGGAAGATGAACTGACTACCTAGGTTTTTTAGGGCATGGCCTTTGGTGAAGCACAATACTATGACACTCTGGAAGAAGACCTCCAAGGTCAATTATGAAGCATAAAATAGAAAGCCTCCCATTGGGAGGAAAATTTCAAAGCCAAACAAGCTGATTTACAGGAGTCCTAACAGACTATCATAGCAAAGTAACATGACTCTAACAACACTATGATAGAAGTATAAGCCATAGTGCAATAGCTAGAGAATAGGGTCTGGAAATTATAGTAATTACTAGATGCTAAAGAAGATCATATTAATGTTGTTGTACAAATCGACTGGGTCATAGATCCAAAAATCTCTTCTATCAATTTGGAGGAGAAGGTGGCATCTATTGGGGCATCATATGCCCAGATGTTCAATATAGGGAACCAATAAAAATCCCTTGTAGAAGATGCTTCCCAAAAATAGGGGACCCTTATTTCGTAGAGTGGGCCCTCTATGATCAAAAGTATGGATAGTGAGGATACTAAGTCAACCAAAATCTTCATAGTTGCCCAATCAGTTGGTCAGTCGATAGTTGACCAATTGAGGACTGCCTAATCAGTTGGGGAGTCTACGAAACATGTGAATGTTGCTCAAATACCTAGATAATTACTTGTACATAGTCATATTATACAATCAAATAAGGAGCTATAGGAGAAAAATAATGTGGGCCAATCAAAGGAGTCAGTTGATCCCTCGATAGTTGCACAGTCAGTTGGTCAATCACCAATTGATTAAACCATGGATGGTCAGTCTGATGAACAACCCAAGGTCATATTTCCTATTGAAACACCCATGGATCATGGTATGCAGGTTCATAGTCATAGAAAGTCCAAGAAATACCACCTCCATGAAGGAAAGTGGTGGTTGATCTCTCAGCACCGATAATTGATATAGAAGCCCCAAGACCTACAAATAAACTTTAACCAAAGGCTAAGGCAAAGAGGTCACCCGAGAGGATACCAAAAGGCTAAGACCAAGAGGCCACAATAAATATGAAAGAAGGTGCAGAAGGACCCCAAATATAATGATGAATGGGCTAAATCAATGAAAACCTTTGCAAGCCATCAACAACAAATCGTAGAGCTCAAGGAAAGCTTGAAAAAGGTAAAGAAAGAATGAAAAGCCCACAAGAGGATGACTAGGGATTTGGGAATCAATGTCAATCCTACTAGGATAAAATAATTTTAGGCTCTGTATGGTTCTGTTGATGGGCATCTATCAAGGATGATGAAATTTTATCGATAAATGGGGATGTATGACAAAGAGCCCATGATGCCACCACTAGTTAGAGCATTTGAACCTTTACCACCTGATAATGAAGAGGAGAATGATATAAATGAGGTGATGCTAACCCAAAGATAAAAAACTATTAAAATCCTAGGTATTTGATACATATTAGTTTCCATCACAATATATGCCAGAGATTTCCATTGTAGAATGGCTTCCTACATATCATTTCTACTGGAAGAAGGTTGAACCAATATTTTAGAAGGATGCAACCATATTTACTGGAATACAAGGGGAGAATAAAATAGATAGGCATGATCGACTTAAGAAGAATTCCAAAAATAGGGGTAGCTCCCAGCCAGCCCACATGGTGAAGTCAACGCAAGAAAGCACCAAAAATAGAGGAAGGTGCCAGCCATTCCAAGCAACCATGCAAGCATAAATGAGACACAGAGAAAGAGAAACCCACAATTCAAGAAAAGAAACATTGGAATAGGGATTATTAGAAGGTTGTTTCTAAAACAAAGGATTATCAGCAACATGTGCCATGAGGACATGGCAATACTTAGACATGGGGGATGATGAGCACCATAATTGCTCATTTTTTGTACATGTTTTAATGGGATTTTTTGTGGCATTATTAACATTAGAGATATATTTTTGTGAAATTATTGCATGCATTTAATATAAATTGATGTATTATAATTTATTGTTGTTTTAGTGGAAAATGCATGTAGATGTAGTACTTTGTTTTTTTTTCACACCTTTTAGTCGAGGTCCCACATGGACCTAGTATTGGATGACTGTTAGGATCCTAATCCTAACTTGTATTATATAATTAATTTCTATCATTTGATTATGGACCATCGTGTCCTTTCACATCATAACCATTAGATAGGTATATATATGCATTCATAGAGGGTGTCATTAGGCATCCAAGAATATAAATTATTATATCTCTTTGAGAGCAATTGACAGGGCAACCTCCATTTGAAAAAATAATATTTAAAGTGATTTTATACATTTTTCTTCAATATTACATCCATTCCATAAATTTCTCCATTTGTTACCATTGCTAGGAACTAGGTTCCTAACAACTGGTATCAGATACAATCTCATTTTTCACTCGAGGCACATCTAAAAATAAAATAAATCGATGAAAGACAACCTGTGGTACCTGAACATCTTCACTATAATTAATTACAAGCAAAGAAAATCAGTGAGCAAAATAAAATTAATCCCTCTAAATTGTTGGCTATATCCATTGGCATTTTGAATCAACATCGTTTGTAAAACAACCCCCTTGGCATTTTGAATCAACAAAATTATCATTCATGGGGTAAAACATAAACTATCACCAGTGGACAACAAGACAACATATAATAGAGGCAAAGAACAGGTGAAAACATGCTTAAATTTCAATTCAAATCCTTCAAGGAACATAAAAAATATTTTTAACTTCAGATCGAGTATCAAATCTCGTGGGAAATTTGAAATCTATCTACAAAAATCAACCTGACAAATTTTTTTGATGAAGTCTTAAGAAATAATGGCGACATTGCATAAATTAAAATTATAATATAAAGTTCATTATATTAAATCTAATTTTTTGATGCTGAAAAACATAATCAATGATGACTAACCTTTTTTGACGTCGGCAAGAGTGAGGAAACAAATAATTTTAAAAAGTTTTTTATCCCACATTCATCACGAATTTAAGAAAAGGGTGTTTAAAAAAATATCATGCAAGGAGCTTATTGTGACTTCGGTCATGCTTCCTAGCCATCTCGCATGCAACCGAACCTCTATCCTATGGTGTCCCCTTTGTTGGCAACCATTTATCCCATTATTTGTTCGACACTTGTCCCTTGTAGATCATTTCCGCCGCTCCTGCCTACCTTACACCACTACCTAGCCCCACTCTACCCCCTCTCTTGCTCTACCCCATCATAGACCACCCCCACTCTGCTTTGCCTAAATCACCCAACAATTAAATTATAATCATTGCCCTCCTAAAAAAAAATTGAAATTTAAAAAATCTAAACATTCTGTCAAATTTAAAACAAAGAAGCAGAAAAACTCTGCTAGTTGTTAAAAAAAACAAATTTTTGCATAAATATTTTTTTTTCAAAAAATTTGTGAAAAATAAATTAATAATAATTTTTATCAATTATTGACCAAACTATTACAATTCTTCAATTTTTGTCAAATAATTGACAAATTTGATTATTTTTTTTCTATTTTACAAAATAAATTATTATTACAAAGGATTGCAAATCACAAATCATAAATGACAGAAGGTAGGATATCACAAGACCCTCTCAAATATGTCATTCAAGAATTTAATCGATGGAAGGACGATCTTGAAAAGAAAATATTAACAAAGGAGGAATTTGAAAACAAGATAACAAAGCTAGACTTAAGAGTGGCCACCACTAACCACTCCATGGATATGGTACAATAGAATATGGGGTTAATCCAAGTGGTCCAACCTATCGGAGCACCAACACACCAAGCATTACTCGGGGGACCACAAACATCAATCCTACCTCGAACCACTAAATTGGATTTCCCAAAATTTGAAGGAGGTGACCCCACGAATTGGATCTATCGAGTGGACCAATACTTCTCCCTCTATCAAATCCCTAAAGTCCAAAAGGTTCGCATTGCATCCTTCCACCTGGAGAGTACCGCTACTCAATGGTACCAATGGTACAAAAAGACAAATGACACCCCTACATGGACATAATTTACAAAAAATATAATGGTACGATTTGGCCCAAGCAAATTTGAAGATTTCATAGGAGCTCTCACCAAACTCTGCCAAACCACTATAGTGCGAGAGTACCAAGCTCAATTCGAGAAATTGGTAAATTTTACATCAGGGCTAGATGCATCATTCTTCCAAAGTTGCTTTATCAGTGGCCTAAAGGAAGATATTCGATTAGAAGTGCAAATGCTCAATCCTACCGACATGATGCACACTATTGCATTAGCTCAAATGGTGGAAGAAAAAATCAATAACCAACATCGACTTGGGAGACCACCAATGAGTAAATATCAAAATTCCTACACCACCCCAAAACTAAATAGAGTTTTACCAATTAAAAGAATTAGCCCTGAAGAAATGAAGGAAAGACGAGAAAAGGGCCTTTGTTTCCACTATGATGAGAAATTCATCCCCAACCATAAATGCATTACCCCCAAACTCTATATTTTAGATACGCTTGACCAAGGTAATTCAAAAGAAGAAGATACTATTGAGGTGGAAGTAGTGATAGAAACTCCAAAAAGTAACACAGAGGATACACCTGAAATCTCCTTTAATGCCCTTGCTGGTTTCTCCTCCCCACAAACTATGAAGGTCAAGGGATACTTTAAGAAACAAAACCTCATTGTGCTTCTAGACTCTGGCAGCACACACAATTTTATCGACCCAAGGGTGGCAAAACAAGTTGATTGCTTTATACATCCTTGCAATAATTTTGAAGTTATGATTGGAAACAGAGGACGAATTGCATGCAAAGGAAAATATCAAAATATTAAACTCACTATGGGTGATTATAATATGAAAGCCGATATGTATGCACTGCCACTAGGAGGATGTGATATCGTCCTAGGAGTACAATGGTTGAGAACACTAGGCACCATCCAATGGGATTTTGAAGACCTATGGATGAAATTCACACAAAAAGGTCAAACATATACTATTAAGGGGTTAAAATCAGGCCCTTCTCAATTAGTAAGTTCTCATAGAATGGAGAAGCTTATTCGAAAAGGAGGCAAGGGTATGATGGCACAATTGTTCTCCATCCAACCAACAAATGAAGAACAAACAATAGCACATGAACTACAACAACTCCTAGCACACCATGACAAAGTATTTAATGAACCAAAAGGATTACCTCCTCAACGAAGCCATGATCATACCATTCAACTTCTTCCAGGGCACCAACCTCCTAATATTCGGCCTTATCGATATCCATATCTACAAAAGACAAAAATAGAAAAACTAGTACAAGAACTACTTAAAGCAGGGGTTATTAGACCTAGTGTGAGTCCTTACTCTTCTCCTGTTATATTAGTTTGAAAGAAGGATGGGTCATGGTGCCTATGTGTTGACTTTCACGCCCTTAACAAACTAACCATCAAAGATAAATTCCCTATTCCCGTCATCGACGAATTATTAGATGAACTTCATGGGGCTACATACTTCTCCAAATTAGATTTATGATTAGGCTACCACCAAATTCGAGTTAAGGAAAGTGATATTCCAAAAACTACCTTTTGCACTCATGAAGGGCA
Source organism: Wollemia nobilis (assembly GCA_028583015.1). NCBI lineage: Eukaryota > Viridiplantae > Streptophyta > Pinopsida > Araucariales > Araucariaceae > Wollemia > Wollemia nobilis. The sequence goes on from JAQPPZ010003177.1 coordinate 3,635,853, forward strand.
TTATGAATTCATGGTTATGCCATTTGGCCTTACCAACACCCCTTCTACATTTCAAAGTCTAATGAACAAGGTATTCCACCCTTTCCTTCAAAAGTTTATTTTAGTTTTCTTTGATGACATTTTGATTTATAGTAAAACATGGGAAGATCACTTACGCCATATAGACCAAGCATTGAAAACCTTGGAGGACAACCAATTATATGCCAAAATATCAAAATGTTCCTTCGAAAAACAAGAAATTGAATATCTCGGACATATTGTCTCTAAAGAAGGAGTTAAAGTGGACCCTTGCAAGATTGAAGATGTGAAAAATTGGCCTATCCCAAAAACCTTGAAAGGCTTGCATGGTTTTTTAGGACTAACAGGGTACTATCACAAATTTGTCAAATATTATGGAAAAATCATAGCCCCCTTAACAACACTACTCAAGAAGAATGCTTTTCTTTGGTCTTCAAAAGCTGATGATGCCTTTATCACTTTAAAAAATGCAATGTGTACCACCCCTGTCTTAGCCATGCCAGATTTTTCCAAACCATTTATTATTGAGAGCGATGCTTCAAGAGTGGGAATAGGAGCAATGCTCATGCAAAATGAAAGACCCTTGGATTTTACTAGCAAGGCATTTTCTAAAAATAATTTGGCCCACTCCACATATGAAAAAGAGATGTTAGCTATTATTCATGCTATTCAACATTGGAGACCTTACCTTATCGACCAACATTTCATTATTTGCACTAACCACCATAGTTTAAAATACCTTCTTGAGCAGTGCATAACCACTCCAGAGCAACAAAAGTGGGTTACAAAACTACTAGGATATGATTATGAGATCATATATAAAAAAGGGAAATATAACATGGTTGTTGATGCCCTTTCATGAAATTTTGAAGAAATACCCCAATTACATGCCCTTTCCTCTCCTATTCCCAAATGGATAGACCAAGTCAATGAGGAATGGTTTAATGATCCTACCATGCACACATTAATTCAACAACTTCAACAAGACTCCACTAGTAAGCCCCACTACTCTTGGAGAGATAACATACTTAGGTACAAAGGGTGTATTGTCCTATCCCCCACATCCTCATATCATGCCAAACTTCTCCATGAGTTACATGCCACACCCATGGTAGGACACTTGGGATTCCTCAAGACTTATAGAAGAGTGACTAGATATTTTTATTGGGTAGGCATGAAACAAGATATTAAGAAATTTGTGGATGAATGTGAGACCTATCAAAGAAAAAAAAGGAAAAACAATAAATACTCCTGGCCTTCTACAACCTCTTCCTATCCCAACTAAAACCTAGGTTGATATTTCCATGGATTTTATTGAAGGCCTTCCAAAATCTGTAGGAAAAACCACTATTCTAGTTGTAGTAGATCACTTATCTAAATACACTCATTTTTTCCCGTGGCTCACCCTTACATGACTAGTACTATAGCCCAAATATTTCTTGATAATATTTTCAAACTACATGGCATACCTTCTACTATAGTCAGTGATCGTGATCCTACATTCACTAGTAACTTTTGGAGAGAATTGTTCAAACTCCAGGGCACTCAACTTCATATGAGTTCTGCTTATCATCCACAAACTGACGGTCAAACAAAAGTTGTTAACAAATGCTTGGAGACTTACCTACATTGTTTTATTTCTACTCAACCCCTTCATTGGGTTAAATGGCTCCCTTTATCCGAATGGTGGTATAATACCTCATACCACTCCACCATTAAGATGACACCATATGAAGCATTATATGGCCAAACACCACCTTCCATTACCTCTTATATTCCAGGAAGTTTGAATGTGCCAGTAGTGGATTCTCACCTTTCTACTAGAGATGATATTCTTTGCCTTCTCAAGGATAATTTACTCACCGCTCAACATCATATGAAGCAACAAGCAGACCAACATCGAACCGAGAGAGTTTTTCAAGAGGGTGATATGGTATTCCTTCATCTTCAACCCTATCATCAAACTTCTCTCAAAATCAAAGGATCTCAAAATCTAGCTCCTAAATTCTATGGCCCTTATAAAGTCCTTCAACATATTGGGCCCGTTGCTTATAAACTTGAGTTACCAGAATCTTCCAAAATTCATCATGTCTTCCATATTTCCTATCTTAAAGTAGTACTTGGCAACCACATTACTACACAAACTCAACTTCCAGATTTCACATAATATGGAACACTCACGGTTGAACCTAAAGCTATCCTGGATCATCGTACTCAACAACTTTGCAATTGCACCATCACCGAGATTTTGATTCAATGGAAAGGTCTACCTTTTGAAGATGCTACATGGGAAACACTTCATCACATCCAACAACAATTTCCCCAATTTTTGCTTTGAGGACAAAGCTCTTTTTAAGGGGGGTGGCTTGTTAGGATCCTAATCCTAACTCATATTATATAATTAATTCCTCTCATTTGATTATGGACCATCGTGTCCTTTCACATCATAACCATTAGATAGGTATATATATGCATTCATAAAGGGTGTCATTAGGCATCCAAGAATATAATTTATACATCTCTTTGAGAGCAATTGGCAAGGAAACCTCCATTTGAAACAATGATATTTAAAAGTGATTTTATATATTTTTCTTCAATTTTGCATTCATTCCATTATTTTCTCCATTTTTTACCATTGCTAGGAACTAGGTTTCCAACAATGACACTTGTAATGCATTAAAGGAATGGTGTGTGGCTTGACGAAGATAGCGGTGTTGGAAAAAGATATCTAATTTCACTAAGGTACGATGCCTATATCTCGACCATAGGCCAAAAGGTGGCTATCTTTTGGCAATAGGTCGAAAGGTGCCTATCTTCCAATGATAGAGCATGTGCCTATATGTTTGTGACTAAAAATAATAACTCCCAAATAAATGGAAATGGCCTATATGTGGTACCTTTATCCTGGTGATAGGTAAGAAAGATGCCCCTATTCTAGTCTTCAATAAGCACTTATATCTAGCAGAATAAAGTGCACATTGATTGTTTGACTTCAATATTGTGTGTAATTTTAGAAATATATTGTTGTACAAACTTAGAGAGCACTATTGTTAACTTAAAATTAATTTTATCATGGTTTTTCTTTTATTAGACACCAATTAAAACTGTGCATGAACTAGTCGTAGTGAATTAGGTGAAATGATTGAATTAGAATAGTCTAATTTTGTAATAAGGGGTGACCGCATTTTGTATAAAATGTAGGCCACACTTGAAGGAAGGATCCTAAACCTAAATGTTATTATGTACTAAATTATTAATAAAAGCTCAATTTTTTTATTCGTATGTTTAGAAGAGTGATTGTGTGAACTAACTAGGAAAACATCTATAGGAGCTAGGGCTCACTCTAAGCAGTAATCCTCCCCTATTTTATTACTTTAATTAATTTATGTTTTTTTTTTGTTGAAAACATCCCAAAAGGGATGTCACTTTCGGGTAAGACCCAAGGAGGCAGGGGTATCCATTCCACCAAAAATTCCAGGACTCAGACCTGGCCTACCACATTTGACATACTCAAGGAGCAAACAAACACACAAAACCAATTTAAAAATAAGTAAATAACAACAAAAATAATAAAATAAAATAAAAAACATGCTCCTTGAGTGTGTCAAAAACAAAAGCACAACCAAACACGTATAATAAGATAAAAGAAACCATAACACAAAACACATAAAAAAACACAAGAACCACATAACAAAACACAAACAAGACAAAAACAACAGAACACTACAAAGACAACCCAAAAAACATGAAAAATAAACACAACCAAAACATAAAGAATTAAAAAAATAAAATAAAAATAAAAATAAAAAACAACCAACAACAGACAATAAACAAAAAAAAAATACATAGAAAACACTCACATATAAAAACACGAAATAACACAAACAAAAAGAAACCCAAGAACAAGAACGAAAAAAAAACAAGAACAAAAACAAAAAACATAAAAACAAAACAAAACAAAACAACAAGAACAACAAAAAACAAAACAAAGAACACAAAAACAAAACAAAACAAAAGAACCCACCCACCTTAAAAAAATAAAAGAAAAAAAAGAACAAAACAATGACCTATCTGGACCAGAAGACTATTAAGGCAAGAATCAATAGAGGAAACAAAACAAAGAATAGAATGAGCTAGGTAACTAAAAAAAAACTGAATGAACCACATAGAAGCAAAAAAAAAAACAAGAAGAAACTAGGTACCTTCAGAATTGGAGCCATCCAAAGAAATGATAAAAAGAAGAGCTTCCCTAATTTGAGAAGCCCACCATATAGGAGGGTGGCCATAATAAGTAAGATCACCTTTGTCCAAAGCACAATTAGCTAAAGCATCAACACTCTTGTTTTGATCTCTAACCACATGATTGTAATCAACTTTCAAAAATCCTATCTGGATTAATTGAATCTTCTCAATAATTCTTTTTATTCTCCAATCCACCTTATGATTCTTAGAAGGAGTCTTCAAGAGATTAATCATAAGTTGAGAGTCAGAATCAACTAACAAATTTTCCCATCCAACCTTAGTAGCCTCCTAAAGACCTTTGAGGATACCATAGCCCTCAACAAGGTTATTGGAAAGAATACCCAAATTCTTAGCAAAAGTGAAAACCAGGGAGCCATCTGAAAGTCTACCAATTCCTCCCACACTGGATTTTCCAAGGTTCCCTCTAGAGGCTCCATCAGTATTGACTTTTCAAAAATTCTTAGGAGGAGGTTGCCAATTTCTAGTCCTATCCATATTATTAATACTCACATTCCCTTGAAGTCGGTTTCCCTTAGAAGGTTTAATATTCAATATTTGCATCACTTGATCCCATATTTGGTGGGTGTTTTGGGGGTGATTAAGAAGTTGATGGACTGATTCAACTAAGTTGGCTATGGTATTTTGCCAAATATAGTGAATATCCTTCCTATCTTGATTAAAAATTTGGTTGTTCCTTTCATTCCAAGTATTCCAAAGAAGAATGGTAGAACCCACCCAAACTAACAGCCTAATAAAATGATCAACACCCTCTTGATTAGGCCAATCCCTCCAAAGTTGTTCAAAAGTAAAACAATTGGACCATTGTAAGCCAAGTAAAGTGGCCATTCTCCTCCATAGCTCAGAGGCTAAAGTACACTCAATAAAAATATGGTTGATATTTTCTACATTCTCTTCACACATTTCACATCTAAAAGGGCCATGAAAACCACACTTCATAATTTGCTCACCAGTAAGCACCCTACGATGCAGTAAAAGCCAATTAAAGAACCTCACCTTAGGCAAGAGCTTTTGAGCCCATAATCAAGAAAATATGTCAGAAGAATGGTTGGGATTATTATGGCATAAGGTCAAATAACCTTGAGCAACTGAATACTCACCCTTAGTAGTGTTGTTCCATGCAAAAAAATCTTTTTCAGGGGACCAAGAGAGGGATATCATATGAAGGATGCGTTGGATATCTTGTCTTTGCCTTTCTGGGATCTGAATAGGCTAGTCCTCAATAGGGATCCAATATCTACCAACCTTTGAATTACCAGTATGGTATCGACAGTAATTAGCCACCTTTATCCAATTAGCTTAGTGAAGCTCCTCCATCCAAGGCCTCCAATCGAGAAACTGAGTTATCAAAGGCTTGTGACCATCCCAAGAATCTGTCCAAAAATTTGCATGTTGACCATTATGAATGATCCAAAATATTTTTTTCTTTATCAAATCCTCACCAGTCTTAAGAACTGCTAAAATGGGAGAACCTTTGGTAGGAATTTGATAGCAAACAAGATCTTCAGGACTTTTGTTCTTAACATATTTAGCACGGAGATTATTGGCCCAAAGAGCATTGGGGTTATGCAACATCCTCCAATATAATTTAGTAGCTAAAGCTTTGTTGTTATTAATTGAATACCGGAATCCTAACCCCCCTTCACTCTTAGGAAGATATAAAGTATCCCATTTCACCAAGGCCCATTTTATTTTCTCCTTAGTACCACTCCAAAGAAAACGATGACTGATTTGATCCAATTCTCGAAGAATAGCCTTTGGGATATTCAAAATGGAAGAAACATAAATAGGAATAGCTTGAAGGACTGATTTTACCAAGGTGATTCTACCCCTAGAAGAAATCCACTTGTTGGTCCACTTTCCAATTTTCTTCTTGACTTTGTCCAACAACCAATTCCAATATTTATTTTTTTGCCTTTGAATATTTATGGGAATACCTAAATAAGTGATTGGAAGAGAGGTCTTATTATATCTTAATTTATCCAAGACCATGGATTTCTGTCTAGCAGAGCAGTGAAAGAAAATAACTTTAGATTTCTCTTCATTGATCAACTGCCCATTAGCCTTAGAAAAATAGCTAATGATTTGCTTAATATTAGAAGCTTCCTTAACTATAGCTTTACCTAAAAGAGTAGAGTCATCAAAAAATTGAAGATGAGAGATAGGTCTAGCTCCATGATCAATGGTAACTCCCTCAAGGGTTTTGTTTTCCCTCTTTTTGGTTATAGTCCTACCCAATCATTCAGCAAGAATGATGAATAAATAAGGGGATAGTGGGTAATCTTGCCTAATACCTCTGGAAGCTAGGAAACACTAAAAAGGCCTACCATTGATAAGAACTAAGTAGGAAACTGAAGAGATACATCCCATAATCCAATCCATCCAATCCTTAGAGATACCAAATTGCCTCAAAACTTTGATAAGGAAGTGCCAATCCACTCTGTCATAAGCTTTGGATAAGTCTAACCGAAGGAACATGGAAGGAGAATTTTGCATATCCATGGAATGGATGGCTTCTCGAGCAAGAACTATCTCATCTACTATTTGATGGCCTTCCACATAACTCCCTTGCTATGGGGAAATAATCTTATGCAAAAGATGCTTCAACCTTTCTGCCATGATTTTAGTAATGATTTTGAGAAGAACATTACATAAAGCAATAGGTCTAAAAGCTGAGATATGATCAACCTCTTGAGCTTTGGGAACAAGAGTAATATAATTTTTATTGATAACCTTAAAAATTTCTTTGGCTTTCCTGGCTTCTTCCACCACCTCTAATAAATCAACATGAAGGATATCCCAGAACTCTTGGTAGAACTCAATAGGAAAACCATCAGGAACTAGGGTTTTCCCTTTTTGCATTTTAAAAACTACTTGTTGAAGATCATTGATAGTGACAGGAGCAGTCAAAATAGAGTTATCATTAGAAGTGATAAGATAAGGGATTTCTTGAAGAAAATTATGTTGAGAAGCTAAGTCAAGAGGAGTAGCAACAAAAATATTGGAAAAGTAATCAACAACAATAGAGTTCATGCCATCCCAAGTATAAACAACATCCCCGAAATCTGATTTTAAGGAAGAAATAAAGTTGTGAGATCTTTGAGCTAGAAGATATTTATGGAAGAAATTTGTGTTTCGATCTCCTTATTTGAGCCATTTAATTCTAGATTTTTTCTTCCATAATATTTCTTCTCTTTTTTCCCATTCCTCTAACTGAGTTGTGAGTTTAATTTCATCTACACTTCTCTTCTCTGTGAGGCCATCTAAACGGATATTCTTATTCACATTTTCAATATGAGAAAGAACTTCATGTTTTTTTTTATGAACATCCCCAAACTCTTTCCAGTTCCAAGTCTTGATTTTAGATTTAATGTATTGCAGTATTTTGGCAAAACAGAACATCTAAGTCCCATGCCTAGGTTTACCTTCCTTCCACCATTGTTGCACATGAGGTCTGAAGGAAATGTCTCTAAGCCACATTAATTGAAAATGAAAAGGAGAGAAACTCACATTGGTTTTCCACATTTCCACCATGACTGGACAATGATCCAAACTAGAATTATTAAGAGTCTTCACTTTAGGAATGTGACCATGGATTAAGAAATTTTCATAGAGCAAAAACCTATCCAATCTCTCCATTATACAAGCTAAGCCTTGCCTTATGTTAGACCAAGTCATAAGGCCAATATCTGGTTGGATATCCATAAGATGGAGGTTTGCAATATATTCACTCATGAGGTCAGTGCTTTTGTCTAAATTCCTATTTCCCCCCCTTTTCTCATCCAGAGAGAGGATGGTATTGAAATCTCCTCCAATAAAGATTCAAGCTTTAGTAAAATGAGAGATAATATGAGTAATATCCTTCCACTGTCTTCTTTTTTCCTCCAAAGAAGTCAGAGCATAAATAGTAATGCAGAGCATAATCTGGTTGGAATGTCTACTTTGAATGGCTATAGCCAACAAACCCCTTTAATTAATTTATGTTGTGTGTTTAAATTATTGCTTAATTTATTTTTGCAAGTGTGTTTATTTTTTGCAATTATTCACTTCTACAAGTGTGTTTATTTTTTTGTAATTTCAATTACAGTTGTGTGTTTGCTTTCTGTAAATTTCCTTCCAGTCATGTGTTTGATAATGATAATTTAATTTACTTTTCCTACAATTTTAGTTAGTATTTATTTTCCTGCACTTAATTATTTTTGGTTTGCATGAATTGAACTACATGAACAACACATCTCCTCCCTAAACCAAGTGACACATAGGAATCATCTCCAAAATACTTCAAACATATATTTTGCATAGGTGCTCAACAAGTTTACAAACTCCAATATTGATAAATTAAATGAAAGCAAAATAAATGTTTTTAGAAATACCATTTTCTTCTCACCACTCATCAAGTGGTGGGACCTTCTATAATAAGATGCTACATGGGAGATTTAGAGTATTTTTTAATCTTTTCTAGCTTTAACGATAGATTTTTGAATGAGAATTCATGTAATAGTCCCAATAAATCCATGTCAACTAGTTTTTTTATTATTATATCAAGCTATGAATTTAGTTAGTCAACCCTTAGCATTAGGGTTAGGTTATTATTGATTTAATTTATAAATAAGACAAATATTTTATTATTTTGGATCATTGGATAATTTGGATTTAAGTTGCCTTGGTGCACATACGAGTCTTCACCCTCTCAAAGTGGTTGTGAGAATTTACCCTCTCTAAGTGGCTATGAATTTGCTATTGCATTGATTTATTTTTGGATTTGATATTTGCATATTTCTCATGGAAATTGATTGCATATTATTCATACCATTTGAATCTAAATAATTATTGTTTGTATGTTGTTAATAATAGTTCAATGTTGAAGTGTTGTTACAAATGCTAAATATTTATGTGGTATTGTAATAACCTCAAACCAAGAATGTGGTAATCTAATTAACATGTATCCAAAGAAACATACAATATAGAGACTTTGTATTGACTATAGAGCTTTGAATATAAGTACTATGAAGAACTATTGTCTACTACCTCAAATAGATAACTTGTTGGACCAACTTCATGGTGCAAATTTCTTCACCAAAATTAATCTCAAACATGGCTATCATAAAATACTCACCAAGACCATTGATATTTAGAATACTACACTCAAACCCAAGGATGGTATATTTGAGTAGCTTGTTATATCTTTTGGCTTGACCAATGCACCTACTACATTTATGAGGATGATGAATGCCATTTTGCATCTCTATACTACCTTATTTATGGTTGTCTACTTAGATTGCATTATCATACATAGTAAGACATGGGAGGAACATCTACAACATTTTTTATAGGTACTTTATATTCTTTTAAGACAAGCTATATGCTAATTTAGATAAATTATCATTTGAAATTATGAAGATCCAACACCTTGGATACATTGTTGAAAAGGATGGATTCCATGATGATCCTAAGAAGATTTAGGTAATTAGTGATTGGCCGACTCTAAATATTTTGATAGAGTTTTGTATTTGTTTTTAGGTCTTAGCAATTTCTATCAAATATTTATATTGTGGTTTTTTCACATTGTTTGGACAAAACACCAAGTGACCATAGGACGTGAAAAATCCATGTTACATTCGGGATATACATAGTAGAGAATATTTTATAATTTAAAGGGAAAATTTTGTTTTGCTCTAATGATTTTCCTACATGATCTACACTAGCATTTTGAGGTAATAACTAATGCATTAGAGAATGCATTGGAATATATCCTCATACAACATGGTTATCTAGTTGGCTAATACAATCAATATTTTGGTGAACTAGATTAACAATACCCAAAATATGATAAAATAATATTTACCACTATCCAAACATATAAGCAATGGAAGCACTACATCATGGGTAATGAAATCATCATCCATATAGATGATATACCTCTATAATTCATTTATATGTAAGGTGAGACAAGAAATAAAAATATTAGAAGTGAGCAACATATATTCAATAATTCTTTGACCAAGGTCTCAACAAAAGTAAAAAGTGTCATTACCCTAGGCCCTATTACCAAAAACCAAAAGAGAGGAGGTACATATGTTGGAAGTATAGGAAAGTGGGAAAAACCTCAAGTCAATAAATCAAGAAAAGAGAATTTGAAGTGGAAATAACCAATGGCTCACAGTATTTCTTTTCCTTAGGAAAAAAACCTTCTATCTAATTTTGTTTTTGCATCTACCATCAAATACCATATTCCCCAACCTTGGGTAGAGGGATGAAACATAAAGCCATGTGAAAATGAAGTTTCCTTCTTGGATTTTAAGGGGCCTCAATGGCCAAGCTATTCTCAGTCTATTAACTTCTTTGAGAAAATATTTAAACAAAGGTGGGAGACTTTAGCTCTCTACTCAAGGTTGGTAGTCTGGAAAATAGAGGCTTGATGGATACCCCTATAATTGATGTCGATTGGTACTAATACTAGTAGGATCTCTCTTTCTCTCTTATGATGTATTCTTTTTTTTTATGCTTTTAAGATCCACCTCTTGTAGTTGGATCCTGATTGTTCTTTTATCTGTAGTTTCTTTGAGGTTCTCTTACAATACTTTTTTTAGGATCTATTATAGTTGTGAAAGTTTCAAGGACCCTTTAAAAAACCCTTATTTCAATTAATCAATAAAAAACATATATGCAATAGTTTTATTTGATCACTAAGCACAAGCAAGGGAATGGAAATTCAATAATAGATTATTTGATCCAACCTGCTATAGCATTTTCCATAATTCTTGATTTATATGGGCATGAGGATTTAAATTGATCCACCTTGTATGAAGTACATTTTAATATTGTATATACATATCAATCTCTTTGTGTGGATACAATTTTTTCTAATTTTTATTTTCAAGATAACAACCTCTATAACGTAGGAGATATTTATGCACCATAGAATGATTTCTCAAATATGATTGGAAAACATGCTTTTGCAAATTAGAAAAATACTTTGGGGTGGAGAAAATATTGGTAGTTCTTCGAAAGTGCTCCTATTGGACCAAAATAAGGAATGGCATAGAGAAATAAATCAAGTCATTTATTTCTTGTCGTATTTCCAAACCTAAAAATAAGATGAAAGGACTATATACACCAGTGATAGTGCTATACAAGCCTTGGAAATATACATTCATGGATTTGTTCTCAATTTTAGCCACATCTAAGCATGATAACGATTGTGTTTTTATAGAATTTGATAATTTTTCAAAAATGGCTGTATGATTCCTTGTAAAATATTCAATTTAGTTGAGGATATTTCTAAGCTCTATTTTTGTCATGTGTGACTCAACATTGGATTACCAAAGTCTATTATCTTTGATATGGATAGCATATTTCTAAGAAATTTTTTGTCCACCCTATGAAGCATGATGAACATAATCTAACCATGTCCATAGCCTTCCATCCTCAAATTAATGGTTAAATAAAAGCTTTGAATTAATTGATTATCAAAGGTACAATTCCAACCATCCTTGCACATGGGATGAGAGATTTCCTAAAATTCAACATTATTATGATTGAGATTTACATAACTCTACTTAACACAATCCATTTCATGTCTATTTTGTGTTCCAACCCTTAGCATCCACTAATGTAGCTCTCCCTATAATCCATTTTATTTATGATGCATTGAGTGTTCAAGGTAGAACAACTTGGTCACCAAGGGGAATATATCATAAAATGTTTAATAAAAAAATAATTTATACACCTAATGTTAAAATTTATGCAATGGGAACCATATATTTTCAATGGATATGAATGATCTAGGCATATGACCATTTTGGTACATGGATCTATGCCTAAAATTTCTCAGAAACCTATATTTTGATCCTACCATAATGTCAAGGGCATAAATTTGTGGTTGGTACTCCATTTTACTATGTTTAAAAATAATGGAAAATATTAGATCAAGACAATACTTGTAGTGGGAAACTCTATCATCAATAGGGTTACCAACAACTATACTAAAAAAATACTCTAGAGGTCCTAACAAACACAAAACATTATATTTGATGAAAATAATAATTTTCTATTTTTAATATTTTCATAGGCAAAATGCTTCTTTAAACATGTTGACATATTATTAGAATACAAAATACAAAAGGACTAATCTGCTCCAACAAGCTCACCAAGAACTTGTCCAAATCTGCTCCAACAAGCTCACCAAGAACTTATCTCACCAAGAACTTGCCCAAATCTGCTCCAAAAAGCTCACCAAGAACTTGTCCAAATCTGCTCTAGCAAGCTCACCAAGAACTTGCTCAAATATGTCCACAAATCTGTCCCAAAACTATCCACAAAGCTGTCCCAAAACTGTCCACAAAGTTGTCCCAAAACTATCCACAAAGTTGTCCACAAAGCTGTCCAAAACTATCCACAAAGCTATCCCAAAACTGTCCACAAAGCTGTCCCAAAACTGTCCACAAAGCCTTCTCAAAGGCTCAATAAATCATGCTCAAGTAGTACTCAAATATCATCCACAAATATATCAAGAAAAATCTCAAAGATGAACTCAAAAATGAATGGAAATGTACTCTTCAATGGATGACAACAATGATCCATAATGATCTCAACTCAACTCAACTCAAATAAACTCATAGAAGCATAAATAAAATTGTTAGAGACTCAATATGTTCTAAGCTCAATATTCAACTCAACTCAACTCAAATCAATATCAACTCAACTCAAGTCAACTCATAGAAGCATAAAGAGAATTGTTAGAGACTCAATATGTTCTAATCTCACTCTCAACTCAAATTAAAATTATGGAATAGTTTGTTTCATGGAAATTGACCAATCACCTCACACAATCACTTGACTAGGCTCAATCAACTCAACTCAACCAATCACCACAAGGGACTACTATTTCTGACAAAAACCCTAGTCCAAGCATGTATCAACCAACTCAAATGTTTCCAACAATGCTCAACCGTAAATCTCATATAACAATGATACTCATGTTATTTTCAAGTTCTTTCACAACCAATGGGCTTCAACAAATATGCTTATAAAACAAGGTTTAAACACAACTCTCAAACCAGAAAACCTTGAAGCATTTAACCAACAAATTTCAAAAAGGAAACCACAATCAATCCTTTTCACTTCAATGAAATTTCAGAAATCAACCACCATAAACAATCAATAGGATAATGTGCCCATACCTTTTTTATGCCAAGAAGTTGTCCACAAAATCTGCAACACTAAATACAACTTTCCTTTCCAATCACAATAAGGGTTAGTGGACTTCAAATAATAATCACAAGAAAAGTATAACTCAATTTACACTTTTTTACTCCAACTTAATAAACACATCCACCAAAGTCCTTTTTAATAAAACCCTTATCAAAAATAATAATAAAAAAGGCTCTCAAAAATATTTTATAACAACTCCTTATTTCTCTTAAATCTTAATTTTCAATAAATCAACTCATCCACCTCTGAAATAATAATCACAGCCCTTATAAAAATAAAGTTTAATTAAAAACTTTATTTATTCCTTAACCACCTTATAACTCCTATCCTAGGGCATCAACGAAATTAATTAGAGCAAAACGTAATTACCTCCTCAAGGAGATTCGACCCCTAAATTGCACACACCGTGAGTGCCTTAGCCATGGCTAAGGTTACCACATGAGCTAGCTGCTCGTTAGAAAGGAAAAGGCACGATGTGCCTTAAGTCCTTCCTCCCTTCCACACAAACCAAAAGTGCTTTGAGCGCTTTCCTTCCAATGCCTTTGAATGCAGTCAAGGAGATTCGAACCTTGACGTAAAGCATTGCCACACACCTTAAAAAAATCCAATTGTCAATGTGCCACTCTGCCCACAATATCTTGGGCTTTCGACCAACTTTGAATTTATTCATTGTCTCCCTTTTCAAAATGATTTTCGCATGAGCTCTCTTCGTATGCTTAGCCAATGATTAGCACGAGCAAGGATGAATTTCAAATGAACCTTAGGATCCCCCTTTATATAGTCTTCTCCTCATTTTTTATGACATCAACAGATTATTGATTTTCCCTCTTTCTTTAGACATCGGCGCTAACTTCAATTTTAATTTTAAAATTGAAATTTAAATTTTAAATAATTAAAATTTAAACTAAATATTTAAAATTAAATATCTCCATCACCGGGGCACCTTTTTAGACAAAACAAAAGGCCAACCTGGGTTTAAAAAAAAAAACATTTCAAATAAGCCATCCATGGTTTTAAATAAAACCATTTATTTTGCCTACCTTGGTTTTCACAAAACCCCTGAATTTATCCATGCTTTCCAAAATATCATATGCCCACCAAAACTCAATGTGATCCATATGACATGAATGATTCATGTGACATCAATGACAACATAAAATAACTCAAATTACCAACACTTACATATATTATCAAATATTTGTTTGCATTGTACTCTATTTTTCAAGAAATAAAATAATTCTATTGTTTTTCTTAAGCTTTTTGTATTTTGATTTGTTATACGCTATTACTTCTAAATTACACTCTTTCTTGATCTTCCTTAACTCAAAGATCTAATATTTGGACTAGTAATATGAGATCAGTCTATATTTTAAGTGTATTTTGATAAATACAATATTAGGATATTGAAAGTTTGGGTTTAGATATAATATCCTTGTTACTATATATCTTTTCATTCCAAATGATCTTAGATGAAAACTAGAATAAATGGCATTAAAATAGTGAATCATTTAAAGGAGATGTTAAACAAAAAATTCATGAAATAGAGGATTGAGATGATGGATCAATTTACTCAATTTTTCCAATAGCTCCATGTTGCAAGTTCTATAATGTTCTCCATACGACATATCACTTACCCAATTCCATAAATGCTTCCACACCTTTCCATGGATCAAAAATAGGTATTTTAGATACCACAAAGCATTAAGTCCTCAAGTACCATGGTGGGATACAATGGTATATTTAAAATGGAATGAACCTCTTTGAATTCAATACAGAGGCATGTAAGCTTGTTATCAAATTGTAGTAGAAGTAAAAAAATAAAAACATAAAATAAGGAGAAAATAAGAACCTAAACACTAACTATCAGCCAATGTTTGCAAGAAAAAGGGGATAGTTCATACAATTACATAAATTAATACAAGATATATCAAAATACCTAAGTCAATGCAATAAAGAAATAATTTAACTAACAGAGCTAAAATCATTCTCATCCAAGCATAAATAAAGTAATGTATTTAAGAGTACACTACACTAATATTATCCTCAAAAAATAAAAATAGGGCTAACCTAATGTAGTAAAATAAAATACTTTATACCCAAGGCATCAAGGATCATTACATTCATAATATAATCATAACAAAATACACACTGCTACTCTACCTTTATTGTAATGTCACCATAGTAAGAAATGAGAGATCACACCTAGACTATTTGAATATGGTATTACATGCCTAGGAAATTAGTTCTCAAGTGGAAAATCTTGACATTTGGCTACAAATCCTAGTAGAGCATCCCATCCTCCTCTATGGAAGGTAGTGACCCCATAGTTGATGGATTTGGTTGTATATTTAAGATAAAATAAGAGATAAAGAGAGTGAGAAGGGACTTTGTTTCAAAGAAGCAGTAGAGATAGAAAGCTTAAGAGCAATAATGAAGAGAAAATTAATGAAAAAGGAATGATTAATAATTGAGGGAATGATTTTTAAATGGAGAAATGAAATGGGTATTCATAGTGAAGAAAATAATATTTTTCCTTTTGGATCCAATGACTAAATTTCACTATTTTTTTATCCATAAAATCATAATCATCAACCCAAATAACATTTAAGGCTCATTAAAAGGAATTTGAAGCAATGGAATAAATAGGTTTTTGGGTATCTTAAAATAAAAAGTTAAAAAACCAATTGTAGGATATTGAAGACCTGATGGATAAGGAGGGACTATCTAGTTAGCTCTGATATAGAGAAATACTTATTATTTTTTAGTACGATAATACCCTTTCTTGTGAAGAGATATTTTGGAGGTAAAACTCAAGAAAAACTTGGCTTAAAGAAGGGGATCACAATACAATTTTTTTCATATTTTTGCCTTAAGACATTGAAGCAACAATAATGTCATGGATGTTATAAAATATGATGATTAGGTAATGGAAGATTTTTTGAAGATTACAGAGGAGGTGGTTCTTTTTTTCTTAGACCTGATTGGTGTGATAGCCCTCGTAATGAGGAAGCAATGAATTCTATGATCCAAAATATCCCTACTCTAATCACAGATCAAATGAATGATTATATTTGAAGTACCTTCAAGGATAAGGACATATATAAGTAATTATTTGATATGAAGGGGAATATATCCCCAGGGCTAGATGATTTTCCAACAGGCTTCTTCCATTATTTTTGGAGTAGTGTGGGACCTGATTGTTATTGATGCAGTGAAGAAGATTATGAAGAATCATCATATTCCTTGTGATGTGAATGATACCTTCCTGTCACTTATACCTAATATTATGGGAGAAAAATTTTTAATTGTTTTTTGGTATATTAGCCTTTGTAACATGTATAAATTCTTCTCCAAAAAAATGGCTAATAGAATTAAAGTTGTGCTTCCATTAGTAGTAGACCAAAATTAGGGTGGATTTGTGAAAGGGCAACATATTTTAGATGGTATTATCACAATTCATGAAATCACCATTCTATAGATAAAATTGGAGAGGAGGGTATGATTATCAAGTTGGATATGATTAAGGCCTATGATAGGGTTTCCTAGTAATTTATCATTAAAATGTTGAGAAAATTTAGGTTTTAGTAGGACTAGATTGACTTGTTTTTAGGTTGTTTTATCTCTGTTATGTTCTTTTTTTTAGTCAATGGTGCAATTGTTGGTTAATTTAATAGCAATAAATGTATTTGGAAAGGGGATCCATTATCCCCCTATATTTTTATCATCATTTCCAAGTTCCTTGGGAGATCTATCTCAAATGTTGTTGAAGAAAGAAAGTGTTAGCTTTTGAAGCTTTAAAATTAAAGGAAATGCAATCACAAGTATTTAAATAAGCATGTAATGTTATAGCTATGATAATAACTAACTAATATGCATGAAAATATGATAGAAGACTTGATAAAATGCTCTAGAAATTATCATATAAGAAAGATCACTAAAATACAATACTCCTTTAATGGGGTTTACAACTTCTCCATATTAGCAAAATGGAGCTATATTTTGACCACTACTACTCTAACCTATGCACTCCAAAAATCCTCTCACATATATTCTATGAAGAACTATTTATAATGAGATGCAACTATTTGCCTCCAAGACACCTCAGTATTCTATTCTAAGGCTCATGTACTTGTGGACTTCATGCACACTTACAATTATTGCACCTTCTTACACTTGTGCACTTATTACATTTCTTTAATAAAGTACTTAAATCCTAATCTAATCCTAATATAAATATGTACCCATGATGGTACATTAGTGAAGGACCAAATAATGTAATATATTCCAAAACTCCCTGTATTACATTATTTGGTTATTGAAGATTTTAATCTTCAATAAGTATCTTTGTTGAAAGAGCTTGGACTTCATGTTCATATGTAGACTCTTCTAGTTCTTCTATTTCTTGAAATTTTTGAGCAAGATGTCCTTTCTAATTTCCTCCATGATATTCTAGTTGAGGGTACTGATTCTAAGATATGTTCTCTAGAACTGTTGCTTTTGATGTTGATATTTCTTTGGCTGAGATATCCTATTTTATTGATTTCCATAGGATATTTGACTTCCTTGATTCTAATTCTTGGGATTAAATCTACAGTAGTTTATGTTGTGACCTTTCTTTCTACATATCTAAAAATATATGTTATTTCAAGGTCTTTGTCCTTTTGAGGATGATGCCATATTTACCTATGGATTGTCTTTTTCCACCAAAGCATTGTTAGTCATATCATTTTTAATTACATTTTCTACCTCATATTATTGAAGAACATTGACTAACTCATAAAAATAAATATCTTTACTTAATATTTATAAAGAAGTAACTAGATGCTTGTGACTATCTAGAAGTCCTCTCATAGTCACTTGAACAAGAAATTTATCCTTAACTTCTTCTCCTAATGTTAATAAAATTTCTTTGATATCTGCTACCTTTCTTAGAAATAGCTTTATACTTTCATCATTGTTCATTTTCAAGGAATGAAACTGAGTTTGAAGGTTTAAGATAGTAGATTTATTTTTTCCTTCAAATATTTTCTCTAAGAATTTTCAAGCATCTGAATATTTTCTTGCTAAACAAATGTATGGTTGTATTTCATGAAGAACACAAGCTTATACTGAGAGGGGGAGTGAACAGTATAAGACAACTTTTTACTTTTATTTTCAATTCAATATTATGCAATGTATAGATAGCAGTATCAATAGCAGTAATCAAGAAATGCATAAAACACCATACATAATAGAGACAACAATTTATGTGGTTCACCCAATGTGGGCTACTAAAACTTTCTCAATCAATTTCTTTGGGATTCCTTCCTAATTACAATGTTTATGGATCTCTGTCCAAATGAGATATTGATCACCTAATATCAAGTTCATGGATATATTCCATAGGAGAACTCTTTCCCCTTCTTTAAGCTCTGGATAGTGATCTTCTAGAAGACTTTGTCTCTCTACTGCACTGACTGGTGGATATCTCTCCACTTGAAGACTCCTCACTCAGATCTGTCTTCAACTATCCTGGCTGATGGATATCTATCCACTAAGACTTTGTCCTCTATACTCTATCACCTTCAAAGCTCTACTAATAGGCTCACTCAGAACCTACTCAATAGGCTCACTCAAAACCTGCTCAACAAGCTCACACAGAACTTGTCCAAATTTACTCAATAAGATCACACAGAACTTGTCCAAATATGCTCAACAAGCTCACATAGAACTTGTCCAAATATGCTCAATAAGCTCACATAGAACTTGTCCAAATCTGCTCAAGCAAGCTCACCAATAACTTGCCCAAATATGCACTAGCAAGCTCACCAAGAACTTGCCCAAATATGCTCTAGCAAGCTCACCAAGAACTTTGTCAATAATTCAATCTCATAGAAGCATAAAGAGATTTTTTAGAGACTCAATATGTTCTATACTAAAATCCCAATATCAACTCAAATCAATCTTATAGAAGCATAAAGATAATTTTTAGAGACTCAATATGTTATATCCTCAAATCTCAATCTCAACTCAAATCAATATTATAGAAGCATAAAGAGAATTTTTAGAGACTCAATATGTTCTATCCTCAAATCTCAATCTCAACTCAAATCCAGAATTGCCTACCAGGGAGAATTATTTCATTGAAAGAAAAGGGCTCATGGAACTTGCCATGGCCAAAATTTTATTATTTACTAGAACTAGGGGTGGAAGAGAGAGAACCTCCTTTATTTTTCCTCTAAGAGTCTCAGCAAAATACAACCACTTATTGGGCCCCACATTGTCCTTCGTATCTTTTTTGTCAGGGTATTTCTGAGGAGGGTCGGTCCCCGTGTGATGCCTGCCTCCAAATCTGCTGCAGCATGACTACATTCCTCTGGATCATTGCTTGATCCATGCTCGAGGTTCCCACATGCACCTTCTATACCTACTCTACCTCTGCCGCCTTGGCTGAGATTCCTGCCTAAAAAATTCAAACCCTCACTCCGCCGCACCCGCTAAACCTCAGCTCACTCATTCCTAATGATGCAATTCTCAAGATGAAAGCTTTTATAACCTTAATATAAATCACTCATTTATTTAAATGAAATCTCTTTATTAATTTAAATAAATTAATTATTTATTTAAAATAATAATCCTTTACCATTCCATTTAGATTGACTATTTATTTAAGAATGATATTTCTTTATTATTTCAATAAATCAATTATTTATTTAAAATGATATCTTTTTACTATTTAAATAAATCAACTATTTATTTAAAAATGATATATTTTACTATTTAAATAAATAAACTATTTATTTAAAATGATATATTTAATTAATTAAACAAAATGATATCCTTCGAGGTTGAATCCAAATTGCTCGTAGAGTTAACTGGCCAGCCAAAGAGAGGAAGGTCCATCAGGCGTGAGAAACACAACTAGGAGGTTGTTTTGAAGGAAATTAAGGATAAAGAGCTCTGCAAGTGTGTGATTATGGGGATGAAGAGGTCTAAGCTTTCCATTTTGTGGAACAGTGTGATGAAACCAACTTTGGAGTTTGTCACTATTGATGACCCTAAAAAGGTATTGTGCAATTTCCATTTTGCTTTTTATAACCATTTTAGGTACATCAACCTGGTCAATATTCCTCAATTCATCATTAAATCTATTTCCTATTCCATTGACAACATTCGTAAGAAGAAATCCAATGATTTACCCTTCCACCAAGGTCTTTTTAAGGTCCTTTATAAGCATTGGCTTATCCATTGTACCCAAGGCATCCCCATTCCTGCTACTCATCCAAACAAAGGTAAGCCTAGTTCTCTCCCTTTCAAGCCAAGTTAGTCCTAGACCAGCCCCTCTGCTTCTTACTCCCTGGCAATGTCGGCTAAGAAAAGAGCTAGAGTAGAGGCTATTAAAATATTGATAAGCAAGGACTCCAAGAAAATTAAGCTGGAATTGCCAAAAAAACTAGAGGGAGTTAGATCTTCATTTCGATTGAAAAACCTTATGCATCATAAGAAAACTCTGGTCTTTGAATCTAAGGAGGAAGAAAAGGATGATCCTAACCTATGTCTCAAGTAGTACATCATCAATTCCATTACCAATTGTATCTCTTAATTCATAGACCTTTGCAACACGTTAAACCTGTTATTATTCAAAAAGAAGTTTTTTGAGGATGGTGGTAAGGATACTACCATGGGTGATGCTAAGGTCGATGTTGGGGACCATATTGCTTTGGGCAATGATGAGGATGATGACATGGATGAGCTGAAGGATGAACCTAAAGATGCAAATATTGAAGATAAAGGTCATGCCTAATGGCCTCATTGTTTTTTTTATCTATTTTATGGCTTCCTCTATTTTGCCCTTCCTTCCTATTTTTCAAGGGTTTTTTGGTCTTTCTGTTGCAGGGCTGCATCCCCCTCTTTTGTTGTTCATTGAGTTGGTGTGCTCTATTTTATTGCTACTGTTGTAATCAATTCTATTGTATTCAGGTTTTGGGATCATGTGAAAATCCATTTTCAATAAAATTTTAAACTTATCAAAAAAAAATAAATCAACTATTTATTTAAAATTATATCTTTTACTAATTAAATAAATCAACTATTTATTTATAATGCTATCCTTTTTTATATACTATTTACCAAAGCATACATGGAGTTATAAAGACAACCTATTTATTCATAGCTCATAGATTATCAAGGTAAATAGTGCTCAAGTAAAATATAATCATGCATGTACAACTAACAAAGAGGGAGTCTTTCCATCAATCTAGTCACCTATCTTAGTCTCTAGAACTTACAATAGCTACTAGGAAATTAGTTTGGGGCTCAAGGTGGCTAGCTATTGATAATTATCCCTAACTAAATGCATACCTATATGAAGGTATCTATCCGTGTTACCTTTGAGTTGTCTTGTCATCACTTCCCCAACCTCAAGCACCCTCATCTTCGATGGATGACTCAACTTATTCCACTTACGAGGGCACCTGATCCTACACATTGGTAATTCGTTAGCAGTATCATACTCTTCAATATCTAATAATATTGCATAGCTTCTTAATTGCACAAAATTGAGTATTAAAGCATCATCAATTAATACATTGTTTTTCCATATTCAAAGGTCCATTTGGGAGGGTCATGACATCTTCACTTGTTGCTTTATCGATATGTGTGCTCCTTTCAATGTCAATATTTTTTAACTTGTGCACTCCTCTAACATCTAAATTTATACTCATTGGTTTCTATTAACCTCGATGAATGTGCTTTCATTCATATTTCACTTATATGGCAATAGAGATATTCTCTTATTGTTGTTTTGGTAAGCCTCTAACCTTCTATTTCACTAATGGATGTTGGCTTCTACAACGTCAAATGACTTTGGTCTGTGAACTCCTTGGTCTACGAACTTCTTGTTCTACTGTGTGTGCTATGTTTCACTATCAATGTTGGCTTATTCTCTTTACTTCTCAAACATGCTCTTCTATCTTCATTGTCTTATATAGAATCTTATGTGCACCTTTGTTTAACTGATGAGTGGGATCCTCTTCAATATTAATGTGCTAGTCTGTGCACTTCACTTTAGATGGCGAAATCACTATACTATTGCTCCTTAATATTTGTGATAGCTTAGGATTTGTATGAGCTCTTTTGGATTCATGATTTTCCTCCTTAGTTTTAATGTTGTCTTCACTTCAATGAGTGTTATATGTACTACATTGTGAGCATATTCTTTTAATTCTGATGCAATGTAGGATGGGAATTGCCAAGTGGCACTTACGTTATATGGTATTTTAGAAATGAATTTGTTGTACCTTCTTCCAATGCCTATGACAAGTGGAATTAAGAACCTTAATTGATTATTCCAACATCTTCGTAAATAGTGTTGTAAACAATGCTTCAATGAGAGCATTATTCAAATGATGTTTTCACTCAAAATATTCCTCTATATTGTGCATTCGAGTTAGCTCCAACATGCGGTATCTTTCCTCTTGCTTGCATGAAATTCCTTCTCCATATGATAGATTATTTCTCTAATACTTTTACCTAACTCTCTTGGGCTATACAATGCCCTCATCTACCTAACTTAATACTCATTCACTGTAGGTTTGATAGTAGTCCAGTGCTTCAACTAAAAACTTTCTCCTAATGCTTCTATTGAAGAGGAATGAGTGTTATTCTCTTTAACGCTTTTCTGGTAGTGATAAATATTATCCTTGAAACTGACTTGAATGGGATAATATGTGCTATAATTAGATGTGTTTCCTCCTTGTAGGCTTGTTGAGTTTACCTTACAACCTATACTTGCTTCCATGTTATATACCTAAACTGAATGGGATGCTCACTTCGGTGTGATCCCAATAATACCTTCACCAAAGGTTACTTCAAATATGTTGAACACACTTTCCTTGATGTTCGTAATATACATATTTCTTCTCCTTTTGTATTCACCTTTATCATTGTCTTCCTTGTACACAATACCTGTTATTGCTTGGGTGATGAATGCAGGTTGATGCTACTATTATATCTTCTATTTCACCTTGGAGATACAAATATTGAGCCCTAGAGAATGGATCCTCTTTCAAATACCTTGGTTTTGCTTCTTCTCTTCTAATGGTGGATGCTTATATGCTTTATTATGGTCACCGTAATGTGTCCTTGAAACAATCCTACTATTTAGATATCTCTTTAATAGCTCCAATATTATGTTGTGCAAACATGGAATATACTAGTGTAGACATTTGCTCCCCTGTGCTCTTGAATCAAGCCTCTTGAATTCTTGGAATTCAAGCTTCAAATTCCTTTGTTGGCTGTTATATATTCAACCTAATATTACCCTTTAATACTTTGTAAGCTCTCTAATAATGTTTTCACTATAGAATATGCAAATATGTAAAGTCTTCTTCTTCTTATAATAAGTGATAGAATATTGATATGTTTATTTCTCTTGAAATATATCTAACTTATGTTTTCTTCTATGTGCTGTTTTGAACCTTATACACAATAAATTTTGCACTTACCTTGAATATTTAAATAATCACTATTGATGCAACCTCTAATTCTTAAAATTGGTGCTTAATAACCTTGAAAATAAATTAAATATAAAATCTCAACTAATAAAATTTTACACCTTTTGTTGCATACCTTTTTATCTTTGGATATGATGATGGTGATGGTGAATTTAGTCACTTAAATTTCTTCCTTTTGTAGATGATATTGCAGCTCTTCTAGGCTGTTCAAAAATAGCTCTATTGCTCACCTTTTTGCAACTTTAACACTCTATTAATCTTCTGCCCAATACTGTAACTTGGTGGCTTCAATACTTCTTCCGGATATACCTCTAAAATATGATATTTAGAAGCTACTAATGCTGCCCAAATTGTTGCCTTTTTTTGTCCTTAAATCTGAAAAAATTCATATTATAAAGCAGTCAATACTTTAACTGAAATATTGTCTTTGAATCCCAAACATTTGTTTGGATACTCCTCCAGATTGCAACTAATATATTCACTCAAGAAACCTTCAATGATAGTCCCCAAATATCTCATATTTGGTTATTATTCTATCTCCTTTATCTTGCAAAATTTTTCTACCTTGGGCTTGTTTTCGGATGGTGATAATTGTCCCAATTTCTCCATTGAGTTCTCCTAGGAACTTCTTCCAATGAATCTCACCAAGCCTTCTCCTAGTTTCTCCTTGAGACCTATCCAAGGTCTTAAATATTCCAACTTCTATAAATTTAATGAGACCTTCCTTGATCTCTTCAATCTTCAACTACAAAATTTTTGTAATGAGATATCTTCCTTGGATCTCTTAAAACCACTGCTACTACAATCTTGCAATAGGACTTTTGTTAGTCCTTCTCAATACTCAATCTTCCACTATGGAAGTTATTCAATAGGGACTTCTATGGACCTCTTATTCAATGTGAAGTTTTCAATATTCAATGGAGATAACAAATCTCCAATATTCACTAGGACTCTTCTCCTTGAGTCTCTTCTTCAATGGGGTTTGCTTTCTAGGACCTCCTCCTTGATTTGCAGTCTTCAATATGGATTACTTGGCCACTAGATCTCTTCTCAATATCTAACTTACAAATATATCAATGGGAACTTCCTCCTTAGACCTCCAAATATTCAATATCTACATTTTCTACAAAAAATAATTAATCCCTGCATGAGGAAAGTACATTGACTTTCAAGTAACGAAGATGAAGTTCTTCTCTATCTATTGTAGGAAGCTTCCCAGCTTCTAAGAGTTAATTTTTTGCAACAAGAAAAACTTAGATAATGATAACCAAATAATTTTTTTAAATCTCCTCTATTCTACAATAAATTATTAGACAATGATAATAGAGAATTCTATAACTCTATAGAAAATAATCTTCACTAGTTGGATTGCCAATCTAGTGGATGCAATGTTGAGTTCTAGTCTTCACAAGTTTTTTGCAACTCTGTGGAAAAACTCTAGTCAATAATTTTTAGAAATATGAAAATGAGGTTTATAATTACCTCTCAATCACTCTTGTGGCTTTCTCTATTTCCTATTGATCTACCTAGATTTTATTCTATCAAACAATATATTTTGGTGGTGTTTGCATGCAAGGATGCACAATGACAAATCCAATTTTTAAAGACACAACAATAGCAATGGTGATAACTCATGGTTTTCCTTTGATCTACCATGGCTATGATACCACTATTAGATTTTAAAGGTTTAAACTTAAATGAAATGCAATCACAAGTATTTAAATAAGCATGCAATATTAAAGCTATGGTAATGGCTAACTAATATGCATAAAAATATGATAGTAGACTTGATACATTGCTCTAGAAATGCTCATATAAGAAAGCTCACAAAAATACACTTCTCATCTAATGGAGTTTACAACTTATCCATATTAGAAAAATGGAACTACATTGTGACCACTACTACTCTAACCTATGCACTCCAAAAATCCTCTCACTTCTATTCTATGAAGGCCTATTTATAATGAGATGCAACTGTTTGCCTTCAAGACACCTCACTATTAATTTCTAAGACTCATGTACATGTGGACTTCTTACACACTTACAATCATTTAACCTTCTTACACTTTTGCACTTATTACATTGCTTTAATTAAGTACTTAAATCCTAATCTAATCCTATTATAAATATGTACCCATGATGGTACATAAGTGGACCAAATAATGTAATATATTCCAATAAAATATTGGATGGTATTAAGCATGCTTCCACCCTTACGGTTATCTCTCATCAATTGTTTTTTGATGAAACTATTGTCACTTTAAGATCCTCTATCCCAAAAGCAAGAGAGTTTAAAACTATATTGGAAACATATAAATTAATGGTTGGATAGAAATAAATTTTGTAAAAAGCAAAATCTTCTTCTTAAATACCCTTATTAGGAGGCAACTAAAATTACAGGTATCTTTGTATATGGGATTGGGAAACTTCCCTCGACTTATCTTGGGATGCCCATGTTTAAAATAGATCTTCAAATGATATGCAAAGCACAATTGTGGAAAAATTTACAAGGAAACTAATAATATGGAAAGGAGCTCTATTTAGTCAGGCAAGGAAATCTCTTTTGGTAAAATCCTCTCTCTAGAGCATCTTGATCTATTTTATGTTCCACTTTAATATGTTGACTAAATTCTATGATATAATAGAATAGATTCAATGGAATTTCCTTTGGTATGGTATAGAGGATAGAAGACATATTCCATTGATAGCTTGGGAATAGGTCTACCAAAAAAATGCAGGGGGATTGGATTATAAAATATTGAGAAAACTAAATAAATCCCTCCTAGGAAAACTTGGTTGGAAGTTGGTAAGGAATGTGTAGATAGCTAAAAAATGTCACATTTGCAATGAATAATATTTAAATTTAATAATTGTGCAATTATTTTAATTAATATATTGCAACCTTATAAATTATTAATGTTGACTATTCTAGCCCCTTTGACCCACTTAAGCCCCTTCCTATGCCTAACCACAATCATCATGAGACCACTTTGCTATTTTAACTTTGGTTCATATAACTCTAGTTGGAATTTAATTCCCCTCTTTCCTCAACATCCCAAGTGCATTTAATGCATTTGGATGAGGATCCCTCCACCCAAGTGCATTTATGATAAATTACAATTTTGTGGGTGAGGAATCTCTCCATAAAAAGGGGTATTTGTGAGGTATGTCATAATGCATCATGGCATGTTATAATGTGTCATAGGGCATCATAGCCCAAACAAGGAAACTTGCACATTTGTCCACCCAAGTGGGGAAACCTAAGATTCCTCCATTCCCTCACCCAAGCCACTTGTCACTCATTCTCTTCCATCCTCATCACTCTCCTCCATCCATGGGAGACTTTACAAATAGGCTCCAATTTCATTTCACTTGGTGTGCACAAAATTATAATGAAACTCTACTCAAATTTTATTTAATTTTGTTGTGTATGCATTTGATATTGTGATTCCATGTATACCATTTAGATAGCTTGAAGGATTCAACCATGGAGGATATTGGAAGTATTTACTAATATTGGTTTTGTAGCCATGCCCACCATCGATATCTAAAAGTGTACTATATTTGCAACAAAAACCCTTAAATAAATCTAGGAAGGCTTGGGTCCTAAATTGAAACCTCTCCTAGATGAAAATATTAACTACCCAACTTGAAAACACAAGGGATAATCTACCCAAGGAATTTATCCAAGAGATTAGTCTCCCATGGTAGCTATACAATCATAACTACCCTAGCAGCTACACAAGAGAGCCAACCACCCTGGGCAGTTGAGCCTCAAGGCAGGCAACCACTCTAGATCATCCACATACCACACAAAAATGCAAAGAAGGTATTTTATTAGGTTTTGTATGTATTTCATACTATTTTGTAACTTTTTATCTTGATTCTGTAAAGTTTTGTAATGTTCTATTTGCTTTTGTAATCCCCTCTCACAGTTTTGAGCCTCATCCTGAAAGGCCCTGCATATGCTATTGATGTTGTCAATGTGAGCCTCATTTTACCCCTTTTCCTTTTCAATTTTTTGAAAAGCACTAGCATAGTTGTTTCATGATTTTCACACAAAAACTCAAAGGCACAATAGCTTAGTTGTTTCTTTTCATTGTTCTTCAAAGACTCAAAGGCATGGTACTTTAATTATTTTTTTCATTTTCCTTCAAAGACTCAAAGGAACAGTAGCTTAGTTGTTTATTTTCATAGTTTTTTCAAATACTCAAAGACATAGTAGTGTAGTTATTTATTTCTGTTTTTCAAAAGAATCAAGGCACATTAGATTAGCTATTATTTATTTTAAATACTCAAAGACTCATTAGATTAATTGTCATTTGCTTTGCAAAACTTAGTAGCTTAAGTTGTTATTTCCTTTCCAAGCTTAGTAGATTAGTTGTGCATGCTTCCATAAGCTCATTTAGATCAAGATTTATTTTCATATCATATTATATCATTTTTTTCATTGAATCCTTAGGGTTAGTTTTATATTTTCTTGGTGAATAAGCTTAAAAATTAGAAACATAAAAAAAATGAAAAAAAAAACAAAACATAAAATCAATAAAACAAAAATATCAAAATAAAAAAAAATCAAAAGCACATCAAATCACACAGATTTGCACATTACATTCTAAAAATATCCTCCTCCTAGTGATGTTGGATTTCACCACCAACCATCAGTTGGGCCCTTTAGAGACTATAACTAGATCACATAGTTTCCTAGATTTCATCATTGGGAAGTTGGTCACCCTTGGGGCTAACGTGGGGTAATTTTGAGGTTAGACACCCTTTTGTTCATAGGCTTAATAATTTTTTGACTCATAGCTATTGTTTATATACAAGCCTAATTGAGGGTGAAGTGAAAGCTCGACTGGGCAAGTAGTAGGACTTAGACAGTGTGACATCTCTCAAGAGGTTTGTTTTATCCCCTTAGGATACCTAAAGCTAACCCATCATCCTAGGAACTCCTTTTAATTGTTTGTGTCTTATTTCTCATAAGGATAATGGGCATAAATACACCTTTCTAGATTTCATTCCAACACCCATTCCATTCTAGATAGCCTATGGTAATGAGTTGTAATCAAGCCAAGGCCTACTCCTAAACCTAAATCTCCATGGACCATTTAGGTCCATCCTCCCATTCGTCCACCACTCCCCTGACTTATAAGGGGGATGCATCCCAAATCCACCATAATAGACTATTAGGTGAATCCCACCACTACATTTCTCATCCACCCAAGGTACATCATCCTAGCTATGATCTAGGTGTGAATCACCATATCATCCATATTGTCCCTTTTGATTCACCTCATCTTAAGACTTCCCTTTCTCCATAGAATCTAAATGTCACACCCATTGATCTTAAAGTCATCTACCTTTTTTACACCAACCCAGTCTACCATATCCAATCACCTCCTTATCACTAGGACCCTTTTTCATCTCATCAACCACCACCTAGATCATTCCTCGATTCTTACTTCTATTGCACATTCCTAGCCACTTGACTCCCCACTCACCTAGCTATAGTCTTATAAGCCATATCATCCTCCATTACCTCTCACATATTTTGCTAGCTTTCATCATGTCTTGAGTGTGCAAAATTTTATAATAGCCCCAGAGCCCTTCCCTCCAAGGGAACTTGTGCCACCTCTTTGTAACACACTATAGGCTAAATATCAGTGGCCATATACCTTAACTGCCTATCATCCTCCAATCATGTCCACTCATCACAATGCCCACACATTTCTACATCATCCTCCTACATCATGTACACTTCTCACACACATCATTTGGCCCAAGTTTGTACCATTATACAACTACATTCATCTAGTCCCTCTTCTTATTTCCAATTTTCTAACCCTCCTCCTCAATGTTAAGATCTAAATATCACTCCTTCCACAACTTACCCTTCACCTACAACCATTCATATCACTGGTGCACATGTTGTATATTATTCTACCACATGTTTTGCTTATCCTCCACCATTATATGATCTTATTGTGTCTTCTCATAAGTTGTCTTTCCATCAAGAAACTCCTAACCATTATCCATCATGTTACATATATTTTTCACATACCACCCAAAACTTTGTTAGTCTCACAATGACACTGAGAGGGGGGGTGAATCAGTGTAGCTATTTAAATTCAAATCTACAACTCTTAATACTGAAACAATGAAGATTTAAATCAGATAATGCAAATATCACAAGAGAGCATTCCACAACACACGATGTAACGAGGTTCACCAATTTGGCTACTCCTCAAAAATGACTGCTTGGATTACCGTCCAAATCCAGCCTTTGCAAAACACCAATTTTACAATCACTTTACCAACACCAACTGGAAGGAGCACCAACCCCTAATTTATCTGCACCCACAGAAAGGAGCACCAACCCCTAATTTATCTGCACCCACAGAAAGGAGCACCAACCCCTAATTCCAAGCACCAACTTGGTCTGCAAATATGAAGCTATAAGATTGACATAAAAATGCCTTCACTTATTCAAGACCCTGACTGGTCTATTGCTAACCCAACCTCTCTCACTATTCACCAAAATACCTCACACTGAAGGCTCTGCTTGCTGCACTTTTATGGCTCTCACGGCTCTGCTCAACTCTCTCTTGTGGCACTCTTCCAACCCTCTTCTTACAACACTTTTTCTCTCTTTCAGCAACAATTTAATTCTCCATGTAGACCTCCTTTTATAACAGAATTCTGATTCTATTTTTAGCTTCCATATTTTCACATGCAACTTATTAATAGAAAATTCTATATTCAACTTCCTTTATCTCACAGTATTCTTTCATGCATCCTATAAATAGTTACGGTTCTTTGTTTGGTCTTCGACTGATGACTTTCAGTTTAACCGTCGCTCGATGCATTCACTCCGTAACTGACCTTGTAACTGTCGTTCTGACTCCAGTTCACTGTTCTTATTTTAGCTGCATGATTTTTCTCTATAAATGCACTTGTAACTATTGTATAACTTCAGTTAACTCTTCTTATTTTAGCTGCATGTATTTCTTCTACAACTGCCCCTATAACTGTCATGGAACTTCAGTTAACTATCACATATCTTATTTTGGCTGGGTTCTCTTCTTGCTCGCGCCAACGAGACCTATCGTGAAATCGTGACACTTTTGCCTCTTTGTTCTCTTCTCGACTTTTGCCCAGAAAACAACATGTCGCGATATCGCGACACTTTCGCCTCCTTGCTACTTCTTCTCGCTTCAACACGAAAAAACATGTCGCGATATCGTGACACTTTCGCCTCCTTGCTACTCTTCTCCTTCAAAACAACATGTCACGATATCACGACACTTTCCCTCTTGCTACTCTTCTCCTTCAAAACAACATGTCACGATATCGCGACACTTTTCCTTCTTGCTACTCTTCTCGCTTCCCGAAAACACAACATGTCACGATATCGTGACACTTTTTCTCCTTAGCTTTCTCTTGCCTTCGGGTCACGAAAACCCGACATGTCGCGATATCGTGACACTTTTTCTCCTTAGCGCTTTCTCTTGCCTTCGGTCACGAAAACCCGACATGTCGCGATATCGCGACACTTTTTCTCCTTAGCACTTTCTCTTGCCTTCGGTCATGAAACCGACATGTCACGATATCGCGACACTTTTTCTCCTTAGCGCTTTCTCTTGCAACATGTCACGAAATCATGACACTTTTTCTCTCAGACTCTCTCTCCTGCAATATGTCATGAAATCATGACACTTTTTCTTTCGGACTCTCTCTCCTGCAACATGTCACGAAATCGTGACACTTTTTCGTCCGTACAACCTTCCTTGCAATATGTCACGAAATCGTGACACTTTTTTGTCCGTACAACCTTCCTTGCAATATGTCATAAAATCGTGACACTTTTTCTACTTGCCTTTCTTTCTTCCAACATGTCACGAAATCGCGACAGTTTTCTTGCTTCCTTTTCTCCGAACATGTCACGAAATCATGACACTTTTTCTTGCTTCCTTTCTCTCCAAACATGTCACGAAATCGTGACACTTTTTCTTCCTTGCATTTTCTCTTTGCTTCGGACTGTGAAAATGCAACATGTCACGAAATCGCGACACCTTTTTCTCTCTCCTCTTTCTCTTTGCTTTGCCGAAATGGAACATGTCACGAAATCGTGACACCTTTTTCTCTCTCCTCTTTTTCTTCAAACATGTCGCGATATCGCGACAATTTTTCTTTCTTTCCAACATGTCGTGAAATCGTGACACCTTTTTCTCTCTCCTCTTTTTCTTCAAACATGTCGCGATATCGCGACAGTTTTTCTTTCTTTGCCAACATGTCGCGATATCGCGACAGTTTTCTTCCTTGTGATTTTCTTTTGATTTTTAGCATATGGGCCACTTCTATCTTTTGGAAAACCACTGCTCTGAAGAACCTCTTAACTCCTGTCCACTGCATCAACCGATCTGTCTGATTGTGTTGACAACAATGACAATACTATTTTTGCACCTTGCTCAACAATCTCCCCCTTTGGAATTGTTGGCAACACACATGCAATTTCCTGTAATACTTCTCCCCCTTTGACAATAATACCAAAGGGCTACTGCAGACTCCCCCTGAGTCCATGCACATCATTCTCAGGCACACGTTATGACAATTAGCAAAAATTACAAATATGAGCAAAAAGATAATCAAATATATAAATGCTCCCCCTGAGAATGTGGTTTCGATAGCTAGTCAGTTCTTGGGAAGCATAACCACTCCCAATTTATTGCGAAGGTACTCAAAAATTTCTTTGGGCAGCGGTTTTGTGAAGATATCCGCTACTTGCTCTGTAGTTGGAACAAAATCCAACTTTACCTCACCTTTCGCAACTTTCTCCTTCAGAAAGTGATATCGGATAGCAATATGTTTTGTGCGAGAATGCATAACCGGATTCTTTGAGATGTTAATGGCACTGGTGTTATCACACTTAACTAAAATTGGCTCACTGAAGTTAATGCCAAGATCTTTCAGGGTTTGTTTCATCCATAAGACCTGCGTACAACTCGTAGTTGCTGCAATATATTCTGCCTCTGCTGTGGATAAAGAGACTGACTCTTGTTTCTTACTGTGCCATGCAACCAACCTGTCTCCAAGATAAAATGCCCCTCCACTGGTACTCTTTCTGTCATCGACACATCCTGCCCAATCTGCATCTGAATACGCAATAAGGGTGAAGTCCTTACCTTTCGGATACCATAACCCATACTCCATAGTACCCTTCAGATATCGAAGAATCCTCTTCATTGTTGTCACATGAGTCTCCTTGGGACTCGCCTGAAATCGTGCTACCATGCAAACTGCCTGCAAGATATCTGGTCTGGTAGTCTGTCAAATACAATAGGCTCCCAATCATAGATCTGTACATGGTTTGATCAACATCTGGAGATTTGTCATCCTTGCTCAACTTGCAACCTTGTCGTCATGGGAGTGCTAACAAGCTTACAATCCTCCATTGTGAACTTTTTTAGCATCTCTTTCACATATTTGACTTGAGAAATGAATATGCCCTTCTCATTTTGATTAACTTGCAGTCCGAGAAAATACGAAAGTTCACCAATCATTGACATTTCAAATTCTTTCTGCATCTTAATCGCTAAATCTTTACACGAATTATCATTGTTGCTGCCAAAGATGATATCATCTACATATACAACAAGGACAATGAGATGGCCATTTGCTGTTTTGACATACAAATTGCTATCCACCATACCTTTTTTAAACCCTTGTTGAGTAAGATAGTTGTCTAGTCTTGCATACCATGCTCTGGGTGCCTGTTTCAAGCCATACAATGCTTTCTTCAACTTGTAGACGAAATTGGGATTATCACCGATTTGGAAACCATCTGGCTGTTCAATATAGACCTCTTCTTCAAGTTTTCCATTCAAAAATGCTGATTTTACGTCCATTTGATAAACTTTGAAATTCTTGTGAACTGCTAAAGCCAGAAACATTCTTATTGCCTCTAGTCTGGCCACTGGTGCAAAGGTTTCCTCAAAGTCAATACCTTCAACTTGTGCATAGCCTTTACAGACCAATCTTGCTTTATTCCTTACTACCTGTCCATCTTCATTCAATTTGTTTCGAAAAATCCATTTAGTACCGATTATATTTTTATTTGCAGGTCTTGGTACTAACTCCCAGGTTTTGTTTTTCTCGATCTGATCTAATTCTTCATTTATTGTTGTCATCCAACTTTCATCTTTGCTTGCTTCAACAACATTTTTGGGCTCAATGCTGGATAATAGAGAGTAGTTACTTACTACTCTTCTTCTTGTCTGAACACCAACTGTGGGGTCTCCAATTATTTGCTCTCTAGGATGATTCTTCTACCAGCTGCCTGTTTTGAATTTCTTGTTTTCTTCCTCTTTTGAATCACGACTTAAATCATCTGAGTCTATTTTCTGTTTCTGTTCGGTTTCCTTTTCATCATCTCCTTCAATAACTTCTTCATATATTGGGTAGTTTTCTTTATAGCTTCTTTCTTGTTCCCTACCTTCATCAACTTTAACATCGGCACTCTCCACAATTTTCTTTAGCTTCTTGTTGTAGCAAGTGTAGGCTTTGCTTTTTGTCGAATAGCCTAGAAAAA
Source organism: Wollemia nobilis (assembly GCA_028583015.1). NCBI lineage: Eukaryota > Viridiplantae > Streptophyta > Pinopsida > Araucariales > Araucariaceae > Wollemia > Wollemia nobilis. The sequence continues at coordinate 3,670,425 of JAQPPZ010003177.1, forward strand.
TACCTTCATCAGCTCTATCTTCAAATTTTCCAAGATTATCTTCAGTTCTTTTGATATAACACTTGCTTCCAAAGACTTTAAAGTATTTTGTTGTTGCCTTCTTACCGAACCACAGTTCATACGGAGTTTTGCTTTCATGCGTCCTCAACATGCACCTATTTTGGATGTAAACCATAGTATGGACTGCCTCTTTCCAAAATCTGTCTGCTATTTTGCTCTCAGTCAACATAGTCCGTGCCATTTCCTGCACTGACCTATTCTTTCTTTCTACCACTCCATTCTGTTGAGGTGTCCTTGCTGCTGAAAACTGTCTCCTAATCCCATATTTTTCATAGTACTCTACAAACTCTTCTGAAATGAACTCTCCTCCTCTGTCTGATCTTAAGCATTTAATCCTTTTTCCTGTTTGATTCTCAACTTGTTTTTTGAAAATCTTGAACATTTCAAAGGCATCTGATTTAAGCTTCAAAAATAGTACCCATGTCATCCTGGAATAGTCATCTATGCACAACATAAAGTATTTGTCACCATTTATGCTTTGCGTTCTCATGGGTCCACATAAATCAGTATGTATTAGTTCTAGAGGTTTGCTTGTGAAGTATTCTTTTGTTTTAAATGTGGCTCTAGTTTGCTTCCCCTTTTGGCATGAAGCACAAATGCTATTTAAAGGTTTACCAATGGTGGGAATATCTCTCACTGCCTTTTTTGAGCTGATTCTTACTAGATTGTCAAAGCTAATATGACCGAGCCTCTTGTGCCACAACCAATTTTCTTCTTCCTGTCCAATCAAGCATGCTCTTTCTGAAGTCTCTGAGAGAGTATACAGGTTGCCAGATGTCCTTGATCCAGTTGCTATCAACTTTCCATAGTTTGTTGTTCTGACTTCACAACCCTGCTTCTTGAAAATTACTTCATGACCTCTGTCACAAATTTGACTTACGCTTAATAAGTTATGCTTCAGACCAATCACAAACAGGACTTCTTTCGACTTGATTTTTCCGTCGTTGATCTTAACTGATCCTTTTCCAACTATCTTAGCTCCATCATTATTTCCAAATTTTACAGAACCACCTTCATAATTCTGTAGCTTTTCAAATTTTTGTTTGTCCCCTGTCATATGACTGGAGCATCCACTATCAAGTATCCAAGGTGCAGATTTGTTCTGTGCTTTAAATGTTGTCTGTACAATCAAGGATTCCTTTTCTTCCTTGGGTTGCTCCTTTTGTTTCCACTCTGATTTGATTGCAGTTTTGGTCACTTGTTTTGACTTTTCTTTGTCAGTAGCCTGTGCCTATTTTTTGAGAAATTTTCTATTTTGTTTCCAACCATTTGGTTGAAATTTTCTTCCCTGATGTTTATTTGCTGCAAATGTACTTCGACAATTTCTCGCAATGTGCCCATAATTATGACAGTTATAACATTCAACTGCATAATCCATTAATGGTGAAAAAACATTTCTACTGGAAAAGTTCCTTTGTCCTACTTTATACTTGCAATCAGAAATCTTATGTCCATAACTATTGCATTTAAAACAATAACCAGAAAAGGAATGAGTGAACCTGGGTGATGGTCTTTGCCATTTTGTAGTGGGAGCCATAAATCTTCTTCTCCTCTGATGAGTGACTTTGGTGAATCCATCATTGTCAATACTCCTCTCTTGCCTGGCATTATTGCTTTCTTTTGAATGATTCATTTTTTCTTGATTAACCCTGATCTTGTCTTCATTCTTTATGGGTTCTATAGTTATGGCCTTTGATCCATTTGATGATTCTCCTTCGATGAAGCCTAACCCAAATTTGATGCCTGTAGACCTTTGGTTATTTAAAATCTCATCCAGCTTCACAGAACTTCCTTCAAGTTTGTGATAGCAAGTCATTTTTTGATTCATCTCTTCTAGTTGTATCTTTAAACCAACAATCTCTTCTTCTAGCTTGCTGCACTCATCTATTTTCATGGTTAATTGTACTTCGATATCTTTAGATATTTTCTTAAATTCGTCTATCTGTACTTTTAAGCTGGTTATGATTTCATTGGCATCCTCAAGCTTTCTTGAAGTTTTCTTATTCTTTTTCCTTTCTATACTTAGCTCTTGAAGTGCAGCGACCAACTCACCTTCCAGATCTACTTCAGCCTCAGCCTCAAATTTTTTATCACCTTCCTATTTTTCTTCTGTTCTTTCTTCTTCGAATGCCATGAAAAGAGCTTCACCTGTTTCTTCTTCAGAATCCTCATCAGAGTTGTCTTCTGAAGAACTGACATTCTTGGATATGAAACTTTTCTTCTTGTAGTTTCCTTTTCTAAAATTTGGTTTCTTCTTCCAGTCACTTCTTTCTTGATGTGAACCTTCATCACTTTTGCTTTTCTCATTAAGTGGACATTTAGCTGCAAAGTGTCCAATGCCTCCACAGTTGAAACACTTAAATGGTAGCTTTCCTCTGTATTTTCCTTTTCCCCTTATTAGTTTTCGAACAAAGTTTGCTTCTGTTTCATCTGATGTCTCTTCTTCCTCGGATTCTTGCTTTGCTTTTACATTTTTATGTGCTTTAAAAGCAGCTTCTCTGTCTGTGGGTTTAGTTTTTCCTATTCTCATCTCATATGCAGTCAAAGAACCATGCATCTCATCCATACTAAAAGTATTTAGATCTTTAGCTTCTTCTATTGCTGAAACTTTAGAATCAAATCTTTGGGGAAGAGATCTTAGTACCTTTTTCACGATGACAACATCTTCCATTTCCTCGTCGAGTCCTCTAATCGCATTAATGATTCCATTAACTCTCAGCATGTATGCCTCAATGTTCTCATCGTCATTCATCTTTAATGCTTCGAACTGAGCTCGATGCATTTGTAGCTTGGCCTCCTTGATCTTGTCGTCTCCTTCATGAATGCTCTTTAGTTTGTCCCACATGTCCTTTGCCATTTTGCAACTCATAATCTTTATCAGTTCGTTGTCCACTAAACCGCACATGATAGCATTTTTGGCTTTAGAGTTATTCTCAAACAATTTCTTATCGGCAACATCGGTTGGAGGAGTGGTGGGTATTGTGTATCCACTTTCTACTGACTCCCAAATGTCGAATCCCAAAGCACACAGATATGTCTGCATCCTGAGTCTCCAAAATGAGTAATTTGTTCCATCAAACAATGGTGCTTTGTTTGAAGAGAATCCTTCACCACCTGCCATTGTCTTACTTCCAAGATCACCTTAGCCGATTAAGCTTGTTCAGGAACTTGGCTCTGATACCAATTGTTAGTCTCACAATGACACTGAGAGGGGGGGTGAATCAGTGTAGCTATTTAAATTCAAATCTACAACTCTTAATACTGAAACAATGAAGATTTAAATCAGATAATGCAAATATCACAAGAGAGCATTCCACAACACACGATGTAACGAGGTTCACCAATTTGGCTACTCCTCAAAAATGACTGCTTGGATTACCATCCAAATCCAGCCTTTGCAAAACACCAATTTTACAATCACTTTACCAGCACCAACTGGAAGGAGCACCAACCCCTAATTTATCTGCACCCACAGAAAGGAGCACCAACCCCTAATTTATCTGCACCCACAGAAAGGAGCACCAACCCCTAATTCCAAGCACCAACTTGGTCTACAAATATGAAGCTATAAGATTGACATAAAAATGCCTTCACTTATTCAAGACCCTGACTGGTCTATTGCTAACCCAACCTCTCTCACTATTCACCAAAATACCACACACTGAAGGCTCTGCTTGCTGCACTTTTATGGCTCTCACGGCTCTGCTCAACTCTCTCTTGCGGCACTCTTCCAACCCTCTTCTTACAACACTTTTTCTCTCTTTCAACAACAATTTAATTCTCCACGCAGACCTCCTTTTATAACAGAATTTTGATTCTATTTTTAGCTTCCATATTTTCACATGCAGCTTATTAATAGAAAATTCTATATTCAACTTCCTTTATCTCACAGTATTCTTTCATGCATCCTATAAATAGTTACGGTTCTTTGTTTGGTCTTCGACTGATGACTTTCAGTTTAACCGTCGCTAGATGCATTCACTCCGTAACTGACCTTGTAACTGTCGTTCTGACTCCAGTTCACTATTCTTATTTTAGCTGCATGATTTTTCTCTATAAATGCACTTGTAACTATTGTATAACTTCAGTTAACTCTTCTTATTTTAGCTGCATGTATTTCTTCTGCAACTGCCCCTGTAACTGTCATGGAACTTTAGTTAACTATCACATATCTTATTTTGGTTGGGTTCTCTTCTTGCTCGCGCCAACGTGACCTATCGTGAAATCGTGACACTTCTGCCTCTTTGTTCTCTTCTCGACTTTCGCCCATGAAAACACATGTCGCGATATCGCGACACTTTCGCCTCCTTGCTACTCTTCTCCTTCAACCCATTCATATCAACACTTTCCCTTCTTCTCTCTTCTCTTCACAACAACATGTCGCATATCGCACACTTTCTCCTTCTTGCTACTCTTCTCCTTCACACATGTCACGATATCGCGACACTTTCACCTTCTTGCTACTCTTCTCGGCTTCAACCAATGAAAACACAACATGTCGCGATATCGTGACACTTTCCTCCTTAGCTCTTTCTCTTGCCTTTGGGTCACGAAAACTCGACATGTCGCGATATCGTGACACTTTTTCTCCTTAGCGCTTTCTCTTGCCTTCGGGTCACGAAAACTCGACATGTCGCGATATCGTGACACTTTTTCTCCTTAGCGCTTTCTCTTGCCTTTGGTCATGAAAACCGACATGTCGCGATATCGTGACACTTTTTCTCCTTAGCGCTTTCTCTTGCCTTCAGGTCATGAAAACCCGACATGTCGCGATATCGCGACACTTTTTCTCTCGGACTCTCTCTCCTACAATATGTCACGAAATCGTGACACTTTTTCTTTCAACTCTCTCTCCTGCAACATGTCACGAAATCGTGACACTTTTTCGTCCGTACAACCTTCCTTGCAATATGTCACGAAATCGTGACACTTTTTCATCCGTACAACCTTCCTTGCAATATGTCACGAAATCGTGACACTTTTTCTACTTGCCTTTCTTTCTTCCAACATGTCACAAAATCATGACACTTTTTCTTCTTGCCTTTCTCTTCAAACATGTCATGAAATCGTGACACTTTTTCTTGCTTGCGCTTTCTCTCCGAACATGTCACGAAATCATGACACTTTTTCTTCCTTGCATTTTCTCTTCCCCAAAACATGTCACGAAATCGTGACACCTTTTTCTCTCTCCTCTTTCTCTTTCTTCCAAAAAAACATGTCACGAAATCGCGACACCTTTTTCTCTCTCCTCTTTTTCTTCAAACATGTCGCGATATCGCGACATTTTTCTTTGCCAACATGTCGCGAAATCGTGACACCTTTTTCTCTCTCCTCTTTTTCTTCAAACATGTCGCGATATCGCGACAATTTTTCTTTCTTGCCAACATGTCGCGATATCGTGACAATTTTCTTCCTTGTGATTTTCTTTTGATTTTTAGCATATGGGCCACTTCTATCTTTTGGAAAACCACTGCTCTGAAGAACCTCTTAACTCCTGTCCACTGCATCAACCGATCTGTCTGACTGTGTTGACAACAATGACAATACTATTTCTGCACCTTGCTCAACAAACTTCTCATCCTTCATTTCATCCATCGACCCAAGGATCATTATTTTTCCAATTGCCATCATGGACCTCCTATTTTCCTATGGTGCCTATAATATATTTCCAACCTCATGACTCTCATTAGTGGCTTGTGTTCTAGTCGTATAACCCACACCCATATCAACCACCACCTCATTGATACCATTCCACTCCTAATCCATATCAACCCACCTCCCAACCATACCAATATCACCCCATCCAACACATGCATCATCCAACCTCTACACAATCCACTCATTCCTACCTATAATCATATCCCCTAATTCAACTACCTACATATCATCAACACCACACTTAAGAACTACTATCACACCCTCCCACACACCCACAATAATTCCCATAAACACCATCAATGTCCATCCTTGGGATCCCAAGTACCATAAGAACCATATTATAACCCTAAACACCACCATTACCATTAACTTTATTCATATAAATCACCATCTGACTCATCATGGTATGCACTACTAAACTCACCAAGCCACTCTAAATGCATTCCAATAGTTGGCTAACAAGGTCAATATCTTAGAATCATAAGTTATAGGTATGGGATATCAAAAGCCAACCTTGATTCAACTTCAAAACTACCGCATAAATCCCTCAGTCCCATCACTACCATATCCTCCCCTATTCAAAATGTCTAAATTTGAAAATTTCAAGGGCAAAGTGGATCCTCAAGATCACATGAGCACATTCATCAATTTCTACTATCTTATCAATGTGATAGATCCTCTCATGCTCCACATCGTTTCACTATTCCTTGTGGGAGGAGCCTTAGATTGGTACAACCATTTGAGCAAACACAACTTGTATAAAATTAAACAACTGCCCAATCTCTCCTTAGAGTGCTTTGTTCTAAATATAAAAAAGAAGACCACCTTTATGGATCTCACCAGACTTCATAAATTTGATGATAAGTCTATCCTTGATTATGGTGATAACAATAGAAATCTATGAAAACATAAAATTTAATTATAAATTACTTGGCTAAAAGAGAAAATACATGTGAAGCAAAATATAATACTTCTTAATAATGTAAAAAAATGTACAATGAAGTATGGAACCATGAGTCCATAATATAGATTTACAAATGACCTTTGATCTTTCCCAAAGGACCCTTGACCTTTCACATATCAAATAATGTAATATATTCTAATAGCCCCTTATAGTACATTATTTGAGATGATCCTCTCTTGATTTGCATAACTAATATATGAAAATTTAGAACTTGTTTTGGCCTAGAGATTTTGTGAATATATCTACCACATGTTCATCTATAGAAATATGCTTTAAGCTAAGATGATGATTTTGAAAATGATCTCTGATGAAATGAAATTGATCTTCAATATGCTTTATTAATTCATGTAAAATAGGATTTTTTATCAGATTGAGTACTCCTTGATTATCACAATGGATTAGAGTTGAAATTATTTTTATTCCTATATCAGATAATATATATTGTAACCATAAGGTTTCACAAGTTGCGTCTTTGGTTGCATGATATTCTACTTCAGTGGATGATTGTGCTAATGTATTTTGTTTTTTAATGTATCATGAAATTGGTCCTAACCCAAGATAAAAAAATGTATTGAAAAATAGATTTTCTATCATCAATAGATCTTGCATAATTAGAATCTGAGTATCCTTGTAGACAAATTTTTTTAACATCTCTCATATAATTTAGTCCGTAATCTATAGTTTTCTTGATATATTGTAATATTATTTTTATAGCTTTTCAATGACTTTCTCTAGGATCTTGAATAAATATTGAAAGATAATTTACAGTAAAAACTAAATCAAGTTGTGTTGGTTAAATATAGATAACTTCCAATCAACTAACGATATTCTATAGTTGATACTAAAGGTGTGCCATCATTTTTAAATAATTTAAACCCTTGTTCCATAGGTGTATCTTTAGGTTTACAATTATCCATCTTATATTTCTCCAGTAAAGCTCTTGCACACCTTGTCTTTGTGATTGTGATACTATATATATTCTGATGAATTTCTAGACCAAGATAGTAATTCATAAATCCTAAATCAGTCATTTCAAATGCCTTCTCAAGATCCTTCTTTATCTCATTTATAAGATTTTTAGATATTCTTGTAATTACTATATTATCAACATATACTATGAGAATTAATATATTATTCCCAACTTTTCTTATATATAAACTTGGATCTAAAGTACTTCTCTTGAAAACATGTTGTAACAAGTGATTATTGATATTTATGCTCCATGCCCTTAGTGCCTACTTTAGTCCATATAGGTATTTTTTTAATTTGTAAACTTTATTTTATTTACCTTTGACAAAAAATACTTTTGGTTGAGACATGAATACTTCCTCTTCTAAATCACCATTAAGAAATGCACTTTTGACATCCATTTGATGAAGTTTCCAACCATGATGAGCTGCTAAAGCATAAAATATTCTGATAGTATCCATTATGGTTGGTGCAAATGTTTCTTCATAGTCAATTTTCTCTATTTGTGTATATCCTTTAGCCACTAGTCAAGCTTTGTACTTATCAAGAGTTCCATATGATCTATACTTAATCTTATAAACCCATTTGCAACCTACTATATTCTTTCCTGGAGGTAACTCTACTAGACTCCATGTTTTATTCTTTTGTAATGATAAATATTTGATTCCATAACTATTTTCTATTGTGAGTTATTTAAAGCTTGAAGTGTTGTGGTTGGTTATTCTGTAACACTTAGTAACCCTTTATTCATTCTACTTTGACTATGAGTTTGAGGTCTTGTAGTAGTAATATCTAGCATTTGGTCCAAATTTGATTCTCTAAGTGTATTCCTAAGCCATATTGGTTCCTTATTTTGAGGGATTGTGGATGTTTTTGCATATTTTGACTCTGATTCTATTTCATCTTGGGATTTTAATTTAGTTTCTTCTGAGTAATTAGGAAAAACTTCTAAATCACTATTTTCTTCTTCAGTTTTAATTTTGATTTTTCATCAAAATTTACATCTCTAGTTATATATACTTTCTTCATACTTGGATTAATTATTCTATATCCTGTAGACTCATTGTCATAGCCAAAAAATAAACCAGCCATACATTTTTATTTAATTTTATTCGTTTCTATTTTGGAATATGCATATAAGCTTTGCATCCAAAAATCCTTAGTATTTCAATATTTGGTTTTTGTCCTGACCATACTTCTTCTAGAGTAATATTCTTGAGTTTTATTGTATGTAATATATTTTATAAATATATTTATGTGTTAACTACTTCTACCCAATATTGATTATCAAGATGAGCCTCTTTTATCATACACTTGACCATTTTCATTATAGATCTATTTCTTCTTTCTACAATGCCATTCTATTGTGGTGAATATGTTGTAGTAAGTTGTCTCTTTATTCCATTTTATTTTATAAATAGATTAAATTCTTGTGACACAAAATATCCTCCTCTATTTGATCAAATATTTTTGATAGTATTTCCTAATTATTTTTCCGCTTGAATTTTAAATTGTTTGAAATAGCTGAAATATTTGACTTGTGTTTCATGAAATATACCCACATTTTTCTAATGTGATCATCAAAAAATAATTGGAAATATTTATGTCCACCAATACTTGTAGTATTCATTGGACCGCATAAATCTGTATATATCAATTCTAGTGGTTGTTGGGATCTATATTTATGAATTTCAAAAAGTACTCTATGTTGTTTTCTTGTTAATCATTTTGGATAAACTGTAGATTCCCAAAAAATATTTGGTATTTCTTTTACCATTTGATATTTGACCATTTCATTTAAAGATGATGCACTAGTATGCCCTATACATTTATGCCATAATGCTCCTGATGTTTTAACTAAGAGAGCAAGATTTGTAGTAGTCTCTAGAATAAATAAACTTGCCTTGTAAGACCCTGAAGCTATCATTTTTCCTTGTTTTAAAATATGAAATTACTTTCTTCCATTGATGACTTCAATTTCTACTACCATATCTTGATCCATGAGTTGATAGACCAAAATTAGATTAGAAGTTAATACAAGAACATATAAAACATTCTTAATTATTCCTTTTTAATTTATTAGATTGACTAGAACATCTCCTATTCCCTTTACTACATAAGTCTTACCATTTGCTATTGTAGAAAAGTTTCTCATGGTTTCCTTGTAGAGACTCAAATAAAATTTTATTTCCAGTCATATGTTTACTTGCTCCTGAATCTATATACCAATAATCCATAACCCTTAATGCTACCTTATGTCCCATAAAATTTTAAGTATATGAATTTATAGGTTCCAAATTTCACAAACCCTAGTTTTGATGTTGAAAGCCTTATACCTCCAAACTTAGAAATTTAGAAATTCAATAAAAATATATTTGTAAATTTTATAAATTTAATTTGATTTAGAAAAACCTTATTACTCCAATCTAATAAAACTACCAATATTTCAAATTGTTTAGTAAATGCAAATAATCAAATTACAAAACTTTAAATTATTCCTTCAATTTCTTCAACGCAAATTTCAAACCTTAAAAAAAAGTCTAATAGCAATAATTAGATTTCTAAGGTTTCAAATATTAATTTTTATCCCTCCAAAATTAATAGTTTCACTTTTAACCTTAGAAAAATAATAATTATAAGACACCTTATACCTCCTATCTTGAGCTTATAAATAAATTTTAATAAAGTGAATTACCTTCAGCCTTGAATGTGTTAATTATCTTGGTCAATAGTGCTTGACCATCTTCTAATAGGTTCTCTCCTTTCAATGTTGCACGTAAGAAATATTTTCTATACTTTGGCGTCCTTGGAAAGAATAATCAAATTCAACCTTTACAAAGGTGCTCTAAATTCCACCTTATCCTTGTTGTTGCAACATATTTATAATCCTTGACCCTTTGAATTTCTTGATGTATATAACTTGCATATATTTCTTGCAATACCAAGTGGTGTATCTCCTTCTTACTTCCACTCAATATTCAATTAATTAACCTACTTGCATGTTCTCCTATTTTCAATTCTTCTCTACAAAATGCTCTTTCACTTTACTATATTTGGTTCCTTGAAATGCATTATCTTCCTTGCTATGGGTGCTTGAAATGCTTTAACCTATTAACCTTCCATTTTACATGTGCCACATGGCACTCAAATACTTCTAATTCTCAAAAATGTTTCTCTTACTCTCCTCATACTTATATAATATTGCTTTGCTTTGTTTGAAGATATTATGACTTTGTGAGCATTACTATTTGCAAGTGTCTCACTTCCAATGAATATTTTAACATCTCCTTTAAGCCCTAGTGCAATTTGATACTAGAAATGCTTAACACATGTCCATTTCATGTAACATCTCCTCCAATCCTTAATATTTGGAATTTGCCCTAATTTTTCAAATATTCTATCACCTGTACGTATGCTCTTTCACCTTATTTTGCAGAAACATCTTAGTTATGTTTGTTTGGACTCCTTGGATGAAATTATAGCTTGGATTTATGTTTCTAATGGTGGATATTCCTTATATGGTGGTGAATCTCCCTTTTATGGTGGTGGCTCTTTCTTGAGCAATAGGGGAGATTTCTTAGACTGTGGTTTGTCTTCCTTGAGTAATAGTGGTTCTTCCTTAGACTATGGTGGCTTTTTTTGAATGATGATGGCTCTCCCTTGAATGAAGGTGGCTCTTCCTTGAGCTATGGTGGTGCTTCACTAATCCAAACGGAAACTTTCACTTCACCTTGGACTATTTCTTCTTAGTGTATTTATAAAATTAAATATCTACTTTAATTTCAACCCTTTATTGGTCTTCAATTTGCATAGAAACAATACTCTTGCTCTATTTCTTTTACTCTAATAAATCCGTACTTTTTTATCTAAAAAATAAAATTTAATATTAATGTTATTCCCTTCTTATATCTCCTTTTCAAGTAATATTTAACTTAGACTTTTGTTGTTCTATTCTACAGATTCTGGGATACAAATATTATCAATCCCCTTTTTGCTTGAAGACTCCTTTCTCAACTTCCTTCTTCAGATTTTAATTAAAGCTAATGTGGTGCTCTCAAATACTTAATGTATATTGGTTCTAATACTTTGATAATAAACTTATGTAGCACCAAAATGAATACCTTTTTTATCTCCATTTGCAGCTAATTTCTTTGGTTATTGATTCACCCTTTTGCTATCTCGATCTTGTAAGTTTTGCACCTTTACTTTCTTGTGCTTTGCTTCAAAAACTCTTTCAAATATGTTCCTAAATTCTCCAAAATCATAGCTCTATCCTTCAATATATTCTCCTATAACCCTTAAATTCCTACCTCAAAAATTAGTGCTCTTATCCTTTTCAAATCAACCTTCAAAAATATTGTGGTTGTCCTTAAACTTCTCAAAATTTTGGCCTCTCAATCTTCCCTTCTCCTTCAATATTCTTGTCAATTTTTGATTTCAAAGTTGATCTCCTTCACTGTATTCTTCCTCAAGAATCTGAATGTCTTGAGATATTAAAAAACCTTCTCCAAAATTTGGAAAACTTCTTGCCAAAAAATTCTTCCTCTTAGGCTTGTTGTTGGATGGTGACAATTATCCCAAATGCTTCTTATCAAAAACTTCTCCTTGTTAGCTTTTTTTCTTCCTCTAGATTTCTTCTCAACTTCTCCAATGGACACTTCTACAATTCTTCTCCTTAAAGCTTCAATGAGACCTATCCTTGGTATCTTCAATATTCCAACTTCTATCTTTTAAATCTAGAAGTTCTTCAATCTGACCTCTTTCAGGTCTCTTCAACTTTTTTAATATGCAACCTTCAATATCTAGTATTCAATATTTAATATTATTTTAAATTCCCTTGTAGCTCTAATACCACTGATAGAAATTGAACTCTATAGAAACATGAAATATGATTACAAATTACTTGGTTGAAAGAGAAAATACATATGAAGCAAAATATAATAGTTCTTAATAACATAAAAACATGTACAATAAAGTATGGAACCATGAGTTCATAATATAGATTTACAAATGACCTTTGATAAAGAGAAGTACTAACTGACCCTTAAAATTTCATATATCAAATAATGTAATATATTATAGCATATGTCAATCAATAGAGAGAAGTACTAACTGAGTTACCCTTATCTATCCTAATCACTGATCTAACTTGGATGTTCACTCAGAGTTGTTCCAAATCAATATCCTTCCTTCTTCAACTCCAACAATATCAAACTCTTGAGGAAGCCCTAACTCAATCCAAAATTATTTAGGATATCAAAATTCAATAAGGAGAGATGAAGCTTCAAAATAAATAATGACTAGACAAAAATTCTAAGGACAAAAACAAAAACAATCACTCCAAGCTTACCCAAGTCAACCAAGTAGTGTTGAGTAGCCCGACCACTCCACCTCCCCCACAATAACCTCAAGTCCCACAAAAATAACCCTCTTATCTACCACCATAGCCAACATACAATACCATGTCACCTCCCTCCTAAGTTTAAAATCCTATTCAATCCTCCTGTCAGGATGCATACCTTCTTTAGCCCTAATGCAATTTCATACCTCTCTCAGAGCCTTTGTCCACAATATTTCAAAAACTTATGGATGCACAATTGATATCCTTACCCAAGGTGAGACCTAAGGATAAAAAAAAAAACTAGAGGAAGAGAGTATAGAGAAGATCCTTACTGCATTTTTCATCAATAAAAGGGTCATGATATTGATAGGTGCATCCAACTTAAGCACAAAGTGTAGGATTTGATTGATAAGAGATCTATCAAATTTGACAACCCTCTTGTCTCCCCTTAATCAAAATTTGATTATCTATCAAAATCCATTACCACAACATGGCATAGTACAACTAGATAATGGAGACACCACAATTACCTCTCAACTAAATCAAGTTAATCATGTCAATAATATCCCCAATTATTAGTGTTTTGTTAGCATGATTCATGTGGTCACTAGAAATTAACGATATCCATATCCACCTGCACAAAAAAATGACCCTTAAAATACATCATCCTCATAAAATTTTCTACCTTTGCTAGTGCAAGTCACCATGCCTCAACCTCAACCAATAATTCATCTCAAAAGTAGGCTTACCCATATTCTCAAAATGGTATTAGCTAAGCTCTTGATCTATAATTTAATACAACAATCATCCCCATAAAGAGGTATTAATGGATATCCTCAAATCCATAGAGCTAAAAACACATGATTCTAATACATTTTCTAATTTTATGGGTAACATTAAAAATTGCATCTCATCAACCATTATGTTTTATGACACCAAGATTAAGACTATCCCAATGGAAGAACCAAATCCACCTTTGCACATCATGGCCTATATTGAAAATAATTTTTTTAAACGTGTCTTGATTGACATGGGATCTTCCATTAACATCATCATATAAAATTCCCTCAAGAATATCAAATCTTAAACCCACTCATATCGTTGATTCTACCTTCACTATGTGAGCATTTAATAATACCATATGCTCAATGCTAGGAACTGTCATACTTCCGATTCAAGTAGAGGTCCAAACTATCCACACCCTATGTCATGTATTGGATGGAGAGATGCAATACAATGTACTCCTTGGCATATCATGGATATGATATATATGGTGTGTACCCTCAACTTTGTACCATTGGCTCAGATACACACATGAGGGTTGCATTTACTATGTTCTGGTAGATAATATATTGTTCAAGTATTATCATATGGTCATACACCCACATGAGTCTCCCCTACCTTCAACATATTTTTACCTCACCTATCTCTTCCTCATCCCATATTACCATTAAAAAACATATCACACTCCCTCACATGTACAACATATACCCAATCCACAACCCAACCACTTGATCTTCCCTAATTTGATTGCTCCTTCTTCATCCTTGGGCACCAACCAAACCCCTCATCTCATACCATATCAAAACCACCCATATTCTTCATATTATTCACATATTCCTCCTCAAAACTACTCACCCTCTTCCTATCCTTCTTGTAATGTTCAACCATTCCACCTTTCCTCTAACATGCAAGCTATTGAACCTTGTCCCCAATTTGTCCATCCTCTATAGTCTCCTTATACCCCTCCTTCATTCTCAGTGGCTAGAACTCCATACCCAAACCCACACATCACACCCATACCACATAATACTCCTCCTCCAAACCCTTTCATCAATCACCCCCATCATATCCATCCAAATCACACTTTTCTACTCCTTTCACTAATCCCAACCACCATCATAGGGCTCTCTCTGCTCCCATTGATGAGCACCAAAAATGCTCATTTTTGCATATACTTTTAAGGGTATCATTATTGGTTTAATTAGGATTTGAAATGTATTTTATATAGCTTTTGCATATAATTGGTAGAAAATGAACTATTATGCTTGACTAGTGTTTTTAGTGGAAAGTGTGTGTAAATGTAGGTTTTTGCTACTAATCTGGTGTTTTTGAGTCTACATCCCATTTGGGCTTGGCAATGCATGAAGACATATTAAAAAGAACAATGGTAAATGGTGAAGGCAAGCACCCGACTCCTGACTATTGGTGGCGCCTACTTCCCAACTGTTGCTGGCACCTGCTTCCTGATTGTTGGTAGCGCCTGCTTCCCGACTTGTTTCTTGGTGCCTACTTCTTGAATGTTGGTGGCACTTGCTTCCTAACCTATTTCCTAGCGTCTGATTCCCAAATTTTGGTGGTTCCTACCTCCTGACTTGGTTCTTGGTGCCTACTTCTTGACCTATTTTTGGTGCCTGACTCCCATTGATGAGTTGATTGGTTGACCAAGTCAACGTTGATCAATTGACCAAGTCAAATTTGACCAGTTGAAAAACATTGACCAGTTGACCAAGTGACCATGCACTTTCTAAGGAGGTTGTTGCACAAAAGATAAAAGGAGAAATATTTGTATGCTTATGCATATTATTTTTTTATGATTATAATAGAATAAAGTACTTTTATTCTAAGTATTAAAAGTTGACTGGTTGATTGGTTGACTATGTAAATATTTTAAAGTATTATTTCTAGGATTAGATTGTTATGTACACATAAGGATTACTATATTTATCCTTTTAGGTGAACAAATATGATTTTTAAATAGGGGATAATCATATTTGTGTGTAATTTATTATAAAAAAATCATGTTACGTGATCAAAATAGACCAATTTATTATTGTAACAAGATTTGGCTGTCTATATAAGAATATAGGACAAAAAAATACATGGGATAATAAAATACACAAAGAATTACTTTATTTATTTTTTTGTATAATTTATTAAGATTTGCAAATACTCTTATTTGCTTGAAGAAATATTAACGTAATTAGTCAAGCGGACTATCTGTGGGAGCTTGGGTGCCCAATCCCTACAATAGTCCTCCCCATTTTAAATTTTGTTATTTATTTTCAATAGTTAGATTTCTAGCTTTATTTTATTTTAGTTGTGTGTTTATTTTATGTACTTTTATTTCTTGCACTTTAATTTTAGCTTTAGTTTTAGTTTACTTATTTATTTTTCTGCACTTTATTTTATTTGGTTTGGTTGAAATCAAAATGCACAAACACCCCCCACCAAACTAAATAGGTATAGAAGAACTCATTCCCCATATTTAGGCATATATTGTGCATGGAACTCACAAGTTTACTAGCTGTCCCGAGTTGACAAATTAAATGGAGGTAAGAAATTAAACTGTAGATTAACCAATATTTTGGAACCATTTCTGGGGAGTGTCAAAATTGTAGTGTATGATCCATAGGTCAGTCAGTTTGAAAATTACATTCAGATTACCTTACTTGTAGATCCTCTACCTGAGAAGCATGAGTCCACCAAGGGCCTTTTTACAAGGCCAAAATAGTTGTCGATACAACCAGAGCTGAATCCCATAGGCAACAGTTTAAATTTACCAGCTTATCAGGTAAATATAGGAATGAACCGATGTACCATAATAAGTGTAGAAGTAGGAATAAATTATGTTGTTGAAAAATAAAAAAATAGGCAATGAAGGATTTCCACTGTATTCTTAATGGTTTCAAGAAATTAGAGAAATGGCACAACCTTCGTTTGATATTATGAAACAATTGAAAACTTTTATTGTCAAACTATTAGGAATGTGTTTATTTACATGTAAACCATTAGGAAATTATGCCTCAAGAAGCCTAGTTTTAACGATAAAAAAAATATAGGCTTAACATTTCTCAACATATTGGTAAATTTTAAATGTTGACATTAGTAGCAGGAAAATGACATTAAAAAAAATAGCAAAATTTAAAAAGAACATATTGCTAGGAGTATGCTCTTCACTTGCACTTAAGGCGACCTGGTGAATCAGAAACTAGCATGTATTTTTTAGAATACTGCTATTTTTTTATTGAAAAAAAAAGTAGTCATTTATCTACCTGCACAAATTTACCAATGAGTTGGAAGAATTTGGTTTTGAGGCCATAAAGAAAAATGTTTTTCTCATGTTGTAAAATATCATGCTAGTTGATGAAGTAGAGGATAAGACAAATGAAAATTTAGTCATTTTAATTTTTTTGACCAGACTAATAACACTTATCATAGTCCTCAATTTTTAGAGACTAGTTCAATTGTAGGCATGGGGGAGATCCCACCTTCATTATTGCCACAAATAACACATTGTTCAAAAAAAAATATATTTTAAAATTTTATTTATGTTATTAGTTTAGAATTTTACTTTAATTTAGATTTTTTGAAACTTCCAGCCCAAGTTGTTTGTGAAACTTGGGAAAATTTTTGCTACAAAGTGCACGACTATTACAACCTGAGAAGATGGTGGAAAAAATTCAGAGATGCTACACCAAGAGCGGAGTAGAGTGCCAAGATGATGTTCAAGTAACATTTAATGGGCTTCATTTACAACCGCCTCACATTTGCAAGATTGGATCAAACATCGGCATGGGGGAGATCCCATACCATACCAATACTTTTGATGAATGGTCACACATTCATTGAAAAAATGAGAGGGAAATACGTGAAAAAAATAAAAACTATGTAAATCCTCCCTTTGGTTGGGAATTATTTCCCAAATTCAAAAAAAAATAGCATGGAATATGTCCTGCTTAACATAGTTTTTCTTTTTGCTTTGTAGAAAATCGTGCCCAAAATGCAATTTGTAGGCAGCTTAGGAAACCTAGGCCTATTAGGCATAGGTTCCATGATTCCTATTTTTCTACTTTTGTGTGTGTAGTTTTACAAGACAACATTGAATACAATCTGTAGGCAACCAACTTAAACTAGGCCTAACATATACAAGCATCTCATGCCCTGCTAGGAGTGCAACAATGCAAAAAAAGACACTTATTTTCCACTAGGGAGATAGTACCTACAATCATACGAGTGTATAAGTACCTTCTTCCAACCTAGAGGAAGGCACTGATAAATTGTGTCAATCTTCCACTAGGAAGAAGTGATGCCTAAAAAAAAGAATAGCCCATTTTTAGCCAGCTAGAATCTTCTATTGAGAAGTGCTTTATTTTCTGCTACTTGTTGGTAGAGAGTATCCTCTTTCCCTAGAACCAGCTTGGTTCAAAAGGGAAATGAGAAATATCTAACCAGTGGTAGTAAAATAAAGCAGGTGAGATATCACACTTACCTTTAAGTGGAGAATTATCATTGCACATCAACACCAATAGAGGTGGAGATCTTTTACTATAGATCACATCAAAGTGGGAGTTGAGCACATTTATTAAAAGGTTTGGTTCTCTATAAAGTTTTCACATTTGTACGTGCTTCACCAAACTGCAGACATGAAATGATATTTGTTGGAATTTTCACTCCCAATGATGACCTGGAAGAAGAAAAATTCTGAATAAAAAAATTCCAAAATTTGAAAAATTCTAGAAAATTCCAGAATCTGGAAAATTATAAAAAAAAATTGGAAAAATTCCAGAATCTAAAAAATTCTGGAAAATTCCAGAATCTAAAAAAATTATAGGAAAATTCTAGAATCTAGAAAATTATGAAAAAATTATGGAAAATTCCAGAATATGGAAAATCAAAAAAAAAAACTAGAAAATTCTTCAAAAGTCATTTGAGAAAAATTATGGATAATGCCATTGGAGGAAATTTTTTGGGAAAACATGAAATTAGTTTCAGGCATCGTGTAAATTTTTTTTTAATAAGTAACATTTATATACAAAAGTGGGTTTTTCTAGAGGATACCAAAAACCTTATAACAAAAACGGGATGAACCCATTACAGCCGCGAGGTTGAGGTCTCAAAGCGAGCCTCAGACCTGAACAGAAAGACAGGGAAAAGAAGCTGCCATAGCATAGAAAAAAGAAGCTGTACAGAAAAAAGAAGCTGTACCGCAGGCAGTAATTGGATGCCGCAATAAATCCAAACGCCAACTATCCACCTTGCCACAAAATCTTGACGTGTCCCACTTAGCTGATCTGGCGAGACTCATTGAGCTTTTTGAAATTCTGACGCAGCCACGTCAGCAACATCTTGAGGGATTTCAAGATCCCACGTGGTGAGTCTGCTGGAGGAAGATCCTCTGTTTGCTAGGAGGTCAGCCAAAGAATTTCCTTCCCTGAAGATGTGCTGGCATCTGTAGGTCCTGTTGCGGAGAATCCTTCGAATTTCTCCGATGGTGTTGTGGACCCTCCAGGCAGGGGTCTTCTCCTTGTTCAAGTAGTTTATGATATTCATGGAGTCGCCTTCAATGATGATAGCTCTGGGGTCCTCTGAAATAAGGACTAAACCTCTCCAAAGGGCTCTGGCTTCCCCGACATGGTTGGTCTGAACCCTAAGATCTTTGGATGATGTCTGTGAATTTAATTCTCGTAGGAGAAAATACCTCATAGTTTTCCATAGAGGCTATGATTTGACTATTTGGCTACAGTGATGGTGTCTAGGAATAATCATTCAAATTGCTGGTTTGGTGTAGTGCATGGAGAAAACAACATGGATGGAGTGATAGTTTTGTTCAAAATATTTTGGACCGACTGTTAAATGCAACCACCTAAAGAAGCTTTGGTAGAGATGTGGACTGCACGAGTCAACTTGAATATCCTACCGTGTTGGTTGTTCGCATCCTGGTTTTAATGGAAGATCTATTATGGTCATGCTTCTTCCCATGGAACAGATGATGGACTGAGAAATATATATATATATTATCTCCAAGATACATCAATGTCACGACAAGTGCATTTTTTGAGACATCACAATTTTGGGCCGTATGTAGACATTTCACACCATTCAACATTGTACATATCATGATCTACAAAATTCACCCAAGTATGTACTAAGTTTTTTATTAATTATATGCAAAGTTATTTTAAAAATTATTTCCATGTTAATACCAGTAGATGTCCCTATATTTCTCATTATTAATTCTCTCATCATAATTCAACCACATGGCATGCCTTAGACAGGAGAAGAATTGCATTGCCCCAGGAATATTTAAAAAAAAAAACACCTGTACTGGGGGAATGTGACATGGGGGTATGTCAAATATTTAGCATGGGGGAAAGGGATTCCTGACTCCAATAATTTCATGGCAAAAGGTTGTGACATGAGGGTATGTCAACTCTTCGGCATGGGGGAATAAAAGAGGCACTTGAATCTCAAGAGGTGCCTGACTCTTTACAAAAAAATCTATACCGGGGGTTTGTGACATGAGGACATGTCAAATATTTTAACATGGGGGAATGATGAGCACCAAAAATGTTCATTTTTACATATAATTTTAAGGGCATCATTATTGGTTTAATTAGAATTTAAAATTTATTTTTATATAGCTTTTGCATATAATTGGTAAAAAATAAAGTATTATGCTTAACTAGTATTTTTAGTGGAAAGTGTGTGTAAATGCATGTTTTTGCTATTAATCTGGTATTTTTGAGTCTACATCCCATTTGGGCTTGGCAATGCACAAATATATATTAAAAATAATAGTGATAAATTATGAAGGTGAGCGCCCAAATCTCGCCTGTTGGTGATGGCTACTTATCGACTGTTGGTGGTGCCTACTTCCCAACCTATTTCTTGGTGCCTGCTTCTCGACTATTGGTGGCATCTATTTTATGATCTATTTTTTGGCACCTACTTCCCGATGTATTTTCAGTTCCTGACTCCCATTGATGAGTTGACCGGTTGACCAAGTCAATGTTGATCGATTGACCAAGTCAACGTTGACTAGTTGACCAACATTGACTAGTTGACCAATGTTGACCGATTGACCAAGTGACCATGCACTTTCTAAGGAGATTTTTGCACAAAAGATAAAAGGAGAAATATTTGTATTCTTATGTATATTAGATTTTTATGATTATAATAGAATAAATAACTTTTATTCTAAGTATTAAAAGTTGACCGATTGATCGGTTGACTATGTAAAGCTTTTAAAACATTATTTCTAGGATTAGATTGTTATGTACAACTAAGGATTACCATATTTATCCTTTTAGGTGAATGGACATGCTTTTAAATAGGGGAGAATAATATCTGTGTAACTGATTATAGAAAATCATGCTACATGATCAAAATAGATCAATTTATTATTGTAAAAAGATCTAGCTATGTCTATATAAGAACGCGGGACAAAAAAATATAGGAGATAATAAAATACACAGAGAATTACTTTATTTAGTTTTCTATATAATTTATTAAGAGTTGCAAATGCTCTTATTTTCTTGAAGAAATATTTACGTAATTAGTCGGGCGGACTATCTGTGGGAGCCTGAGCGCCCACTCCCTGTAGTAGTCCTCCCCATTTTAATTTTTGTTATTTATTTTCAATAGTTAGATTTCCAGATTTATTTTAATTTAGTTGTGTGTTTATTTTTTCTACTTTTATTTATTGCACTTTAATTTTGGCTTTATTTTTAGTTTACTTATTTATTTGTTTGCACTTTATTTTATTTGGTTTGGCTAAAATCAAAATGTACAAACACCCCCCACCAAACTAAATAGGTATAGAGGAAATCATTCCCCACATTACAGGAATATACTGTGCATGACACTCACAACTTTATGATTTGTCCTAGGTTGATAAATTAAATGGAGGCAAGAAATTAAACCATAGATTAACCAACATTTTTACCAATGCCCATCACCTCCACCATCAAAAAATCTACTACCACTCTCACTCCTACCATCGTTGCCCCTTCTATCTCCCCCATACCTATGCCCACATGTACATCCCAAACCATATATTCCTCTATGAAACCTAATCAACCCCACCTCCAAACTCATCTAAGGTGCATCCGACTATCCTTGACATGAATCAAGGGATACACACTCTCATTCTTCCATCATTCACATCCCAATCCACTTCCTTGGGAAATAAGGATTTGTCATCCTCATCCCCCTATCCAATGCTCTCATCTCAGACACCCCATATCATTATACATATAACCACTCCTAGCATAGGAGAATACCTTATACATAATGTCTAATTTTTACCTCCAATAATAGAATCAGTTAGGGATTTTGGTTACCCTAGTCACATCCCCTTAACCATCAATGTTATTGTACCTATGGGCTCTTCCTCTAACCATAAAAATTTCATGTATGGGAGAATAAATTCTTAGATATAACTCTTAATAAATATTCCAAAGCCTTATTTTTAGCAACAAAAACTTTTTAGATAACCTCTCATTCACCATGAGGTATTTCCATCATTTCAATTGGCAAGGATGTGGTCTTAGACACTATGAGCAAGGAATGCAAAATAATTTGGATCCTCATTCCTAGCCTCTTCCAGATAAATCAAGATTAATATATGATCAACATTCTCCAATCAACCTTCTCAAATATGATCTTCAATGCATTACCCTTGGCCTCAAGGAGGATAGTGAGGATGAATGCATTGATCCTGAGCATTCTTGCACATCATCAATTTTTTTTTCCAAGTTTCCACCATCCATGCCATATCATACGACACTTTAAATGATGAATTGTATCCATAAATTGAATGGTTTCCATTTCTCATATTATCATGCCATAATTTGATCCCAAGGATCCATCTTGCACAAAAGAAAAGAGAAGCAAAAAAAGAGTCATCATGATTAGTTGTATCAATTATCATGGATCATAGGAAATTTAAAATGTCTCCATCGAGGCTATAGATTCATTATTGGTAGTGTAGAAACATCGAAGGATTATGGGGCTATCTCCATCAGGGCTATAGATGCTTGACTAGCAGTGGAGAATGTCCTCGTGTGGTGACATGTCTATCACATTAGTGACCTTCTTTTGTATAGACCTATGTATGCTCATGGATGAACTAGCTTATAATGGTTTGAGTTACAAATGGTCAATCCTACCTCATTCAAAATAGAAAATAAACATCACTGCACACACATTGGTCTTTGAGAAATTTGAATCATCTGGTTTGTCTTAATATCTTCAAGCACCTATTTGATCAGTATATGAGTTTTATCAATGTCACTAGGGTGTTTGAGCTTCCTAAAATCACTTATCGATCCTTCCTTCCTAGGATATATGAAATGAAAATTCATGCCACATTTGTTCTTATAGTTTATTCATTTCCTATATCCATAGTATCACATTAACTCCATTTCATTTTGCAAGTTATGTCAGTACCATTGTGTTAATACCCTTGATTAATCAGTCACTTCATGAGTAAGTGATGCATTGTTAAGCATTTTTGAATGATAATCAAACATGCATTTATATTTCCATATTATTGCATTCATCATTTTATAACCATTATATTTCATGTTAGCCACATTTATAATTTCATAATTCAAACCATCTATCACAAGTATTCATCACATGCATCTCATTTCAATCACTATATCCATCCACACATCATAATACATCATAATTAATCCATCATCATACATCATCATAAATTCACATCATATCATCATAAAAAACACTTAGCAATTTTGCACAAAATATGTATATATATCATATCACAAGCATCTCATACATCATAATAAGGTTAGGCCCATAGGCTACATCATCATGGCATAACGACCCATAAAATTGTAGTCACATAATTACCACATTAGACCTAAATGCCACCCACGACTAGTATCAACCCCCCTCTTGTCTCAATCTACTACCACTCCATTATCCCTATTTATTGTCCCCTAGAGAGGCTCCAACACCTAAAGCTAATGAGGTGTTTTGGCTCTTTGACCAATGGCCTCACCACACTACTTGAGGGTCCACTAGCCAAGATTTGCTATGACCCTATCAATTTCAGTTATGAAGGGACATCCAATCCCTCCTTAATCAAGATATCCTTCATATACATTAATATCTCCATCTTCAATCATCGTTGTGACATGGCCTTCATTGATCAAATTTGGCTGATCGTTGCCTCTTCCTGACTCCAGCTAACTTTATCTACAGTGCCTCACTAGTCCTCTATATTTCCTCCACCTCAACTATTATTCAATATTTATTTACCTTTGCTACATATAGCTTTTGGCATAGAGCCTCTCTCTCAAACCAAACCCATCTCTACCTATTGATGTAGCTCATATTGCTTGATCATCACCATTAATATATCCTCCTACAACTATGATAGTATCCACACTAGCCTATGCCTCTCACTCATCTCATCCTTTCTCCCTCCTAGTCACTCCTTCCTCTTGGCCACTAGTAAATCCCAGTGTTGCTTCACCTTCCCAAACCTCACTACCATCTAACCTAGCTCCTCTCATAGGATATATTGCTCTACCTAGATCTCTACTACATCCTCATCTACCTCCATTGCTCTAAGTGAGCCTCCCAAACTATCTACTCATAATAATTATATTAGTGGCTCCTCTACCTTACCCACCACATCCATACCTGCTTATTGTCTACAACATTCGTGTTTTCCATCCTCTATATCAACCATCTAGGCTCACATTTTTGGGTCACCCTTTTGGAATCCCATTATTGTGTTACTCACCAATTATCATAGTATAGGATCATCCCAATATCATCTGTATCTACCACCTCAATGTCCTCATTTGCCTCATCCCCATCTGCCTCTAACTATGGCAATGGTATAACACCCCTCCTTGGTAGAACTTATGTAGAAAATAAACTATGTTTTGATGTGATTATGTAATGGTATAGTTTATTTCATGATAATTAAATAAT
Source organism: Wollemia nobilis (assembly GCA_028583015.1). Classification (NCBI taxonomy): domain Eukaryota; kingdom Viridiplantae; phylum Streptophyta; class Pinopsida; order Araucariales; family Araucariaceae; genus Wollemia; species Wollemia nobilis. Next base: position 3,695,171 of record JAQPPZ010003177.1, read on the forward strand.
GGAATGATTAATTTCTTTAAACATGGAACATGGTATTATTGATGTATTTGTGGGTGGAGGATCATATACCTTCTTCTTGGTAGGATTATGGGTAAACCACCTACCATGAAGGATATATATGAAAATGATGATTATGGCTTACTCATAAATAAATTAGAGTAACAAGAAAAATTACTCTTCATGTAGATGCATTGCATTTTTTTTATTTCCATGATTCACATCGTTGGCCTAGGAAGTTGCTTGTAATGAGCCTCCTTAAAATTGGTCGATGACAACATTAGCGTATCTTAAAGGAGATCATCCATTTGAGGATAAAACCATGGTTTGAATCATTTACGAGTGCATATTTATGTTTGTCTATGTTTTATTTAAGCTCTATTAATATTTTTCTTGTTTTCCTATAGTTAGAATTAATATATTGCTGGTGGGATAGATTTAATGCTTTAGATAAGTAAAGTATTAAATAAGAGAAATTATAAAAAAAAATTATTTGATGTGTTGGTTAAGCTATAATTTTAATGGCATCTTAAAGCTTTTGGATTTAATGAGCATAAGTCTAGCTCATTAAGGGGCGTGCCACCATAATAGTTACCAGGGTGGTAAATGTCTTTTATGATAAGGCCTTCTTGGATGTTACAAGGTAGTCAACTCCATGCATGACTAAGGTCCTCCCTCCTTATGCTTATTAAATATGATGACAACCAATTTTTGAGCTAGCATGAAAGGGAGGTGAACTCGAGTGGTGGGAAGGCTAAATATTGTGAGGAGCACAATGTCCCATTGGAGAAGTGGAGATAAGCTTAAGGAGTCTAGATGCTACTTGAGGTTGGCAAATAGATGATATTTAATTTCATTTTTTGTTACTACATGTGATTGGTTATTTTAATCAGTATGTGGTTTTTGAATTTTATGTCGATTTCACCTTGGTTTGAATGATTCACCTTGTTGCTTTTGTGTTCTCCTTTGTTGTACCTTTAGGTTATCATTGCTATGTGGTTAAGTTTTGTTAGATGATGGTTTTAGAGTTTTCTATTGGTGTCTCTCTTGTGTGCACCCTCCTTCCTGGATATCATCTTGTGTGTCAGTTACTTTGGGGCTTGCAACCTAGTGGGGTCTTTTGTAGTTGCGTAATGTTCTACCAACTAGTAAGTTGGAAGCTCTTAGATGTTAACCCTGATCTATTCTCTTGGATTGTTGCCATCCATTATTTGACCTGGTAGAGGGAAATTTTGAGTGGTAATCTACATTGGAGATCATTATCTAAGTTGGTTCACCAGTGAGTTTAATGTTTATTGTAGGTGGCTAGTGTTATCTTTCCTTGTTCTTTAGTTGCTATGAATTGGGATTTGTTTCTTTCTTCCTTGTGTTGCTAAGTGCCCAATTTTTTATGTGTTTTATTTTATGGTTTCTTGTCTTTGATTTTTATTTAATAAAGGTAGTAGCAGTGTCGTGCCTTTTAGTTTTTATTTATTTAATTAACACACTTTGATTGCTTCATATTTTAACTTAAGGTAAATTTTACGCCTTTCTAGCTAAAGTAATTAAAGAAAGAAACCCCTAATTTTTTTTTTGGTAAGTAAAACACTTCATTAATTACCGGGTTTTGTAGGTTGACCCAAAACCTTTAACAAAAATCAGCCATATGCTGACACTATGGATCCTTGCCATCCTAAGGATTCTTTGTCCTTTACTACTTCTGGCCTTTCTAAATTCCTAGTTATCAAGGAAAATCAAACACTAGTTCTACAAACTGAAAAAAGAGACAAAAGTAAGAAAACCGCCATCGTATCCGAAAACAAGACATTGAAAAACAAGCTCTCGCCTTGAGAGGAGCACTTCCTCTAAACAAAATGTAAACCAAAAATTAAGACCGCTAAGGCCTGAGGAACCTTAAGCCTCATCTTCGATGTCCTCCTTGAGCTCCTCTTCCTTCTCATCCTCATCATACTTGACCTCCACTTTCAGAATGTACCCCTCATTGAAGAAAACCTGAGTCAAGGTGTCATGGACCTCCTGCATCTAGTTAATGATGTTGGTGTAGGATATCAGAATGAAACATTTCAGGACCATGATTTTAGGTCCCTCCACCTCCATGTCGCTCACACTATCTTTGGAGCTCCCTTAAATTTATTTGTTTTTTAGCCTCATGGATGATCTCATTGCGGGTTCCTCTATCCTCAGTCTCTTCTTTGTTGTCCCTCCTCTACTTACAGGCTCCCCCACTCTCTTATTTGTTAGAGACATAGAGGCAGGCTTGATAGTGCCCATGCTAGCTCTCACACCCAAGCTCATTAGGCTCCCCCACTCTCTTGCTGTGACATGCATTGATAGTATAATTCATAGAGTTCATCAGAAATTGGGGGATACTTATCGAGTTGACATCCCAAAAAAAATTCACAAATGCATAATGGAAGCTTAACAAGGTCTTGCTGGGATCCTCCATCGTGACAAATTCCATTATGTTTTTCATAACCCCATTCCATGGGGTGGGCAAATCCATTCTAGTCAGCCCATTTTTAGCCTCCTTAAATATTTTGGGGTTATCTCTGAATTCCTTCAACTCAACCTCCCAGTGATGCTTTTGATGATGGATGGAACGTCCTCTCACCATTTTCCTTGTCACAACTATGAGCATGTTAACATCAATAACAATATCTCTTACCTGAATCTCCACCTTCCCATCTTCCCAAGTATCCATCACCTCCTGGGTGATATCATCCTTTGCCCCTAAGAATAAGTCAAAAAATTGTGTGAACCTACGCTTAGTGAGGATGGCCTGGGTAATAGGCTCTATTATGACCATGCTAGGTTCTACATACACCATTATGTTATTAACAGGCTTCTTCCGAGTAGATTTATCAATCTCACACTGGTTTGTGCTCCATAATACTTCAGCTTTGCCCATGTTAGAAAGGTGGTAGAACTTATAGTTTTTCTAATGTGTGTTGATACCTTCCTTGTTAAGAGTGCCAAACATAGGAAAGGACCATCCATATTCCTTCGTATGGATCTCTTGCCAATTGGCCTCAACCCACCTCATGTCATTGTGATTCGCCACCACTCTTGTTGCACACTGGACCATGCCTTCCTTAATAGGAGTGCCATGCATTGGAAAGGACCACCCATTTTTCTCCACTTGTATCGCCTACCACCTGGCCTTGTCTTTTATCCTTGTCAACATTCCAAAAATCTCCTTATCATCATGAGTCAAATTCACTATCTTCACATTTGTCATGTACTTGACTATGCCTTCCTTGATAGGTGCTTCCTACGTAGGGAATGCCCACTTATCATCCTCCACTTGGATCTCATGCTAGCTAGTCTTACCTATCTGTCTTGTTAGCATTCCTACTTGCCCCAAGTCATCATGATTTGAATCCATTTTCTTTAAATTCTTGGCTATGTTTAGTATTTTCCACATGATGGGGAAGTACATACCATAAATCTCCTCATGATCACCATAAACATGGCCAATGATCTTCGTCCTTCCACCTCGGGGCCACCTTAAATCATGAGTGTTTTGCCTTGGGGCTATACATGCCTTGTCTTGTCTTGGATTCTCAACCTTGCATTTTCCACACTAGCCCCTCCCAAGATCTCTATTAGCATTACCCATAGATTTTAAACCTTCAGGCTTAATTATATTGGTAAAGAACCCCCATAGCAATCATGGGCCATGTCGAAGTAGTACCCCCTTCCACTACCCACCCTAAGCAATGGATTGTCTATCATTGTGAAGGATATCTTCTATTTCATGTGGTACATATCACATCCATGTAGTCAAAATACTAGCATCAACTCCAATATTGGCTAGTTTGTCTACAGATCTATTGACCTCACAGAACACATGTCGAGCCAGCTTATATTGTCTTACCTCAAAAAGGATCCTCACCTCATGAATGATAGCCTCAATCCTCCAAGGAGATTTTTTGCCATTAGTTAGGAGGTTAATAATGATCATTGAGTCCCCTTCTACCATCAACTTGCATTGGATATCCTGGGCCACCTGCAATCCCCTCCAAAGCGCTCATGCTTTCGCCTCATTATTGGTTCTGATTCCTAGCGGTTCAGTAAAAGCCATCACCAGGTTTTTTTGATGATCTCTAACCACTCCTCCTACCCCAGCCTATCCAGGATTCTCCTTTGCCACACCATCAAAGTTCAACTTAAACCAGTCTCTAGGGGGTGGCTCCCAACTGATGCCACTTCTAGGATTGGGATTTTTATTAAAGGCTATCTCATCAGGAATGATACCTATGGAAAGAGCAATTTCCCTTTCCAAGGGAGGAACTACATGATGTTCTACAAATAAGATACTAATATTCTCTTTTAAATAGGAAAGAATCCTGTTAAGGATGGTCTTAGGACTATGCTTGAAATTATTAAAATCTCTATGGTTCCTTTCTAACCAAATTTTCCAAAGGAAGTGGTGCCAAAAAAACTTAAGTTTTGGGCTCACAAAAGGATGAGGCCATTGTTGGAAAGCTTCAGTAATTATAGCCGGTTTAACCTAGGAGATCCTAAAGGCTTGGAAAAGTCCATCAAGGATAGATATTGACACCGGACATTCTAAAAAGAGGTGTTGGACCGATTCCCACTCTGCCTTGCACATGTAACATCGGTTAGCAATAATCATTCCTTTTGTAAGCATGTTGTCAATTGTAAGAATATTTCATTGGATCACAAGCCAGGTGAAAAAGGAAATTTTAGGGATCAAACTCTTGATCCAGACCAAATGTGGTTGAATCTGATTATCCTCAAGATTTAGGAGCAGGTTGTAGGTAGATTTAATCGTGAATACTCCACTCTCCATCTCTAACCATGATATATGGTCTTCTACTTCCCTCATGGGGATAATCTACTGACCTATGATGTTTTTAAGTTCTTCAAAATAGCTTAAAAAATTTTCCCACTAATTTATTTTCATCTGGGAATAATCATGTCATGCCTTATGAAATCTACCACCATTTATCCTAAATATTGTTCCGTCTACTCGTTGATCCTAGCAAGGTGGGGGTTCTGGGATAAAGCCTCAGATCTAGCTGACCTATCTTCCCAAAAATTAATCTTTTGCCCATTATCTAAAATCCATCTAAGCCCTTTCTTGACCAAATATCTGCTAGTTAGGATTGCTTTCCAAAAATATGATTCCTTATTTAACAGATTCTCATTAAGGAAGTTCATTCCTTGAAGGTATTTCCTCTTGACTATGGTTTTCCATTTGTTCTCCATGTTTGTCAACAGCCACTAGCCTTGTTTAGCTAACAACGCAGTGTTGAGATGAGACACTCTCCTCAGACCTAACCCCCCATTTACCTTGGATTTGCACACTTTGCTCCATCCTACCAAATGGATCCTTTTTTTATCTTCCATCCCTAGCCAGAGGAATTTTTTTTGAAATTGCTCAATTTTTATATATGCCATGCTTGGAGCTCGAAACACAGATAAAAACTATATTGGGATGCTTTAGTAAATGTCCTTTCCAACTAGCCAACATTTTTTGGATCCTCTCCAGCACATCATTCCACATGGCTACCACCGAGTTCCTAGAAAAAATAGGCAAGCCTAAGTAAGATGTGGGAAGGTTCGCTATGGGGAATTCCAAAATACTAGCAATATTGGTTTTCCTAGGAATGGGAGTGTTAAGGAAGTAGAGTTTGCTCTTATTGAAATTCACTTTCTGGCCAGCCGCTTCCTCATACATCTTGAGAATGTATTTGATTCTTCTTGCCTCAACCACTAAAGCCAGTGTTAGCATCAACGTATCATCCACAAATTGTTGGTGGGTTATAGGGTTTGTTGAAGAGGTCGCCTTTATCCCAGATATGAGTCCTACAACAGAAGCAACTTTAATGGTTCTTCCTAAAGCCTCTTCCATGATGATGAAAAGCATTGGGCTTATGGGATATCCTTCCATTAATCTTCTTCTACTATAAAATTATCCTGTAGTTGACCCATTCACCAAGACCGAAAACCAAGGTTTTAAAATATACCCTCTAATAAGTCTGACCCATTGAGGGTGGAAGCCAAAACTTTAATATTGCATCCAGGAACTCCCAATTAATTCTGTCATATGCTTTATTCATATCCAATTTTAGCACCATGGCAACTTTCTTAGTCTGTTCTACAGTATGGAGAGCTTCATGGACAATGATTACCCCATATAAGATTGATCTTCCTTGAACTGAGCTTCCCTAGCTCATATCAATGATTATAGGTAAAATTTCCTTCATTCAATTAGCTATAACTTTGCTAAGGATTTTGTAGGAAACGTTGCATAAACTAATCGGCCTAAAATCTGCCATAGTCTTTGGGCTGGACCTTTGGGAATTAAAGCTATGAAGGTGGATTCAAAGCCCCTAGGAATATGTGTTGAGGTTTGAAACTCCCTAGTTAGGTTATTGCTTCAGATGGAATTTTGATTATGAGAATATTGTATTGATTTTGTAAGTGAAATTATTTATAATGATTCTTGAGATCTATGTGTATTAAGGGATCATTATAAAGAGAAGTATGGGCTTATTTTGCTTTGATATGAATTGTTTAAATTGATTTTGTAAATAAATTTATTTATAATGATTGTTGAGATCTATGTGGATTTAAGGATCATTATAAAGAGAAGTACGGGCTTCTCTTGCTTTGATATGAATTGTTTAAATTGATTTTTTTAATGAAATTATTTATAATGATTCCTAACATCTATGTGGATTAAGGGATCATTATAAAGAGAAGTATGGGCTTCTCTTGCTTTGATATAAATTGTTTAAATTGTTTTTGTAAGTGAAATTATTTATAATGATTCTTGAGATCTATGTGGATTAAGGGATCATTATAAAGAGAAGTATGGGCTTCTCTTGCTTTGATATGAATTGTTTAATTTGGTTTTGTAAGAGAAATTATTTATAATGATTCCTGAGATCTATGTGGATTAAGGGATCATTATAAAGAGAAGTATGGGATTCTCATAGAATTGATTTAAAATGTTCTAGTATAGTTCATTTTATAGAATAATGGGATCATTATTAAAAGATGTAGGATTATCTTCTTATGGCTTGATTGTTATGTGCATGGTTGTTGCATAATAGAGTAAGACATGATTTAAGTTGCATTGCATTTAGAGTTGTTTTGATCCCTAAGAAAACTTCATAAATGGTGGGTGGTTCTTCCCATAAAATAATATGACAAAGATTTATTTGGTTGGAGGCCTTGAAAGATGTTCTTAAGCTCTTCAAAAAAGATATTTTTGTAAATAAGAAAAGGCTTGTATTTCTTGAAAGAATTGTAATATTGACTCTTATTTCCAAAGATAATCTATGATGCTTCTTTATGCAATAAATAGTTGCTTTAATATTGTTGAATGGTGTTGCTTTAAATGTGGAAAATTAAGGCTCTGTATTGATTAAGTTAAGCATTAAATGTTGATTTGTGCAATTGAAATATTATGTTGTTTATTGATAAACTAGAGTTGCACCCCTGAGTTATTTCTTGATATGGTTATTATTGTGGACTTTTAACTATTTAAAATGTATTTTTATGTTAGAGATATAGGTTATCTTGCTAATGCAAATATATTAATGGGAAGCATTTGAGATTCAAGTTTTGATTAGAGCATAGTTTGGATTATGGTTAAGAGGAATTCTTCTTTTGTGCATTTCATTTGAGATGAATATTGTAATGCACTTTTATGCTTAATACTTTGTTTTAGATTTATGGTAAATGATGTTGTTATCTATCCTTGGGGTGGGTAGAATTTTTCCTCTTATAAACCATGAAACCCAATCCTAGAAGGAGTTGCATGAATGTAATAGACAGGTAGTTGAGAATCCTAGAAGGAGTTGCATGAATGTAATAGCCAGGTAGTTGAGAATCCTAGAAGGATTTATGAGAATGCAATAGCTAGAATAACATGAACATGGAAAGAGTTGTGTGAATACAATAGCCAGGGTACTTGTGAGTAATTGCACCTTGATCGAATAGAATCGAGTGTGTGGGAAAACCTATTCACAATATAATAGCAGTGACTCCTAGATTGTGTAGGATTTAGAGATCATGTTAGTTGTTGTCTAAGTGGTAATAACCTTATTTAGCCATATAGGTATGGTAACTAAGCACCAAGGCTCTACATTGAATAAAACTATCTAGGAGAAGCTAAAATTAGGTTAGGTAATTGGAATACCCCTTTAAGTGTTATGGGACTTAAAGTGTAATTTCTATTCCATGGTCACATGGTCCTTTATAAGGGTATAGGAAAGGTGGGGGGACCACTTATGGCATTCATATAAACATATAGGTTTAGGAAGGTGAACCCCAGAAGTTAGGGGAGTCAGCCTCTCCTATCCATTGAGTGTCATTGCAATAACTTGGAACTCAAATATGGTGAATCCTTGTATGCTAAAATAATTATAAGGGTGTCTCCCTTGATATTATTTATATTATAAGTGCTCTAAAAAAAATGGGTTGGTAGTTTTGGATTGTTACAAATGGTAAGGTGACATTTTTTTATCATCTCCTATTAGATAACAGGTGGCTCAAGAACCCCCTATCTCACATTGAACTATCACAACACTCTAGAAAATAGGAATAAATCATGCTATATCCCATGTTGACCAATCAACCATCTCATCCATAACATCCAAATCAAGTGCATCCCATAATATACCCATGTCGGCTCTACCCTCCATGGCCTCCATACCACTACCTCTAGCCTTAGTTTTACCAATATCTATCGATAATACTCCCCATCCTTATTCCATGGTTAACCTTGTGGTCCTTCCCTATCATATCACCATATCAAAACATAGGGTTGCTTGATCGTTTCCTCTCCATTTAGCTCACATGATAAACTTATTGGTCAGCATATCATGAAGTGATTCCACCCCTAAACCTACAACATTAAACTGCAACCCAAGATCACTCTTCATAATCGATGCATCTTGTACAACTCTATGTAAAATTAGGTCAATAGTTTTGGTGCCTATGCATATACTATTGATGTATTTATAAGCTTCACCATAAATATTAATAGATTCTATGGAAACTGAGCACCACTAGAATATGGTAGTATCACATTGGTTATAAAAAACATTATGACCAACTGTTATGGTGATAGATTCCTCTCATCATACTCTACCAAATATTGTACATTATCACTTCTTGTGTCCAATATATTCCACTCCTCATCATATATCTCAATTAACACCTCTTCCATATCCATAGCTACATAGATAGGAATATCCTCTACTAGTATCTAGAAGATGTGGAAAAGTACCATCGATCCATGTGCATGGGATCAATCCATGCCACATCCATCAAGCCTATCACTCTCAACCATTCCTAGTACACCTGCCTCAAATGGTCTCTAATATTTAGAAATACAATGCCAAATCAATGGCATGGTAGTAAAAACCTCAACTACAATGACCACAACATAGTCATCAGCTCACCATTTCCATTTCATACATATATCATAAAATCACATTTTTTTTATTAAAACAAACAAATATATACCAAAAATAAGAGAACCAAAAACAAATTTTCTATCCATTCCAAGCTATTTCAATTTCAAAAATTTCACCCATCATTTCAATGATTCTAAATTTAAAAAAAATCACAAAACAAATGTAAAAATTCAACAAAACATAGCAAAACAAAGATAACTATGGTGCTTAATAGCTCTGCACACCCTCCAAATCCCTTTACCATGCTTGCTCCTACAATCTCATCCACCACTTCCTTCTCCTTTTTCATTATTCTCTACTGCTCTTCATAGTTGCACAAATAAACCAAACAAGTGAAATTTAGAGACTTACATAGGTAATCACCCAAACATGTCACCAACCACCCTAGGTATTCAACAAAGTGTAAGATAAACACCTCAAGAATTTCCCAAGGCACCCAAAAACTACCTTAGGTGGTTCCCTAGGTGCTTGAAAACCGTATTTTTTTCATAAAAGCTTATAAATTTTGCAATTAACCCCTAAATAATATCTTGTGCACCTTACCTTCTTCCATGCTACCATTTTCATCCATATTTTTCCAATCATATCATGTTCAGCACCCATTTCTTGTCATCCACTCATCACTTGAGGGGGTTGAAAAATACCCACTAAATTTTATCTCAAATAAATTCAACACGAAACACCCAATTTTGGTTATATGTGTCTGAGAATCCTTGACCAAGGCTATCATTAACCCTCCATCTACTAGGATAAATAGCAAAAATCATATTTTATTTTTCAAAATTCTAATCAAAACCCTAATTCCAAGACTCAATATTCTAATCAAATTGATATCATCAATTTGTCAAAGATAAATATTCAAGGGAATTTATCACTTCCATAATTGGGGCATCTTATCTTACATTGTTCTTGACTTGAGATAATCTTGTGTCTCCCTAATCAAGTAAAAATTCAATTTTATTATTCACCAATCATTTCCTCTATCCATCATCAATCCAATAGTCGATGTCATCAATTTTTGTACCATATTGTATTTTCACACAATGTGGTACAAAAGAGGCATCTATAGACACCTAAATAGTATCACATTTGTAATGGTTAGTATTAATGCTTAAAAATATGTACATTTATTTTAATTAATATATTGCAACCTTATAAATTATTAATGTTGACCATTCTATCCCCTTTGACCCACTTAAACCCATTCCTACGCCTAACCATGGTCATAATGAGACAACTCTACTATTTTGAATCTTGTTCACATTAAATCTGATTGGCATTTAATTCCCCTCTTTCCTCCACATCCCAAGTGCATTTAATAAAGTTGGGTGACGATTCCCTCCAGCCAAGCACATTGATGAGAAATATCAATTTTGTGGGTGAGGAATATCTCCATAAAAAGGGGTATTTGTGAGGCATGTCATAATGCAAGCAACTTTTCCTGTTTATTTTTTGCCCTCCCATTTTTCCTCCTCTCTGTTGTTTTTTGTTTTAATCATGAAGGAGGGAAAACATGTGTTTATCGAGCCTGAGATATTTAAAATAGAAGCCATTTCTAAAGACATATTGAAAGATAAAGGTGGGCTCATTAAATTTTTTAAGATGTTCTCTGGCATCGATGGGGAGGTGACCAATGCTTTTGCTACATCTTGGGACAATGGCATAGTTACCATTCATGGCATGGAGTTTCAGATCACTATGGAGCTATTGGATGAATTTATGGGACAAAATATTGATGGCAAGGTGATAAGGAGGAACAAGCACAATTGGGACATGGAGTTAACTCACTTTGAGAAGAATTTGGTGATCCACAAGTTGCATAAGAAAGGTTTGTATTGCCACCACCTCTCTACACCTTGGAAGGAACTTATAAAACCCATTATGCAATATTTAACCACTGATAATCCTGAATATCAACTTTTTTGCTTCCATTTAGCCTTCATTAACCATTTTCGTGAAGATAAAATTATGAAAATCCTAGCCACACTTTACTAGTCCATGGATTATGCAATAATCTCCACCTGTACCAAAAAGGAAGAGGGATTCCCCTGTCACCAGGAATTTTTTATAATTCTTTATAGGTTCCTTATCCTGAAGTTTCCCAAAGGAAATATCCCTACCCCAGACTCTGATGAAGAAAAATCTTCTTCGATGCCCAACCCTAAAGCCTCTAGACAAAAGAGAAAGGACAAGAGTGATAGACCTCATTCTGGTTCCAATATCAAGAAAAAGGTTAAGATTGAAAAATCTCATGTTTGTTGTTCACAGAGACACAAATTAAAGGATGTTATTGAAACCCCTCCTTCCACTTCTGAAAAGGATGTTACTTGAATATAGTCGCAGCTAACCAGTGATGGCTTGTTATGTCAAGCACTCAACCTTCTATTTTTTTGTGATGCTTTTGAGGATATTCCAACCATTTCTACTGTGGAGGTACCTTATGATGTCAAGGTTGATGCTATGTATGAGGACGTTGTGGAGATCGTGAAGGAAGCCTGCATCAAAACCCCAAAGGATGAAATAAAGTATGATGTGAAGGATGCCACACTGGAGGTTACTGTTGCATCACCAATGCAGATTGACGTACCTTTTTTATCTTGCTTACTGGTCCTCCTGTGAAAGGCTCACTCCTAGCAGTCTTCCTCTTCTTTTGTTCCTTTATCTTAGAGTATTTTGTCCTCTTTGGTTATGCTAACTAATTTCCTGTCACATTTTGTTCCTTCCTTCTCGAGGTTTTAATCCTTTTTGGATTTGTTGGTTGAATGCCTCTTATTTTTTTTTCCTCCTTTTGTTTCCTCCGAGGTTTTTCCTTTCTGTTCTACTATTGTACAAGGCATTGGAGCACCTTTCAAATACCCCCTTTTAATAAAAATATTAACTTACCAAAAAAAAATAATGCATCATGGCATGTCATAATCCATCATGGCATGTCATAATGCATCATAGCCTGAAGAAAGAAACTTACACATTTTTCCACCTAAGTGGGGAAACCTAATATTTCTCCATTCCCTCACCTGTTGGTCTAAAAATATGCTTATGGTAATATTGTACACCCAAATACCTTGACCAAAATTGAATTATCTAGAAGTCGTGAGGCTTCAGTAGTCAATATCTAGAGGAGGATGATTCCTATGAAGTCATAACTAGTTGTTCCTAAAATATAAGGGGAAAAGGGTGTTGAAAGAGACAAAATAATTTGAAGCTAGAACTTATAAATGGTGCAGGTTAAGCCATGTTAAAATACATGAGATATAGAAGCTATGTAATCATGAATTTAACCAAATTATCTAATAGGCCAACCAATTTTATCCATTATAGAATAATATCTTATAGTTTTTGTAGTCCAATGGATTATGAATTCTAAAACTAGAAAATGAACACATGCAAAAATCTAGAGAGACGAATTAATACTATGCTCATTCAACTAGCCTATATTAGAAATAAGCAACCATTCATACATACATGTTTCACAAGAAAATGAACAAGAGGCCAAACAACAAATCAACTTGTATTTCTATTTGCAATGTGCTTTCATACATGTAAGTTGTAAAAGCTTAAGAGATGACCTTTTTTACTTCCTACATTCTAGTATTTATAGCTTTTTACAATACATTCAGTTATCATGGTATCATTACCTCAAAGGTGAATTGTTGTTATGTTAGAGCCAATTTGTTAAGCTTGTATGCTTATAGTAACCTCTTGATTATTTCCTGCTAACATGGCTAGAATTTGTTTCATCTTAGGTTGTGTTGTGGCCATTGCACAAATAGCCCCAAATTTGGGGGACCCACCTTAAAATTCTATATTTTTTATATTTTGCTTGTCTTTGAGTTTGCTTTGCAGTTTGCAAGGTTTATGGTTGGTTAGTGTCTCCTTCGATTTGCTTAAGGTATCCATATGTTTATTAGGTTTTGGGTCTTTATGTCATTGTTAATGATAGTGTGTTAGAGTTACGATTGCAATGCTTTGATTAAATTTAATTTTTGAATTAAATGCAAGCATTAAAATTAATCAAATCAAGCTTAAAATAATTAAAAATAAAAAAATAATATATATATATATATGTTAAATAAAAGAAAACATAAAAAGAGCAAAATAAAATAAAATAATTAATAAAAATAAAATATAAAATATAAAATAAATAAGAATAAAATTAAAATCAAAGCCTTATAAATATCGAGTAGCTTTGAAAGTGTCATATTATGAAATCAGTATTGGGGTTTTAATTTTTAATGGAAATTAACAAAGATTTGGGCACTTTGCAGGTAACCACGAATGAAGAAAGTGATAGTGGATTGGTCACAAGGCATGAACCGAATAGCTAGATACACTCAAAACACAGACCTAGGATGACACATAGACACGTAGACCCAGATATCACTAAATATTGGATGACATGGTGAAGACCCTGACATGTAGGCAAACCACTCAAATGGGGGTCATGAATGGCTCAAAAATATGGGCCAAAGATGTGATAATTTTGTGGATTATCTCTCCCTTGATTTGTCATTCCCATCCGACATGGGCATGATATCCAAATATGGCATAGGGATGTTATTTTTGGGATAAGTGGGTGAATTAGACATATTATACTGCTAGGACACTAGATAGATGAATCAGACCATGTAACAGACCTGAGTAGATGGCATGATTCCTAAGACAAAAGTGTGGTAGATAGGAGGTGACTTGGTTATGACCTATGTTGTCAACAAGGTGATGACTTGGTGTGATGATGTGACTTGGATATAGATGCAGCTAACCAGTGATGGCTTGTGTAGAAAAAGGCATCGGACATCACTCAATTGTTGAGGATATTACATGGTAGAAACTACAGTGATGGCATTTTGGTTTTTGAGGTCAATGAACAGTACGTAGAATGGATACTGCAAGTGAACAACGTGGTGTAGCAAAATTGATATGTATCTTGCTAAACACTATGAAGCTAAGTATCAAATAAAAGCCAATTTTATATGGTGAATGATAGTAGAAGTACGTTATTTTTTTGGACATCTTGACAATGAGGGTAATATAGTTGACACATGAGATAACCCAAATAGGACATCGTATACTCACTTGGAGGAAGAGTTATTGAATAATTTTATGAAATGGTAAATGGAAAATTTTCTAGGGCCATGAGGGATGGATTTTGATGTGGTGATGACCCCTTTAGTTGGAAAGTGAATAATAACATGGACACTGGAGTAGCCATGGTAGGAAAAAAGGCTTGATGATATGGACTAGGGTTCCAAATAAAATATGGAGATCTAGGATATCAGAGGTAACCATCTTCATCATCGAGGTAGGATGCCTCAGACAGTGAATTTGGGCACATTATGTACAATAGGAAGTAGCATTGTAGAGGAAACCAGTGGTGGAATGGTGAATTATCAAAATATCTATGTGGATTTCCATGTATTTTTATGGTCAACCTACAAATGATAGATTTTGTGGGCTAGGCAAATCGTCTACATACAAAATCTAGTGTGGTGACAAGAAGTGGCCAATGGACGGAACTGGTTCTACAATAGAGAAGAATTTTGTAATCATAAAGGGTAAATATCATCCATTACCAGCCTTGGATAGTCACAATTTGGTGCAAACATTAATCAAGAATATCAAAAGGGTAGAAAGAAGTGCAATCGAAGTCGCGACCAAAGTGCAGAAGATAGTGAGGTGTGTTTCATGGTAGAAGACATCACTAGATACGAAAATAGGTAGTGTAATCCTTCATCCATGGTCTTATTATTATATAATAGTGATTACAATGAGAGATACATGGGCCCTACTACTAGAGTATGTAGCTAGTCCTATTAGCATTCATGTACAAATGGTATAGGGCTAGTTCGATAATTAAGCCACATGGGATGGACTATGTGGTGGACCAGCAAAGGAAATTTAGAGACCATTGGATGAAAGACCGTATCCTCATGTGAAAGGAAGATAAAATATAACTATGCTTACAAACACTCTATCCTCATGCACCCATGAAGGAAATGGACTGGAAAATGTAGTTACAAAGGAGGGTGTCAGGTGGGAAATCCCA
Organism: Wollemia nobilis; assembly: GCA_028583015.1. Classification (NCBI taxonomy): domain Eukaryota; kingdom Viridiplantae; phylum Streptophyta; class Pinopsida; order Araucariales; family Araucariaceae; genus Wollemia; species Wollemia nobilis. The sequence goes on from JAQPPZ010003177.1 coordinate 3,710,672, forward strand.
GAGGCAAAAGGATAGAGACAAAAGTGAATGAAAGGGTTAGGTGGAATATGTTTCATCATAATGCTTACTATGGAATCTAAGGCACAAGAAGCTTGGTAAGGGAAATAAGGTTTGAGCATTCAAAGTATTGGAAGGGGCAACATAGGTTCATTTTGAGAATCCTTTTAACGAATAAAAAATAGAACCATTATCCATGATGTCAAAGAAAGTTAAAAGCCAAGTGTTGAGGAAATCAAATGAAAAGAAAAATAGATGAATAATAGGACATACAATTTTTAAATAACCCATGAAAATATTGAAAGCATGCTAGAAATTGTAGGAAGATGTAGGAAATATGCTATAGCAGGGACATTAATTTTCTATTTTTAATGCAAATACTGTAGGATTTTTGCACCTTATAAGCACAAACAGAGGAGAATATTTTGAATAATATTTTATTGTTTATCTTTCTCACATGTGTCGATTTTATTTAACAGTGTTTTATGCATGGATATGGTAGCACTTGTTGATGTTTTCAATGCATGTCCTTAGTTTTATTGTCTATCTTTCCTCGCATGTGTTAGATTGCATTAGTGGTGGATTATGCAAGGTCTTGATGACACCATTTTAATGTCGTTTAATGCATGTTTTTATTCCTTAGAATATCACACTTGGTTTAGTCTGGACCGTGTGGATATGGATTTGGCTAAACTGATTTTATATTTAGAACTTCTCATTATCTCCGGTTTTGCAAGATAGGGTAGCATGGAAACTAATAGTAGTTGTTTTTTGTATTTTCTGCATTTTACTTCCATTTCCAATAGTCTTATTTTCTTTTTCTAACCTTACCCTTTTGTAGTTTTTTTAAAACTTCGACAAATAAAATAAAAATAAAAATAAATTAAAATTCCAAAAATAATTGCACGGATCCCTAGAATAAGCTTTAATGTTTCATTTTATGTAATTTCGATTTCATTTTGAAGCAAATCCAAAATTACAAAAAATATTCAAAGTTGCTATTTTTAAAGGAAGTTTGTAATTTTAGATTTTACATAATTTCACATTTTGAAGGTAAATCAGAATTTGCATTCTTTGCATGTTCATTTTCAAGCAATAAATTAGCTTCCCTTTATGAAAATTACAATTTCATTAAAGGGGGTAATTTATATGGCATTTCAAAGGCTACTCTATTTAAAGCAATAAATTAACTTCTCTTTATGAAAATTTTAATTTCATCAAAGAGGGGTAATTTATATGATATGTCAAAGGCTATTACATTTACCAAGTTATTCATGTATATTATTTCATTTTCATGCTCAAATTAAAATTAAATGAATCCAATCATTATTCAAACTTTGCATTTTAAAAGATATATTTTAATCTTCCCTTTTATGCTCAATGTAGGATTTAATAATGCTAGATAAAACTTGTTTAAAATATGCTTAACCAAAAGAAGATAAAATCTACCTAAAATAATTTAAGATAAAATGAACTAATTCATTTACATCATGGTCATATGAGGGCCAATCACATATTTGTTTTTTTTTAAGTTTCATGAACAATCACTAGCATAGCAATAAAATAATACCAACACAAGCCCCTTGTTAACAATTATTTGCAATCACTAAGGTATTCCTAGCACTTATTTGATATATCTTTACAATATTACAAGCACACATTAAGTAAAAGGAACCTTGAAGAAATTTCTATTTCTTTGCAAGAGAGGGTTTTCTAATCAAAATCCTAAGTGTGATGATGATTTTGCAATTGGGTAAAATTTCCACTCAACATTTTGATGCTAGAAGGAGGACCTAAATTGGTTTATTTTATTTCTATTTAGATGCTAAATTGTTCATTGTTACTTGAAAGCTTATTTGAAGGCATTGGTTCAAACTAATGAGGTTTTGTTGGTTTCATTGATTGGAAATTGCTTTAATTCATAATACATTAATGCTAACTATTTTTTGATAATGTTTCTTATTATGATAGTTTGGTTGATGCATTGTTAATAAGAATTTGGTGTTTTCATAGTTAATCACATCACAGTTTAATCAAATGGCTGTAAATACTATAAAGTGGTATGGGGTACACAGTAATCCTTTGAACATTGCTGGAGATGTTCATGATCTACCTAAGAACATAGAGAGATCTTTTCCAAAGTATAATCATGATAGTACAAGACTAGCAGAGTAACACATTCAACCCTATGTGGATGCCTTAATTAGATCGAATTTTGAACATGAGGATGTGGCTTGTAGATTATTTCCTTTGAGCCTAGATGACACGGTGTATGATTGGTACATCAATCTACCCACTGGCTCTATTACATCCTGGGTCTAGTTAAAAACTACTTTTGTCAATCAGTTTAAGTTACCCATAGATTTTGCTATAATCTATCATCAATTTGCTTCTTGCAGGAGGGAACCTAATGAACCATTGAGAATGTTCAACATGATATTTCAAAAGCTCTATGTGAGATTGATTGCTCCCTTTGTTATTTTAGAAAATGCTGCTCTTCAGATATACTTTGGGGCATTGGATCCCTTGATCACCATGTTCACTAGGATAAATCCTTTGGTTACTACTCTTGCCTTAGCCTACATAGAGGCCATGACTGTAGAACAACAACTAAGACCACAAGGTTTTGGGATGGAGCAATTACCTATGGTAGGACAACTAGGGGCTTACAATCAAACCCCAATGATAAAATAGGCATGGGTACAAAAAAATCTAATGTTGAATACTTTGCCCTACAATCATTTTTACCCTACCATCCCCACTTATCCTCCCACATGCACTTATACAAATACATCTATCCATCCAACCACTCCATTATGGTTAGAGAACCATTTGGCCACTCATGGAGCCATAGAAACAAGTGCTTAGGATTTTCCTACTTATGTCAATCCAACTAATCCTACCACTTCTACTACCCAACCCAATAAGCTTGAGTCATAAGTAAAAGACCTAAAGAGGTTGGTCCATAAGTTAAGTAGAGATATGGTTCCATTACAAGAACAAGCACCTCAAAGTACACTTCCAAATAATCCTACAAATCAAGTTCATGATATGAATTTCAATGATATTCCATTTGATTCTCTCTTAGATAATGGAGAAGGCCTAGATAGGACTTGCATTGAAATATATGCCAATTCAGGACTCTCCAGTAACTTAGATGAAATCATTAAAATGGATGGTCAAGAAATCCAACATGAGCCAAGTTATGACAAGCTAGAAATAAAAGGCTTAGAGTCATTATTCACAAAGGAGGATTGGGACAATATTAGAAAGCAAAATACAAGAATGGATCCCATTGAAGAAACCCTTGACTCACTAAAGGCGGTTGAAGGTGAATTTGAGGAGTCAAGAAATGAATCTAAAGATTGTGCAGAAGGGGTTGAACATCACACCCTAGTTTTAGAAGATGATTATTGTTGATGGAATAAATGGGAGGACTTTGCTTCTCTTTCTAATGAAGCACTCACTTCACATGATATGCAGGACAAGTTACAAAGGCTAGTTCTACAACTTAAAAGAAATAATACTCAATTATAGGAATAAATGCCTCAAGATGCATATCTTGATAATTCTACAAATCATCCTCATGAGACAAAGTTTGAATATACTAAAAGTGATATTCTTTTAGATAGTGGAGAGGTCCTAGAGTGGACTAGTTTTGAAACATGTGATAAATCAAGACCTTCCATAAATTTGGATGAGATGATTAAAATTGATGATGAAAACCTTCAACATCCTCAAAATAATGACTAGGAAGAATTTGAAGAAGAGTTTCTTGAAGAACTTGAAAATTACAAGGAAGATGCAATAGAGTTTCATCCCATGGGTTTAGATGACCATTATTATAATTTTTTGAAAAGGTATGAGGAATCATTGGTTTCTCACACTCTTACTGATGAAATTTCTATTTCACCTGATATGCAGGACACTGAAATTGCTATCATACATGAAGATCTTGCAATTCCTGTTCAATCTAAAAATGGCATGAAAGAAGGGATGGAATCTCATCAAATGTTTCAAAAAAATAATGATTCTACTATTCTAGACCAAGAAGGGGAATCATTCACTTTGTTTCCATTTGAGGGGTAATAAATTGAAAGCCTTGTTTCACCTAAGGACCCTATAGTACCTATGCTACCTCAGATAGAGAAAATTCTAGAATCTGAGTGGTTTGAGTTTGATATCATAGATGATCCAAATGAAAATGTTGCTCTATTCGAAACAACTCAAATATTCGATCAAGAATATGTGTTATTTGACACATCCCTAGATAGACAAGACCTATGGTTTAAAAAGGATGGACATATTTTTAATTGGGTGTCTAATTTTGGTGTTTTTGATAAAAAGGTCATGGATGAAGATGAAGAGCTACAAGATGACAATGATGGAGATCATGAGAAAAAGGAAGAAGTTACAAATCCTCTCCAAGTATTGGTAAATGGAAATGTATCAAAGGTAGAATCCCATATTTTGTGCTCAACCCTTAAAACTCCAGGTAAAATATTGCCTAATTGTCTATTGGATTATCAATGATGAAATGCCATTAGAGGTTAACAAAGAACTAGAATTTATTTCTACTCAAACCTCTGATAAGATTGCTTTGTTGAATGAAACAAAAGTAGATGGCCTTGAGTTGTTGAATCAAGTTCATCAATAATTAACAATTGAATCTAAGATACAAAATTATAAGGATCCTCATTTAGTAGATATCTTACATGATTGCAAATTGTTACATAAGCATGATTGGACTAAATACATGGAAAATGACTTGACTTGGAAATTTTTAGAAATAGGCTCCTACTTGCAAGATCTCATATTTGAAAAGGAAAGCCTAATTATAAATCATGAATCGAATTGTGAAATTTGCATTTTAAGGAATAGACAAGAAATAATTGAAAATCAGTTATTGTCTAATCAATTTGATGAGTTGAAACCCCACCATGGGATTGCTAATGGAACTAGATCAAAATGGTGGGGTGAGAGAGGCAAGATGAGATTTTTTGCATTATGTGGCCTAATCTTACTTTGGTTGGATTCCTATAAAGCTTGGTATGCATATCATGATATATGTCCTTTAAGGTGTGCTATTCGGGTTTGGGATCCAGGGAAGTGATAGTCCATATTTTTACATCATCTTGTACATTATTGTATATTATTGTATATAGTTTTGGTTTTATTGTTTTCGTTTTTTTAGTTTTGTTGTTCTTTGTGCTTTGTCTCTAATTTTTGGTTTGACAAGTTTTGTGTTGGCATCCTTGTTAGTTTTCATTAGGTTATGATTTGGTTTATTTTTTTAGCATTGTGTTTTGGTTTGGTCCCTCTGTTTGAGGTGATGTTTTGTGGTCACTAATAATGGCCTCTTGATAATTTTTGTGTTCCTTTGTCATGAAGGGTGAATTGCCTATCACGTGGATCAAAGAAAAAGGGGATGCATTTATTTAGTAACCACTCCTATATTTTGGGACTAAGATAGTGAATTTTGGAATACTGAATAATTTTGCTAAAGCTACACATGAACACATCATATTAAGGGGCATGCTTTGAAATATTGAAGGATGAAATCATTCTGGTATGCAAATTAAGGCGAAAATATAACATGCTCCATCTCTAGCTCTGACCCATGTGATGCATAAACTTTTGCAAAGCTATTTAAAAAAAAAGAAAAATAAAAGACAAACAAAGGAAAAAATGCTAAAATTAGTCACCAGGTTTATATAAACTCTATCGGGGCTATACACGACTGACTGGTAGTAGGGATCTGTCTAGAAAAAGCTTGTTAAAAAAAATGGGGGGGCTTTGCAAAATATCAATTACACACAAGGGTAATTTAGATAAACTCTACCAGGGCTATGGATGTCTGATTGGTAGTAGGGCTTTGTCTAAAGAAATTCATTCTAACAAGTAGTAGTTATGTAGCCTAAATGTAGGTTAGGTAATGGAATTCATATGGTTTTCAAGCATGCAAAATGAAATCATATATACACACATTAAGCTAGGGCAAATGATTCATGCATTTTCGATTGAAGTTGTTTACCCCCATCTTCTTTGGATGTTTCTAGACAATGTATATTTTTCTAATATATGGTTTGTTTGTGTTCTTCACCCAAAATTCCTAGGATAATTTCCTAGTAGAGTCGCTATTTGTTGTGGCCATTGCACAAATAGCCCCAAATTTTGGGGACCCACATTAAAATTTTGTATTTTTTAAATTTTTCTTATCTTTAAGTTTGCTTTGCAGTTTCCAAGGTTTATGGTTGGTTAGTGTCTCCTTCAATTTGAATTAAGGTATTCATACGTTGATTAGGTTTTGGGTATTTATGTCATTTTAAATGATAGTGTGTTAGAGTTACATTTGCAATGCTTTGATTAACTTTAATGTTTGAATTAAATGCAAGCATTAAAATGAATAAAATCAAGCTTAAAATAAATAAAAATAAATAAATAATATAAATAAATAAATATTATATATGTTAAATAAAAGAAATCATAAAAAAGAGCAAAATAAAATGAAATAATTAATAAAAAGAAAATATAAAATATAAAAGAAATAAGAAATAAAATTAAAATCAAAGCCTTATAAGCCACTCTATAGAGTAGCTTTAAAAAGTGTCATATTATGAAATGATTATTGGGGTTTAATTGTTAATGGAATTTAACAAAGGTTTGGGAACTTTGTAGGTAACCACAGATGAAGAAAGTGATAGTGGAATGGTCACAGGGCACAAATCGAATACCTAGACAAGCTCAACACACAGACCTAGGATGAAACATAGAAACAAAGACCTAGATATCATTGAATATTGGATGACGTGGTGAAAAACCTAACATGCAGGTAAACCACTCGGATGGGGCTATGAGTGGCTCAAAAATATAGGCCAAATATATAATAATTTCATGGATGATCTCTCCCTCGATTTGGCATTCACATTTAACATCGACATGATATCCAAAGCTAGCATGGAGGGATGTTATTATCAAGATACATGGGCGAATTAGACATATTAGACTACCGAGAGACTATGACAAAAAAAACTTAAATACGTATTGGATAGATGATTTAGAACAAGTAACAGAATAGACTAAATGGCATGATTCCTGATATTGAAGCATGATAGAGAGGAGGTGACATGATTATGACCTAGGTTGTTGATAGGGAGATGACTCGACATGACGATGCAACTTGGATGTAGATGTAGCCAACAAACAATGGCCAACATAGACAAAGACATTAGATGTTACTCATTTATTAAGGATATTACATGGTAGAAATAATGGTGATGACATTTTGGTTTTCAAGGTTAGTGAACAGTACATAGAACGAATACTTCAAGTGAATAGCATGGTGTAGAAAAATTGATATGTATCTTGTTGAACACTATGGAGCAGAGTATCAAATGAAAGTTAATTTTGTATGGTGAATGATAGTAGAAGTGCACTATTTTTTTGGACATCTCAACAGTGACGGTAATTTAGTTGACACACAAGATAACCTGAATAGGACATCGCATATTCACTTAGAGGAAGAGTTATTGAATAATTTTATGAAATGGTAAATGGAAAGTTTTTTAGGGCCACCAGGGATGGAGTTTGATGTGGTGATGACCCCTTCAGTTATAAAGTGGACAATAATGTGGATACTAGCATAGCCATGGTAAAAATGAAGGCTTGATGATATGGACCAGGGTTCCAAATGAAAGAAGGATATCCATGATGCTAGAGGTAATGATGTAGGATAACTCAGACAGTGAATCTAGGCACATGATGTACAATGAGAAGCAGCATTTTAGAGGGAACCAATGGTGGAATGGTGAATTGTTAGAATGTTTATGTGGATTTCCATGTATTTTTTGGTCAACCTACAAATGATAGATTTTATGAGCTAGGAAAATCATCTACATACAAAAGCCAATGTGGTGATAAGGAGTGGTCGACGAAAGATACTGGTTCTTTAATAGAGAAGAATGTTGCAGTAATAGAGGGTAAATATCATCCACTACCAACCTTAGATAGTCATAATTTATAGCAAACATTAATCAAAAACATCTAAAGGGTGAAAATAAGTGCAATAAAATTCATGATCGAAGTGCAGAAGATAGTTAGGAGTGTTTCATGGTAGAAGATGTCACCAGATACAAATATAGGTAGTGTAATCCTTCATCCAGGGATCAGTAATTACAAATGCAAATCATAGTACATAGTTGGTCTTTTTAGCGTTCATGTATAGATGGTATAGGGCTAGTTCAACTATTAAGCCACATGATATGGGTTACGTGGTGGATCGAAAGATGAAATTTAGATACCACCAGATGAAATATCTTCTCATTTGAAAGGGGGATAAAATATAAATATACTTACATCCACTCTATCCTCACAAGACCATGAAGGAAATGGACTGGAAAAGGTAGTTACAAAGGAGGGTGTTAGGTGGAAAATCTTGAAGGCAAAAGGATAGAGATAAAAGCGAATGAAAGGGTTAGGTGGAATGCATTTTATTGTAACGCTTACTATGGAATATAAGGCACATGGATCTTGGTAAGGGGAAGAAGGCTTGAGAATTCAAATTTTTGGAAAGGGCAGCATATGTTCATTTTGATAATCCTTTTAACGAATGAAAAATAGGGTCGTTATTCATGATTCCAAAGAAAGTGAAAAGCCAAGCATTGAGTAAATCAAACAAAAATAAAAAGAAACGAATAATAGGACATATAAATTTTAAATAACCCATTAAAATATAGAATGAAGGCTAGACATTTTGGGAATATTCGAGAAATATGATGTAGCAAGGACCTTAATTTTTTCATTTTTAATGCTAATACTGTAGGATTTCTGCACCTTATAAGCAAGAACAGAAGAGAATATTTTGAATAAGATTTTATTGTTTATCTTTCCCACATGCATTGATTTCATTTAATAGTGTTTTATGCATGGATATGGTAGCACTTGTTGATGTTTTCAATGCATGTCCTTAGTTTTATTGCCTATATTTCCCCACATGTGTTAGATTGCATTAGTGGTGGATTATGCAGGGTCCTGATGACATCATTTTAATGTCATTTAATACATTTTTTGTTCATTATAAGCTTGCACTTATTTTAGTTTGGACCGTGTGGATACAGCTCTGGAGAAACTGGGTTTATATTCAAATTTTATCATTATATTTGGTTTTTCTAGATAGGGTAGCATGGAAACTGATAGTAGTTATTTTCTGTATTTTTTGCATTTTATTTCCATTTTCAGTAGTCTTAATTTTTTTCTAACCTTACCCTTTTGGAGTTTTTTTAATACTTTGGAAAATAATTTAAAAAAATTCTAAATATAACTGCACAAAGCCCTATAATAAGCTTTAGAGTTCCATTTTATGCAATTTCGAGTTCATTTTGAAGAATATTTGAAATTACAAAAATTATTTAAAGTTGTTATTTTTAAAGGAAGTTTGTAATTTCAGATTTTACATAATTTCACATTTGAAGGTAAATCAGAATTTGGAAGCTTTGCATTTTTTTTCAAGCAATTAATTAGCTTCCCTTTATGAAAATTGTAATTTCATTAAAGGGGGGTAATTTATATGGTGTTTCAAAGGCTACTCTATTTAAAGCAATAAATTAAATTCTCTTTATGAAAAATTTAATTTCATCAAAGAGGGGTAATTTATATGATATGTCAAAGGCTATTACATTTACCAAGTTATTCATGTAGATTATTTTATTTTCATGCTCAAAGAAACATTAAATGAATCCAATCATTATTCAAACTTTACATTTAAAAATATATATTTTAGTCTTCTCTTTTATGCTCAAAACAAGGTGTAATAACGTAAGATAAAACTTGTTTAAAATATGCTTAACCAAAAGAAGATAAAATCTACCTAAAATACTTCAATATAAAATGAACTAAGGCATTTACATTGTGGTCATATGAGGGCCAATCACATTTTCTTTTCTTTTAAGTTTCATGAACAATCACTAGCATAGCAATAAAATAATACCAACACAGGCCCCTTGTTAATAGTTATTTACAATCACTAAGGTATTCCTAGAACTTATTTGATACATCTTTACAAGATTACAAGCACACATTAAGTAAAAGTAACCTTGGAGAAATTTATATTTCTTTGCAAGAGAGGGTTTTCTAATCAAAATCTTAAGTGTGCTGGTGATTTTGAAATTGGGAAAAATTTCACTCAACTGGTTGTAATGGCCTTGTTGTCTATACTTGGTTCATTAATCCTTATCTGACACTTTTGTTGAGTCACCATTAATGTTCACATGAGCACACAGGTAGAGATCTTATTGTTAAAATTATCTAACATGCGATCCTTCCTATTGGATAAATGAGATGGTTACCATCCACCTATTTATAAAAAACTATTAGATATCAAATTTGACCTACCTTTGTCGATCCATGGTTGTCAGGTGTATAACAAGGCTACTAATAGATGATATATCTTATATACCCCTTCTTCCCTTCTACTGATGGGAGATAGATTTTGTGTACCAATATAGTCAAATTTTGGGATGAAACCTTTTGTTCTTCCAAGACTTAACCAATTTCTTCCTCTTATTGCTCTTTATGGATGGGAAATGAAATTTTGGTACCTCTATTTGCTTATGATTGGTACACAATTTCCAAGAAGGAAAACACTTAGAATTATCCATCTTCTATCTTCTACCTATTGTTAGGCGATGGGCCTTATGTATCACTTTTTGCTTATGCTTGGTACAAAACCTTCAACCTACTGATCGAAGCCTGGCACTTGCCCCGACGGCCGAGTATAGGTCGCGCGCTTCAGCGCCATCCATTTTCGGGGCTAGTTGATTCGGCAGGTGAGTTGTTACACACTCCTTAGCGGATTTCGACTTCCATGACCACCGTCCTGCTGTCTTAATCAACCAACACCCTTTGTGGGATCTGGGTTAGCGCGCAGTTGGGCACCGTAACTCGGCTTTCGGTTCATCCCGCATCGCCAGTTCTGCTTACCAAAAATGGCCCACTTGGAGCTCCCGATTCCGTGGTGCGGCTCAACAGAGCAGCCGCACCGTCTTACCTATTTAAAGTTTGAGAATAGGTCGAGGGCGTTACGCCCCCGATGCCTCTAATCATTTGCTTTACCCGATAAAACTCGCGCGTGAGCTCCAGCTATCCTGAGGGAAACTTCGGAGGAAACCAGCTACTAGATGGTTCGATTAGTCTTTCGCACTTTTTGCTCTTGTTTTTTATCATATTTATGGGTGATGGACTTTTTGTACCTACCTATTCAATCCTTTGGGGAAATATATCTGACTCTTTTTAGGTGATAGACTTCTTGTACCTATCCTTGCCTATGCAAGGTACAAATTGTTTGATGGGTTTATGACTTAAGCAATTACTCATTCATGGAATTATCCACTCATGTGATAGGTTTTTTGTACCCATTCTTGCCCATGTTTGGTACAATATTTCCATTACTTTCTTTGCAAGTTTTTGGGTGATGGAATTTTGGTACCCATCTACTACTATATGAGGTACAAAATGTCTGATGAGTTTAGGAATTAGCTAGATTTCCATTCATGTTTTTGGTATGCGATGGGTCTTTTGTACCCATTCATTTTTAGTCTTGGTACCTCTTCTCTACTAGGGTAGTTCCAATTATTTCGGTAGTCAATTCTTTGTGCTAATGCTAATGGTTCTTCTATACTCATATTTCTCTATTGTTGGGATGAAAATTTCATCGATTGAAGAACTTAGCCAATTTCATTCTTCATCATCAAGCAATGGAATTTTTGTACTCATCTACTACTAGTATTACTACATACCTTCTGGCAGCCTCAAGACTTAGTGAATTTATCTCTTTTTGCCCATTTTTCATTATGTGATAGACTTCTTATACTTGTTCTTGCTTATGTGTGGTACAATATTTTTTGGCACTTTCTAGACTTAGTTGATTTTAGCACTTGACTTGTGCATGTTGCTAGACCTTTTGCACTAATGGTTTTTTTATACCTAGTTATATCTTCTATGGGGGAAAAACATTGGGCGGTGTCCATTTTATGCCACTAAGCAATGGGTTTTGGTGTCCATCCACTTCAACTTCTAAGGAAGTTTCTCTGATAGGTTCAGGACTTAGCCACTTCTTCCTTTTCTCTTGTAGATTGTTGAGTGATAGGTTTTTAGTACCCATCTACTATTAGATGAGGTAAAAAGTGTCTAATACCCTCAAGGATTGGCCAATTTTTCTCACTGGATGACAATTTTCTTGTACCAATCTATTTTTGCTAGGGTAAAATGTTCATCACTGTTTGTACTTAGCCAAATGTTTCCATCCTTTGTCTTTCATCCAAGGTTTTGAGAATTTATCCCTACCATGCCTAGGACAAAAGTTTATGGCCTCCTCTTAATTCAACTATTTGAGTCTTTGAAGTTATATTTTGCACTTTTCATTAAAGTGCATGTAGGTAATGTGCAAAAGTACCCATATTCTTGGTGAATCATAGGGGTTTTTCCTTAGTGGAAAATGAGAACTTAGACCAACTTTAATTATGTGTCAGAAAAAAAAATATATAGGATGCTTACACTAATTTAGATAGAATGGCAAAAAAAAATCACAAAAATGAAATAGAAGGTACTATATAGGACATGCATCATTTTGAAACTAAAACATTTGCAAAGAAAAGAGGAAACAAAAAACTAACAATGAGATGGAGGGTGGACTTTATGGTAAATTTTACAAGTGGTAATACAAGGTGAAATGGAAGGGATGAAACCAAAATAGTGCATGGGGATGCCTAGAGAATGGGACATTCCTAGAAAACCCAAGTTAAGATGCAAAAGGTGGATTTTGTGGCACAAATAATACATGCAAATATGGAAAGAAACAAAAAAAGATAAGCAAAAATGGGAAAAAGGGATACTTGAAAAAATGTGATACTTCCACAAAAATAAAGCTCCATGAGTAATTTTGGCTATCACTAATAACTACTTTAGGTTGTAGACACCTAAAAATATCACATTTAGTCTTGTGTAGTGATAATTAATGATCAAATAATGAAACACTCACAAATCAATTCGACTACCCTAAACCCTAGGTAAAGCTAACCTAAACCCTAGGTGAAGCTAACCCTAAGCTAACCTAAATCATATGTTATTCTAAACCTTGGTAAGGTCCACCTCATACCCCAATTACACCCCTCCACACACTTCCTTAAATACCCATCCCCTTCATGTAGCATCCACCCTTATCCCCCTTTAAGGCATTTAATGAAAATTAATCAAAAAGGGGTTTTTCACTTCCCTAGGCCCTTTTCTCTTCCCTAGGTGTTAAATGAGCATGGTGCACCCATGAACCACTTGATACACATAGGATAAATGCCTTAACCACTCACATACCATATTTAAGGAGCCCTTATATCTCCTCCCATTTATCCTACCACATAGTGTACCCCTTTTCCTTCTTAAGAAGGATATAAATAAATCATGTTGCATATAGTTTTAGGAGGATATTTTGAGTACCATTATGCTACAAAATTGCATATCAACACATTCTTGAGAATAATGAACAACTAAAACTCTTACCATTGAGTTTTTATTGTAGTTTTTTGTGATTATAGGTGAAGAACAAATTCTAGCAATGGTTGAATCAATCTAAAGTTTCACTGATGGACTTTATGGGTAAAGAACCAACCAATCAGAGCAAGAAATAGGAAAATGCATGGATAGGTGTGAGAACCATCACATGGACATGTGCAATCACCTAAAAATTTTACATATGGGTACATTTTACATATTTAGGCTTCCAAGCTAACCTACCAAGTAATCCCTTCCTTCCACACCAATTTCAACTCATTTATGTACTTGATGCATTTCTATTTTATTTTTGAGTTAGCATGTTTTTTTTTACAAGAGGCCTAATTGATACATGCCTCCAAATGATCTAATAATTTTTATAGGGTTATGTAGGTTCAAGTATCGGTGTAGTTCATGGTGGCATGCATCATAAGCCCACTCCCTCTTGAGGATCTAAAGGAAAACTCCTGTGGTGTCATGAAGAAATTCAATGCTAGGGTCTCTTCTTAGGGAGTCCCTCTTTTGTATCCCTTAGGGGATATTGTAAAATAATATCAAAACATATTTGTAACATTAATTGAATGTGATATGTTTTTTATTTATTTTATTTTGGCAATCATGGTTATATTTGCTTTTGTTGGTTAATATCTAACTAACAATTTTTTGTGGTCTTGTTACATTGTAGGTACTACAAAACTGGCATGGAGTCATCCAAAAATCTAAAATGCATCTCATTACCAATTCACACAACTTTGTGATTCACCTCATTTGGTTTTTTTATAGTTTTTTATCTTTAATTAAATGTCATTTCCTACAATCAAAACTTTTTCAACTTTTTGTGCTGAAAACATTCATAGTTTGACTCTTAAACATATCTAACATTTTTGCTTCCAAAATCATAGATACAACACCAAATTTGCAAAAAAATTGTCTCCAGACCCGAGATAGGTCTAGAATAGCCCAAAAAACCCATTTTGTAGGAAATTGTATGGATAGGTGTGAGCACCTATAAAATGTACGAACCCATGCAATTTCAATTCTGACACATGCGATAGACCTTGTTCAAGTGCATACAGAGGTTGGAAATCATATGTATACAACTAAATATATTGAATTTCACTAGTTTCTACTTTGTTTTTTCCTATTTTGTAAAATTGAAATTGAATGGTAGTTTAAGTTTTCTTCATAAAAAACACATAGATCATTAGGTCAATTCTCAAAATTGCAAAATTTATTTACAAAACATCATTATTTCATGTTTTTTCTTTTCAAAAGGCACCTAGATCATTAGGTCAACTCTCAAAATGCATAATTTCCTTTCAAAACATTTCTTTTCACTTGTTTTCATCATAAAAGGCACCTAGATCATTAGGTCAACTTACTTTTTAGCTTAAACTTACTTTCAAAATGCACCAAAATTGCTTGGTAATTTTCACAATTAGTGTAGCTTCCTTTTAAAAGGTAATTTATTTTGAATAGTGCATTTGAAAATGTTGTCTTCATGTATTGTGGTTATACCATAGTTTCAGTTTGGTATCTCAATTTCTAAAAGAAGAAAATACCAAAAACAAACACACAAGCATGAAAATCAAAATATTGGTTTGCATTGGATTTCATCACCAACCACCAATAGAGATCAATGACATTAGATCTCACTAGAAAGCATTAAATCTCCCCCTAGACACCTTAGTAGCCCTTACAAGTAGCTTTTTGGGCTTCATCACCAAAATATCCCGTACACTTGAGATCACCTCGAGGTAGGATTAGAATAGACTCCTCTACTCACAAGGCCTAACATAATCAATGAGTGTTTAGTTGTCATTCTTGACTAATCCCATTCGAAGGTGAAGTGAAAGCCTAGGTAGGCGAGTAGTAGGTATTATACAGTGCCACCTATTTCATAAGAGAAATTTTGTATCCCTCTTTCTACTCACCCTAAGCCTTCCTCCATCATAGGAAGGCCTTTGTTGCGGGCCAAACAAGGTGAATGGTTTCCTACTTTTGTCACATGCCCGTGCATTTAATTATCAACCTAGGGAGCTTCATAAACTTGTGAAGAGTCAGAATTAGGTTACTACAATACCAATGGAGGTGAATATGCTAATCCTACATTTGGGGGGTGTTCTTGAAATGGTTTTCAATCATTCTCACACTCAATAAATTACGTTAAAAGAACATAATTAAATCTACAAAAATAAATCATGTACATGTTCTTGAAAATAAATCTACTGCAAATACTGGAACTAGCAAACCAATGAACATTCCTATGAAAGCAATAAACTAATTAACATAAATAAATAAGAAGGAAATGGAGAAGAAATACTGGCTTGGAGTGGGCCCAGGCTCCAACAACTTCTTTTCAATCGAACACGCGCTTTAGAACTTCTAGAACTGGAATATATTTATCAACGTATTACAATATATCTTTTGTAACTCTAAATGGATATTTATTAATTATTTCTATATATATCTCTCTCTATCTATATATTTTAGAACGATCTATGTGTGTTTATATAACACACCCATAGAAATTCTGTTACAGAAGTGGTTACAACAGTCGATTCTTCCCAGACTAAATTACAACAGTCTGGCGAATGCAATCGACGTTTGGCATTCTGTTTTTATGGCGGCGTGTTCGCTTCTGTTTGTGCTTTGCCTAGAATCAGTAAGACATTTTGATACATTGGTGCTATCTCCAATTTAGCTTTGCATGACATAGAGTTGGAACTACACCAGCCACTGCTATCCACATCATTCGAATCTGGTCAACAGGCAAAGAATCAATGGCACCTTCCTTATGAGGAAGGTACCTTGTTATCGCGATGCCTTTTGGTTGTAGGGAGGTTCTTGACTTCTATTAGTGCCTTCCACTGTGGGGAGGCACTTGCCTTATATTGGCACCTTTTGACTATAGGGAGGCGCTCACATTCAGTTGGTGCCTTTCGATTGCAGGGAGGCGCTCACATTCAGTTGGCGCCTTTCGACTGTAGGGAGGCGTTGGTATTCAGTTGGTGCCTTCCGACTGCAGGGAGGCACTGGTATTCAATTGGTGCCTTCTGACTACAGGGAGGCACTTGTATTTAGTTGGCACCTTCTGACTACAGGGAGGCACTGGTATTCAGTTGGTGCCTTCCAACTGCAAGGAGGCACTGGTATTCAGTTGGTGCCTTTCGACTGCAGGGAGGCGCTCATCTTTGGTTTGGTGCCTTTCGACTGTAAGGAGGCTCTTGTTCCCTTGGCGCATTTTGACTATAGGGAGGCACCTATGTTCTCTACATTGACCCCCAATGAAATAAAGTGCCAGGTCCATCAAAAGACCTCGATTGTTCCAAATCTAACTAAATCAACTACAATTCCACAAAACATACTAAAAACACACAAATTAGATAACACGCATAATTATATCAAATATCTATATAATAATTCATAAAAGTATGCAATAATTATTATACACCCGCATATTGATCAAAGAAATATGTGCAAAATATGAGCATTTCTTGTGCTCATCAGCCTTTGCCTATTCTTATATCACCACTCCTTGTGTACCTTCGAGTATAGTGAGAAGAGTGTGCATTAACATACCCATCTAGACATAATTGATATACCCTATGTTTGTAGTCATATTTTTATCTCAAAACACACAAACTACAAAATAAAAAATATGATAAAAGGATTCAACATCAACCAACATCACAAATAAAATTGATACAAACACTCTAAACACATTACCCAAACACTTGTTTGTTGTTTGCTGGAATAATTAAAATACTTTTTCTACAAAAAATACCAATACATAGAACCCAAAAGTAGGTTCATATTTTATCCAACTTTTCTACTATTAAATATTCTCCAAATTTCTCAATACCACAACCATAGGATTGGGCTCAAAAATATATTTCCAACGGTATATGTTTTGTCAAATTATGATATTGTTTGGCACCCCAAACTACAAAAAAGCTACAAGGGGATCAGAAAAAATCGTATGGATAGGTGCAACCACAAACACATGGATAGGTGTGAGAACCCAAAAATGCATGAACAAGTGTTTTTTCCCCAAAAATACTTTAGTTTGTTAGAACCAAACCTCAAATAGCTCAGAAAGCTAGAATATTTAGGTTTTCCCCTCATATAATCAATCTGTAACCCATTTTTCTTCATCATGATTCTTACACAAAACCAAGTGCTCAAGCAAGAGCATGTTGCCATGGAGAATGATAGAGTGAACCCTTGGCTTAAACACCAAGTAGGAGCATCACAACATATTCCTACACATCTCATTGACCAACTAAACTCAATGGAAAATGGATGTAACATATATAAAATTATTTTAATATTCAAAAGGGATTACAAGTGTTCCTTTTCACAAATATACCTTAGAAGGCTACAAAACAAGGGTTCAACATGGTGAATGTCCCTTTTATTGAAGTTAACTATTGACTACATCATGGACTGGTCTTCCAATGATCCTCAAAGGGTGTGGACCTAGTGCATGCATGCCACAGTTAGTCAAACCATCCTTTAAACTTGTTTGACCTACAAAATGGGGTTAGTGTGTTTGGGGACTTGTCATGGATCAGATCCCATATTTATGATAGGATCATCTAAGATCAGACAAGATCGTCTGAGATCTGATGAATTCATCAAACGAATTCGTTAGAGACCTACAAATAGAGAAATAGGTGTAAAATACAGAAAATGCAACAATGATAACAAAGGGAAATAGTATAAAATGACAGCAACAATATTAAATTGAAACTTAACAACAAAAAAAAAATGAATTATGCTAATTTGATCACAATTATGGCTTAATTATGCATTTAATCTAGATGGGTGAACTCCAAATGCAAAATAGTAAGAAATAAGAAAAAAACTAACTTAAATGCATAATAAAATAGCAAAAGGTATAAGAGAAAGCGCAAACTCTAGGCACTGATTGCCCCCAATGCAGATTGCATTCAAAATCATCTGGAAGCAATGAAATCATCTCGAATTGTGATAGGATCATCCAATATTTGAACGAGATCGTCTGCAACGATCTGATCTTGCTCCGGCTGAAAATCAATGAGGTCCCTACAATAAAACTTCAAAATAACAAATGCAAAATGATGCTCTAGGTATTCTAATGCACGCAAAATCAAGTTACAGGGAAATTCAGCCAGGGGTTAGGAAGAGAAGGTCCTAAGGATTAAATACGCTTAGGGGAGTAGTTAGGAGGTTGTAGATCATCCCTATTTGGGAGATCTCCAACGAGGGAGGGTCCCTAATGGCGCAGACATGCTTCTAGCCGGATTAGAGACCCGTTGGAACAAAATCTAATTGTGCAAAAATTAGTTTTGCGAAAAGATCGTCTGGATGTCCTAGCCCAGACGAAATCATCAGATCTAGGGCGATATCGTCTGATCGACGACGATATCGTCAAACGGTCAAAAAAACCTCTAAAAATGGTGCGAAAAAGGAGGAAACGGATTACCCGGTGGTTAACGGGCGGTTTGGGAGGTTAAAATTTGAATTTAAATTATTTACTAGGGTGAATGTAATTATTACAATTTCACTGCACCAATTTTAGGGTGCTACATTTTGCCCCCTCTTTAGCGAATTTTCTGAAGAAAATGCGTTAAAGATGAGTTCTTCTCGATCTACGAGAAAGCAAAAATTATTTCCATTTTTAGGCGACGATTCTTGGTCGAATCGTACTACAGCTTACTATGGTGCCCCCTCCGTGTTTTTACCCAAATCGAACGTTTGAGGTAAAAAAGCAAAAAAGCAAAATTATTTTTGAATTATTTTTGAATAAAATTAAGAAAAATAGGGTAAAACCCTAATTCATTTTTACTGTTCATTTTTCTGGTTTTAGAGCTCTGGAAGCAAAAATGGTGGAGACGACGCACATATCAACAGAGGTCCGGCGCGGGCTACGGGTAAGAGTCTAAACTTAGTTTAGAATGCTTTAAGTTGATTTTACATGCTTTTTAGGTAAATTTTAATCAATTTTTGAGCATCGTGGCCATTTTTGGGCCATCGACGTCGTCGGGATGAAATTGTCCCGATTTCGACGAAATCGTCCCAATTTCGCCAATTTCGTCTAAGGACAAAATCGGCGAAAGGGGGACGATTTCGTCAAATTAGGGACGATTTCGACCTGCAAAATCGAAAACTATTATGCTCAAATTTGGGACGATATCATCCAATAGTGGACGATATCATCAATTGCATAAAATTGAACTTATTTTACTTGCCTTATTAATTACTTGAATTTGTTATTAATGATTGTTTGTTGTTTTGTTGTTTATGTTGTAGAGAGGTTTGCTAAAAAGCAAGGAATGGGAGTATGGAGGTTTGAGAGATGACTTGGCCACTCTTACACAGGCAGAGCGGGATCAGCTGGCATAGGCCGGCTTACAGCATGTGGCAGAGATGCCACAAGTGTCTACAAATATGGGGCTACTGACAGCCCTAGCAGAGAGATGGTATCCGGGTTCTTCCTATTTTTGGCTATCGACAGGGGAGATGACTCCCACTCTAGAGGATGTATGGAGGATTCTGAGAATCCCCATACAAGGACGGTTGATCACTCCTACGGCCAATCAGGGCCATGCTATGGGACAGTTGTGCGGTGACCCGAGCTTCACCCTGGAGAAGGGTGGAGTGAACATCAAGGCACTACGCCAGATGCCTGGGGCATCTAGACTCACACGGGTTCTAGCTAGAGTGGTTGGTGGACTTTTGTTGTGCCACCAGAGCGGGTGTAGGGTGCCATGGATGCTCACAGATGTGATCTACGACATGCGAGACCATGGCTACAGGTTTTCTTGGGGCAGCTTTGTGCTATGCCAACCGTATAGGATCCTGCATGGGGTCGTGTACAAGGGCGGCCAATTTCTGGTGATGACATCACTCCTACAGGTTTGGTGCTACGAGCACATTGCAGTGCAGAGGCCGATAGGGCTTCCTCTAATAGGGGTTGACAGGGAGAGGCCCCGAGTTTTCTACTGGTGGCTCCGGAGAGGGTCACAGTGGCGGATCGACCTTTCGATGTCCCGAAGACTGCTAGATGACCTAGTCTCGGACCAGATCACCTGGAGGCCATGGAGGGAGCACCTAGGGTGGGCCGAGGATGGACAAGAGCTGGCTCGCATCAGGCGAGTGTGCTGGATTTGGATGGAGAGGGGAGAGGTGGAGCTCCACCGCTATGACCGAGTTTTGCGATAGTTCGGTCTACAACAGGGGATCCCATCTCTCAGGGATTATGAGTTTTCTCGGACTGTTCGGGATAACACTACAATTAGCGGGGCTCCAGACATGCAACGCTTCTGGAGTCAGGACTCGGATGATGCCCCCATTCAGCCAGTGGATGGGGACGACGTAGGGGTTGTAGATGGCTACGATGCCTAGTACGTAGGCATCCGCCCTCCTCATATGACGAGGGCATAGGGTCCGATTCACGCGGTTGTGCATCGGATAGGGAGGCGGTGCCAAGCGGCTATGGAGGCGGCCCAGGGTCATGGCGGGAGAGAGCCGAGGAGGCCACAGGCACAGGAGAGGCCATGACAGTGGGAGAGGAGGGAGGCGAGACCCCCTTCTCCATAGAGAGAGAGGCCACCATCACTCGATAAGGGCAAGGGTGTCGACACAGGGGAGAGTAGCGAGACAACTACTCTCTGAATGGAGATGATCCGTCTCCAGGCGTAGGTGCAGACCCTACAGGAGGAGGCTGCACAACACCGAGCTAAGGTTACACAACTCTGAGACAATATTGCACACATCAGGGCACGGGGCGGAGGGGCGAGCACTAGGGAGTTGACACGGGCTATTGCCCAAATCACATTCTACCAGACTTTGTACTATTAGTTGGTGCCAGAGGAGGATAGACTACCCCTGCTGGCTAACATCGCAGATCCAATCAGGATCAGGTTATCGAGGACCTCGTCCCAATCGACGACCAGGACTCGTAGTACTACACATATTGCGATGAGTCTGAGAGCTCGAGGGGTTCTCGAGGCTAGAGCACTGCATGGCTTTGTATAGATTGATATGTCGGTTTATTATTTTTGATAGAGGATTGAGTATGCCGAGGTACAGATTGTGGCATACCGATCCAGTTTTGATATGATGTATATATATTGTTGATATATATAGATGATATATTTTTGATCATATGACTTGTGTTATGTGTATGTTTATGATGCTTTTATGTTTGATTGATTGATTTGATGATTCATGTAATTATGTCGTTTGGAAATATTATAATTTTGATGTCATGCTGTAATATTTTAAATGAAATAATCTGATGTAACAAATTGGTTGTTTGTAATGATGATGTGATAAAAATAAAAAGAGACTTCTAACAATAATTTCAAAGGACATTGTCGCTATTATAGACCATTTCATGGAGTTGCTGCTCACTCGGTCGTCAAGCTAATCCCAGTATAGAAATATTGTTAAAAGTAAAAGAGTGCTTAAGAGACTGTCTTAAGACTTTGGTGCAATGGTGCAAATGATGATGATGATGGTTTGTTTTTCAGATTTCCATAAAAAATAGTATGCATGAAATAATGTTAAAATGATTTTTGCTAGGCATAAATTCCTAAGTGTGATAAAATTTTGGATAATTCCTTAGGAATTATACCATCATTGCAAAATTGAAGGTTGACATAATGACATGAAATAGTGATAATGTGCATGCTTTTTGTTTAAAAGCATAATTGTGTAATAGAATGATTTAAGTCATATGGTTTTCATGATTTTTAAATAAATGGGGAATAAAAATTGTTACAATGGTTTGCGCTAGGCATAGAATATGTAGGTATAGACTTATACCATCATCACGAAAATCAAAGAAAAATAGATAGTTTTATTGCATGGTTGATTTTTTAATAAACAGAAAATATGAAGATGAGGACTTGCGCTAGGCATAAAATTCCAATTTTGGTTTTGGAACTATACCATCGTCACGAAAGTCGACAAAAGTTATATATATATATATAAAAAAATAGATGGTTTTGAAAGAAATTTTTGATTTTTCTATTATATAGTTGTCTTTATGGTAAACAACTCGTACTTGAATTATTCCAAACAAGTTGCAAAAATAATATTTCAAAGTATTTTGAAGACAAAAGTTAGATTTATAAGGAATCCCATGTGCATATGTGAATTCATTTCTGATCTTGATTTATCATAATGATAGACAAAATCTCTCAAATACAAATGTGTGTGCAATTGCATTGTTCATTTACCAGTTTTGAGCAAGATAATATGATACAAGTGATTTGAAGAAACCAAATAAGTGTTCATTAACCATGATGTAGATGCATATAACCATACTAGACTACTATGTAGATCGGATTATCAAGAGCTAGCTAATCCATAAGTAGACATAGGTCTGTACAAAAGAAGGTCGCTAATGTGACAGACATGTCACCACGCTAGGAGTTACCCAAGGCCAAGCAGGTTGGGCACAAACCACCTGTTATGGGGCTTACCTCACAGTTTTTGAATAATTGAGAATTCCAGGGATTCAAGCTCATCAACCCTTCTTTTCTTTTCAAAGGGTAGGGAAAGGGATTTTATTGCTTTCTTGCTTTCGCTTGCTTTTGCTTTCTTTTGAACTTTGCTTCTTTTTCTTTTTGTATTTTTTTTTGCTTGATAGTGCTTGAAATATTGCTGTAATGATATAAAATAACATTTTTCTTTTCTCTTTTTTCTTGAACTTTTCTTTTTCTTTTTTCTATGCTAGGGATACTTGCTCGGATTAGCTGTAGAGCAAGGGATTTTTATTTTGGGTAGGGGTGAGCTTGTCCTTTTGCCAATTCTCAAAGATTCTAGACCATGTGCATGATAGGATAGCAGGGGAAACTTTTCGCTCAAGAAATCACTTCTACTATGTAGCAAAACATGGAAATTACAAATATAATAATTTTATTGTGAAAAGATGTGCTTGGTTTAAGTAAATAACAAGATCAATTCTCTATGCTCAAACTTTATTTAATTAAATTTTGTGGACTTTGATATAAGAGAGATTAGTAATCATGCCAGATAAAATCAAGATATTTATTTTTGTGAGTGTGCAAGTGAGGGATTCCAAATAAATGCTAATTTATCCAAAATAATTTGAAACATATAACTGCAATAATTGTAAGAAAAATATATATAAATACTTTTTGAGAAGTTTTGAGAATGTTGACTCTCTCTTTCTTCTTTATATTGTTTTGGTTTCGAAAGAGTCAAGCATATTGCTGTTTTTATTTTGATCATTATTTTTGTTTTTGTTTTTGAACAAATTAACAAGTGCTATAAATAAATGCAATAGATAATTTTGAAGATTTTGGATGATTTATGAATGTTTTTGGTGTTTTTGAATTTATAAATTGAAAGAAATACAAGATAATGATTTTGAAACAAATAACATGGATGAAATGACCAAATTTATGCATAGTAACGTTTAAGATGCAAAATATTCATGGGTTCTTTAAGTTCTTTACCATCTAAGGTAGATAATTTGTATGCTCCTGATTCAAATTTAGCAGTGATAATGTATGGTCCAAGCCAGTTGGGCTCAAATTTACCTTTAAGGTCCTTAGTTGCATTAGTATTTTTTTTTGAAGATTTTGAGGATTTTGATTTTTTTGTATTTTGATTTTAATTTATGAATTGAAATTGGTGGTATATACAAGATGATCTATATACACTATACAAGGTTATTTGAGTATAGCATGTCTAAGGTTGCTTCAAAATCAAAGGAGGTTTTGAAGGATAATCTGGTTGAGGTGAAGGTAAGAACATAAGGTGATGAATAAAAGGTAGTGATAACAAAAGCTTTGTTATAATGTAGAATAATGTAGCAAAAGATTTGACTTTTATATGTGGAAAATTGATCATGTTACAAAATAAAATGTAAGAAGGATAAGAAGGTTCTTCATTCTTATTATTATCTTCCAAGTCTTGATAAGATGGAGAAAGTATATGTGAAAGATATGCATGGGTGTTATTTGGTAAACAAGGATGATCATATATGGATGAAGAAAAGTGATGGATAGAAGATAATTGTGATAATAGAGAATGTATAGAACTTGATGTTTCAACCATTAAATATTCTTCAAATGGTTTTGGGTCACCATGTATGGTAACACTTTTATTTGCAAGTTCAAACTTCAAACATTGGTGAAGAGTGGAAGGGACAACCCTCATCGTATGAATCCAAGGACTTCTGAGAAGTAGGTTGTAAGGTGAAGGGCAATATGCTACATAAAATAAAGTATCCAGGATCTTGGATCCAATATTAAGGGGAAGAATTATAGTACCTTGAGCTTCTTGAATTTCATTGTTAAAAGATTTTATAATAACATTTGATTCATTAAGATCTTCTTCCTTTAATTTGAGTTTTTGGAATAATTGATAAGTGCATAAATTAAGAGAGGAGTCATTATCTACCATGATAGTTTTAACAGGTGTTTCTTTACTAGATCCTGTAATGTAAAGATAGTAGTCTTCTTGTGGAGTAGAGGAAGGAATATCCTCATCATAGAATGAAATATGGTTAACCTCAAGAGGGTTTACACCATTAATTATGTTCTTAGAGAAAATATGATGAGGAACAAATTGTTGGCTAGGTATTTTGAACAAAATTTCCTTGTGATAAATTTGTAATACTTCTAAAAGGGATATCTTTGCTTGAGGATTAATCACTTGTTGTTGGCTATCAAAGTGGATTTCAGATTGAGATTTTGATTCTAAAGATGAGCTTTCTATGCTTACATTCCATTTTGGATCATTCTCTAGAGCCAAAGATAGTTTTGAAGGTTGGTCAAATGAGGAATCCATATCTTGAATATCAGATTGAGTTGATTGAACTTGAGGTTGCTCATTTGTAGTTTTTGTTACAATATTAATAATATCATCATGATGGGACACATTAACATGCAATATTTGATTGGTTTCTTGTTGTTGATAATTGAATAGGGGTTCTTGGGAGATCCCCATGTCTTGATTGATTATTGGTATTTGTTGTGTAGGAGTTTGATTGTTTATTGGAGATTTATAATCAGTTGTAGATTGTAATTCCTTTATATTAAAAAGACCCTTATCAATCAAATCTTGAATTGCACATCTTAAATCTTTACAATTTTGTGTCATATGTCCATCTACTCTATGATATTCACAATGTAGCTCAGGTTTAAACCAATCTGATGTGGTATCAGATTGTCTTATGGAAGGAAGTTCAATCTTATTTGTGTCAAGTAAATACTTGAGAATTATATCCATTGGTTGATTGAGCTTAGTAAATTTACGTGATGAAGGTTTTTGAGAGGTTTTTGATAAATGCCTTAGGAATTTCGTCATAAAAGGACCTAATGGTTTCTCACCTCTACTTTCTTTATTATGGGTAGAATGATGATAGGAAGATTGCGAAGTAGGAGGTGAGTGCATGGTAGAATTGGAAGAATAAGTATTTTCTTGTTGAAATGGATGTGTTGTATTGAAAGAAGAATATTGAAAGGGTGGTGGAGGATTATATGTGGATTGATAGACATAATATGGATATATGGGAGAATAGATAATATCATTATGAAGAGGATTGGAAAAGGGATTGTTTTGTTGGGTTATGGATGAAAAATAAGAAGAGTGTGATGGAGGTGATGTTGAATAGGGATGAGGTTGGTCATAATCAACAAATGTATTTAGCTGAATTCTTCCAACATTACTGATGGGCTCATATTGATTTGAGTAAAAACTCATGGTTTCTTTAGTACTTCTAAAAGTAATATTTAGTATCTACTATTTAGAATTGAATCTAAAACATACAAACTTGAAATGATGATTTTGTTACTTTTTTTTTTTGTATACATATATATTTTTTTTGTTTTTGTTTTCAAAAGGTTTTGAATAAAAAGATGCCTATGTTATTCACGTCGGGTTCACCAAAATGTATCGCTCCAAATTTTTTGCATCCCTACCTTCAGGCTATAGGATCCGTGCCCGGAAGGAGGATGGGAAAAGGATGGCGCGGTACCTCGGACTGAGAGGACTTGCGAAGGTCCCGCCTCTCAGGGGAGGTGTATTATGGTGATTTTTCGATGGATGGTGGGTTCACCAAGAAACATTTGAATGGCAGTTTCCATGCCTAGGTTTGGAATGTGTTTTATGTGTTCAATTTTATCCTTAAACATTCAAATCCTAGGTTTGGCCAAAATGCATCTAAGCTATTCTATATGAAATGCAATTTAAATGAATACAGAAAACAGATTTGAAGACGAAAAACAGAGAAATTACAAGATGGATAAACGAGGAATACCTGATCCGGATGTCTGATGAAGGTTCTGATTTTTGAAGCAGTCAGGATCGCCTAGAATTTGACAAGATCATCCGATATCGACAAGATCATTCGAGATCCGACGAATTCGTCGAAGAATTCGTCAGAGACCTGCAAACAGAGAACAGGTGCAAAATACAGAGAATGCAACTATGATAACAGAGGGAAATGATATAAAATGACAGATAAGAATATTAAAATGAAACTTAACAACAAAAATAAGAATGCATTATGCCAATCTGATGACAATTTATGCCTTAATTATGCATTTTATCTACATGGGTGAACTCCAAGATGCAAAATAATAAGGAATAACGATAGAACTAACTTAAATGCAGAATAAAACAACAAAAGGTATGAGAGAAATGCAAACTTCGGGCACCGATTGCCCCCAATGGGATTGCGATCGAGATCGTCTCGAAGCAATGAAATCATCTCGAATTATGACAGGATCGTCCGAGATTTGAACGAGATCGTCTGCGATGATCTGAGCTTGCTCCGGCTGAAAATCAATGAGGTCCCTACAAGAAAACTTCAAAATAACAAATGCAAAATGATGCTCTAGGTATGTCTAGTGCATGGAAATTCAAGTTACAAGGAATTTCAGCCGAGGGGTTGGGAAGGGAAGGTCCTAAGGATTAAATAGGCTTAGGGGAGTAGTTAGGAGGTTGGAGATCATCCCTATTTGGGAGATCTCCAATGGGGAGGGTCCCTAACGGCGCAGACACGCTTCTACCCAGATTAGAGACCCGTTGGAACAGAAGCTAATTATGCAAAATTAGTTTTGGGACAAGATCGTCTGGACGTCCTAGCCCAGACGAAATTGTCAGATCTAGGGCGATATCGTCTGATCGACGATGATATCGTCAAACGGTCAAAACAACCTCTAAAAATGGCATGGAAAAGGGGGAAACGGATTACCCGACGGTTAACGGGCGATTTGGGAGGTTAAAATTTGAATTTAAATTATTTACTAGGGTGAATGTAATTATTACAATTTCACTACACCAATTTTAGGGTGCTATAGTCACCTTAGGTGAAAGGTGTTGTTACTTGTTCATTTTGTGAGTAGTGGTCTAGAGTAGAGGTCATTGGAAAAAGGACAAGATCACCCTCTACCCGAAGAGATCCCTTGTTTAAATCAAAATGAGCAAAATCCTAGAGTCAAATCCTATTCTTTGCAAAAAAAAAGTATATACAAAATTGTATCGCTCCAAATTTTTTGCATCCCTACCTTCAGGCTATAGGATCCGTGCCCGAAAGGAGGATGGGAAAAGGATGGCGTGGTACCTCGGACTGAGAGGCCTTGCGAAGGTCCCGCCTCTCGAGGGAGGTGTATTATGGTGATTTTTCGACGGATGGTGGGTTCACCAGGAAACATTTGAATGGCAGTTTCCATGCCTAGGTTGGGAATGTGTTTGATGTGTTCAGTTTTAGCCTTAATCATCCAAGTCCTAGGTTTGGCCAAAATGCGTCTAAGCTATTCTATATGAAAGTGCAGATTTAAATGAATACAGAGAACAAAATTAGACAGAAAACAGAGAGAAAAAGCTAAATTACAGAGCCATACCTGATCCGGATGTCTGATGGAGATTCTGATTTTTGAAGTAGTCAAGATCGTCTGGGATTTGACAGGATCGTCTCCTATCTGACAGGATCATCTGAGATCTGACGAATTTGTCAGACGAATTCATCAGAGACACTGCAAACGAGAGAAACAGATGCAAAATACAGAGAATGCAACTATGATAATAGAGGGTAATGATGTAAAATGGCAATAAGAATATTAAACTGAGAATTATCAAACTAAGACATGAATGCATTATACTGATCTAGATGACAATTTATGCCTTTATTATGCATTTGAGCTACATGGGTGAACTCCAAGATGCAGAATAATAAAGAATAACCATAGAATTAACTAAATGCGAGGATAATGCAATGGAAAAGAGTGGAGGAAATGCAAACTCTGGGCACTGATTGCCCCCAATGTGGATCGCAGTCGAAATCATCTCGAATTGGGTCGAGATCGTCCGAGATTGTACGAGATCGTCTAAGACGAATTGAGCTTGCTCCGGCTGAAAAACAATGAAGTTCCTGCAAACAAACTTGGAAAAATACAAATGCAAACAGTGATTTAAGATGGTCTAGTGCATGTAGAATTCGAGTTACAGGGAATTTCAGCCAGGGGGATGCTAAGGGGAGGGCCTAGGATTAAATAGGCTTAGGATAGAGGTTGGGAGGTTGGAGATCATCCCTATTTGGGAGATCTCCAACGAGGAGGGTCTCTAACGACGTAGACACGCTTCTGCCTGGATTAGAGACGCCGTTGGAACAGAGTCCAATTATGCAAAAATCAGTTTTGGGACAAGATCGTCTGGACGTCCTAGCCCAGACGAAATCGTTCGATCTGAGGCGATATCGTCTGATCGGCGACGATATCGTCAAACGGTCAAAACAAACTCTAAAAATGGTGCGAGAAAGGAGGAAACGGGTTAAACGGCGGTTTGGGAGCGGTTTTGGAGGTTAAAATTTGAATTTGAATTATTTACTAGAGTAATTGTAATTATTAAGGTTTTACTGCGCCAATTTTAGGGTGCTACATTTTTCCCCCTCTTTAGCGAATTTTCTAAAGAAAATGCGTTAAAGATGAGTTCTTCTCGATCTACGAGAAAGCAAAAATTATTCCCATTTTTAGGCGACGATTCTTGGTCGAATCGTACGACAACTTACTATGGTGCCCCCTCCGTGTTTTTACCCAAATCGAACGTTTGAGGTAAAAACACGGAAAAGCAAAATTTTAAAATGTTTTTAATTGTGTTTTGAATAAAATTAAGAAAAATAGGGTAAAACCCTAATTCATTGTTACTGTTCATTTTTCTGGTTTTTAGAGCTCTAGAGACAAAAATGGTCGAGACAGCGCACAGATCGACAGAGGTCCGGCGCGGGCTACGGGTAAGAGTCTAAACTTAGTTTAGAATGCTTTAAGTTGAATTTACATGCTTTTTAGGTGAATTTTGAGCAATTTTTGAGCATCGCGGCCATTTTTGGGCCGTCGACATCGTCGAGATGAAATCGTCCCGATTTCGACGAAATCGTCTCAAGTTCGCCGATTTCGTCTAAGGGCGAAATCGGCGAAAGGGGGACGATTTCGTCAAATTAGGGACGATTTCGGCTTGCAAAATCGGAGACGATTTTGCTCAAATTTGGGATGATATCGTCCAATAGTGGACGATATCATCATTTATATAAAATTGAACTAATTTTACTTGCATTATTAATCACTTGAGTTTTTATTAATGATTTTTATTGTGTTGTTGTTTTTATGTTGCAGAGAGGATTACTAAAGAGCAGAGAATGGAAATATGGCGGGTTGAGAGATGACTTGGCCACTCTATCATAGGCAGAGCGGGATCAGTCGGCACGAGGTCGGCTTACGACATGTGGCGAGAGATGCCACAAGTTTCTACGAGACATGGGGCTACTGACAACCCTAGCAGAGAGGTGGTATCCGGGTTCTTCCTATTTTTGGTTACCGATAGGGGAGATGACTCCCACACTGGAGGATGTATGGAGGATTTTGAGGATCCCCATACAAGGATGACTGATCACTCCTATGGCCAATCAGGGCCATGCTATGATGCGATTGTGTGGTGATCCGAGCTTCGCCCTGGAGAAGGGCAGAGTGAACATCGAGTTGCTATGTCAGATGCCTGGGGCATCGAGACTCACATGGGTTTTGGCCGGAGTGGTAGGTGGACTTTTGCTATGCCACCAGAGTGGGTGCAGGGTACCATGGGTACTGGCAGATGTGGTCTATGACATGAGAGACCATGGCTACAGGTTTTCTTGGGGGAGCTTTGTTCTATGCCGATTGTACAGGATCCTGCATGGGGTCGTGTACAAGGGCGATCGATGTCTGGTTATGACATCGCTACTACAGGTTTGGTGCTGGGAGCACATTGCGGTGTGGAGGCCGGTAGGGCTTCCTTTGATAGGGGTTGATGGGGAGAGGCCCCGAGCTTTCTACTGGTGGCTTCGAAGAGGGTCACAATGGCGAATAGATCTACCGATGTCCCGGAGACTACTTGATGACCTTGTCCTCGACCAGATCACCTGGAGGCCTTGGAGAGATCATCCAGGGTGGGCCGAGGATGGATAGGAGCTGGCTCACGTCAGGCGAGTCTGCTGGCTGAGGATGGAGAGGGGAGAGGTGGAGCTCCATCGCTACGACCGAGTTTTGCGATAGTTCGGTCTATAGTAGGGGATCCCATCTCCTGAGGGATTACGAGTTTTCTTGAACTGTCCGGGATAACACTATAGTTAGCGGGGCTCCAGATATGCAGTGCTTCTGGAGTCAGGACATAGATGATGCCCCCATTCAGCCAGTGGATGGGGATGACATAGGGGTAGCCGACGGCTACGATGCCTGGTACACAGGCATCCGCCCTCCTCGGATGACGAGGGCTCAGGGTTCGATTCATGTAGTTGTGCATCGGATGGGGAGGTGGCACCAGGCGGCCATTGAGGTGGCCCAAGGTCATAGTGGGAGAGAGAAGAGGAGACCACAGGCGTAGCAGAGGCCACGACAGTGGGAGAGGAGGGAGGAGAGACCCCCTTCTCCATAGAGAGAGGCCACCATCACCCGATAAGGGCAAGGGTGTTGACACTAGGGAGAGCAGCGAGACAGTGACTCTCCGAGAAGAGACAGTCCGTCTCCAGGCATAGGTGCAGACATTGTAGGATGAGGCTGCACGCCATCGAGCTGAGGTGACACAGCTCAGAGATGAGATTGCATGCCTCAGAGCATGGGGGGAGCGAGCACTCAGGAGCTGGCACGGTCGATTGCTCAGACCACATTCTACCAGGGTATCTACTTCCGAGATGGTGCCGGAGGGTAGGAGGGTACAGCTACCAGTCGACATTGCTAACCCGATCAGGATTGGGTCATCGAGGACTTCATCTCGATCGATGACTAGGACTCGCAGTACCACACATACTATGATGGGGCCACCTCGTCCACCTCAAGGCGGGGGAGGAGATGAGGCTGAGAGCTCGAGGGGTTCTCGAGGCTAGCTACTACAGATTGCACTACACAGATTGATATATAGTATTTATTATTTTTGATAGAGGATTGAGTATGCCGAGGTACAGATTGTGGCATACCGATTCGGTTTTGATATGATGTATATATATGGTTGATACATATATAGATGAGATATTTTTGATCATATGACTTGTCTTATGTATTTTTATGATGCTTTTAATGTTTTGATTGATTGATTTGATGATTCATGTAATTACGTCGTTGGAAATATTATGGTTGAAATGTCATGCTTAAAAAATTTAAATGAAATAATCTGATAGAACAAATTGGTTGTTTGTGATGTGATGATTTGATAAAAAAATAAAAGGGACTTTTAACAATAATTTCAAAGGACATTGTCGCTATTATAGACCATTTCATGGAGTCGCCGCTCACTCGGTCGTCAAGCTAATCCCAGTATAGAAATATTGTTAAAAAGTAAAAGAGTGCTTAAGAGACTGTCTTAAGACTTTGGTGCAATGGTGCAAATGATGATGATGATGGTTTGTTTTTCAGAGTTTCATAAAAATAGTATGTATGAAATAATGTTAAAATGATTTTTGCTAGGCATAAATTCCTAAGTGTGATAAATTTTTTGGATAATTCCCTAGGAATTATACCATCATTGCAAAATTGAAGGTTGACATAATGACATGAAATAGTGATAATGTGCATGCTTTTTGTTAAAAAACATAATTGTATAACAGAATGATTTAAGTCATATGGTTTTCATGATTTTTAAATAAATGGGGAATAAAAATTGGTACAATGGTTTGCGCTAGGCATAGAATATGTAGGTATAGACTTATACCATCATCGCGAAAATCAAAGAAAAAATAGATAGTTTTATTGCATGGTTGATTTTTAATAAACAAAAAATATGAAGAGGAGGACTTGCGCTAGGCATAAAATTCCAATTTTGGTTTTGGAACTATACCATCGTCGCGAAAGTCGACAATATATATATATATATATATATATATATATATATATATATATATATATATGTGTGTGTGTGTTGTGTTTTGATTGTATGGTTTTGAAAGAAATTTTGATTGTTTCTATTATGTATGTAGTTGTCTTTATACTAAACAACTCGTACTTTAAAGAAGAAAATGAATTATTCCAAACAATTTGCAAAAAAATATTTCAAAGTATCTTAAAGACAAAAGTTAGATTTATAAGGAATCCCATGTGCATATGTGAATTCATTTCCAATCTTGATTTATCATAATGATACACAAAATCTCTCAAATACAAAATGTGTGTGCAATTGCTATGTTCGTTTACCGGTTTTGAGCAAGATAATATGATACAAGTGATTTGAATGAACCAAATAAGTGTTCATTAACCATGATGTAGATGCATATAACCATACTAGACTACTATGTAAGTCGGATTATCAAGAGCTAGCTAATCCATAAGCGAGACATAGGTCTATACAAAAGAAGGTCGCTAATGTGACGGACATATCGCCACGCTAGGAGTTACCCAAGGCCAAGCGAGGTTGGGCACAAACCACTGTTATGGGGCTTACCTCACGATTTTCGAATAATTGAGAATTCCGGGGATTCAAGCTCATCAACCCTTCTTTTCTTTTCAAAGGGTAGGGAAAGGGATTTTATTGCTTTTGCTTTTGCTTTCTTTTGCTTTTCTTTTGTATTTTTTCTTGATAATGCTTGTAATGATATAAAATAATATTTTTCTTTTTCTCTTTTTCTTGAACTTTGCTTTTTTTTTTGTTCTATGCTAGGGATACTTGCTCGGATTAGGTTGTAGAGCAAGGGATTTTTATTCCGGGTAGGGGTGAGCTTGTCCTTTTGCCAATTCTCAAAGATTCTAGACCATGTGCATGATAGGATAGCAGGGGAAACTTTTCGCTCAAGAAACCACTTCTACTATGTAGCATAGCATGGACATTACAAATATAATCATTTTATTGTGAAAGGATGTGCTTGGTTTAAGTAAATAACAAGATCAATTCTCTATGCTCAAACTTTATTTAATTGAATTTTGTGGACTTTGATATAAGAGAGATTAGTAATCATGCCAGATAAAAATCAAGATATTTATTTTTGTGTTTGTGAAAGTGAGGGATTCCAAATAAATGCTAATTTATCCAAAATAATTTGAAACATATAACTGCAACATTTGTAAGAAGAATATATATAAATACTTTTTGAGAAGTTTTGAGAATGTTGACTCTCTCTTTCTTCTTTATGTTGTTTTGGTTTCGAAAGAGTCAAGAATATTGTTGTTTTTTTATTTTTATTATTATTATTTTTTTGTTTTTTGAAAGAATTAACAAGTGCCATAAATAAATACAACAAGTAGTTTTGAAGATTTTGATGATTATGAATGTTTTTGGTGTTTTTGAATTTATAAATTGAAAGAAATACAAAATAGTGATTTTGAAATATTTTAAACAAATATATACAAGGATGAAATGACCAAATTTATACATAGTAACGTTTAAGATGCAAAATATTCATGGGTTCTTTAAGTTCTTTACCATCTAAGGTAGATAATTTGTATGCTCCCGATTCAAATTTAGCAGGTGATAATGTATGGTCCAAGCCAGTTGGGCTCAAATTTACCTTTAAGGTCCTTAGTTGCATTAGTATTTTTTTGATTTTCTTTTAAAACAAGGTCGTCGATCTCAAAGGATCGATGACGAACTTTTTTAGCATATGATCTTTTAAGCTTGTTTTGGTAGGCACGGAGATGCTCCAAAGCATTGATGTGTTTTTCATCTAGGAGTTCCAGCTGACTGAGTCTGCCAGCTCGATATTCATCTCCTACTTCGGTATCTTGAAGTAGTAGAGCCAAAGAAGGAACTTCTAATTCAAAGGGAAAAATGGCTTCAGCACCATAAACCAAAACAAAAGGTGAAGTTCCAGTGGGGGTTCGAACACTAGTTCGATAGGCCCACAAGGCTGGATATAATCGAATGTGCCGATCGCGGCCGATTTATTGACCAATATTTTGAGAATTTTGATTAAGGTTTTGTTAGATGCTTACGCTTGACCATTACCCTGAGGATAATAGGGAGTGGACCAGCGATGTTGAATCTTATATTTTTGGCATAATTTTTTAACATCTTTATTTTTGAAACAAGTTCCATTATCAGAGATGAGATTTGCAAGAATTTCGAACCTACAAATGATTTGATTAAAAATAAATTTAGAGACTTGTGTGCCGATGCAGGAAGCTAAAGGCATAGCTTCAACCCACTTCGTGAAATACTCGATGGCGGTTATGATGAATTTGTGTCCATCAGATGACACAGGATTGATTTTGCCAATAATATCTAAACCCCATTTTGAAAAGGGCCAAGGAGATGAAATAGCCTGCAGTTCTTGTGCAGGCGCATGGACAAGGTCAGCATGTTTCTGGCACTTGTCGCAATGGCGCACATAATCATGTGCGTCATTCTCCATGGTAGGCCAAAAGTATCCTATCCTAAGGAGCTTTTTAGCAATGACACTACCACTGAAGTGTCCTCCACAAGATCCATCGTGGGCTTCACTCAAGGCTGATTTGGATTCTTCTAAATTCAAACATCTTAATAGGATACCTTCAAAAGATCTCCTATATAAAGTATTGCCAATTATTACAAATCGACTTGCTCGTCTACGTAATAACCGACGCTGGTTTCTATTAGAATTGGCGAGGGAAAGTCCCATTTTGGAGAAAATCAAATATATCCATATACCAAGGATCGGGAGTAGTTTCATTGATTAGAAACACATCCAAAGGTTCTAAGCATGACTTATTTGAAGCGGGTTCCCGGAGTCGACGAATAATGATAGTGGCATATTCGTCATCTAACTCCAAGGGTAGGAGAGATGCGATTGCGGCCATAGCATCGTTTGCACGGTTGCAAGTTCGAGGAATAGCTTCCAAGGTAACTTGATCAAATAGAGACATTAATTGTAAAACATAGGCTTTATATGGGCGCAGTTTATCATCTCTGGTCTGATAAACTTCATTAATTTGGTTTATAACAAGTTGAGAATCACCAAAAACTAACAGATGTTTAATTTTTAGCGCCAAGGCAGCTCGTAATCCAAGGATTAGAGCTTCATATTCAGCAGTATTGTTGGTGCAAGCAAATGTTAATTTGAAGGACAGGAGGAATAAGATGTTTTTGCGGGGATATTAAAATAATACCCGCACCAGCCCCACTCATGCATCGGGCTCCATCAAAGTATAAGGACCATTGTTCAATATGGTCTGCCTCTAATTGAAGGCATTCATCAGGAAACTCAATGATGAGGGGATGGGTAGACTCTAAGGGTGCAGCGACTAATTGATCTGCTATGATTTGACCCTTAACGGACTTTTGTCCTATGAACGTGAGGTCAAACTCGCTTAGAGCAAGAACCCACTTGGCTGTGCGACCCGATAAATAAGGTCGACTCATGAGATACCTCAAGGGATCATATTTAGCAATGACATAAGTTTTCTGACTAAGCATATAATGGCATAATTTTTGCATAGCAAACACGATCGCTAGACATAGTTTTTCTAATGTTGTGTAGCGGGTTTCATAACTGATGAAGGTTCGGCTAATATAATAATTAGCACGTTCTCTCTTCGCATCATCAAGCTGAGCTAACATAGCTCCTAAGGCATAATCTGAAGCTAAAATATATAGGAGAAATGGGCGATCAGGTCTAGGCGGTGAAAGCATAGGTGGGTTAAGGAGGTATTGTTTGAGAAGTTCAAAAGCTTCTTTACATTCGTCGTCCCAATTAAAAGGGACATCCTTCTTAAGAAGTTTAAGAAAGGGACCAGTTTTGTCCACCGACTTATCGATGAAGCGACGGATGGCTTGAAGCTTACCTTGTAAACTTCGTAACTCAGATATATTAGTAGGTGCGGGCATATCAATGATAGCCACAATCTTGAGAGGGTCGATTTTGATACCACGTAAAGAAACTAAAACCCCTAATAGTTTACCGGACTTAACTTCGAATATGCATTTGGCTGGATTTAATCGAATAAGATATTCTCGTAATCGATTAAAAACTTTTCTCAAATCATCTAAATGATTATCTTCATTAATAGAGCGAGCTATAATATCATCTACATAATCATGTAGGATATCATGCATCATATCATGAAAAATATAAGTCATAGCTCGTTGATAGGTTGCACCTACGTTCTTTAAGCCAAATGGCATCACTTTCCAACAAAAGGTACCCCAAGGGGTAATAAAGGTTGTTTTAGCCTGATCTTCAGGAGCTATCTTGATCTGATTATAATCGGAGAATCCATCCATTAAGGACATCATCCCACTCCCGACAATAAATTCAATGATTTGATCCATGTTTGGAAGAGGAAAATCATCTTTAGGGCATGCAACGTTAATATCTCTAAAATCTATGCAAACCCTAACTTTGGTGGCTTCTTTCTTGGTAACTGGAACTACATTTGAGATCCATTCAGCATAATCAATATCTTGTATAAAAACAACATTTAAGAGTTTTTCTAACTCCCCTTTGACTAGCAGGGCCACTTTGGGATGCATTTTTCTAAGTTTTTGTTTAACAGGTTTAGCATCCGGATGGACCACTAGGTGATGCATGACTACAGAAGGGTCTAGACCTGGCATATCTTCATATGTCCAAGCGAAGACATCTTCATATTCTTTAAGGAATGCAATGTATTGTTCTTGTTTTTCTTGACTTAATTCTGATCCAATATTGATTATGTGAGGACTATCCTCAGTTCCAATATTAATTTTAATGACGTTTTCTACCTCCATGTGTAGATCTCTTTCAAAGTTAGGTGGGGCGGGTGAAACGCCCAATTATT
This sequence comes from Wollemia nobilis, assembly GCA_028583015.1. Lineage (NCBI taxonomy): Eukaryota > Viridiplantae > Streptophyta > Pinopsida > Araucariales > Araucariaceae > Wollemia > Wollemia nobilis. The sequence continues at coordinate 3,748,423 of JAQPPZ010003177.1, forward strand.
GTAATTCTTGTAAGGTTAATTTGGATAATTCATCTTGAGGATTAGTGGTCTCAAGTTGGGCTATAGTTGGTATAGAACCATCAAAATAAAATCCATTGTGTAACATCTCTTCAACGGAGACATCGTGGAAGATATCTCCTTCCAACTCCTCATCGGACTCAGCAATCATTTCAGGGTAAGCTATGGATAGCATGTTACATGTAAATGGCTGATTTTTTAGAGGCAAATCATCACGCCTATCCAAATAATCTTGATAACATATGATTTGATCATCATCTTCAAAAGGAAAGGGTTGACCCTTACTAGGAAATAGGCCCACACCATAGCGGGCAGGCCACGGTTCTACCTCGAAAGGTTCTTTCATGCCATTTTGGAAAGGTCCCAAGCCTTTCCCTTTATATCCCATTTTAAGCATTATGGGTTTAGCTTTAATATATTCATTGGTAAAATAACATCGAGCATATCCCTCATGATGAGTTTTGATATTCCGAGGGATTCTTCCCCAGTCATATCCTTTATAAATGAAGGCACAACTCCCGACTTGGTAAGTACTTCCCATAGGTTGTGGGAGGCCCAAAGTACGAGGAGATGGTGGCAAGTTATTTAAAATAATTGAATCTTGCATGAAAGCATTTTTTTTTTTGATATTAATATTGTAGATAAATCTGGTAAAAGTTCATCAGAAAGAGCATAAGATGTAGAAGGATCATTCCCTATATCTTTAGATGTGGAAGGTATGATAGATGTTGATAATGTGGAAGTGTTAAGAGATGGGTCTATAGGTTTTGAAATTATAGGGATAGAACATGAAGGATTGGTTGTAGATTGAAGATATTTTTGAGGTTCTAGAGTGGTTTGTTTAGAAGATTGTTGATCTATATATGAGGATGAAATTAATGGAGGGGAAATAGGTGAAGCTATGGGTGTGTGTTTCATAGTTTTAGATGAAAAATAAGAATTAGGATGTGTGGATGACAGAGCAGGGCAAAATTGCACTCCAACAGGTTCTACCAAAGCACACATATCAAAGGGTCTAGGATCACCGTGGATAGTGACCAACTGATTTTTAAATTCGAATTTAACACATTGGTGTAAAGTTGATGGGACAGCCCGCATTGCATTGATCCAAGGATGACCCAAGAGTATATTGTACGATGCGGGGCAATGTACAATAAACATGGTGGTATCTAGAGTTCGAGGACCAACTTGCAATGGGATGGTAATAACTCCACACGTTTCTTGTGTTTCGTCATTGAAAGCTTTGATAATCATGTCAGTTTTCTTCATTTCATCACTTCTAAAGCCAAATCATTGGTAGAAGTCAAAAGTGCAAATGTTTAGAGATGAACCATTATCAATCAGGACTCATTTAATAGCTACATCTCCAATTAGAGCAGTAATATATAAGGGATTATCCTTATGTAAACTGTGTTGTGGGATATCTTTATCCCGAAAGTCAATACAATCAACTTCTCGAGTGATGATAGTATTGGCCATGGCTTCAGGTTGAATATTTTGAGGTACCATAATTTGGCTTAATGTAAGCATCAACTCATCCCTATGGGTAGGAGAAGATCTTAATAAATCCAAAAGGGAAATTCTAGCTGTAGTATTGGATAATTGCTCATTAATATTGTAAGGGGGTTTAGGTTGAACATTGGAAGCATGATTCCCTTTATTGGGATTTTTCAAAACAAATGGAGCTGATCCATCATTTTGGTTTGGTTCTTGTTGAGAATTTTGAGCTTGTTGTCGGGTAACGACTCCAATGGTACCTACAATGTTATATTGAAGACGTTGAACTGGTCTCGGTTGAGCATTTATGGCTTGTTCATTTGGGAGGAATTGATTAGAAGAGGGTCGAGTAGTAACTCTTCTAGGAAATGGTTCTTCTGGAACCATAGCATCTGTGATGGGTTGAATAGGATCTGATTCGTTTTCAGAACTATTCGATTGGTTTGAAGTGATGTCTATTTCACTTTCAGTATCTGATTCTATATCACTAGGATCTGGAGTTTGAATATTATGTAGGGGCCTAGTTGTGACCATGGATAAAGTTGTGTCAAATATTTGAGGATCATGATTAGGTAAATGTCCACTAATGGTTCCTACATATCGGGTAGGAGGAGGAACATTATGATGTTCGATTTGATTGGCCACCTCTTTACCATGTCTTGGTAAAGGGTGTTGAAATATGTCTAATGATTGATTAGCATTTTGATTTTGATTTTGGGGAATGGTCTTTTGAGGATTATTAGGAGCATTTTGTTTAGGTTGGAAGGCTTGCACCTCCATTTCATTATTATCAATCAGATCCTGTATTTTATGTTTCAACCTTTTACAAGCATTGGTAGAGTGTCCAGGCCCTCTATGGAAATCACAGATGTAAATCGACTCATTATCCGGGTATAGTTGGATCAGGTTCCTGGATAGCTAGTAATTGGATCAAACCTCTTTCGAGTAATTGAGGTAAAATAGTTGATAAGGGTTGATTCAATCTAGTAAATTCTTGAGGAGGCTTATCAGGCGGTTTCAATATAAATTTTTTTGTTGTTTTCGTTGCATTGATATTAGCAACATTTCTACTGTCAGTGACTTCGTCACCTACAACTTGTTTGTTTTTATACTGATTTTTGGATGTTTTCTCATCATCCTTCTTCCTAAGTTGGCCTCTCCTAATGAGGGCATCTTCTACTCTTCGAGCTAAATCTATAGCCTGATCGAAGGTAGTTAAAGTAGCGATTGATAGCTCATAAGATATTTGTTCTTGTAAATTATTGATAAAAATGTCCAACATTTCCCTATAAGGTAGCACAAAGTGCAGTTTTCCTATCAATTGCCTCCATCTAGCTAAGAAATCGGCAAAACATTCATCCTTGTCTTGTTTTAAGTTGTATAAATCTTTAATGGTTACATGCCTCTCGATGTAGGCACTAAATTGATGGACAAAAGATTCAGATGTTTCTTCAAAGTTTCTCAAAGAATGAGTGGGCAATTGATAGTACCACTCTAATGCCATTCCACCTAAACTTTTCGGGAACATTTTTAGTAATAGCAAGTCATCATGTGATATATCATGACATGCTATCCTAAACATGCGAAGATGCTCTATGGGATCTTTGGTTCCTTTATATATAGGCAGGATGGGCATGGGAAAATGCTTAGGGTACTGTTGTGCTACAACTATGGGATCCAAAGGTTGACTACATATCTCTCGATAATTGTACGAGGGACGGTAAGGATCTATCTCGGTCCATACGCGAAGCTAACTGTTTCACCATGGCTTCCAGATTACTAGTTTGCCCACCATATTGGTTCGGTAGGGCATTGATATGGGATTTGTGAGCATATGATGGAGGGACATGAAGATTAGATGCTATGTTGCTATTGTGTAAATTGTTGGTAGGAAAGGTGTTATGAAGGAATTTTGAAGTTGTATTATGTTGTATTCCAGATTGTTGAAAATTGGTGTTTGGCTTCATTTTAGGTATTTGTTTACTTGAAGCATATTGATCAATAGTTTGGTGAAGTAAAGCAGTGAAGGAAGTTTTCTTTTGTGTGGGAATGATTTTAGGCTCAATAACAGGTTCCTTAGGAGGTTGGGTAACTTTGTTGTTTTGGCATGTTCTGAATCATAGTGACCATATCTCTATTGGATGGTCCAGCCTTATCACTTTCTTGATCAATGAAAGACAAGGGATTAGTGTGCACATCAAACATATGTTCCATGGCTGCTTGAGTGTCACTAATTTGCCCTTTATCAATACTAACTGCCATATTAAGAGCGCCAATGTTATTATTGAAAAATTTCCAGAAATGATCTAAGTTGTCAAAAGCAATAGTTCCATCTGGAGCTACTCTAGGGGATGAGGATCCATCCTCTTTAACATTTTCTTCTTGTTCATTGTCTTCACCTAGGTCATCTTCTGGTTGATCTAGAGTTTCTCCTTCCAGAATTGGATCTTCAGGAAGGACATTTGGGTTTCTAGTTTTATCTTCTAACCAATCTTCTTCTTCTCCTTCAGTTTGTTTACCATTCCTAAGTTTAGGCATTGTGCTTAATTTAGATTTCAGCAATATATATATATATATATATATATATATATATGCAACAAGCTTAAGAGGTATATATTAATTATATACCTACTACAATATTTAAAATGAAAGGTTTTGGTTTTTGTTATGTTTTTTTTTTTAAGTTTGTTTTTGTAATAATATTGTAAAGATAACAAACAACACAATAAATGCAAGAACTAATACTAAAAGTAATGATCTAGTTTTCTATAAACAATTTATAAATATCATTAATGGGCTCGAGTTCTTTAGGAGTCATGAAGTGTTCTTCTTCAAATTGAAAATTTTCTTTCAAAAATTTAATGAAAAGAGCTATAGTGATATTATTTGTCTTAGATTCTGGTTGATAGAAGTAAAGCTCGTGGCAATACTCTCGATATAACACAGCTCGAGGAACTCTATTCCATCTTTCCCTATCCGTAAGAACAACCTCTTGGTCTTCTACACGACCTAGGAACTGGTGTATAATGGCTACGTTCTCGAGGTATTCCTCGAAGGTGAACAATTCTGAAGACACAAGAGCTCTCCTATAAGCTAACCATCTATGGTAGGATCTCTGAAGTTCATGATAAAAGACGAGTTGATGAGGATCCAGGATTCTATCTAGGACAAGCCTCTTGATTTGTTTAAGTTTTGTTGACCTAGATGAAATGACACTTAGTCTTCTATCAAGTTCGTCCCACAAAAGTTGATTTCTATATGTTTCAGGCACACTAAGCACATAATTGATTTCTATGGCTGCCAATTGGTTTTCAACATTTATAGTAACTTGCTAATATTTTCTTAGGAGCTACCATCTAAACATGATATGCAACTTATTAGTTTTAAATGATTTGAAATGCATCTATGTTTTGGTTGTTTTATTTTTTTGTTTTTTTTTGTTTTCAAAAGGTTTTAAATGCATTCACGTTGGGTTCACCAAAATGTATCGCTCCAAATTTTTTGCATCCCTACCTTCAGGCTATAGGATCCATTTCCGGAAGGAGGATGGGAAAAGGATGGCGCGGTACCTCGGACTGAGAGGCCTTGCGAAGGTCCCGCCTCTCGGGGTAGGTGTATTATGGTGATTTTTCGATGGATGGTGGGTTCACTAGGAAACATTTGAATGGCAGTTTCCATGCCTAGGTTGGGAATGTGTTTGATGTGTTCAGTTTTATCTTTAATCATCCAAGTCCTAGGTTTGGCCAAAATGAATCTAAGTTGTTCTATTATGAAAGTGCAGACTAAATGCATACAGAGAACAAAATTAGACAAAAAATAGAGATAAAAAGATAAATTATAGAGCCATACCTGATCCGGATGTCTGATGGAGATTCTAATTTTTGAAGTAGTCAAGATCGTCTAGAATTTGAGAGGATCGTCTCCTATTTGACAGGATCGTCTGAGATCTGACGAATTCATCAGAAAAATTCGTCAGAGACCTACAAACAGAGAAACGGATGCAAAATACAGAGAATGCAACTATGATAACAGAGGGTAATGATGTAAAATGGCAGTAAGAACATTAAAATGATAATATCAAACTAAGACATGAATGCATTATAACAATCTAATGACAATTTATGCTTTTATTATACATTAAAGCTACATGGGTGAACTCCAAGATGTAGGATAATAAAGAATAACCATAGAATTAACTAAATGCAGGATAATGCAATGGAAAAGAGTGGAGAAAACACAAACTCTGGGCACTGATTGCCCCCAATGTGGACTGCAGTCAAAATCGTCTCGAATTGGGTCGAGATCGTCCAAGATTGTACGAGATCGTCTGAGACGAATTGGGCTTGCTCCGGCTGAAAAACAATGAAGTTCCTGCAACCAAACTTGGAAAAATACAAATGCAAACATTGATTTAAGATGGTCTAGGGCATGTAGAATTCGAGTTACAGGGAATTTCAGCTAGGGGGATGCTAAGGGGAGGGCCTAGGATTAAATAGGCTTAGGATAGAGGTTGGGAGGTTGGAGATCATCCCAATTTGGGAGATCTCCAATGGGGGAGGTCTCTAACGACATAGACATGCTTCTACCCGGATTAGAGACGTCGTTGGAACAGAGTCCAACTATGCACAAATCAATTTGGGACGAGATCATCTGGACGTCCTACGCCAGACGAAATCGTTCGATCTGAGGCGATATCATCTTATCGAAGATGATATCGTCAAACGGACAAAACAAACTCTAAAAATGGCACCGGAAAGGAGGAAACGGGTAAAATGGCGGTTTGGGAGCAGTTTTGGAGGTTGAAATTTGAATTTGAATATTTACTAGAGTAATTGTAATTATTTAAGATTTTATTGCGCCAATTTTAGGGTGTGTCAAATCCTATTCCTTACAAAAAATAAAGTATATACAAAATAAATGGTGATTTTTGTCACTATATATAAGCAAGTATCTCAATAAATTGAAGAATAGAAGGGGGTAAAATTGAATCCCTAGAATGGTCAATACTCAAAGCCATGGAGTGATCCCCAATATAGCAATGGCCTGAATTAATCCTACCTGACATTGGGGTAGATCTAGCAAGTCACAAGTGAGCTAGATTTAGGTGGCTCGGATTGCCTAGTGGTCTAGTCTAACTAAATTCAAGCCTAGGATCAGATAGACATTTGAGGATCCCCAATACAAAAATGGGCTGAATGAATCCCACTTGGCACTGGGGTATGCTTATGCCTTATCTAATACATTCATTTTCACATACAGGGGTAATGAATAGCTTGGTATTTCAGAATGAAAACTTTATTTTTTAGAAGTCTAGTATAGTCATTATACAACTTTTGATAAGTCAACTAGGGTGTTTGAGTTTCATGGAAAACCTCAAAAATTTCCCAAATAGCAACAATCAAATCACAATAATCAAGGATAAAATTTCTCTTTATAAAATTTTGTTTATTAAAGATTGTTCATAATTTAGGTTAGATACTAAATGGATGTTAGAAATGATATTTAAATGGCCACTAACTATGTTACGCATATTATTTTAACTTGTAAAATCTTATGGATAGAAACAATATATCATGACATAGTGCACATGGATGATTAATTGAGTAATTCTTATGATAAGATATATCAATTACAGTTCATGATTATTATACATTATGTGGTGTCATCCAGTAGATTGTCAAACTCATATTGCATTCATACATTATGTTTTAAGTAATTAAAGCATACATGTCCATTTACATAAAATCATCATCATAAAAATTATGCAATACATACATGGCATGAATAATGTCATAGCATCATAAATTAAATGTATACAAGAATTGTAAATTAAATGTGCATTTAACATAAAATATTTCATTCATATACATTCATCATAATTAGTCCATCTACGCACATATATCACTACATCTAATTATACATCACATAGCTATCTAATGCATGTCATATATACATCACATCATATAGCATAAAATAAACATAACACATCAGCATTGCATCCATATGCATATCATAAACATAAAATAAATAAAATCTACACATATAATGAGTCTCACATATCATATCATATATCATATATATATATATATATGTGTGTGTGTGTGTGTGTGTGTGTGTGTGTCCAAAAATAGTACATCGACATATGTCAAAAATACTAGCAAGCTACAACTATATAGGTCCTTGACCGTACACTTAAAAATGGTACAATATCAATCATAGATCCATACTAAGTAGCACCTACACCCCTAATCTATGAGGATCCGGTTGCCCCTATAGCCCGAGTCTATCTTTTCGTGTCAGCATTTGAAGGTGTGGTTCGCCTTTTCCTATGGGAAACTGTGGCTGTCAATTGTCCCCTTCTTGTTCTGGCCGCTACTGGTGGTGGTCTAGCCAACGTTGTTCTTGCCGATTGAAATGTAGCTTCGACAGCTTGCCAGAGGTCGATGTTTGGAGGTTTGACCACTGCTAAAAAGATATCTGAGTTATCCCCTCTAGAAGGCACTACTTGGGCCTTGTATAATCCAACCGCTTCAGGGGTAAGCCCTGCATTCTCCTTTGCAATTGTAGCAGCCTCCAATTGTGGGCCATATACTCCCCACCATTCCAAGTACCTCCTCATCATGGAAGGCCACCCTCGGGATGAACCATAGATGTCCCAAAACTAGATGTCTTCTACTGGATTGACGTAGATGCTAGAATCTCCTTTTACCCTCGTAGATGCCTTCCTGGACTCCTTGGCTGCTTTCATTTCGTTGTGCAGCTACTCAAAATATTTTTGCCTTTTAGCGAATAGCTGCATGTCCCATTCATCCTCCTCTGACTTGGCAAAGGTTATTGTCGCCTTTTGTCGAGCCGACCTGGGCCTCTTTGCCTTGGCTTCTACAAAAAATGTGGTGGCTCATATCGGGGTCTCTTCTTTCTCCTTTGGGTACTTCTCTTTACTTCGAAGGATTTGCTGTGCTGCTATCTCCAGTGGTGATCCTTTGTTATCCTGTCTACTTGGTGTCGACCCCTCAGGCTCTTCTCCTTCTTCAGGCCTGGGGAGGTCCTCCTTATACTCTGGTCCTATCTATTGTGGGAGACCTTCGTCCTACTCTATGTAACTTAGGACAATGACAAGGGGCATTGTAGGACTTCTTTCATTTTCACCCTTGAAAACAGATGAATCCTCCCCTACCCTCGGGATGCTCTATTGGGCATTCGATCGAATCTCCCTTGAAGAGAATACTTGTTTGACGGATGTGGGATATTTTGTCAGCACTTCTTCTGCCCAATAAGTCTGAGTGGCCGCCTCTTGTCTTGCTGTTCCTCTGTCCTGGAGCATTTTATTTTCCACTTGCAACTTCCAGACCATCTACTCGAGCTGAGCGATTCGTCTATCCCTTTCCTCCAATTCCCTTTTATGCTGGTTCTGGCAATCTTCTAGAGTTTGTTGTGCCATCCAACAATTGGTTTTCCATTCGAGCACCTCCTCCAAGGCCACATCAATATAGTCGTTACTCCTAGAAGTTCCTTCATTTTATGGGCTCTGGTTCATTAATTCTCAGAGGGTTTGGGCAGCAACGTCTATCTCTAGGTCACTCTGTCCTTCCTCTATCGAGAGGAATCACCACAGACGTTTCCTCTTGGGGATTGGTTCGTCCTCACCACCAGCGAGTGGCGCTCCTTCCTCCTCATACTCGGCACTGGGGAATGCCCTCTGTCCTCTATGTCTTCGGGCACCGATGACTGCTCTGCCCCTCCTAGAAAATAGGGCAACACCAATTGCCTGATTTTTGTTATCTCCTCTGTAGGGGATGTTTTGTCTTGCCCTAATTCAGCAACCGCATTATGTTGCTCTATTTGGCCGCCATCTCCCTCTGCGTCATGGTTCTGTCTTTATGCTTCTGTGTGGCGGATCAATGCCGATATCAGCCCATGGTGGGCTAAGGCGGATGGTGCCCCTTTCTGGTACCGAGCCGCTTCATATTTTAGAGCAGTCACCAAGTAGAAAGGTATATTTAATTTCCTCCCATGCACTAGGTGATTGAGGAAGTGCACATGATTAATGTTCAGATGGGTATACTTCCCTGTGCATGTGAAGAATCGAGCAATCTGCTCGAACATCTTCCACATATTCATGGGGAGACTATTTTTGAGTAACCCCTCCCTATCTATCTGCACATCTCCTCCTAGCAGCAGTATTTCGGTGTATAATTTTAACACTCCACCCTTGTATGTACATTCCCCCATGAGAGGCAATCCAATCGCTTATGAGATGAACTCAGGGGTGACTGGAATTTCCACCCCTTGTACTTGGGCCATATCGCCCCTCAAAGAGGTCGCAAATTCTTTAGCTGCCTCCACATCTTGGCCCTGAATGACCAGGGTGCAGTATTCGAGCCACCCCTCGGCTTCGAATTGGGTCTTCACTGCCCCTCTAATTCCATCAGTATCACTGGGTTCATTCTTCTTGATCGCATGGTTCTTGGACCTTCCTCCCATGGCGCCTTCTAGTGTTGTATTTTTTTTTGTCCTTCCTTCTTCAGGAAGGCGCCTTCTTATAGAAAATATACCTAACCCAAGCAGTTATGGAAGATGCCCTATCATTGGCACATGTTTTCGGCTTTGGGGGGGATACGATCTCTATGACGACGGTATTTTTTTGGTACTGCGTATTTATAAATAATTATCTAAACGAATTGATTTAATATGCGCATACCTGATTTAGCATTCTTGTCATCATGGTAGCCGCTAATTTTCTAACTTGTGACATGAGGGATGGGTATGGTCATTTGATGTCGCTCATTCGTACGATGCTTCGTTCTGCTCGAGGCATCCGATAGATGTAAATGTCATACGCGAAAGGCATTCTTTGGTACTTTCCCCATGTGGATGGTGCCCTTGTAGCGCCTTTCCAATGTTGTCGATGCTTTTTGTCAAACGGATGCACCTTTCGACTGAAGGAAGTGCCTCTGATTGGCTATCGTCTAGCGGTGGAGGGCACTTTTGTCTACAAGCGTCTTCCCAATGTGGGAGGTGCCTTATTCTGGGTGGCAATTTGATTGGAAAAAGGGTGATCAAGTCTTCCCAATTTTTTTCATGCTACCCATATTCTACCTATGAGCCGGTGTCGGAATGCTGAGCCGAATCAGGCATGGTTTCCCAGATACCTATCCCTCGTGCTGTCAGGTCCTCCACCTACAAAAAGCAATAAAAAAAAAAAGGAAAATAAAGGCAGTTAGATGCGTTCCATTCCTGTTAGGCCCTGGATTAGGATGCCTGCAGCTTGCATGTGGGCGTCGTCCCTACAAAAACACACATTACAAAAAAAAACTATATTAACTAAAAAAATTGGGTGAGCACTTTCATGCCCACCATTTCACCTATGAGAGTTCGATCTAGATCTAGCAAGATGGGGTCTCCCCCATGCCTACTTTGGATTCCACCTATAACATTTCAAACGTATTATAGGGGCGTAGTCGGTGGCCATTGACTATGAACATGGTGTTGCTGCTATCAATTGTCTTAACATGCACTGCCCCGTTCCTAATGAGCTCTACCACCTCATACGACCCCATCCACCTCTGCATAAGTTTGACCTTCCTTTCTTGGAACTAGGAATTGTACAACAGTACCCATTCTCCTACCTAGAACTTCTTTAGCTTGATGTGTTTATCATGCCACTTCTTTATCTGCTTCTGTATAATCTGTGTCCTCTGCAAAGCATCTAGTTGTATTTTGTCTAGCTGATCTAGCTGGCGAATCCTTTGTTTTTGAGCTTCGTCCAAGCTCAAATTTAATTCTGAAGTCATCCTTAGAGTTTTGATTTTTAACTTGATGGGCATCATCGCATTTTTCCCATAGACCATTTGGAAAGGTGTGCATCCTATGGTGGATTTCCATGTGGTGTTGTATGCCCAAACTGCCTTTGGCAACCGTGTGGCCCAAAATTTCTTGTGTTGCTGCACAGTTTTGGTCAGGATGTTTTCTATCTCCCTGTTTGTCACTTCTACTTGCCCGTTTGCCTGCGGATGGTAGGGCGTGGTTTTATTGTGCCAAACTCTATATTGCTCCATCAGCTCCTCAATCAATTTGGAGGTGAATTGGGGTCCTTGGTCTGTTGTTATCTCCCTAGGAACCCCAAATCATGTGAAAATATGGGAAAATAAGAAATTGGTGACCGTTCTTTCCTTTGAGTCCCTTAATGCCTGCACTTCTACCCATTTGGTGATGTAATCTGTGCAGACCAGAATAAACCTCCTTCCCATCGAAGGTGGATTGAATGGTCCCATGAAGACCATGCCCCATTTATCGAAAGGTTCCAGGTGAACCTGGGGCTGCATGGGAATTTCATCTCGATGGGTTGGTCTACCCATCCTCTGGAACTCATCACACTTGCTAGTATGTGCTGTCGCATCCTTGAACAGAGTGGGCCAAAAATACCCAGCCTGCAGGATTTTGTAGGCAGTTCATTTCCTTGCAAAGTGTCCTCCACATGGCTCATCATGACATGCCTTGAGAACTTCTGAAAACTCTTGTTCTGCTATGCATCTTCTTATAATTTGGTCCCATCCTATTTTAAATAGGAGACCATCCATCCAAAGGAATGATGCGCTCTTCTCTATGACTGCCTGCTTTTCTCGGTAGGAGAGAGTAGGTGAGGTCCTTTTGGTGGCCAATTAATTGGCTATGTTTGCATACCACGGAGTTTTTTCACTAATAGCAAATAGATGTTCATCCAAAAACTGATCTTCCATTGCTTGATGATCTGCTGGTATCAATCTGGACATAAAATTTGCCATGACGTTGTCCTTGACTGGTTTATTGACTATAGTAATGTCGAATTCCTGCAATAGCAACAACCATCTGATAATTATGCCACCAATGGCCGGCTTGCTCATTAGATACCTGATAGCCACATTGTCCGTATAGAAAAAGACCTTGTATCCCATTATATAGTGGCAGAATTTGTTTATTGCATGGACAACTGTGAGGAATTATTTTTTTGTCACTGTATAGTTGAGCTCTGCTCCTGCCAAGTTTTTACTGACATAATAGATGGCATAAAATTCTTCACCGTATTTCTGCCCGAGGACTGCTCCGATCGCACCGTTAGACGCATCGCAGTAAATATGCAATGGTATGGCCCAATTCGGTCCTCTCAAGATTGGTGCAGATATCAATTTTTCTTTCAGCAATTGGAACACTTATTTTTAGTCTCCCATCCAATTGAACTCTATGTCCTTAGAAAGTAGGGTGTTCAATGGTTTGGCAATCTTACTAAATTCGATGATAAATCGCCGGTAGTACCCGACTGATCCAAGGAAACTTCTTACCTCCTTCTACATTCTGGGGCTAGGTAGGTCTCTGATGACCTCGATATTTCTCTTGTCTACTTTTATTCCTTTCATAGAGAGGTGGTGTCCCAACACGATGCCTTCTTGCATCATCATAAAACATTTTTCATTACTTAGGGACAAATGATTTTCCTTGCTCCTGTCGAGCACTCTTTCCAGATTTGTCATTGCCTCCTCGAAGGTTTCTCCATAGGCGGTGAAGTCGTCCATGTATACTTCCACCCTGTCTCCTATAATATCATAGAATATGCTAAGCACTGCCCTTTGAAAGGTAGCTGGTGCATTGCATAGTCCAAAAGGCAATACCTTATAGGCAAAAATTCCCCATGGATAGGTGAACGTTGTTTTATCTTGATATTCTTCCCCTATTTGAATCTGGTTGTAACCACTAAAACCATCCAGAAAGGAGAAGTATTTTCTTCTTGAGAGTGTGTCCAAGACCTAATCGATGAATGGGAGCGGGAAGTGGTCTTTCTTAGTCACCTTGTTCAATGCCCTGTAGTCCACGCAGATCCGCCATTTCTCGTTCTTTTTGGGGACCACCACTAATGGTGATACCCATTCACTGTCAGAAATTGGATATATGAATTTGACAGCCAAAAGTTTGTGCAGTTCTTCTTTGACAATGTCTTTCATTGCTAGGTTCATCCTTCTCTGTGGCTGTCGACTAGGAGTTGTCTGGTCATCTAAATAAATCCGATGGGTACATATTTCTAGGTTGATGCCATGCATATCTACGTAGTCCCATGCAAATGCTTGCTAGTGTTTTACTAGAAGCTCTTCCAATTTTTATAGCTGTGTGGGTGTCAACCTGCTATTGACGTTTAATATCCTCCCTGGCCCAACGTGTATCTGTCAGTTGTGCTGATCCTGGGCGCCAATCAACGGTGATCCAGGTGTGGGGGTGGACGATTCTCCATGGAGAAACTCCATGATAGCACCATACTCGTCCTCTTCTACCACCTCCTCTAAGGTCATCACTAGCTGGATTATGGACAACTCCATAGTTCCATGCTTGGTGATCCTGGGTTCTTCTATCGAGTCCATAGACTAAGCTGGCGATGAAATGGTCAGCCTTTTGATGTTTTTCATGTTGGAGATGGTCATTAGCCCATCTCAACAGCTGATGTAAGCATCAGCTATTGCCAGCCATGGCCTCCCCAAAATGTGGGTAACTGCCTAGCCTAGTCTTGGTTTGCAAAACTAAAAAAATTGCTAGATATTCCCATGCACTGACTGTTACGATCACATATTCTAGCATCCCTTTCGACGACACCATTGATTGATCGGCTAACTGTAGCACTGTCATGGTTGGCTTTAGGTTCGTGAGTTGTAGCTTTTGCATGGTCTCTTGAGGCATCACATTGATGGTTGCCCCAAGGTCAACCAATCTGTTGGACAGGGAATGTCCTCCAATTTTTATGATTAGCACTGGGCTGCCTGGATCTGCATACTTTGGATGATGTGTTTTACCCATCATTAGATTTTCCAGTTTACCCACGATGTTGATAGTATGGGTATCTTTTCATCCTGGTCTCCTTAGACACATTTCTCTAATTGCCTTTGTGTAAATGGGGACATCTCGAATTGCTTGAAATAATGGGATTGTCACCGTGAGATTCTTCAAGCTCGACAAGATGTCAAATTTTTGTTGTGTTGTTTTTCTTTGTTCCTGCAGTCGGCTAGGAAATGGAGCCTCTGCTCTCTCAAGTGCTTTTCCCTCTTCTACTAGAGGTTTCTCCTCTATTTCTTCCTCCTCTTCTACTAGTGGAGGTGTCTCTACTATTTCTTCCTCCTCTTCTACCAGAGAGCAGTGTCTCTACTCCTAGCTGCCTACCTGATCTAAGATGAATATTGTACATATGATACATCTCACCTTCTACATTGTATTTCGACTAATTTACTCTGTTGTTTGGGTTTGCTGTCGGTTGTGCTGGTAGCTGTGCAGGTCTCACTACTGGCAATGCTAGTAAGTTATGTTGGATGTGAGCAGGTGCTGCACCCTGTGGAGTCTGATTCCACACATTATGGCCTCTCCACTACTACCCAGGATATGGCTATAGCATCCATGGCTGCTAATTCAGAAATGTTGTTGGGGGTGCGTTAGTCCAAGGTGATGGTCCCCATCACCCCATATTAGGTGGTTGAGGGGGTCCTTGGTGCATGTATGAACCTCCCCCATATGATGGCATCCTGATTGGTATATTCCTCATGGGGGGCTGTGGCCAACTCTTCCTATTGCCTATGAAGTAGGCCTTCGTTCTCTCAGCCGTTTCCTAGTTACTGGGCAGTTGTGGGCATAATCGAGTTTTATGATTCAGCCTAAAAATTGTGCATACTCTGACCTTTTTTTCTAGACATGCATTCTTTGCATGTCTTCCTCTACATTTTGGGTAGAAATAGGCTAATGCTGCATCATTTTATTGTTTCTTCTTTTCTAACAACAGCGTATCCATCTACAGTGCTATAGATGAGAGCATTTCGCTCTTCAAATCCTCCAACATGTTGCCTATTTCTATTTTGGTGACTGAAGCAGTCGCCTTCATGGTTTTGGTGGTGATTTTGCCTCACATTCTCAAGTAGTTCCGACATAATTTTCGGATGTCATCCATAGCATGCTGATAGACATCACCTCCAGAGATCATGTTGAGAGCCTCCAGTGACTCATTGGTAAGTCCCCTAAAAAAGATGATTTTGAGGGACTTATCAGATAGCTTCGAGTGAGGGGACCATTGAAGATTAAAGTTGAATCTCTCCCAATACTCCTTGAGAGACTCATCTTCTATTTGTGTCATGCTCAGGACTTCCTCCCTGGAGTCTCTTGCTCTCCTAAAATCTTGATATTGCTCTAGAAAGAGCTTCTTCATCTGGTCCCAGCTGGTGATGTGTTTGTCTCCCATACCAATGAACCATCGCAGAGCTACATCGTCTAATGTAGAAGGAAATAATTTCAACTTCTATGTGTTTGATTTGTAATCCACAGACCTACATAAAACATCAAACTTGAATAAAAATAGGTCAGGGTCCTCAGTCGGGTGTCCTTTGAAGGATGAAAGGTGAGCAGGGGATATGTTTTTCATTTTGGTATCTCCTACTCCCTCCTCTATTGGGAAACTAAATCCAGATGAGACTTCATCATTATCTACCATTTTTTCAAGAAATGTGGTTTCTAATGTAGCGTTTATGGCATTCCGATCATTTAAAACTTTTCGAGTCAATGCTCTAAGGTTGTTTGGCGAGATCGTCTGATCCTCCACAGCCTTCCACAACAAGGCTTCCTCTAGAGGAGTCCTATTAAATAGGGGATTTGTGATGATTCATTCATCCCCTTGTTGATGGGATGAGGTGACACTTTGCACAAAGTGTGGTTCCTCACTCCAATGGACTGCTGGTAGGTTGGGCGAGTCTAACTCAAATCCAAAATGCTCGGTTGACTCAGGTCCTGATGTATTAGTTCTTATAAAGCGATCGTCAGGTCCTCTTCTTCTCGAAGAACTCATACAAGGTCAGATGGAAGGTTTTAGGGTATTGTAGGTAATCTAATTAAGACGCTTCCCCGAAAATGGTGCCAAAATGTTGCGGGAAAAACAAGGTGAATGGTTTCCTACTTTTGTAGGAGGTAGAATATTGCTTAGATTATGCCTTGTGTACATCATATGCCAAATACAATTAATCATTAAAAATCCAAGTTTTGCACAAAGACAGATGAAATCCATAAAGTGGTCTAGGTTACCTTACGTGAAAATGTCATCCTGCTCATCCCCCTATGTTAATGGTTCAAGAATGCTGAGAGTTGGCAAAAATACAAGTTCTCCTCACCCAATTTCCCCCACAACAATAAGTGGTTTTCCCCCTTTTTTGTCATCAAAATCCCACATTGTCACATGTTTGCGACAATCTAAATTGCAAACCCCCACAAAGTAAAAATTCAAAGTATAAAAATACAAAAATCAAAAAGTGCACACATCAAAAAGCACAAGAAACAATGATCTCCATCACTCAAAATTCAAACCCCTTGCTCAAGAGAAAAATAAAAAACTCAAAATAAATAGTGATTATTATCACTAAAAATAGAAAAATAAACAGTGATTCTTATCACTCTATATGAGAGAAAGTATCCCAATACAATTTGAAGAAAATAGGGAGTCGAACTTGAATCCCTGGAACTCTCAGCATTTGAAAAACCATCAGGTGATCCTCATTATGGGTTTGGTGGATAGCCTATTCGTCAATGGCAGTAGCCTCCCGCATGACAATATGTCTGCCACATTAGCTTTTGGGCATAGGTGTAGACCAATATTTGCATGTGGATGAGCTAGCTTTGGTAACCTAGATTGCCTAGTGGTCTAGTCATACTTAGTACGAAACCTAGGATGGTGGCATTCATTGGGTGATCCTCAGTATAGGTTTGGTTTAGAACCTACTTGGAACTGAAGGTATCCTTATGCATGTCACAATAATGAACTCACTTGCACACATAGGGATATTAAGTACCTTGCTCATCCTAGAAGATTCATACCTTGTCAAAAAGTCTTGCATGGTTAGTATACAACTTTTGATCAGTTGACTATAGTGTTTGAGTCTCATGAAAACCTCATGGGCATTCCCTAAACATCATGTCATTCATATCACTTCACCTCATTCATTTCAGTTACATTATTCACAAATTCATTATATAAGTCTCATGACATTACATATGAGTTGGTGTAATATACATCGTCTATGGTTCTAGCATGATATGTCATATAGTATACACATTGCATCCTCTAAATAAATAAATCATCCATATCACCATACATCCATGCATGTACAAAATCAAATCAAATCACATTACAAAATATGCATATAGGGTCAATATCCATCATCATCTCTTAAATCAAATTGCATACATTTGCAAACATTTCATAAAACAATAAACACATGATGATAAACCACATAAAAAGCTCATATATATGTGTGTATATGTATAAGACAAAAACATACATCATGTTGCCCGTAGGCTGCAATAAAAGGAGTCCTCAGATTTCACACTGCTAAAACATCCAAAAACACAAAAAGAGTCACACGAGCCACTACCATGGTCACGTAGGACCGATACTATGACTCACACTCCCACATGCAATCGGAGTCCTCTATGAACTCCCATACCTACTACCACATATCCTGTCTACTATTTTCCTAGAACCTGGTACCTCCAACCTAGATGAGGATTGCCCTGTCCTACTATGACGACTCTGGTATGACCCACTGGTAGTGGCATCATCCCATAGACACCCTCCAAGGTGTACTACCTCCATATCCAACTCATTTGCATAGGCCTACCCCTGTTGGCACCATGCTTGGTAAGTCTCTACCATCGAATGGAGTCGTCACCTCTGCCTATAGCCTAGTCACCTCCCCACTACTGGAATCCTCCCATGTAGGACTTTGAGATCACAATTGTGCCTGAAGAGATGCTATCTTGGCCTGAGCCACCTGTACCTAAACTCTTTGTGCTGCTAGCTCTGCCTGTACATCATGCACATGTGTCCATAGGATATCTCTCTCTTGCCTAATCCTAAGTAGCTCATCCCATAGCTCTATCTCTATATCACCATGTGGCATTGATGGTTCCTGCACCTCCTCATCCTCGATAGTATCATCCCCAAAGTCATATCGATCTCCTAATTCTAGGAGAACCGCCTGCTCCCCTACCATGTGTCCTGACCAATCACCTACCTCACCCTGGTCCTCATTAGAAACCTCCTGATATGCCACCTTAGATGCACCTTTCCCTAGTGGCCCCTCTCCATGCCACTATCCTATCACCCACCAAGAATCATACTCCGCTGTTGTCCTAGCATTGTCCACATCTGGAATTTCTACTATAGGATTCGTATCCCATGCCACTGACTCTACTATTGGCCATGCCAATGTCCTATCATCCTCGTAATGTCAATAAGGCATCAGTTCACTGGACATCCCCTGGCATAGCCCAAATTGTTACATCACCTGAGAAAAAGGTAAGTACTCCTGCTTCATGTCATGTCATCCAACAAGCCACCTGCTTTGCCGCACCCCAAAAAGCTATACAATAGCATCTACCCACTCCAAGCAATCTTTGTAGGGCCTCCAGAGCACCTAGCCTACATCGAGTCATGTGAACATATCTACATAGTGATCCACATCACCTATGAATCATCAAATCTATCCCCTCTCTTGATACCTCTACCATAGGATGCCATATCCTATCTCCCTATCTGCCAACTATGCTCGAGTCATCCATGGTAGCCCCTATGGTTTCCCTACAGCTATGTGCTACCATCCCCAACACTACAAAAAAAAGCTACACCCCACACCCTTCTGCCGATGGTAGTGGATCTTGTACAACTCATCATAGAGTTGTGCCAGTAGTGTAGTACCCCATGCCATCACTAGTGGCTCTGCCATAGTGCACCTCACCAACGCAAACACTATCTCCACTATATTCTATGGGAACCTCACTCTAGAAGAGTCAAGTAATAACATATTGTATATGATCATCATAAGTAGTGTATGCCTCACCCCCAATACCTTTGCCTCATGCCAGAATCCTACCAGCATACCCCCCTTCAAGTAGTCTAGCTTTGTTGTCTCTAGATCATAACTGAAGTACCTCTCAAGAACTGCATGTCTCTGGTATCGTGTCATTGTAAAAATCATCTACCCTTATATCAGAATCCAAATAATCCAATAGACATCATCAAGTATCACCATTATCTCCCCCATGGGTAGGTGTAAGGTATTGGTGCGTGGATCCCATAGATCAATTAGGGCAATCAAATATGCACGGTCTCCTATCACAGGCTCTAATCATGTCACCTGCTTGAGGCTGATGGCATCCAGACATTCCTAGTACTCTATGGTCAAGGAATCCCTCATGGAATAAAATAGAGTAGGTACTCAATACCGACTCCTCACCACCTGACAAGGATAAGCAACTCAATAATACAACTCCAAAATGGCCTCAAATGGCCCCAAAAACATTCAAAAGAAAAGACTCAAAATGGCCCCTCTTTGAGGCCGGTTGTGGTCATCCCCCAGGGATAGCCCCCCAAACCTAGGACCATCCCACCAAGGGATGGCTCATGATCAACCCACACTAGCCATACCACCTAGGGATGACTCCAACAAATTGGGCTCGAAAAGGCCTTTCAGGCCATCAAAAATAACAAAAACAAGGCAAAATTAGACCCATAAAATGCAATTTAATTGCACAAAAACATGGATAAAACATAAAATTTGGTACATATATCATAAATTAGGTATAATTACCTACAATCCAATGTGATATACTTCCAAACCAAAAACATGCCATAAAAGCAAAAAAATCAACTCCTAACATTAGGAAAATGCAATAAGAAATACTTGGCATACCCGTATCGCAACAGATCCTCCATTGGATGAGTCCACTTGATGGCTCATGGTTACTATGGGATGAATTTTATAGTTCTCCACTACTCAGAATCACTCTCCTACTCCTCACCTCTCAAAACTACAAAAATAAGCATGCACAAATGAGCCTAGCCCTCATATTTTTGGTTTATATAGAGATACATGGGTCACCACCATCCCAGGGTGGGATGAGAACACATTTGGCCACCTGTCCCACCATGGTATGGTGGTAGAACATGCCCTCATCCCACCCTAGGACGGTGGTAGCAAAAATAGGCCAAAACAGTCCAAAATGACCCAAAATAGGTCCAAAAATGAACCAAAACAATTCAAATTGGATCCAAATTTCACATGAATAAAAATGCAATCATGAGGATCCTAGGAGGGATGGAAAATTTTTTAAATCATGCCCTAATAAGTCTAGTGTGTCTGGACCACCCCCAGGGCATATAGTTTTCAGCTCCTTTCCTCCAGGAAAACTCAACAAAGTCACCAAAATCTTCTTCAAAATTTCCCTATTTTTCATAGGACAAAACTGAAGGTAAGCATAACACAAGTCAATTGGGTCAAGAAAATTGTCACTTTTCTCATTGTTCATATCCTCATCGACTTTTTTCTTTATGGGGTAGTCATACTTAGTCTAAATCAGCAAGCAAACACTCAATTATGCAAATTGTGGTTGTTCAATGAATCTTTGAGAAAGACAATCACGCCCATGCTTGGGGCAACAAAAAAGCACACAATATCCAATCATAATGCTTGACATTACTGGAATCATGAATTCATGGGCCCTATACCTTCATGATAGACAATATTTAAGCTTAGGCACACTCATTTAGCGAGTCATAAACAAGGACTCAAGAATGCATGCCCTTTCCATGATTGGGGCATCTAAAGTTGGTTAGGTTATCAAGTAACCTTAATCATTCAACATTTTAGTCATCTATTTTTGCTTAGTGCTATGCTGCACACAATGCATCTCAAAAAGGGGCATATGTAGAAACTAAAATATGGTTAACCTGATTAAGCATCCACAAAAAATGATCAAATTGGCATCATAGGGCCCCTTGGGTAGCCCTTAGAAGGCTCACAATGGTTATAGCCACTCCGAAAGAGGTTTTTGAGGCTTCCCACCCAATTTTTGGAGGTTTTGGCCCAAAAATCACCACCATCCCACCCTTGTATCATGGCATATTCCCATCATCCCACCCTAGGATGATGGTGAGACATCATCCCAAGGTGGTATGGTGAGCAAGTTTGACCCATAAAAAGTCATATCTGGGACAAATGGCACCCAAAAATTGCCATTTACCCCACCAATTGAAGCATGTAGGTCAGAGGGCACTGAATCCTTATGACATACTTCATAATGGAGGCTAAAATGGGAGATTATCTTCCCCATACAATGCATACCTCCTACCATGCATGCCTTCATATGCCTTTTTGCACATAAGCCCCTTTGGGCTATAAAATTGATTCAATATCCATAAAAAAACATATATAAGAGTTATATGATATGCAATGGAGTCCTACCAAGATTTCCCCTCACTTTATTATGCTCTCTTGCCCTCAAAATCTCTCCTTAGCGACGAAGGTTATTGGGTGACTTCAAGAGGGTCCTTTGAGCATAACTTTTCCATCCAAGTGAATTTCTTCACCCAATTTGACAACAACACCCATTAGACTATTTAGGATTATTACCTAGTGGTATTGGTAGCAACAGGTGGGTAGAATTTGTGGGTATCCCCTCCCAGGGTATCCTCCAATTAGTTGCAGTCACCACTGTCCCCCCTAAGACGAGGACAAATCCTTGCACAATTTCTTTAATTTTTTTTAATATTATTCTATACTATCATATTATGCTTCAGTTCAAATTTTATGCAATTTGGAGTTAAATTGACTGAGATATTGCATTTTTAAGGTTTTGCAGGTTCGTAGGGCCCATCCAGGCACCCCAATTGCATGAAGGTGTATCTGGACCTCATTTTGAAAATCTAACCATATGGGTTGTCTTAAAATGTTTATTTATAGATTATTTCCAAATTTCATATATTTTGGACATTTTTAGGTGCAAGAATTGTTCGTCTTGGTCTTCATAGGTTGTAGGCGGGTGGTGCAAAATCAAGGGGTCTACGGATGCAATTTCAAATATGTTTTTGGTGATATCTCCTAAAAACCTCTTATTTAACATCCCCATAAATTTTCAAGTCATTCTAAGTTGATTTGATATATTTTTAATATATATGTCATTTTGTGCCTGTGGGGATTGCATGTTTTCCTTCACACGCCCTTGCTATTTGACCCTTTTTGCTTCCTTGTGTGCAGGTTCAGGTTCCTAGAAGGCATTGGGAAGGAATATCAGACATCATAGATTAAATATACAAGCAGCGGTGGCTTTGGCCCACCCACCTCGATTGTGAGTACGAGGAAAGGCACTGGATGTGCACCCGAATTTATTGGAGGATTTGATCCTTGGGCACCCAAAATTTGTAAAAATTGTATCACCTTTGATCCCTCAAGTGGAATTATGTGTAACCTTGGATTTTATTCACAAAATTAATAATAAAAATACTTGTTTCATTTCATTCCTTATTGTTTGGTATTGCTTCATTTTCACATGCATTCTTCCATTTGATGCTCATAAGCGAGATATGATAGATACATATATTTTTATTCATAATTAGATGCACCATTTTTCCCTACTTCACTCAGGTTGCTACTTATATGCCTAAACTATCTGTAAAAGATAGTTCTAAAAAAATGTCTGGTGGAATGGCAAAATCTACGCAAAGACCGCCACATGCGCATCTGTGAATGTCTTCCTCCAAGGATGATCTCTGTTTTTCTCATAATTCCATAATTTCTTGCAAACATCTGATCCATGTTGTACAAATATTATTTTTGGTACTTCTTCCTAGCATTCCTCCTATCCACTACTCAAGTGGTCTTCTTATTCTGGCACATGCACCTCGCTCCTCACTTCCCTCCATGAGGTTCTTTCTTGGGCCATTCTTCCCTCTCTGTGCCTTGGTGGTGTTCTATCCAAGTGTGCCTTCCAATGTCATTGTCCCCTCCATGGCCTATATCCTCCTATCCTCCAAGTATTATTACCACACCTCCCACAGGATTGAAACTGATGCTCTTGATGCTACCATGGGTATGCCTCCCTCTTGTGCAGTGGACTTGGTGATCTCTCCACCCTATGAGCTGAAATACACCTTAACAAACATCCAAATTCTTCCATTGAGATCATTCCTTCAACATATCGTCGATTAGCTCAACCTCCTCTTTCACAATCAGAAGCATACCAAAAATCATACAGCCTCCTTGTAAAATTGTATAGTGTATGGTTTTATGTTCCTTGTATGATTTTACCCTCTTCCATACGCTCCTAGATCGTACAATGTTCTTCTCTCTTCTACAATTCTTTTCCCACTCTGGCAGTCTTAAAATATTCCCAACTTCTCCAAATCGTACAATTGCAACCTAAAATTGTACAGTGTGATAGTGTTCCGTACGATGTTATTTTCTAGTTGCCCTCTCCTTTTTAATTCATACGATTTCGTATGGTCTTCTTGAAAAACTACCAAAAATGAAAAAAAGCACTCTAAACTGCACTATATTTTCTAGAAATCATACAATATGCCCCAAATCATATAGTACAACTTCTCCAACCCTAAAAGTGTAGACATCAAATTACAGCCACTAATCCTCCATCCTAACCATCCCACCATCCACTCGTCCATCATACACCTTTCCCGCAAATTATTTAACCCGATTCCACCTGTAATACCTTGAAAAGGCCCACTTTAGCCCTTTCCCACCATTTCCTAACCCAATTGGGATTATTTTAATATTATTTTATAATATTTTATATTATATTATAATATATTTATATAAAATATATATTTAAAAACTCAATTAACCATAGTCATTCGATCCCATATAATCTCCATCGTCCATCTTCATTAATCCATGCCACATCTAAAAAGTAATCTCAACCTTAGGATCTAATTTAATTGTATCCACATGATCAAAAGTGTAAGGCTAAAACCCTAAAGAAAATCCTGGTTGGATTATAAATAAGGGCATTTGCAAATGCTCAAACCTTGGAACCCTAATATTAGAATTTGCATCTTGAAGAGATCATTGGCGAAGCCCTAGCAAAGTAGAAAGAGATAGAGCCCTAAATATCCAAAGCCCTAGCTATAAAATAAGACTTTTGCTATTCCAACCATTCCCCATATCCATCCTTTCCACCTTGCCCTACTCCATTGCCATCATCACCACTTCAGCCCATCCACCACATTCATCGCATCCCCCACGATCTGCTTCTATAGATTTTATCCTCATTGTAGCTACCCTCTTGAGCTTGCAAAGCTCATTGCAGAGATTGCCAAGTGCACACCTGTGCCTAATGTATTACAGGCTCACTCCAGAGCCTGTGAAGCTCACACTAGAGCTGTGAAGCTCACACCAGAGCCTACCTAATGTGCATCCAAGCCTACTATTATCATAGAATTGCAAATCAGATCCTATTGTGTCACGCCATCTGCTATCAGAACTACAATAACAGAATAAAATATCATCACAAGCAAGGTATATCATTATTTGTTTTATTTTGTTACATGATTTGTATATTTAGCATGCCATTCGATCTATTTTTGGTTAGGGTTTATTGATATTTGAGGGTCTCACACTGTGGAGCCCTCACAGGTGTTATTAACCTCTTTCTTTGTTTGTGTGCATGCAGGTCTACAAATTCTATTTATTGTTGAACGGTTGTTGAAGCTGGAGTGGCCCGAACACACGGATATCTGAAGCCCACTCATTTCATTGGAAGCGAGGACACACTATTTGAAGACACTTCATTTTTGTAGCTAGGGTTTTGAATAACCCTAATGTATTGTAAATCCTTGTATCAAAGGCTCACTAAGTATAGATTGTATCAAAAGGAGTTTATTAGCTCCCCCCGTTTATTGAATAAATTTATCTATTTGTGCAATCTTGTGTTTCCTTGGGTTATTTGATTTCTTTATTATTTTAAGTGTTGTGTTTTTGTCTTCACAAATGGTGATCACGATGGGACCTCACAAGGGTTTCATTATTTAATAGATCTACCTTGCTAACTTAATTTTACTTCTTTTTGTTGCAGAGCTTTCAAAAGTGCAAGTCACTGATTTCATCGCTAGGGTTTCTGAAGTAGTCTGCAACACTTTCAGAGATTACGTAGGCATTTGGCAGCATGACAACCACAAG
The DNA here is from genome assembly GCA_028583015.1 of Wollemia nobilis. Classification (NCBI taxonomy): domain Eukaryota; kingdom Viridiplantae; phylum Streptophyta; class Pinopsida; order Araucariales; family Araucariaceae; genus Wollemia; species Wollemia nobilis. The sequence goes on from JAQPPZ010003177.1 coordinate 3,773,949, forward strand.
TGCTCTGTTGTGCCTACACAGGCACTCGACTCCACCTGGTAGTGATTTGTAGTAGAGCTAAGGATTCCAAGTAAGTCCCATAATCCTAGCTGGTCATTTCACAATTTATGTATTCTATATTTTTCTGCATTTTTTCATTGTTTCTGGGTTATAAAAAGAACTTAACACTAAGTAATCTGGGAAAGAATCCTTAGAAAGTCACATTTAGGGTTTGTGTGTATTTCATTATACCAAATTCATTTATTGTTCTAAAGTTGTAGATCTAGGTGATTGTCTGTATTTTTGACTCCATATGAAATAGAAAAGCATCCTAGATTTCACATTTTAGAGTTAAATATTGTGTTAATTTTGCATATCTAAAAAGGAACAACATCTTGATGCATAAAGTAATCCTACCCTAGGCTGGCCCCTTTGGCAGAGAGGTGGATGAACCCTCCGGTTGCTCTTGTGATTTTAATCACTTGTAGGTAGGGGATTTTAAGGGTGTACTCTACACTCTTTAGGTGAAATTTGTGTCTTTATGTTGGCTTCTATTTTAGATTAGTAAAGTTAGTAATCTTTAATATTGTTGGCACACCATAGAGAACAAGAAAACACAATTTTGAAAACAGAGGAGACATGAAAACAATGTTGAAGCAGAATTTTGTTGGTGGGTAGGGCCTTTCTGTCATTGTTAATTAAACACAATTGATCAATAAGGCTTAGTGTCCATGCCTCTGAGCTTAGGTAGGCATGTGCTAATACAATATACAATTAGAAAGATTAAATAATGCTGGCCTTGTTCTATCACTATTTTTACATAAATAGATCATAGAAAAACCTTCATACTCAAATGTTACTTTAGAGACCCATCATATTTGTTGGTCACTGATCAAAAGGTGGAATGCCCATTTATGGATTGTAAAGAAGACATCATATTGTGAATAAAAAAAACATAAATATCCAGCAGAATCAGCAGCCGCCATCAATCAAAGAGGGGAGTAGCAGTCTCCCATAAAATTCGCCACTATAGCAGCCGACACTGTAGAAGCCTGCATACTGTAGCAGTCGCCACTTTAGCAGTCCGTGCACGGTAGCGGTCACAAAAATTTTGGCCCTAAAAAAAAAAAAAATGGCAAATTTTGGAGGCAACAAGTTGTGACGGATGGAGCAGCAAGGAGGAGGAGCGAGAGGTCTAGGGGCATCAAACCCTAGGTGTGGGACTTCAGAGGGCAGATCAGCAGACGCGACAGGTGGGGGCTCTGGCGAGATAGCAGGACCCCAGGCGGAGGATGTGGACAAGGAAGTTCTATTGGAACCGGTCCAAGGGCGTTGGGCAGATGCGGTTGAAGATTTCTCTGAGGGGGACTAGGACTCTATGCATCAGGATCAAGGGAAGACCCAAGAAGGAGACAAAGAGAACCCTGTCAACTGGAGACCTTCATATCTTAATGCTCTTCGCGGTAAGCAAAAATTATCCAACTCTTGTTTTAATCTAAAATCTGTCAATGGTAGGTTGCACGTCCCGGATTCCTTATCTCAGCATGTGGCTATGGAGGGCAGAACATCTCTGGTGGCTAAATTTATGGGGGTGAGGCCGGACATGGAAGTCATAAGGAGATGGGCCATCCAAAAATGGCAGCCAAGGGCCGGTATGATGATTAAGGCTTTACCCAAGAGTTTTCTTTTGGTGACATTTCAATGTGAACAGGACATGGAAAGGACTCTCCAAGGAGGTCCTTGGTTTTTTGGTAAAAGGGGCTTGTATCTGAAGCGTTGGTCCCCCTATTTCAACCCCCAGATTCAGGTGCTGGATTTGGCTCCTATTTGGGTTAAGATGCTAGGATTACCTCTGCTTTTTTGGAACAAACAAATCTTGGTTGGGATAGCTACAGAGATTGGAGAACTAATAGCTATTGATCCTGCAACCTTGAGCAAAACAAGACTCCTGTCTGCTCGCATGTGTGTGTTGGCGGACCTGAGTAAAGAGCTCCCTAAATCCATTATTTTGTCGTCTATGTTTGGCCTTCATACTCAAGTCTTTGAATATGAAAATATGTCTTTTAAGTGTAGTGTTTGTGGGAAGGTAGGGCACTAGGGTATCCACTGCATTTCCAAGAACCAGCCCCCACTCCAAAATACTGATCCTCAAACCCAGAATAATATCCCTCCCCTGCAGATCTCCATTCCTACCCAACCTGGGCCTCAAGGACATGGAGCTCGAAATCCAAATATCAGAGACCCTGTTCGCCCTATTTTAAGCAAGAGGCAATGTTTTAACCCTCCTCCCAAAAATTCCTATGCCCCAAAACCCTCTCACAGGGGAGCTGGTCCCTTTGATGGGAACCCTCAAGCTCAACCTGCTCCTAAGATGATACAGCAAGCCTCAGAGCCAAATCACAAAGGAAAGAACCCCATAGATCAACGCCCTGGGGCAAGTAAGTTTGATTGGGTGATACGGGAGGCCTATGGAGGCTCGGTGGAAGTGGTCCCATGTACTGTAGAGGAATTTATGGGAAGAAATTCCAAGGAGATCAACATCCCAATGGAGAACAATTTTGATGCATTAAATCATTTGAAGGGAGATCAGATGGACAGCCAAGAAGTGGAATCCGAGGTAGAGGAGACTCAAGAGAAGGATTTAGAGGAGAAAAATCGGAGGAAGGAGCAGGAAACTAATAATACAGGCAAGGATACTCAGGAGGAAGAGGTGAACCACCAAGATCAGTGTAACCCCAAAGTAGGGAAAAAAGAATCTACTAATCAAGAAGCTAAGAGCACGGAATCATCTCCACTGTCAAAAATACCAGTTAACCTGGAAAGCCAGATTGTTACCCCAAAGACCAAGACTGACCTACCCAAGATGGTTACTAGAATCCAAGTGAATCCCAAGGAACTTCAACCTAGAGCGGATGTATGGGGATATGGTTCGGTAGGAAGAGGGAAACCTAGAAATGTTGCCTTAAGGCAGAAAGAAGCAGAGCGAGGAGTGGTTGATGGCACTCAAGTAGTATTGCTCTTTGGGGCGAAGGCTCGAGGATCCAAAGCCCATAAATGAAGATTCTTTCATGGAATATTCATGGGAGTAATCCTACAAAAATAAGAGCTTTGTATGCTCTTAGACAAGAACACAAACCGGATATGATTTTACTGCAAGAAACTAAAATGGAGGAGAGTAGAGTTATTCCTTTTAAGAATAGGACTTGGCGAGAAGCTGAAGTAGTAGGCCAAGAGGCCACTGGAATAGCAGGAGGGTTACTGGTTATGTGGAACAAAAATGTGATTGACAGTAGAGTGATTCTGATGTCTAGTTGGTTTATTTGTCTCTTATGTGTGGATAAAACCACGTAGGAAGAGTGGATCTTAACGAATGTATATGCTCCAGTTAGACAGGGACTGAGAAGGGTTCTTTGGATTCAGCTAGCTGAATTGAGGGAGACGGTCCCCAACTACCCTTGGATTGTGGCGGGGGATTTCAATTGCTACCTTAATCCTGTAGATAAATTGGGGGGCTCTCAAAGAATAACTGCTGATATCTACGAGTTTAGAGATTTTGTTGAGCAACATGAGCTGATGGATGTGGACCTACGTAGATTCTCCTATACATGGTCTAACAAAATATTGAAGGAAAACCAAATTTATATAAGATTAGATAGGTTTCTTCTTTCTCAAGAATGCCTGGAGAGGTTTGGGGACTCTTCATTAATGGCACTCCCAAGAATCGGGTCTGATCACAACCCAATTTTGTGGGAAACAGGGGAGGACTCTAAGAAAAGATACATCAGACCCTTTTGATTCGAACTTATGTGGTTCCAACATCAGGATCTCAAGGATCTGGTTGCCCAATGGTGGGACAAAAAGTATAATGGTTCGAAACTGGCCCAAGTGGCATGTAAACTAAGGAATGTGAAGGCTAACATTAGAGAGTGGAACAAAACTTCCTTTGGCAATATTTTTGTTAAAAAGACAGAACTAAAAGACAAGATCAATGAACTATAGGAGAAGCTGAAGTCAGAGCGACTTACGGAGGATCCGAGAAACTAGGAGAGGGAGTCATTGGCCGAATACCACACGATGCTAGGATTTGAAGAAACCTTTTGGAGGCATAAATCCAGATCGCGTTGGTTAAAGGAGGGTGACAAAAATACAAAGTTCTTCCATGTCTCTACTCTTCGCCACAGGAGTACTAACAAAATTAAGGAGATCAAGATGGCCGATGGGTCTAACACCAAAGATATGGAAGACATAAGGAGGGAAGCGGTTGAGTACTTTAAATCATTGCTAGAAGATGTAAATACGACTATTGAAGAAGAGGACTCTCTGTTGGCAGCCATTCCACCCCTCGTAACTGATAATCTTAATGGATTCTTACTTAGTCCTTTCACAAAGAAGGAAATCAAGAAGGTCATTTTTGACATGGATGGTAACAGCTCCCCAAGACCGGATGGCTTCCTTGCAGCTTTCTTCCAGAAGTTTTGGGATATCCTAGGCAATGATGTAGTGGAAGCTATAATTGAGGCTCAAAAGGACATGGAAATCACAGAAGGATTTAATGCTACTTTTTTAGTCCTCATCCCTAAACTAGTGGGAGCAATGGAATTTTCCGAGTTTCGCCCTATCAGTTTATGTAACACTCTGATGAAGATTCTCACAAAAACAATCGCCAATAGGCTGAAGGTTATCCTTCCTTTCATCATTGATATGAACCAAGGTGTCTTTGTGAAAGGGCGACAAATATTGGATGGTATCATCACAATTCATGAGGTTATTCATTCAATGGTGACTAGTAAGGAAGCAGGTATGTTACTAAAGCTTGATATGAATAAAGCCTACGACCGGGTCTCATGGCGGTTCCTCACCAAGATTTTGGGTAAGTTTGGTTTCTGTCCCCGGTGGATTAAGTTGATTTTTAGTTGTATCTCTACTACAAGATTTTCTCTCATGGTGAATGGGTCACCCTCCGGTTACTTTAAGAGTGAAAGGGGGTTGCGACAAGGAGATCCTTTGTCTCCATACTTGTTTATTATTTTAGCGGAAGCATTGGGTAGGAACATTTCAACAGCGGTGGCAGATGGTCAATTGGAAGGTTTTAAACCAGCCTCAATAGTAGAGCCAGTGTCTCACCAATAGTTTGTGGATGATACAATCATTGTGTCCAAAGCCTCGGTGCCTCAAGCTAGGAAGTTGAAGAGAATTCTAACCAAGTATGAGACAGAAGCAAGACAGTACATAAACTATAAGAAGAGTAGCATATATTTCTTTAACATGCCTGGTGGGAGGGAGGAAAGAATAGCTAACCTCTTCGGTTGTGGAAAGGAGCTTCTACCAGCAACTTATCTAGGCATGCCTATGTTCGAAGGAAGAATGAAGGCTACTTTGTGGAACTCAGTCATTGATAGGATCTCCAAAAAGTTAGTAGGGTGGAAGGGCAGCCTTCTCAGCTCCACAGGAAAAGCCTTATTAGTTCAAACTACTTTACAGAGCATTCCAATTTACTGCATGTCTCTATTTAGAATGCCTGCAAAGGTCCAAGCTACATTGGAGCTAATTCAACGCAAATTCTTGTGGTCAGGTTCAGAGGAGAGAAAGAGAATTTCGTTGGTAGCATGGAATCAGGTGTGTGCAAGCAAGGATCATGGGGGCCTAGGGATAAAGAGAATGAAAGAAATGAATCAAGCTCTGATTGGAAAATAGGTATGGAGATTTATCAATAATGATCAATTGGGATGGGTAAAACTTCTTAAGGCAAAATATATCAGAAATAATCAGGACTTCCTGAAAGCTGATAATCTTCCTAGAGGATCCTATTTTTGGAATTGTTTGCTCGAATGTTGGGAGGTAGTTAGGAAAGGCATCAGATGGAGAATTGGTAATGGAAGACAAGTGGACTTTTGGAAAGACCCATGGTTGGAAGAGGCCCCTCTGAAAGATAACTTAGACCTTCAGGTCCTCCAACATAAACTTTCGAAGGAAATGGGAGGAAAAGTAGGGGATTTTATTGCTGTAGCACAGGAAACTTCTTCTTGGAAGAAAATCACAGTTCATAATCTGTCAGAGCAAGAGAAGGTGGCCCTAACCAAACTCAATGATGCTTTAAGGGTGTTCTCGATCATTCCTAGGGGAGGAAGAGACAAGGCGATTTGGGGCAAAACTACAAGTGGGATCTATTCAGTAAAAATTGCCTATAAGTTAATCCACTCAGGATTCAATGGCTGGACTCCGAATTCCCGTTATTTGGTTAAATAATTTAACCCCAAAAATAGCTTTCTTCTTTTGGTTGGCGAGTTCAAAATAAGATCTTGACAATAGATAATCTGCAAAGGAGAGGTTTCCAATTCATCAATCGATGTATCTTGTGTGAGAAAGCAATAGAATCTGTAAGTCATATATTTCTAACTTGTGATTTTTCTTGTACAGTCTTCCAAATGATCCTGTCCAAATTTCATATAGATTGGGTTTGTCCAAATAGCATGTCTGACTTTTGCATATAGTGGGCTTCCCCCTTTTGGGCAAAGCTTTTGACTTGGCTCTGGAAGCTCAGCTTACCCCATTTTTTATGGGGGATATGGAATGAGAGAAATAAGAGAGTATTTAAAGGACGTAAGAAAGATCCCAGGTTATGTGGTAATAAAATAATCGGAGCTTTGAAATAAAGCTGGAAAACTTTCTTCTTCAAAAATGAGACCATGTCTCTAAGGGAAAGGAGGATTTTGCGGAAGTGGGGAGAGGAACTTCCAGACCTAGACATTACAACCAACCCATGGGATGGTGTCAAGTGGATACCCCCACACAAAAGTGGGTTAAGTTTAATTTTGACGGGGCAGCTAAAGGAAATCCGAGGGCTGCAGGAGCAGGAGGAGTTTTGAGAAATGAGGAAGGAAAAGTGGTCCTTGCCTTTGCAGAGCCTTTGGGAACTCAAACAAATCATTTTGCGGAAGCCCGAGCCTGCATGCAGGCAATGAGAATTGCTAGACTTGAGGGTTATAAGGAAGTTATCTTTGAAGGGGATTCGCTTAATATAATCAAGGCAATTAAGGAGGATAAAGAACCCAGATGGACCATATTGGAGCTTATCCTAGAAGCAAAGATTCATAAATCTCATTTGGTTAATTCCCGAATCCAACACACCTTCAGAGAAGGGAACCAGGCGGCGGATCTAATGGCAAATATTGCAGTTTCTGTTGGGGAGATGCAAATTTGGAAGGATAGCTTCCCTCAAGAACTATTGGTGTTGGTTGCTAGAGAAGAGCTAAGATCAAACCTGTTAGAGCATCAGGAGATTAGAGGGGCTGATGATGAGTAATCCGACAGATGGAATTAGGCAGAAAAGGCATCCCATTTGCTGGGGCCTGGGAGGTGACAAGTGTACAGTACAACAACCTAGTGTTAGTAAGTGCTAGGTGTTGTTTGGTTTTTGTTTTGTCCTGAATAGTCAAGTGACAAGTATAGGACTGTGGACTCTAAGTATGGATTAATGTGAGTCTTAGAAAGATTCATTTTGTATTTTGATTATACGGGCTTGATGCTATAACCAGCCCATTTTGACTTTGTAAAAGGTTTGTGGACCTTATAACCACCTCTACCTTATACCAAAAAAAAAGATATATAATAAAATTAATCACACACACTTGCACGGTTCACATTTTTAAAAGTAGTGGCTTGATTTCATCACCAACCATTGCTTGAGATTTTGTGATGGTGGCAGTGATTTCCATCCACCAATATCTACCCTAGAAACCATAGGACTACCCCCGAGCAAACTTGTTGGAGGTCATTACCAACAATAATCTCGTTGCCTCAACCAACCATAGATTTTTACCTTTGTTTTCTTTAAGCAATATTAAGTTACATCAAAACACACAAGCCAATAATTCTAAAAATAATCTCACATTAATGAGAGAAAATAATTAATGAACAAGGTAAGCCACACACAATGAAACCTAGGATTGATTGTTTTCTTTACTTTAAATTCTGAAAAATTTTTTTTAGTTTGTGTGATTTAGATTAAACTTTGAATCTTTGGTTTAATTACTTTATGGTACTAACGAGACAACAAAATAAATTAATAAATCAAAGTGGTTTAATGGAAAACACTTCCCATCCTCCCGCTACTTCGGTAGCTAACCTATCTAGCATGGTTCAAACTACTTTGTCTGGATCATCATATCCATCCCTACCTCAAGTAGGAACCCTTCCACACAATGTGGAAACAACCACCACCTACATAGACATGGACAAAGTGAGGGCCATCTACAAGTCCTCTAACTATGTCTTAGAACCCCTTAGCCAAGAGGGATTTGAAGAACCCGAATTGGCTACCTCCCACCATACCCAAGGATATCATAATTTAGGTTATGAATATGGTATGCCTTCTTCCATGAGCCAACCACAACAAAGCCCAAGTGTTCCAAACACTTACCTCACATCCACCTATTCCAACCCATTGTATGAGGAGTATGTCAATGTTGCCTCACAAATCCCTAACCACCAAGTTGTCACATCAAATGCAACTTGTGCCATGCCCATGTCATCTTATCCATCATCATCCACCCCTCCATCATCTCACTTAGCCACCATACCCATGTCTTCTCATCCATCATCATCCACCTTCCCATCATCTCATCCAACCACAACCCCATCCTTTGATACATGGTCAAATCAGGAACTTACGGATACATTAGGGCTCATAAATAGGTTGCTTTCACAATGAAAAAAAGGAAAACAACTGGTTAACACAGACCCTATGACCCAAGTAGTTCCAAATCAACCTCCACTCACCAATCAAAATCTAGCATGGGTTCCCCAACCTTCCATAGTGTCCATCCCTAATCCACCATCAATCCACACATCAACCACACCAATTACTATTGCCACCAACCAACCACACAACTCATTCTTCCATCAACATCCTCATCAATCATCCCCATCCCTCAACCATCAATATTCACCACACACCCATCCCAATGCATTTCATAATACCATGTTGGTCACACCCCAACATCTACCATCCAACCCATCAACCAACCACCACACAATCCAAGGTCCTCACATTCCAATAGAAGATCCTAGATTCCAGGCAATACAAAAGCAAATTGATCAATTGATGCAAAATTCACCAAGAATAATGAGTCAAAATCTCACATTAAGCCAAATGATCCATCAACCAATCCACCCTTCAGTACCATCACCGTCGTATCCAAAATATTTTACGGTACCAAAATTTGACAAGTTAAGGGAAACTGAGGATCCTAAGGAGCATGTGAGTTCATTTATCCACGTATGTTTTTGGATTAGTGATGATAATTCTCTTATGCTCTAAAATTTTCCTCAAACATTAGGGGGAGATGCCATTGAATGGTACAATCAATTGCCTACACATAGTATTTATACTTTTGATCAATTGATAGATCTATTCTTGGAACGCTTCGCCCTTAATATTAGAAAGAAGGTGTCCTTATCGGATATATATTATTTGAAACAATGGGATGAGGAACCTATCTATGATTTTGGAAACCATTGGAGGGCAGTCATAACCAAGTTGCCATTCTCCCTCCCAATGGAAGAAATTATCAAACTTTTTACCAAGAGTTGCTTAAAACCCATCTCTTGGATGCTACAACTCAATACTTATAGAACATTTGAGGAGGCTTTAGCATAGGCTAGTGTCATTGAGGAGATAAAAATCTAAGAGGGTGTCATTAAGCCTAAGAAGAAAGAGTGGCAAAATAGGGGCCAATACCAAAATAATCAAATTGGCCAAACCAAATCAACACAAGCCTCAACGGCTAACACAGCTAATCAAGTCAATCAAGTGGTCATGAGCCAGCCCGTAATGGCTCAAAAACTAGTGCAACAACAAATTACCTATCATGCGGTCCCATCAGTAACCCAAGCACCAATGGTACAAAACACAACACCAACTGTGGAACAACCTACCCATCGCCAATTCAATCGGCCCCAACGTCAATACACTCCTTTAGCGGAATCATATTCATCCATATTTCAAAGGTTGTATGAGACCAATAAATTAGCCTTGCCGAACATTAGGCCCGATGATCCCACCAAAAGATCTAAAAATTATAGAGAGCACTTGTTTTTCCCATACCATCGGCAAAATGGGCATGATATCAATTCCTACCATATGTTCAAAAACATAGTGCAAGACCTCATAGACCTAGGGGCCATTAACGTGGATAACCCCTTAGCTCCACAAAATCAAAATTTGGGCATATATCAGACACCTCTACCTAACCATGGGGAGGTCCAACATAATGTAGGAGGTAACAATCAACAACCACCTCCTAATCAAGTAAATCATGTCCAACAATACCAAAACTTTGTAGGAGTAGTCCATGTGGTCACTAGAGGGCAAAGGCAAAATCAAAAAAATCCTCAACAACCTTCAAACCCACCTCCCATCCAAACATCACCAAATCCATCTCCACCAATAAATCTATCCAATCCATCCAATCAACCCATCCTTCATCCAATAAGGCCAATGGTAACTTTAACTAGCCGGTTAACCACTAGTTTGAAAATGGCATCAGCCAAAATTTTTGTGTATGAGCTTATCCAACAATCCCCTAGGCATAGAGAAGATTTAATGGAAATACTCAAGTCAATTGAGTTAGAATCCCAAGACTCTAATGCCTTCAACAACTTTGTAGGGAGTGTTAGAACATGCATGGAGCCATCAATTACCTTTTATGACTTTGAGGTAAAATCAATGAATTCAGAATCAATAGACCCTCCATTGCACATAATGGCCCTAATAGACATAAATCCATTCAAAAGAGTCCTTATTGATACCAGCTCATCAATCAATATCATTACTACCGCTGCCCTTATCCACCTCAAATTACCTCCATCCCACATTTCCAAATCATCATTCACCCTTAAAGCATTTAATGATGCTTTGTGTACCACAGTTGGCACTATTGTTTTACCTATAGAAGTAGGGGCCAGAATGTTGCACACCATGTTTCACATCTTGGAAGGAGCCATGGCGTATAATATACTCCTTGGTAGACCTTGGATGAGGGAAATGAAATGTGTTCCTTCAATTCTCCACCAATGCTTGAAATATGTTCATGATGGACAAGTCCATTGCATCCCTGTAGATGTCGAACCTTTTAAGTATTGTAATTTCATTTCAAATCCTTATGAATCCATGTTACCTTCCACCCATTTATTCTTGGCACCATCATCGAATCCATCCACATCATCTCTTAATCCACCTTCTTCCAATCCATCTACATCCTCTTCTAAGGCTCCCATCCTAGAGGAGCTACCCATCACATCACCTCCTCAAACATCCATTTCTTCTTGTACATGTGGTCATAGTCAGTCTACTATTAGCACATCGTACATCACATCTACCCCTTCTTCTACAACCATTTCTTATGTTTCATCATTACCCCATCCTCCATCTTCTAATTCCACACCGCCATCCAATCCCACTCCATCGGTCGATGTTTCACAAGTCGAACTCTCGGATTGTGACATATTTAATTCACCACCATCCATAACCAATCCAGAGCCATCTGAGTCCCCACCATCAACCACGCTAGCCCAAGTCAAAGTCCACATCACCAATCGTGGTATAGGTGAATATGTGGTCCAAGACGTCACCATCACACCCCTAGCCATTCCAACAACCAAATATTTTGGACGTCCCCGAGACCGTTCTTTATCCATAGGTGTTGTTTACGACATGAGTGCAGCTCCAAATAGCATTAACTTTGTTTATGGAGGGTTGGATTGCTCAACTGGGGCAAACCCACCCAAAGAACCACAAGAGCCTAGGTGTGCCAATATACCTAACATAGAGGATTTTCCCGCTTGCTACTTTAACATGTTCAATTGGTAAGGTCAAGGTCTAGGTTCCCATGAGCAAGGGATGCATGATATTTTAGAGGTCCCATATAGAGGCACCCATGATCATTCTGGTTTAGGCTATACCCCATTGTCTTCCATCGCTTCTCTTGAGCAAGCCTTTAAAAAGCTTAGCCTCAATGATGAAGATCACCCCATCCACCCATTACCCTCAACATCTTCTCTCAAATAGACCCTTCAAGAACTTTGCATTGACGAAGTAGACGAAGATGATCCCATCAACTTCTCCTATCCTGCCTTTGATTCCGATGATGAAAGTTATGAAGAATTTGAAGTCATGTCAAACGCTTCTAATGATTCTGAAGAGGAGTCACATCCCATTGTCCCCATCACCCAATAGGAAGAGTTTTACCTCTAAATGTTCCCCATCCATCATCCCATATTCCGCCTACTTCTTCCACAAGAGCAAGCGGACCCACCTAGGAAATCCACCTTGAGCCCCACACATAAGCCAAGAAATGTAACATATGTACATATTTAAAAAAAAACAAAACACAAAACAAACCAAAAAAAATGCGTTGCTCATGTTAATGCCATGTCTATTACAGGGATAACACCATTCGACATCGGTTCAGCTCCAATCATTCCATCCATTCATCCATCCAAGCCGCCCTTCCTTCCACTAAGTCAATATGAATCCTATTGACTTATTCACCCTACTCCATAATCCATACGATCTGGCTAGGCCAATTCCAATTGACATTAGCCTTATTGACTTGGACCGGATTTCCTCCCCACCCTCCTTTTTGAAGCTCATCCTATCCGAGGAATTTCTAAGGGCTTTGGCCAACTACATTCCTCCTTCACCTCCATCAGCTTCCACTAATGGTCCTGAGGTCTTTTAGGCAAATTTAGGAAATGATAAGCAAGAAGAATTAGATGACGCCCTAGACTATCCCGATCGGCTCTCAGGCCTAGTACCCATTCGCAATATTAATGGGGCAATACGCATTTGCATTGATTTTCGAGATCGGTCTTAGCTCTTCCTTGTTTGGGGGTCCTCTTCTATGCATAATTATATTATATATACATGGCCAAAAAAAAAAATCACATAGGCATGCACACATTGCATACATTCCATTTGCATTTACATTTAGGCATTTGACATGCATCTTCACTTTTTGCATTCATACATTGTTTCATTCACATACATTAAATCATACATATTCCATGGCATTGTACAATTTCCATTTAGCATATCAATACTCCATTGCATTAGGCATATACATTTGCATTCATCCCATCCCATGTTCAATGATTTGACATAGTAATGATGATATGGTCATAAACAAAAAGTCAAGTTATAACAATTGGGGGTACCTAGTTTAAAGAAACTATGCAATCCTCACAAAATTCATATGTCAACCACATCGCATGCCAAAATCACAAAAGCCTAGATTTTTAGTCACTCAGCCATTACTAGTATAGCAAGCAACCTCCAAATGGATGTCTGATTTTCTTTAGGACCAAAAACACAATTGATACACTAAGAAAGTCTTGAGCATTGCCGATCGATCATGAAACTGTCTTGAACCAATCACATTCCATCACATCTTAAAAACATTATGAGATAGGGGGGCTAGTACCATCCTTGGGTAGTACCTCATGGCAAAAAGGAGATATCCCTCGCTTGTCCCATTACGCAACATAGTCCAAAAATAGTGGTTTTCACCACTACCAACATTACTCCAAACATAAACGTAAAAACATAGAGTAGTAAGGATAGGGTCAAAATTCTCATCACACCTCGGTTGAGAATCCGATTCCCCAAAGCTCTATACAAAACTAACAAATAAGATCCCAAATACCCTTGATCCCTAAAGTCGTAAGGATTCATACTACACGCCCCTGACCAGGATGGGTAGTCATCCCCAAGGCCTAAAAGATCAATCCCATAGGACTATGGAGTGAATCTCCACCAGGGCTATAGACGCTTGACTGGCAGTGGAGTAAGCTCATGCGAGGCGACATGTCTCTCCTCCAAAAAGGGAGACCTCTGAACGCACATAAGGATAGGCTAGCCTCAGGTCATCTCCATAATAGGTCATGCCTAAATCTACTCATAATGGGTTAATGAACTTCACATGCACACACATAGGTTCTTGATTGGATAGGGTCATTGTCATACTCAAGACTTGGTAATTGAACCTCACTCGCACACACATTTGGTCCTAAAGAAAGTTAGACAACTTAGTGAGTTTGGTTGATGACACTAGTATGTTTGAGTCTTTGAAAACCTTTTAGTATTCCATATCAACATCCATGTCTTCTTCCATATCAACATCCATGTCTTCTTTCATATCAACATCCATATCTGCTTCCATATCAACATCCATGTCTTCATTAAAAGTCAAGTTGCAAAAATGCCAACAAATTTGGTACCCCCGATTGCCAAACAATGGACAACAAAAATGGCCAATAAAATTTTTGAACTATAAAAAGATCATTCGAACACTATGCATTCCTCTCATATAGTTCAGATTCATTATACATTTACTTGCATTAATCATCCATAACACATGTCATTTAGCTGGCATTAATCATCCACATAAACATCATTCATATACATGTCATTTAGCTTGCATTAATCATCCATATAGGCATTATGCATACACATCATGATTAGCCTACATTAAGCATCCATAAAACATTCAACACAAATTGCATAAAACATAAAAGCATTCACACAAAAGATAACACAAATATATAAAAGGCCATGTATATATATAAATCACATATACAATGAATGCCAAAAAGGCTACAAGGGAGCACCAAGGCTCATATACAAAATAGTGCATCTAAGCACTACGCTAATGTCCATGAGAGGACCCCTGAGACCTAGTAGGAGCCCTCAGCCTAGTACTCTGCCTAGACTCAGTATGCCTAGATGACTCAGCTATAGAAGAGGAAGGAGGATCCGACAATGTAATATGGTTTTGCATACACACATCCTCCAAGGAATGTGCATATGCCTCACTAGCCCGTAGATGCCGTAAGTCCATCTGATGTCGATGCTCCTTCACCAACATCTCTACCTGAAGCCATGTGATCATCACCTGATAACTAGCCACAACTGCCACCCGCTCTGCCTCCAATCGAGCTATAGTAGCCAATGACTCCCTATGAGTCTCGAGCATAACCTCACGCTCCTCACGAAGTTGCTCCAGCTCTGCCCGCAACCTCGCCACCTCAGAGATCTCACCCATCCCCTCATCATCCTCCCTCTCATTGTCTTCCAACCCCATCTCTAGAGTCTACTGAGCTGATCCCCTTGACTGTCTCTGACTCATTGATCATTGAGCCCTCATCCTCTTTGGAGTCACCCCCAACCCTACAACTTCCGCCTCATCACCTGCAACCTTTGGTACCCATACTGGTTGGGCACCAAACCACTCCACATACTTCAGAGTCACCCTAGCATCATCTACATCGGGGACCTCCATCTCCTCATCATCCTCAATCTCCACCCACCATGGCTCTACACATGGAAGCATCCCCTCATCTCGTCGACACCAATACAACATCGGCTCATCTAGCACACCCTGAGGCAAGCCAAACTGCCTCAACACCCATGAGTACTAGAAGTACTCCACCTCCTCATCCCTCCACCCAACCAACCACCGAGCCTACCTCACCCGATGCAGTTGCCTCCTATCACCATCCCACCAAGATCCTCGCCATGGCCTCCATATCACATCCTCCCGAGTCAACCCCGACCACATATCCCGATACCATTGGCTGGTATGCACCTCTCGACTCGACTGCACCTCCTCCACCACTACCCATCGCCTAGCATAAGGCTCCCCCATCTGCCATGTTCAAACATGGCAACCCCTCGGGCTGAGCCATAGCAAAATGCTCCCAAGCCCAACACTATAGAAGGAAGCTGCATCCAATCCCCTTCCTCTCCCTTCGAATCACCTCATATAACTCCTAGTACAACTACACCAATAAGGTAGGTGCCCATGCATACTCTCGAGGATCCATCAATAGATCACTCACCAACCCCAATAGGTTCCAAGGGAACCTACAACCAGTGCTATTAGGTAGCACTATGTTTTCTAGCACAAACATGATCAAGGCGGGGAGTGCATCCAACTCCTTCGCCTTGTACATGCTTAGATAGCATATACCCCCATCCCCCATCTGCGCCTCTCACCATCGGTCCTCAAACATCTGCTCCATCTCCACCTTCTTATCATGACCAACTACCACCCTCTCCCCTTCTACTGGCACCTTGAGAATGTGGTATACATCCTCAAGCATAACAGTAGCCTCCCCAGTCGGTAGCTGGAACGTCCCCCTATCAGGGTCCCATCTCTCTATCAATGATGAGAGATATCCCTCATTCGCCCTCACCACATCTAGCCTAGCCACACCCTCCAGGCCCACCTTCCCCAACAACTCCCAGTCATCAATCATTAGCTTCTTCCTCATCCTAGGAATGAGAGGAGAAAACTGATGTCGAGGCTCTATGTCCCTCAACTACAACAACAAACAATTTCATTAATACTATTACAAAAAAAAAAAAACAACAAAAAAATGCACAAGAGATAAAGTGTTTTTAAACATTACCGGGGCAAATGGTGCCTCAGCTCCACCAATAGCATTCGATCCCTCCGTCGCCATAGCTTTCGTGCAAATTCTCACTAGCCTCACTAAGCTCACAAACCCACTCCACTCCTTAGACGTAGCTTCTCAAAGTCCAAAATGCACAAGTGAGCCTCACGATTCACTCATAAAGCTATTTATAGCTTTCCCTAGTGCATTCAGGCGTAGGTCTACGCCTACAAATTTGTAGGCTCGCCTGGGCACCTGCGGGCACACCCAGGTGCATATGCACGCCTACGGGACACCACAGGTGCAATCGTGCGCCTGGCAACAAAATGGCACAAAGACAAAATCAATCAAAATGGTAGCTTACCTCCTCCAAATTTCACCAAATTTCATCCACACATCATGCACATCCTAAAATCAGGTTTTGTAAAAATAGAAATTATTTTGCAAGCATAATTTTTGAGAATAAACCAAATCTTCAAAATACACTAATTGAGGCACAAAATGTAGCAAAACAATCCAAATTTTTACAAAACTCACATCTGATCATTCTGCATTATATTCTTCATCATCACATACAATTGTGCAAAAATTGGAGTTAAACGAACCTCGTATCTAGTAGGTTATTCTATAAACTTGGCGATTGCAGTGATGGTCATCCATGCAATTCGGTAAGATGAATAATCTACAATAAGGACACTTGACAATGATCATCATCCATTATCACATCATCAAAGATCACAATCACATTTGGCACCTCACATTTTGAGTACAACTTTGCCAAGAACAATTTGCTCAAAGGCGGTCATTGATGCCCTTTTTCGTGGGGCACAAAAACACGGATAATCAAAATCACAAACACTCATTCATTTGACAACAATCACCATACAAGACATATCGGTAGGTTGATTGGTTCCATTATGGAATTGGCGAAGAAATTTCCACAATCACTACCCCACCCCTATGTTGACTTAGTCATCATGCATCTTCATAAATTGCATACTCAATGATGCCATTGCGACATCTTATTCAACAACATCGAATCATCCCAAAGTTTGGGGCAACCACAATTTGATTATGATTTCCCATGATAGGATACATCTTACAATCACATGGTATTATACACCAACCCCTTTCCCACCGTTGGGGCATAAACGGTATCACATTTTACATCATTCATATCATCCACAATCACATGGTATTATACACCAACCCCTTTCCCATCGTTGGGGCATAAACGGTATCACATTTTACATCATTCATATCATCCACAATCACATGGTATTATACACCAACCCCTTTCCCACCATTGGGGCATAAACGGTATCATATTTTACATCATTCATATCATCCACAATCACATGGTATTATACACCAACCCCTTTCCCACCGTTGGGGCATAAATGGTATCACATTTTACATCATTCATATCATCCACAATCACATGGTATTATACACCAACCCCTTTCTCACCATTGGGGCATAAATGGTATCACATTTTACATCATTCATATCATCCACAATCACATGGTATTATACACCAACCCCTTTCCCACCGTTGGGGCATAAACGGTATCATATTTTACATCATTCATATCATCCACAATCACATGGTATTATACACCAACCCCTTTCCCACCGTTGGGGCATAAACGGTATCACATTTTACATCATTCATATCGTCCACAATCACATGGTATTATACACCAACCCCTTTCCCACCGTTGGGGCATAAACGGTATCACATTTTACATCATTCATATCATCCACAATCACATGGTATTATACACCAACCCCTTTCCCACCATTGGGGCATAAACGGTATCACATTTTACATCATTCATATCATTCACAATCATATTGCATTTCACACCATTCATTCATCAATGGCACAAATTCACCACATCATTCATTATTAGCACAAAAAATTTTCAATTGGCTTGTGAGATACATTCGTAACTCATTTGCCAATTGAGGGGGTAAGCTACAAAAATTCCAAAAATTCTTTATTCTTTTGTCTTCAACATTAGTGCTCAAATCCAACGACAGAGAGAAGCTGCTTTTGTGCCCATAGCCCAAACAGGTGTCTCGTATTTTTGCACCATATTGTGTTTCACGCAACATGGTACAAAAAGGGGCATCTGTAGACACCAAATTACAGCCACTAATCCTCCATCCTAACCATCCCACCACCCACTTGTCCACCATACACCTTTCCCGCCAATTATTTGGCCCAATTCCACCTTTCTCGCCTTCAAAAGGCCCACTTTAGCCCTTTCCCACCATTTCCTAACCCAATTGAGATTATTTTAATATTATTTTATATTTAATATAATATTTTATATTATATTATAATATATTTATTATAAAATATATATTTATAAACTCAATTAACCACAGCCATCCGATCCAATCTAATCTCCACCATCCATCTTCATTAATCCATGCCACATCTAAAAAGTAATCTCAACCTTAGGATCTAATTTAATCTTAGCCACACGATCAAAAGTGTAAGGCTAAAACCCTAAGAAAACCCTAGGTTGGATTATAAATAAGGGCATTTGCAAATGCTCAAACCCTGGAACCCTGATATTAGAATTTGCATCTTGAAGAGATCATTGGCGAAGCCCTAGCAAAGTAGAAAGAGATAGAGCCCTAAAAATCCAAAGCCCTAGCTAGCCAATAGGACTTCTACTGTTCCAGCCATCCCCCATATCCATCCTTTCCACCTCGCCCTACTCCATTGTCATCGTTACCACTTCTACCCATCCACCGCATTTGTCGCATCCCCCATGATCTACTTTTGCATATTTTATCCTCACTACAGGTGCCCTCCCGAGCTTGTGAAGCTCACTGTAGAGCTTGCCAAGCACATACCTACACTTACTGTATTACAGGATCGCTCTAGAGCCTGTGAAGATTGCACCAGAGTTTTCCCAGTGCACGTCTGAGCCTACCGTTATCATAGAAACATGAATTAGAGCCTACTGCATCATGCCATCTCTTCAATAAGGACAACAAAATATCATCACAAGTAAGGTATATCATTATTTGTTTTATTCTGTTACATGATCTGTATATTTAGCATGCCATTTGATCTATTTTTGGTTAGGGTTTATTGATATCTGAGGGTCTCACACTGTGGAGCCCTCACAGGTGTTATTAATCTCTTTCTTTTTTTGTGTGCATGCAGGTCTGTAGATTCTATTTATTGTTGAACAGTTGTTGAAGCTGGAGTGGTCCGAACACATCGGATACCTGAAGCCCACTCATTCCGTTGGAAGTGAGGACACACTATTTGAAGACACTTCATTGTTGTAGCTAGGGTTTTGGAGAACCCTAGCGTATTTTAAATCTTTGTATCAAAGGCTCACTGAGTACAAATTGTATCAAAAGGAGTTTATTAGCTCCCCCCCGTTTATTGAATAAATTTATCTATTTGTGCAATCTTGTGTTTCCTTGGGTTATTTGATTTCTTTATTATTTTAAGTGTCGTGTTCTTGTCTTCACAAATATTAAAAAAAAATTGGGCTTTCTACTTCCTTTGTCAAATCCTCCACCGATCCAATTTTCGAAATACCCCGATCTACATTTTCAATGCTTGTCTTTAGCAATTCTTCAATTCTTCCAAAATTGGAGCAATTTTTCTTCAATTTGCTGATTTTCTGGCTGTACATACTGTATCGCCCAAATTTTTTGCACCCTTACCTTCAGGCTAAAGGATCCATGCCTGGAAGGGGGATTCAAGAAGGATGGGACAATACCTCAAACAGAGAGGCCCTTTGAAGGTCATGCCTCTCAAGGGAGGGGTATAAAGGTGAATTTTCGACGGATGGTGGGGTTCACTAGGAAACTTTGAGTGGCAGTTTCCACGTCTAGGTTGAAAATGGGTTTGATGTGTTCATTTTATGTTCAATCATTTAGATTCCTAGGTTGGCCAAAATGAATCTAAGCTATTCTATATGAAATTTTTGGTTTATATGAAGACAACAAACATAAATGAATCCTAAATATAGAAAATATCTAAAATGGAGAAGAGTGCACCTAATTTCTGATGTCTGATGAAGATTTTGAAGCTTGTAGGAGTCCAGATCATCTCGGATATGATAGGATCGTCTGTAATTGTATAGAATTGTCTAGATCATAGGAGATTGTCTGATATCAGCCAAGATCATCAGTGACCTGATGAATTCGTTAGACAAATTCATCAAAAACCTGCAATCATAAAAACAGACACCAAAAACCAAAAATACAATTGCAAGAATGATACAAAATGATAGAAATAAGAATATAAATGCTTAAATGATAAATCCAGATATCAAATCAAATGGGATGCAATGTTTTAATAATTTATTTTGAATTTTATCATGCAAATATGCTAAATGAGGTGAACTCCAAGATGTAGAATAGAAGTGAATTAATCTAATGCATAATTAAATAAGAAAAAGAGATAGAGAATGCAAACTCAGGGCTCTAATTGCCCCCAATCTAAACTGTAGTCAAAATCATCTACAATCATATGAGATCATCGCCGATCTTGATAGGATCATCTAAAATTGTGGTTGAATCACCTGTGATGATCCGAGATTCCTCTGACTGAAACACAGTGAGATCCTGCAATAAAACTTGAAAACACAAGTGCAAATGATGGGGGATAGGATGTTCTAACACAACAAAAACTAAATTTGTAGGGAAATGATCAGCCAGGGGGATAAAATGGGAAAACCCCAAGTTTATATAGGATTAGGGGGATGTCAGGAGGTTGGGGATCATCCCAATCTGGGAGATCTCCAATGTAGGAATCTCCAACCGCGCAGACACGCTTCTGCCCGAGTTGGAGAGGTTGTTGAAACAGAAGCTAATTATGAAAATTCAGATTTGGGATGAAATCGTTTGGACATTCTGTTCCAGACAAATTCGTATGATTTGGGACGATATCATCATATCAGCGACGATATCATCCAATGGTCAAAATAACTTCTAAAAATGGCACGAAAAATGATGTGATTAGTTAATGAGCGGTTTCAAGGTTAAAATTCAAATTTTTTTATCTTTTACTAATGGTTTAACTGTGCCAATTTTAGGGTGCTACATTTTGCCCCCTCTTTAGCATATTTTTTGAAGAAAATGCGTTAAAGATGAGTTCTTCATGCTTTACGAGAAAGCAAAAATTTATTCCATTTTTTAGACGATGATTCTAGGTCGAATCGTAGAACTATTTGCTATGGTGCCCCCTCTGAGTTTTTACCTAAATCAAATGTTTGAGGTAAAAGTGTGAAAAAACAAAAATTAAAAAAATGTTGTTTTTAAATAAAAATAAGAAAAATAGGGTAAAACCCTAATTCCTTTTTACTGTTCACTTTCACTGTTTCAAAGCTTTGCAGGCAAAATTGTGGAAATGGCACACAGATCGACAGAGGTCCGACGCGGGTTGTGGGTAAGGATCTAAACCTAGTGTACTATGTTTTAAGCTTGATTTATTTAATTTTTTACTTGAATTTTAATTGTTTTTGGGCATTGCGGCCATTTTTAGGCCATCGACGATGTCAGGACAAAATCATCCCAATTTCATCAAAATCATCCCTATATCGTCGATTTCGTCTGAGGACAAAATTGGAGAAATAGGGACGATCCTTTCCAATAAGGGACGATCCCCAAATTGAAGAATCAAAGACGATTTCATCCTATTAAGGACGATTTAACTAAATTTGGTACGATATCATCCAATAATGGGCGATATCATTTTTTTATGAGATGAAATTGATTTTAATTGATTTTAATGATTATGTATTAATGATTTTTGTTGTTTTATTGTTTATTTTGTAGAGGGGATTGCTAAAGAGTCAAGAGTGGAAATACAAGGGTCTCAGGGATGACTTAGCCATGCTCGATTAGGTCAAGCGAGATAGACTAGCAAATATTAGACTGCAACATGTGGCAGAGATGCCACAAATTCCTACAGACATGGGGCTACTAATAGCCCTAGCAGAGAGATGGTATCCGGAGTCATCCTACTTCTGGCTACCGATAGGGGAGATGACTCCCACTCTAGAGGATGTATGGAGGATCTTTAGGATCCCCATACATGGGTGGTTCATGACTCCTTCGACCAATCAGGGCCACGCCATGATGAGATTGTGCAGTGACCCAAGCTTCACCCTGGAGAAGAGCAGAGTGAACATCGAGGCTTTGAGGTAGATGCCTAGGGAATATCGATTGAGCTAGGTTTTGGCAAGGGTGGTGGGTGGCCTTATTCTATGCCACCAGAGCGAATGCAGGTTACCATGGCTCCTCTCAAATGTGGTCTATGACATGAGAGACCATGAATATAGGTTTTCTTGGGGTAGCTTTGTATTATGTCGCTTGTATAGGATCCTTTATGGGGTCGTATACAAGGGAGGTCGATGTCTAGTGCTGACATTGCTGCTACAGGTTTGGTACTAGGAGCACATTGCAATGCAGAGGCTAGTAGGGCTTCCACTGACAGGAGTTTACCGAGAAAGTGTAGACACCAAAACAGCACCAATCCGATTATGTGACTGCAAACACTGATCGCTTTGACAAACACAGCCCCCAGGGCAGCCCTCAGAGGTCAAACAGTGGTCCTAACCACTTCCATAGCAATTTTGTAAGGTCAAGAAGCAATTTGGTACATTTAGACACTTTGCCCAGTACTCGTCTCACCCAGGGACGATTACTAACTTGCAATCGTCTCACCCAGGGACGATTGTTGTAATCGTCCCACCCAGGGACGATTACCAAGTTTAACGGGAAAAATGACAAACGACGCCAAGTGGCAGCCCAGAACAGTCAGTTGATGACTCCTGCCTTGCACGCGTGTGTAGGTGGACAGAAGGGCCGTTAGAGGACTGTCACAAGAAGCAATTATGAAAACACAAGTCAATGGAGGACTCCCCTCCCTCATGAGGAGACATGACTGCCACATGGCGCCTATGACCAACACATGGCATTTGTGCTTCCTTCCCAAAAGAGACCCCTTGGGTCTATAAAAGGTGAGACTTTTCTCACCCAAAATAGAGAGGTGGAAGGAGTTTTCAAGCAACGAAGTGCTGCCGAATTGGAGACCCACTTGCATCCCCTTTTATTCATCTTCCCACATCCACCAATCTCTTTTGCAAGGGAGGTTGTTGGTTGGATTTTGGAAGCTTGAATCCGACCCAATTCCAACACATGGACACCTGAACCAACCAATTCGCCGACCCCCCACTCCTAAGAGATTTTGGGCCCATCCCAAGTGGATTGGTGCCAAAATCAAGTTCCATCGGTGGGCTGCCCACTTGGGCACCCCGCACCTTTTGGATTTAGTTGTAGTTCATTTTTTTGTCATTTTTTCATATTCCATGTTATTCTCTGCTGTTCAATAGTTCAGAATCTTGAATCTTGATTTCAAAAGGTTTTCATCGAATATTATCATGCTTTTGTTATTTTGGTTGTCCCACTGACTTGCAGGTAACAACGTCCAATTTCTCGGTGATGGAGGCCAAATTGGGAGAATCCGACCATCTGGGTCGTCCCAAAATGGCCCCAATTACATAACCCCCTTGTTTGCAGGCATTTTGCAGGTCTCGGGAATCGACATTGGAGCAGCGGCAGGTCGGCTTCTTCAACACAGTATCAATCGTCCTTGCAGGGGACGATTAACAACAGCAATCGTCCTTCCGGGGAATGATTAACAGTAGCAATCGTCCTTACCAGGGACGATTACCAGGTGAAAGCAGATTGGCCGGCTGTCTCAGGGGCAATGGCCTTTTGGTAACATTTTCTGTCTTTTGTCAAGTTTTCAAGCCATTTGGACTCACTGTATTTACTATTTCAGGCAGATGTTTACATGCATATTTCATTGATTTTAGAGAACGAACCCCTTTCATTTGCAGCAGGTGCTACTGACATTTTCATTGTTTCTTTGATTGCAGGAAAAGCAATCAGAGGTGAAGAACTTATCCACATCAGCGGCGGCAGCATCTTGGCCCGCCCATTGCAATCGTGGGCACGCGGGAAGAGGAAGACTAGGTCACACATTGTAATGAAGACAAATTTAACGCTCCTAGCCCCCAAAATGGGAGGAGACGTCTATGTAACCGAGGATAAGATATTTGAATAAAGAGGGCTGTGATTTCTTTACATCTTGTCTTTCGTTTCCAAGTTGTCTCCTTTCTCTGTTTTAGTGCATAGGATCAAAGCGTTACATTTTCGTCTTATGTTGCATAACTAGTGTTTCCTTTGCCCGGAATCTCGTGCTTTCAGTGGCGATCACGGTGGGACCCTGTCCCCTATTTTTAAAATCATAGAAACTGATTGAATTTTTGTGTTTGTGCTTGACGAGTACATTTTTCTTCTTGCAGACTGTTAATCGTCTCTGCAAGGGACGATTTCTGTTCTGGAAATCGTCTCACCCTGGGACGATTGTAAAATCGTCTCGCAAGGGACGATTTCTGTTCCGTTAATCGTCTCACCAAGGGACGATTTTCTCGTCTGCAACTTTTCGAGCAAAAATTCGGAGGCAACTGGAGCGAGCGAGAGAAGAGGTAGGGATTTTCATCATCTCTCGTTGAAATTTTCTGTTTCTCGTTTCTGTTTCTTTGACTATTTTCATTTTAGCTTGCATTGCTTAGGAAAAGTCATTCATGCATGTTTCATTTTCGTTGGATAAAATGAACCTCACACACTCCACGAAACAATTTTAAACCAAGGAGCTGGTCGTAAGACCCCAGCCCTTGATCAAGACCATTGGTGGATTTAATCACCACCTTGGCTTGATTTGCATACATTTCTCGATTGTCAACTGTTGTTAGGCGTAAATCCTGACGAAGACAGACCGAGCGTAGCTGGGGTGATTCCCATGCGCGCGAGGATAAGTTTTCTATGGTAGGTGCCATTAACAAGACAATCCCCCTTCCGTACCGCCTACGTACCACGTACCTTCTGCTCTCACGTACCTATAGTCTCCCTCTCGTAAGGGCGGGTATATAGAGAGGTTGGTATATCGGCCTGGCTGGTATATTGAAGGGGCGACCTTTTGGGAGTTATAAGAGCCTACATGATGCATTTAAACGTTCTACAAAACCTACAAAAACAAAACAAAACACCAAAATACACTAAACCAGTCTAGGGCACACCAAGAATCCTTAAAAGAGATAATCACGGTTTTGTGAATGTGTGTGTTTAATTTTGTTTAGTGTAGACAAAAAAAAAAATCATTAAAAACAAGATAAAAATCTACTTAGATAGTGTGGACGCACCGCAATGGTGTACACCCGCAGCCAAGCCCAATCAAGGGCAACAGCTCCGGAAGGTACACAAGAAGTAGGCACAAGTCGCCTTCGCTTCAGTCCTGAGGATTTGGTCATACCGCCTTATCGGTCTAACCTACAAAAGAATCCAATTCAAAATCCTCGATGGGGTATGCCCATTCAAAGCAGCCCCTCTCGAAAAGACGCCCTACATGCAGACCTTAATGTAAATAGAGAATCGCCCTCTCAAGCTAGACATGAGTGGCCACAGCGCGATGAAGCGCTAACGGGGCACACTGTCCATTTGGAGGGACAACGTGGATATGGCGTCCCTTCTTTACCTCTCATCAGAACAGAGAGACCAAATCCAGAGCGTAGGGCTCCTTACACAGGGTGACCTAACTCCGCCTGCCCCTTACGCACCTATGAGAGAGAATATGAGGAAGATCATCGCATTCCTCAAGGACAACAACATACAACGTGGGAACCTTATGCTTCTGCACCAGCCGGATATCATGATCACCCCTTGAGGCCAGAACCTCGAGCACATACCGCCTACCTCGACAGAGGGAAGCGACCCCTTGAGATTTTAGAGCATCAAAACCGAGGTAAACCCATAGGAGGAACATTTGAACCTTCTAAACAAAATAGGGTAGATCAAATTGACCCGGTTGTCGCCAGATATACCACCCATCAAGCCCAAATCATGCGGCTTAAACAAAGTCAGCAAGAGATAGAGTATCAATACCGCTTGGATAAAGAACGCATGCAACGTGAAGCGGATGAGTTACAATATGAAATACTTGAGAGAGGGCCAACCCCTCGCGTCCAAAGAGCCGAACAACATGAGAGGCATAACCCTTTAACGCAGGACGGGTCTCCACGACCTCGTCAAGCTTTGCCTCCGAGACCTCATAGACATGAGAGGGAGGCTACTCCTCGAAATGATGATGGGTACCTTCAGCGGGGACTCGATCAAGGTCAGAGGTTTCACCCAGAAACTCCTCAAGAATTTTATGAGGAGTACGAACCAGAGATAGAACATGTTGAAACTCTCCATCAAGGCAGGAGGGATGCCATTCGGCCACCCCTCCATAGGCCTCCAGTTTACCGTAACTTGCAACAAGAGCGAACAAGAGAGGAAGAAATAAAATCTTTCGATGCATACCAAGCGCTATTGGAGCGTTTGGAGTCTATGGAGACAAAAGTTGTTGGGCATCAAAAACCCACATTACGTCTACTCCGCAGTAATCCGGTGCATCCCTCAGTGCCTACACCTCTTTACCCCGAACACTTCAAGTTGCCTCAATTGGCGTTTTTAAAGGTGAGGAGGACGCACAAGAGCACGTTACAAGATTTCTAAGCCAGTGCTTCGCAATCCAAGATAATGATGCATTGCTGCTTAGAACATTCATAACCACATTCGTAGGCCCTGCCTCGGATTGGTTCACACAACTGCCCAAACACAGCATAAGCAGCTTAGATCAGCTAGTAGATGCGTTTCTTGAACGCTTCGCCTTCAACACAAGGAAGAAGGCATCACTTAGTGATCTTGCTAGCCTTAAACAATTTGAGGAGGAAACAATGGCAGCGTACGGGAACCGATGGAGAGCTTTGCTTTCTAAGTTACCCTACCGTCCTCCCATGTCGGATCTCACGCAAATGTTCGCAAAAAGTTGCTTAAAATCAATCTCTGGTCTATTGTTGCTCGCGACAATACGACAACCTAGAAGAAGCTTTGGCCCAAGCCAGACTTATAGAAGAGATTAAGATAGGCGAAGGCGCAATTGCCAAGCCTAAGAAGAAAGAGTGGAACAAAACCACTAAAATCGGGACAACGCAACCACAACACGCTGCAGTCAATCAAGTTGCGATAAATGTTCCCGCGCCTGTGCAAGAGACGCAGCCCCAAAGGGCTAATTACCAGGCAGTGCCTCCTGCTTACGAAAGAGATAACAGAAGACAGGAGCAGTATCAGTAGCGTCGCCCTAGGCGACAATTCACCCCGTATGCGGAGTCTAGGGACTCCTTATTTGACCGCTTGTCAGCGGCAAATTTAGTTACTCTGCTAGAAATCCAAATTTTTGACCCTAACATTCCCAAGCCTAGGGGGTATAGGGAGGAATTGTATTGTAGATTCCATAGGCGCAGAGGACATGACCTAAATGGGTGTTGGAAATTCAAAGAACTAGTCCAGGATTTGATCGACAACAGAACATTGGTCGTGGACAACCCCATCGCACCAAACAACCAACAAATGGGGGTATTCAAGGACCCCTTGCTTGCCCACGAGGCACAGACAAAACCGCTCCAGATTAACGAGGTGCGACAAGATCTTCCCGCGCAAGGATTTGTGGGAATGATTAGCATTGTAACAAGGAACAGAAGATACCCAACAGTTTCCCCCGAGGTAGCTACGAGGGAAGTTTCGTCGACATCGCAGCCTCAACAACGCCCAACGCAGTTGCCTCCGCCTAGACCCGAGGTCACGATACGGACCAAACTCACGCAGAGTCTGCGGACCACATCGGCTAGGCTGTCCATCTACGAGCTTATCCAACAATCAGCTCCCCATAGAGAAGCTCTTATGGACATTTTAAAAGCCATTGAAGTACAACCCCACGAAGCAAATTCTTTCAACGCCTTCGTGGGACATGTGAAACAATGTACGGAGCCTGTCATCACATTCAGAGAAGACGAGGTCAAAACGATATCAAATGACATGGCGGATCCACCCCTGCACGTTATCGCGTGGGTCAACGGGATCCCGTACAAGAGAGTGCTGATAGATACTGGCTCGTCCAGTAACATTATAACCACTGCAGCGTTAAAACATTTAAAACTGCCAGCCTCTCACATCACCGCTTCCACGTACACACTGCGAGCTTTTAACGATGCAATTTGCTCGACAGTCGGCACAGTTGTTCTGCCTATCCAGGTAGGACAAAAGTCAATACCCACACTGTGCCATGTGCTGGAAGGCGAAATGGCTTATAATATACTGCTAGGGCGGCCTTGGATCAGGGACATGAAGTGTGTCCCCTCGATCGCACACCAGTGCTTGAAGTATGCCTATGAAGGGCAAATACATGTAGTCCCAATGGACTTAGAGCCCTTCAAGTATTGCAATGCGGTACAATTCATACCTCAATCGACCCTCCCATCAACGCATTTGGATTTTCAATTAAATCCATCTAAACAGGGTCCGATACCGCAGGTACCACTGGTGGCCAACAAGGCAAAATCCCAACCAGGTGAGACTTCATCACCTACTCCTTCATCATCAATGCCACCTATCGCGGCCCAAAAGGAGCAAGGGAAAGCAAATCATGGAAGAGGTTAAGCCTCTAGAAGAGGGGTTGCCCATGATTTCAATGATATCAATAGAGGAAACACCCAACACAACACAAACCAAGACTCCTGAACAACCAAACATGGAATGGACTCAGGAAGGACTACCGTTTCCTCCTACCCAATCATCAACAATCACTGTTGAGATGGCCAATACGGGCCTGGGGGAGTACTTAGTGCAAAACGTTGTGGCAACCCCCACATTGGAGTCAGTGCAGGACATGGGAAGACCTCGCCTTCCCATAGGGACAATTGTTCCACTAGGCTACCCTCCCAACCAGACAAATTTTGTGTATGGGGGCCTTGATCATGGTTCTGAACCATGCGAACAAAAGGAAACAGATGAAGAGCCTTTTGTCGAAAACATCAATTATCTGTCGAACCCAGAATTTGCCCTAAAATATCTCGAACAATGCAATTGGCATGGGTATGGGCTAGGCAGATATGAGCAAGGGATGCGGATCCTTTGCCAACCAAGATATCAGATGCCATACGACAAGTCAGGAGTGGGGTTCAACCACCCCTTGCCCTTAGACATCTTGGTTGAAAATATGCAAGGCCTAGAAATAGGCAACAAGGGGGGATTGGCACAAGACCCGTATGCCAATCCAAACACAGAATACACATTGGGGGACTACCTCCCATGGTCTACAAACACCCAATAATCCCTCTCCTTTGCTAGATAGAGGTGAAAGTTTAGAGAGCAATCCTCAAAGAGAACAACAACGACTTTCAGACATTTTTCTGAAGCTGTTTCCCCTAGAGATTCCAGATGAAACGACACAATGTCAAGAGAATCAGGTCCCTCCACCAAGAGTGGAACAACCGCAATGGGACCAAATTAATTCACTGGAACAAGAAGAGTCCTCAACGTCGCAAGCAACAGATGCTGAAGAGGATGAACAATTTTGGATCTATGAAAGTGAGTCAGAAGACGAGACTGAGATGGACTATCTCAGACATGCGCGACGACATCACCGCGCTCTAACTCATGAAGATCTAATGGGACAGATGGGCATTCTGTTAGGACATGAATGGCACGTAGACCCAGCGAGGTGGGACCAAGTGTTGGACCCATGGCTCCAAATTCAAGATGAGCATCGTCCACCTCGAGATCCCATCAGGACAACAGTACCGAGGGAAGACCCCGCCTTCCTTTTCACACATAGAGATGAGTTTGCACCTAGAGAGGATCCATTCATGCCCATACCTCTAGAGCCAGATCCGGAGTGCAAAGACCATCAAGCTGGGGGTACCTCTATCCCTTGAAGAACCATAATCCAAACCAAAAAGCTCCAAGGATTATCGCAATCACTTGGTCACCCAAAAAGCTCCAAGGATTATCGCAATCTCTTGGTCAAAACAAAAAGCTCCAAGGATTATCGCAATCTCTTGGTCACTCCAAAAAGCTCCAAGGATTATCGCAATCTCTTGGTCAATTCCAAAAAGCTCCAAGGATTATCGCAATCTCTTGGTCAATCCAAAAGCTCCAAGGATTATCGCAATCTCTTGGTCACTCCAAAAGCTCCAAGGATTATCGCAATCTCTTGGTCACCCAAAAAGCTCCAAGGATTATCGCAATCACTTGGTCAAACCCAAAAGCTCCAAGGATTATCGCAATCACTTGGTCAAAACCCAACAAAAATACATCAAAAACAACAAAAATACATCAAAAACAACAAAAATTTGCATCTCATTTCTAGGCATTCTCAAATTCATCAATTGAGAGTTTTCTCACATCTCATCTTCATACTCGCCAAACTCAATTCATCAAAAATACAAAAATATGTAGCTGCATTAAGCATTGCATTCATACATGCATATTTGTGGTCATGTAGGTCAAAGGCACCATAGGTTGTAGTAGCTCTGACAGTCCATCTTGTTCCCCACTGTTCCATTTCATAAAAACAACAGACACACCATGCATTGCTTCCACCACACTAGAGTCAGTGGTCTTTTAATGTATCACGAGTTTTCGTAGTTCAGCCAAAATTTTCCTCTTTAGCCATGTAATGTATCAAGTCGAACAGATTTTACGAAGGTAGAGTCATACTTGAAATACACCTTGATACGTAACATCCCAACACAAACTAAACACATTAACAATTCCGGAGTTATGTGAAAGAAAGATGAAACTCGCACAAGTAATCTAGGTCACCATAAGCGAAACGGTTATCTTGCTCATCCCCCTGTGCGGATGACCCAAAGAATGCTGAGAGTTGGCAAAAGGACAAGCATCACCCCTACCCAATTCCCAAAAATCCCTAATTCTCAATAGTTGCAAAAAAAATCAAAAAAAATTTGCAAAACGTCAAAACATCAAGATTTGACATCCTACAGTGCACACATCAAAATGCACTAAGAAACAATGATTTTTATCACTCCAATCCCTTGCTCAAAAAAAAAAAAAAAAAACAAATCAAAATAAACAATGATCTTATCACTACAAACGAGCAAGTATCCTATTACAATTGAAGAAAAGAAGGGAGTTGAACTTGAATCCTTGGAACTCTCAGCATTCTAAAGGTCTTCTCGCATGACGATATATCTGTCACATTAACTTGCGTACAGATCAATGTTTGCATGTGGATAAGCTAGCTTATGACATCCTAGAAAACATCGCGGATTAATCTAACTAAACATAACAAAGGAGTTAGTGGAGCTAGTTAGGTGATCCTCGATACGAGTTCGGTTGAAAGCCCATCTGGCACTGGCGGTATCCTGATAAATACCACATAAATGAACTCAATTGCACACACAGGGATGTGAAATAGCTTGGTCAAAAACAGGTCTGATTCATACCTTGTTCAAAAATCATGTAAGATAAAGTACAGTCGTGGCTAGAGAGCTAGAACTGTCTGAGTCTCAGAAAAACTTAGCTACATTTCTAAACCAACTGCGCTACTTTTCGTCTTTGCAATACCATCAAAAAATACAAAAAAAAAAAAACCACATGTATACATACAAATTCATGCATCACAACAATCGCCTAAAAACAAAATAACAGAGTTCTAAACAGTCTATGGTGCCATAGCCAAACATCACAAATCCCATTCATCCATTTCATCTCTGCATATCACATATAAATCAAAAACATTTGCATTCATCATAGCATATGCATCCATCAAAATAAATCAACATAATACATCCATATTCATCAACCATCATGCACAAGATCAAAGAAAATCAAAACAACAAAAACAACAAATAAATGCAACACAAAAACAAAAAGCAATAAACATTGCCAGACACAAGTGCTCTTGCACTTAACCTCTTGGCATAGCAAAACTGATATCGAGGTTTACATTGTCACTATCCTACTCCCTAAGAAGGCTACCATAGCCGGACCGCTCCACGGGAAAACGGATTTCAGACAATTTAATCCCCAAATGGTGTCACAAAACAACAAAAACATCACAAAAAAGCAACACAAAAACATAGCAATAAACATTGCCAGACACAAGTGCTTTTGCACTTAACCTCTTGGCATAGAAAAATAGATGTCGAGGTTCAAATTATCACTCTCCTAATTCCCCAAGAAGGCTATCATAGCCGGACCGCTCCACGGGAAATAGGTTTTCGACGATTTCACCTCATTATGACATCACCAAAAGGGTTAACACCCACCAAAAACAGGTCCATATGTTGGAAAAATTGCACATGCTTAACGGTAAACCCTCTAAAGGCACCCTTGCACAAGTCATCTTGGGTCAAGCGACTCGTCGCTTCTCTCACGAAGGTCATTCCCTCATCGATTCGTCGCTTGAGGGGGTAGTCACACTTAGTCACCAACCAACAATCACATACCCAATTAAGGAAAAGGACATGCATTCAAAGAATCATTGACAAAGACAATCACGCTCCTGCTTGGGGCGATAAACAAGCAACAATCAAATCAATCAAACACTTGGCATTTCGTGAATCATGAATACAAGGTTCCCCTGAGGTAAAAACGCCCTTCGCCTATTCATGACTGATCAATGTCTAAGTTCAAGTCACACCTCACCAAAATAGGTTAACACTTGAAATCAAATTCCTTAGCTCGTCAGAAGCAAGGATTCAAGAATGCATGCCCTTTCCATACTTGGGGCATCAAAAGTTGGTTAGGTTACCAAGAAACCCTAATCATTAGTGCTTTGGTTATCTATTTTTGCTCAGACATCTGCGTCACCCGTAGCGCTTCCCAAAAAGGGGCATCTGTAGACACCAAAACAGCACCAATCCGATTATGTGACTGCAAACACTGATCGCTTTGACAAACACAGCCCCCAGGGCAGCCCTCAGAGGTCAAACAGTGGTCCTAACCACTTCCATAGCAATTTTGTAAGGTCAGGAAGCAATTTGGTACATTTAGACACTTTGCCCAGTACTCGTCTCACCCAGGGACGATTACTAACTTGCAATCGTCTCACCCAGGGACGATTGTTGTAATCGTCCCACCCAGGGACGATTACCAAGTTTAACGGGCAAAATGACAAACGACGCCAAGTGGCAGCCCAGAATAGTCAGTTGATGACTCTTGCCTTGCACGCGTGTGTAGGTGGACAGAAGGGCCGTTAGAGGACTGTCACAAGAAGCAATTATGAAAACACAAGTCAATGGAGGACTCCCCTCCCTCATGAGGAGACATGACTGCCACATGGCGCCTATGACCAACACATGGCATTTGTGCTTCCTTCCCAAAAGAGACCCCTTGGGTCTATAAAAGGTGAGACTTTTCTCACCCAAAATAGACGAGGTGGAAGGAGTTTTCAAGCAACGAAGTGCTGCCGAATTGGAGACCCACTTGCATCCCCTTTTATTCATCTTCCCACATCCACCAATCTCTTTTGCAAGGGAGGTTGTTGGTTGGCTTTTGGAAGCTTGAATCCGACCCAATTCCAACACATGGACACCTGAACCAACCAATTCGCCGACCCCCCACTCCTAAGAGATTTTGGGCCCATCCCAAGTGGATTGGTGCCAAAATCAAGTTCCATCGGTGGGCTGCCCACTTGGGCACCCCGCACCTTTTGGATTTAGTTGTAGTTCATTTTCTCGTCATTTGTTCATATTCCATGTTATTCTCTCATTGTTCAATAGTTCAGAATCTTGAATCTTGATTTCAAAAGGTTTTCATCGAATATTATCATGCTTTTGTTATTTTGGTTGTCCCACTGACTTGCAGGTAACAACGTCCAATTTCTCGGTGATGGAGGCCAAATTGGGAGAATCCGACCATCTGGGTCGTCCCAAAATGGCCCCAATTACATAACCCCCTTGTTTGCAGGCATTTTGCAGGTCTCGGGAATCGACATTGGAGCAGCGGCAGGTCGGCTTCTTCAACACAGTATCAATCGTCCCTACAGGGGACGATTAACAGCAATCGTCCTTCCGAGGGACGATTAACAGCAGCAATCATCCTACCGGGGGACGATTAACAGTAGCAATCGTCCTTACCAGGGACGATTACCAGGTGAAAGCAGATTGGCCGGCTGTCTCAGGGGCAATGGCCTTTTGGTAACATTTTCTATCTTCTGTCAAGTTTTCAAGCCATTTGGACTCACTGTATTTACTGTTTTAGGCAGATGTTTACATGCATATTTCGTTGATTTTAGAGAACGAACCCCTTTCATTTGCAACAGGTGCTACTGAAATTTTCATTGTTTCTTTGATTGCAGGAAAAGCAATCAGAGGTGAAGAACTTATCCACATCAGCGGCGGCAGCATCTTGGCCCGCCCATTGCAATCGTGGGCACGCGGGAAGAGGAAGACTAGGTCACACATTGTAATGAAGACAAATTTAACGCTCCTAGCCCCCAAAAGGGGAGGAGACGTCTATGTAACCGAGGATAAGATATTTGAATAAAGAGGGCTGTGATTTCTTTACATCTTGTCTTTCATTTCCAAGTTGTCTCCTTTCTCTGTTTTAGTGCATAGGATCAAAGCGTTACATTTTCGTCTTATGTTGCATAACTAGTGTTTCCTTTGCCCGGAATCTCGTGCTTTCAGAAAGATCCTAGGTTTTCTATTGGTGGCTCCAGAGAGGGTCACAATAGCGAATAGATCTGTCGATGTCTTGGAGGTTGCTAGATGACCTCACCCCATATTAGATCACCTGGAGACCATGGAGAGAGCATCTAGGGTGGGTAGAGGATGAACAGGAGTTGGCTTGCATTAAGCGAGTCATCTAGTTGAGGACAAAGCGGGGAGAGGTAGAGCTCCACCGCTATGACTAAGTTTTGAGGTAGCTCGGTCTACAGTAGGGGATCCCTTCTCTTAGGGATTATGAGTACTCCCAAACTGTGTGGGATAATACCACATTCAGGATGTTGATGATGCCCCCATTTAGCCAGTGGATGGGGATGATGCGGGGGTAGTAGATGGGTATGATGCCTAGTATGCAAGCATCTGCCCTCCTCGAATGACAAGGGCACAAGGTCTGATGCACGCTGTAGTGCAACGGATGGAGAGGCGATGCCAATCTACCATCAGTGCAGTGAGGGGTCATGGAGGGAGGGATCAGCGATGACCTCCTTAGGAGAGACATCGAAGAGTACCATAGGCTCTAGAGAGGCAGTAGTAGTCGAAGAGGAGGGAGAGACTCCCTTCTCAGCAGAGTGATAGACCACCATCACCTGATAAGGGCAAGGGTGTTAAGGTGGGGAGAGTAGCGAGATGGTAGCTCTTCAAGCAAAGAATGCCCACCTACGAGCTCAAGTGTAGACTCTTCGAGATGAGGCAACACGGATCAGGGCTTAGAGTGGAGGGGCGAGCATTCTAGAGCTGGTGTGGGCTATTGTGCAGACCACGTTCTACCAGGGGTTGTACTATCATGTGGTTTTAGAGGATCAGAGGATACCGCTGCCAACCAGCATTACGGAGCTAATCAAGATGGGGTCATCAAGGACATCATCATGATCGACATCGAGGACCCACGATACAGCATGGACTTCAATGGGACCACCTCCTCCACCTCAGGGTGGGAGAGGAGATGAGGCTGAGAGCTCGAGGGCTTCTCGAGACTAGCTGCTCATTGTACATAGACCATATATTTTTGAGAGGATTGAGTATGCCAGGGTATAGATTGTGGCATACCAATCCATTTTGATATGATGTATAGACTTCTTGATATATATATATGTTCTTTTTGTGATATGACTTGTGCATATGTTTTATGATGCTTTAATATTTGTTGTTTGACTATTCATGTAATTATGTCATTGAAAATATTATAATTTTATGTCATGCTATAAAATTAAATGAAATAATCTAATGTAAACAAATTGGTTGTTGTGGTATGATTTGATGAAAAATAAAGTGACTTCTAACAATAATTTCAAAGGACATTGTCGTTGTTACATGACCATTTCATGGAGTCGTCGCTCGCTAGGTCATCAAGCTAATCCCAGTATGAGAGAAATATTGCTAAAAGTAAAAGGGTGCTTAAGAGACTTTCTTAAGACTTTGTGTTATGATGATGAAAAATGATGATGGTCATGATTTGTTTTCAAATTTCCATGAAAATATTATGCATGAAATATTAAAAATATGTTTTTTTCTAGGCATAAAATTCCTAAGTGTGATAGAAATTTGAACAATTGCCTAGGAATTATACCATCTTCGTAAAACTGAATGTTGACATAATGAAATGAAATAGAAAATTTTTCATTCTTTTTAAAGCATAATTGTGTAACATAATGATTTAAGCCATATGCTTTTATGGATTAAATAAATGGGAGATAAAATTAGAACGATGACTTGTGCTAGGCATAGAATTTTAGGTATAGACTTATATCATCATTGCGAAATCTAAAGAAGAAATTGATGTAAAAGTTTTATTGCATAGTTGATTTTTGATTTTGAGATAAAAAATATAAAAATGAGGACTTGCACTAGGCATAAATTCCAATTTAGGTTTAGGAACTATACCATCATTACGAAAGTCGAAAAATATATAAATGTGACTTTATTGCTAGATTTTTGAACATGCTTTGAAAGAAATTTTGGATTTTTGAAAAAATGTATTTAATTGTTTTTACGCTAAGCCAATATTCTCAAGTAAGAAAATTAAATTATTCCAGAAGATTTGCATAAATATTTTAAATTATCTCAAAGACAAAATTTAGATTTATAAGGAACCCCATGTGCATATGCGAGTTCATTGCTGATCTTGATCTATCATAATGATACAAAATCTCTCAAACACAAATGTGTATGCAATTGTATTGTTCATTTACCAATTTTGAGCAAGATAATTTGATACAAGTAATTTGAATTAACCAAATGAGTTTTCGTTGACCATGATTTATATGCATGTA
The DNA here is from genome assembly GCA_028583015.1 of Wollemia nobilis. Lineage (NCBI taxonomy): Eukaryota > Viridiplantae > Streptophyta > Pinopsida > Araucariales > Araucariaceae > Wollemia > Wollemia nobilis. Next base: position 3,811,282 of record JAQPPZ010003177.1, read on the forward strand.
ACCGTACCAGACTACTATGTAAGTCGGGTCATCAAGAGCTAGATGATCCATGAGCGGACATAGGTCTATACAAAATAAGGTTGCTAATGTGATAGACATATCACCACACTAGGAGTTACCCAAGGCCAAGTGGGTTGGGCACAAACCACCTGTTATGGGGCTTACCTCATGATTTTTGAATAGTTGAGAATTCCAAGGATTCAAGCTCATTCACCCTTATTTTCTTTCAAAGATAGGGGAAGGGATTTATTGCTTTTTGCTTTTTATTTTCTTTTTCTCTCTTTTTTTTTTTATATTTTTGCTTGACACTGAGATAATGCTGAAATATTGCTGAGGTGGTACAAAATGATACTGAAACAATGCTTCTTTTTCTCATGATTTTTCTTGACTTTCCTTTTCTTTTTCTTCTTTCTATATTAGGTATACTTGCTCGGATTGGCTGTAGAGCAAGGGATTTTTATTCTGTCCAGGGGTGAGCTTGTCCTTTTGTCAATTCTCAAAGATTCTAGACCATGTGCATGATAGTATAACAAGGGAGAATTTTCGCTCAAGAGACCACTTCTACTGTGTAGCATCACTTTGAATTTGTAATGAAATCATTTTAATGTGAAAAGGTGTACTTGGTTCAAGTAAATAACAATATCAATTCTCTATGCTCAAAACTTTATTTAATTCAACTGTGGACTTCGATATAAGAGAGATTAATAATCATACCAAATAAGATCAAGATATTTATTCTTGTGAGTGTGAAAGTGAGGGATTCCAAATAAATGCTAATTTATCCAAAATAACTGAAAATATAACTGCAATACTTCAAGAATTGACAAGTGCAAAAATAGAAGATGTTTTTGAGGATTTTGATGATTTTGATTTTTTTATATTTTGATTTTAATTTATGAATTAAGATAATACATAATATTACTATTTTTGAAATTTTTATATGAATTACTAAAATAAGACAATATGTATAATATATACAGTGATGAAATTACCAGATTTATGCATAATAGTGCTTAAGATGCATAATGTTCATAGATTTTTAAAGATATTTACCATCTAAGGTAGCTAATATGTATGCTCTTGATCCAAATTTAGCAGTGATAATATATGGCCCAAGCCAGTTAGGCTCAAATTTACCTTTAAGGTCTTTAGTTGCATTAGTATTTTTTTTATTTTCTTTTAAGACGAGGTCACCGATCTCAAAGGATCGATTATGAACTTTCTTGATATATGCTCGTTTGAGCTTTTTCTGGTAGGCATGAAGATGCTCCAAAGAATTAATGCACTTCTCATATAGGAGTTCCAACTGATTAAATCTGCCAGCATGATATTCATCTCCTACTTTAGTATCTTGAAGTAGCAGAGCCAAAGAAGGAACTTCTAATTCAAAGGGAAAAATAGCTTCAACGCCATAAACCAAAACAAAAGGTGAAGTGCCCGTGGGAGTACGAATGCTAGTTTGATAAGCCCACAAAGTAAAACATAATTAAATGTGCCAATCATGACCAGATTTATTGACCAATATTTTGAGGATTTTAATTAATGTTTTATTAGATGCTTCTGCTTGGCCATTACCTTGAGGATAATAAGGAGTGGACCAACGATGTTGAATTTTATATTTTTGACATAGTTTCTTTACATATTTATTTTTGAAACAAGTTCCATTATCCGAGATGAGATTTGCAAGAATTCCAAACCTACAAATAATTTGATTAAAAATAAATTTGGAAACTTGAGTTCCAGTGCAAGAATCTAAGGGCATAGCTTCAACCCACTTCGTAAAATACTCGGTGGTGGTTATGATGAATTTGTGTCCATCATATGACATAGGATTGATTTTTTCGATGATGTCTAAGCCCCATTTTGAAAAGGGCCAAGGAGATGAAATAGCCTACAGTTCTTGTGCAAGTGCATGGACAAAGTCAGCATGTTTCTAGCACTTGTCGCAATGGCGCATGTAATCATGTGCATCATTCTCCATGGTAGGCCAAAATATCCTATACTAAGGAGCTTCTTAGCAATGGCGCTACCACTAAAATGTCCCCCACAAGATCCATCATGGGCTTCACTCAAAGCTGATCTAGACTCTTCTAGATTCAAACATCTCAATAGGATACCTTCAAAAGATCTCCTATACAATGTATTACCAATTATTACGAAGTGACTTGCTCATCTACGTAATAACCGGTGCACTGGTTTCTATTAAAACCTTTAGGGAAGGTCCCATTTTGAAAAAAATTGAGGATGTCAGTGTACCAAAGTTCAAAAATAGTTTTGTTGATTAGAAACACGTCCAAAGGTTCCAAGCATGATTTAATTGAAGTGGGTTCTTGGAGTCGACAAATAATGATGGTAGCATATTCATCATCTAACTCCAAGGGTAAAAGAGATGCAGCTACGACCATGGTGTCAGTTGCACGATTGCTAGTTCTAGGAATAGCTTCCAAGGTAATTTGATCAAATAAAGATATTAATTGTAATACATATGCTTTATATGGGTGCAATTTATCATCTCTAGTCTGATAAACATCATTAATTTGATTTATAACAAGTTGAGAATCATCGAAAACTAATAGATTTTAAATTTTCAGTGCCAGGGCTACTCGTAATCCAAGGATGAGAGCCTCGTATTCAAAAATATTATTATTATAGGAAAACATTAATTTAAAGGATAGAGGTATGAGATGTTTCTATGGATATATCAAAATAATACCTGCACCAGCCCCACTCATGCATCGGGCTTCGTCAAAGTATAGGGACCATTGCTCTAAATAATCTGCCTCTAGTTTAAGGCATTCGTCAGGAAACTCAATGATGAGGGGATGGGTGGATTCTAAGGGTGCAATAGCTAATTGATCTACTATGATTTGACCCTTAACAGACTTATGTCCTATAAAAATGAGTTCAAACTCGCTTAGTACAAGAACCCACTTTGCTGTGCGACCAGATAAATAAGGTCGACTCATGAGATACCACAAGGGATCGAATTTAGCAATAAAGTATGTTTTTTGACTGAGCATATAATGGCATAGTTTCTGTGTAGAAAATATGACTGCTAGACATAACTTCTCTAATGCTGTGTAGCAGGTTTCATAACTAATTAATGTTCTGCTAATATAATAATTAGTAGCTCTCTTTTCTCATCATCAAGTTGAGCTAACATAGCTCCTAAAGCAAAATCTGAAGCAAAAATATACAAGATAAATGGGCGATCAGGTTTAGGTTGTGAAAGTATAGGTGGTTTAAGAAGATATTATTTGAGGATTTCAAATTCTTCCTAACATTCATCGTCCCAATGGAAAGAGACATCCTTCTTAAGAATCTTAAGAAAGGGTCCAGTTTTATCTACCAGCTTATCGATGAAGTAACGGATAGCTTGAAGCTTAACTTGTAGACTCTGTAATTTAGATATATTTATAGGTGTGGGCATATCAGTGATAGCCATAATCTTGAGAGGGTCAATTTAGATACCATGTAAATAAACTATAACCCCCAATAATTTACCTGACTTAACTCCGAATATACATTTGGCTAGATTCAATCGGATAAGATATTCCCTTAACCAATCAAATACTTTTCTCAAGTCATCTAAATGGTCATCTTCTTCAGTAGAATGAGCTATAATGTCATCTACATAATAGTGTAGTATATCATGCATCATATCATGAAAGATATAAGTCATGGCTCATTGATAGGTTGCACCTGCATTCTTCAACCTGAATGGCATCACTTTTCAATAGAAATTCATCCAAGAGGTAATAAAGGTTGTTTTATCCTGATCTTCAGGAGCTATCCTGATATGATTATAACCATAAAATCCATCCATTAAGGATATCATTCCACTCCCAGCAGTAAAATCAATGATCTGATCCATATTGGGAAGGGGAAAATCATCTTTAGGGCATGCAACATTAATATCTCTAAATTCTGTACAAACCCTAACCTTAGTAGTTTCTTTCTTAGTTACTGGAACTACATTCGAGATCCATTCAGCATAATCAATGGCTTGTATAAAAATAACATTAAGGAGTTTTTCTAACTCCCCTTTGACTAGTAAGGCCACTTTAGGATGCATTTTTCTAAGTTTCTATTTAACAGGTTTAGCATCCGGGTGCACTACTAGGTGATGCATAACTACAGAAGGGTCTAATCCTGGCATATCTTCATATGTCCAAGCAAAGACATTTTCATATTCTTTAAGAAATGCAATGTATTTATCCTATATGTTGATTATGTGGGGGTTATCCTCGGTTCCAATGTTATTTTTTATGACATTTTCTACTTCCATGTGTAGATCTCTCTCAAAATTAGGTGGGGTGGGTGAAATGCCCAATTCTTGTAATTATTGCAAGGTTAGATTGGATAATTCGTCTTGAGGAGTCATGGCCTCAAGCTGAGATATACTAGGTATAGAGCCATCAAAGTAAAATCCATTATGTAATAATTCCTCAACGGAGACATCACAAAATATATCTTCCTTCAACTCATCATCGGATTCAACGATCATCTCAGGATAAGCTATAGATAGCATATTACATGTGAATGTCTTATTTATTAAATGCAAGGCATTGCGTGCATATAAATAATATTGGTAATATATAAGTTGGTCATCATCCTCAAATGGGAATGGCTGACCCTTACTAGGAAATAGGCCCACACCACATCGGGCAGACCACGCTTCTACCTCAAAAGTTTCTTTCATACCATTCTAGAAAAGCCCTAAACCTTTCGCTTTATATCCCAATTTAAGCATTATAGGTTTGGCTTTAATATATTCATTAGTAAAATAACATTGAGCATATCCATCATAATTAGTTCTGATGTTTCTAGGTATTCTACCCCAGTCATATCCCTTATAAATAAAGGCACAACTCCTGACTTGGTAAATACCTCCCATAGGCTGTGGGAGGCCCAAGGTATGAGGCGATGGTGGCAAATTATTTAAAATAAGGGAATCTTGCATAGAAGCATTCGTTTCTTCTGATATAAGGATTTTAGATAGATCGGGTAAGAGCTCGTCAGTGAGAGCATAAGAGGTAGAAGGAACATTCCCTACGTCTTTTGATGTGGAAAATATAAATTTGGTGGATGTAGATGGTGTAGAGGAGTCGATAGATGGGTCTATTAAAGGTATGGAAGTTATAGGAGTAGAACAAGAGACATTGGTTGTGGGATTAGGATCTTTCTTAGGTCCTAATGTGGTTTGTTCAGAAGATGGTTGAGCTATATGTGAAGGTGCAACTGATGGATAATAAGTAGATGATGTTGTGGGTGTGAGTTTCACATGTTTAGATGGATAATGAGAATTAGGATGTGTGGATGACAGAGTAGGGAAAAATTGAACTCCAATAGGTTATGCCAAAGCACACATATCAAAGGGTCTTGGATCACCATGAATGGTAACCAAATGATTATTAAATTCAAACTTAACACATTTATGTAAGGTTGAGGGAACAGCTCACATTACGTTGATCCAAGGACAACCCAAGAGTATATTGTACGATGCAGGGCAATTTACAATGAACATGGTCATATCCAAGGTTCTTGGACCAACCTGCAATGGAATGGTAATAACTCCACACGTTTCTTGTGTTTCATCATTGAAAGCTTTTATGATCATATCAGTTCTTTTTATTTCATCACTTCTAAACCCAAATATTTGGTAGAATTCAAAAGTACAGATATTTAAATATGAACCATTATCAATCAAAACTCGTTTGATTGCTACATCTCCAATTAAAGTAGTAATATACAAGGGGTTATCTTTATGCAAACTATGTTGAGGTATGTCTCTATCCCAGAATTCAATACAATCAACTTCACGAGTTATTATAGTATTGGCCATGGCTTCAGGTTGAATGTCTTGTAGTACCATCATCTGGTTTAATGTGAGCATTAATTCATCTTTATGTGTAGGAGAAGATCTTAAAATTTCCAAGAGAGAAATTCTAGCTATAATATTTGATAATTGTTCATTAATATTATAAGGAGGTTTAGGTTGAACATTATGTGAATGATTCCCTTTATTTGAAACCTTCAAAACAAATGGAGTTGATCCACCATTCTGAATTTGATATTGTTGATAATTTTGAGCCTGTTGTCTAGTAACAGCTCTGATGGTACCCATAATATTATTCTGTGGATGATGAATTGGTCTTGGTTTAGCATTTATAGCTAGGTCATTAGAAAGTAATCAGTAATATGATGGTCTAGTAGTGAATCTTATTGGAAATGGTTCTTCTGGAACCATATAACTTGTGATAGGGTGAATAGTATCTGATTCATCTTTAGAACTATTCGATTGATTTCCATATCACTCTTAGTATCGTATTTTGTATCACTAAGATTAGGTATCTGAATATTATATAGAGGCCTGGTTTTAACCACAGATAAATTTGTGTCAAATATTTCTAGATCATGAGCAGGTAAATGCCCACTAATAGTTCCTACATATCGGGCAGGAGGAGGGACATTATGATGTTCAATTTGATTAGCCACCTCCTTACCATGTTTTTGTAAGGGATATTGAAATATGTCTAATGATTGATTGGAATTCTGATTATGGTTTTGTGGGGTGTTCTTTTGAACATTATTAGGAGGATTTTGCTTAGGTTGAAAGGCTTTCACCTCCATCTCATTGTTATCAATAAATTCCTATATTTTATGTTTTAATATTTGACAAGAGTTGGTAGTGTGTCCAGGTATTCTATGGAAGTCATAGTGTAAATCTGCTCTATATCTGAGTATAGTTGGATCAGGTTCCCAGATATTTGGTAATTAAATCAAACCTCATTCTAATAATTGTGATAGAATAGTTGATAAAGGTTTATTTAACCTAGTAAATTCTCGAGGAGGTCTATCAGGAAGTTTCAGTACAAAATTCTTCACTGTCTTTGCAGCATTAACATTAGCAATATTTTTGCTATCGGTGATTCCATAACCCACAACTTGTTTATTCTTATATTTATTTTTGCATGTTTTCTCATCGTCTTTCTTTTTAATCTAGCCTCTCCTAATGAGAGAATCTTCCACTCTTCGGGCTAATTCTATAGCCTGATCGAAGGTGGTCAAGGTAGCAGTTGATAATTCGTAAGATAGTTGCTCTTGTAAATTATTAATAAATATGTTCAACATCTCCCTATAAGGTAATACAAAGTGCAATTTTCCTATCAACTGTCTCCACCTAGCTAGGAAATTAGCAAAGCATTCATCTTTGTCCTGTTTTAAGTTATACAAATCTTTAATGGTCACATGTCTTTCGATGTAGGCACTAAATTGATGAATAAAAGACTTGGTAGTTTCTTCGAAATTCCTCAAAGAATTAGTGGGTAATTGATAATACCACTCTAATGCCATTCCTCCCAAGCTTTTCGGGAACATTTTTAGTAATAACAAGTCATCATGTGATATATCATGACATGCTATCCTAAACATACGAAGATGCTCTATGGGATATTTGGTTCCTTTATATATGGGAAGAATAGGCATAGGAAAATGTTTAGGATACGGTTGTGCTATGACTATAGGATCTAAAGGCTGACTACACATCTCTCGATAGTTGTACGAGGGACGATAGGGATCTATCTGGTCCATGCGGGAAACTAGTTGTTTCACCATGGTTTCAAGGTTACTAGTTTGTCCACCATATTGGTTCGATGGGACATAGGTATGGGATCTATGAGTGTATGATGGTGTGACATAAGGATTAGATGCTATATTTCTATTATGCAAAGTGTTGGTAGGAAGAGTATTATGAAGGGGATTTGTAATAGTATTATGTTGTACCCCAGATTGTTGGTAATTGGTGTTTGGTTTTGTTTTGGATTTTTGTTGATTTGAGGTATGTTGATCAAGAGCTTGGTGAAATATATTAGTAAAAGATGGTTTATTTTGTGCGGGAATGACCCTAGGCTTGTTAACAGACACTTTAGATGGTTGGGTAACCTATTGTTGTTGTATGTTCTGAATCACAGCTACCATATCCAAATTGGATGGTCCAGCTTGATCACTCTCTTGATCAATAAAGGACAAGGGATTAGTGCATGTTTGAAATACTTCTTCTAGAGTTGCTTGAGTGTCACTAATTTGATCCTTGTCCATATGAGCTACTTTATTAAAAACACCAATATTAGTCTTAATGAACTTCTAGAATTGTTCAATGTTTTCAAAAGTGATAGCTCCTCCCGAAGACATTTTAGGGAATGAGGATCCTTCCTCTCTAACAATTTCTTCTTGTTCATTTCCTACAACAAGCTCTTATTCTTGCTGGTCTAGGGTTCCTTCTTCCAGAACTTGGTCCTCAAGAGGGACATTTTGGTCAGTTAATGGTATTCATAACCAATATTCATCTTCTTCGGTTTGTTTTCCATTCCTAAGTCTAGGCATTGTGCTAAACTTAGGTTTTAGCAAATATATATACTTATATATATATATAGATATGTGGTAGGGTTGAGAGGTATATATTTTAACTATGTACCTACTATAATACTTTAAAAGGAAAATGTTTTGTTTTTGTTTTTTTGTTTTGTTTTGTGTGATTATATTATTATTTTGCGAGAATAAAAATAACAAACAACATGCTATTTGCAAGAAATAACAATAGTAAAAAGAATGACTTAGTTTTCTATGAATAGTTTATGGATATCATTGATAGGGTCAAGTTCATCAGGAGTCATGAAATGCTCCTCTTCAAATTGGAAGTGGTTTTTCAAGAATTTGACAAAGTGTGCTATGGTAATATGATCTACTTCAGACTCTGACATGTAAAAATAAAGTTCATGGCAATAATCTCGATACAACACAGCTCTAGGAACTCTATTCCATATTTTTCTATCCGTAAGAACGAATTCTTGATCCTCTATATGAGATAGAAATTTATGCACTACAACTGTGTTCTAAAGGTATTCCTCAAAGGTGTATAATTCAGAAGACACAAGTGCTCTTTTATCTGATAACCACCTATGGCAAGCTCTCTGAAGTTCATGATACAAAGTCACCTGATCAGGATCCAGGATTCTATCTAGGACAAACCTCTTAATTTTCCCAAGTTCTATAAATATGGATTCAATAATACCCAATCTCCTATCAAGTTTGTCCAAAAAATGTTGGGCTCTATTTGTTTGAGGTACTCTAAGCACATAAGTAATCTCTATGGTCGTTAATTGATTTTCAACATTTATTGTGACAACTTGTCTTCTATTATAATCTACCATCTAAGTATGATATGCAAATTTAAAGGTTGTATAATGATTCTAGATGTTCTTAATAATGTGTTTTATTTTTTTTCAGATTGTTTTCAAAAGGTGTTTTAGTTTCATGTCGGGTTCACCAAAATTTATCGCCCAGATTTTTTGCACCCTTACCTTTATGCTAAAGGATTCATGCCCGGAAGGGGGATGCAAGAAGGATGGGACAATACCTTCGACGGAGAGGCCCTTTGAAGGTCATGCCTCTCGAGGGAGGGGTATAAGGGTGAATTTTTGACGGATGGTGGGGTTCACCAAGAAACTTTGAGTGGCAGTTTCCACACCTAGGTTGAGAATGGGTTTGATGTGTTCATTTTATGTTCAATCATTCAGATTCCTAGGTTGGCTAGAATGAATCTAAGCTATTCTATATGAATTTTTTTGTTTATATGAAGACAACAAACATAAATGAATCCTAAATACAAAAAATATCTAAAATGGAGAAGAGTGCACCTAATTTTTGATGTCTGATGAAGATTCTGAAGCTTGTAGGAGTCCAGATCATCCTGGATATGATAGGATCATCTATAATTGTACAGAATCATCCAGATCATAGGATATCATCTAAGATCAGCCAAGATCATCAGTGACCTGACGAATTCGTCAGACGAATTCGTCAGAAACCTGCAATCATGAAAACAGACACCAAAAACCAAAAATACAATTGCAAGAATGATACAAAATGATAGAAATAAGAATATAAATGCTTAAATGATAAATCTAGATATCAAATCAAATGGGATGCAATGTTTTAATAATTTATTTTGAATTTTATCATGCAAATATGCTAAATGATGTGAACTCCAAGATGTAGAACACAAGTGAATTAATCTAATGCACAATTAAATAAGAAAAAGAGATAGAGAATGCAAACTTAGGGCTCTAATTGCCCCCAATCTGAACTGTAATCAAAATCATCTGCAATCGTACGAGATCATCACCGATCTTGATAGGATCATCTAAAATTGTGGTTGAATCGCCTGCGACAATCCGAGCTTCCTCCGACTGAAACACAGTGAGATCCTGCAATAAAACTTGAAAACACAAGTGCAAATGATGGGGGATAGGATGTTCTAACACATCAAAACTTAAAGTTGTAGGGAAATGATCAGCCAGGGGGATAAACCAGGAAAATCCCAAGTTTATATATAATTAGGGGGAGGTTAGGAGGTTGGGGATCATCCCAATCTGGGAGATGTCCAACGTAGGAATATCCAACCACACAGACATGCTTCTGCACGAGTTGGAGAGGTTGTTGAAACATAAGCTAATTATGAAAATTTAATTTTGGGATGAAATCGTCTAAACGTTCTGTTCTAGACGAATTCATCCAATTTGGGATGATATCCTTAGATCGACGACGATATCATCCAACGGTCAAAATAACTTCTAAAAATGACATGAAAAATGAGGTGAGCGGTTAACGGGCGGTTTTGGGGTTAAAATTCAAATTTTTTATCTTTTACTGATGGTTTAACTGTGCCAATTTTAGGGTGCTACACATACTTCTATTTTTTTCCTCACATTTCACAGCTTGATTTTTGCCATATTGTTCTAATTTTAGGGTTCTAATCTTTAGTTCCACTATAATTCCAACACTTCAATCTACTTCCTCAGGCTCCAATCAGTGATTCCACGCTCATCAGTCCATACAATGATGTATTTTGTTGTCTTTGCTGCTATTGCTCTAAAAAATTTGAATTCCTCCTCGTATGGAGTAAATCTTAGTTTTCTCCCTCCTGGGTCAATTCTTTGAAGCTAAAAAGACTCCTTGGTGCAAAATTTTAAAATGAGTCTGTAAAAATTAGGCTATTGGTGAAATTTTATTGGTCATATGGTCATCTCCCATTGGTTTGCATTCTTTCCACCTTCACGCTCTTGAACAATTTAAATTTTTACTTGTACTGTTTGATAAAATTTTTAATTGGCTTACCTATTTAAAGTGTTTTGAAACCCCAAGAAAAACCCTAATTTTGATTGTTCAAAATCATACCATTTTGCATGTTTTCCCTCCATAATGCGTGGATGACCGACAACTCAGCAAAATTTTAAATTTCGTCTTTTTTGCTCGCTTTTTCCTCCAACTGCTACTTTCTCCTGTGCATGCTACATTTATTGAGGTGGTTGGCAAATTGTACATCCACCTAAATCATACACTGTATGATCTAAATAGTACAATATATAATTTTGTACGATTTCCATGTCATTATTGCTTTGTACGATTTCATCTTGTACTCTTTCTATGTACGATCTTTATACTTAGAAAATTTTTGCTTTCTTTTTCTCTGGAGAGGCCACCGTTTCTGGTTTTCAACCTCACCCTTCCTAAGTGCATCCTGAGGGATTTTCACAACTAAGGGACACATTTTTTTTCAATTTTTTTTTTTCTTTTTTTTTTTGCATCCTAGTCTAGTTACACTTACCGCCTTGGTAATAGTGCAGTGACATTCACTTGTACGATCCCATATAAATATTGACCTTAAGGTTTGCCATCACATTTTGGTTAGTGGTATCCTCTTGTATCTCTTGTTATATTTCTTGGCTTACCTATGCCTCTGATGTTAATGTCTATTCTATTCTTCCCCTATAATGTGTACAATTTGGAATTGTATAATGGCAAGTTGGAGTCTCCTCACCTGGTGGTCCTTCCTCTTGTTGTATAGGTGATTGATCCCGAGGTAGTGGTGTCCTCACCACTCCACTATCATTTGAGTGACTTATTTGCCTATCTCCTTGGATAAATTCTTGCTCCAAACTTGGTGATCGAACTTGTTGATGACCTAGGTTTCTTTCCTTTGCAAAATGTATCCTTCCTCCTCTGGGTAAGTTTTTACCATGTGGGTATCTACCCTTCCATTTCCTCTTGGCCTTAAAATTCTCTATACTATTGGTGGTTCATCCCTTTCTTGGAGTAATTTCCTATTACCCAATGGTTTTTGAGATCTTTGCCTAATTACAAGTGGTTGTCCCCTTTCCTGTCATAACATGCCTCTTACTCTTGGTACACCTTGCTGATTCTTTGCTTAATTCATGTATGCTAGAGGATTATCTCCTAGCCATCTAGTATTAGGGGGTAAAAATCTTCCTCATCCTCTCCCTCCTCTATTTGCAACATCATAATGGTCTTGATTATTCTTTGGTAGCCTACCTTCTCCTCATCCATAGTGGAGTCTTAGAGGTCTTTTTATGATTCCTCCTCTTGTTCTTTGGTTATTAGGAGTAATTTCTACCAACTCAATATTGGCTAGTGGAATCCAATTAGGTGATGGCTATTGCAAGACTCGGATTCTTATATCAACATGGACTAAGCGATGCCTCCATATTATTTTTTCAAAGGATCTCTAGGGAAGTGATGATGTTAATACTTCTCTATATGCATCCGAGAAGTTCATCTCAAAACTAGAGTTAGTTCAACTGTATTCCCTCTGTTCTACCTAATCGGTTGGCAAATTCATCACTCTCTAATTTCCTTACTTCCCTTATTTGTCTTCTTAGTTGTCTATGGGATATTGCATAAGCTTTCCTATCAATACCATGTCTTTTCCCTTGAATTATCTATTCTTATCTTTATCTATATGCACCATTTGGAGGATCATGATTTCTCTATAAATTATGAGGGTTCTCTGGGTCCTCCTCATTGCTACTATCTATACTAAGCTCTCTTACCAACCATGACATTCTTTCTTCATTGGAATTCATCATATCTACCGATATGTTCCCTTGCAACTGAGGTGTTGTGGTAGCCTTCTCTATGTTGCAATAAGGAGCTTGTGTGTCTCCATTGGTACTTCATTGTACACTTGGTGAGGTTAGTGGACTTGAGAGGGTGCCTTCATTTCCTCAACCATATCTTGGAGTTAATCCATCTGCTTCTTTGGATTCACTTTCATCCTCCCGTAGGCTAACTTTTTGCTACTCATCCAATTTTCATATGGTTTCATCCAACTCCTCGATGAGTTGTTACCTCAACCTCGCATTGTGACTCTAAAATGTTTGATACTCTTCTTGCTATTATTGCATTTGTGTTCACATCCTCTACTGAAATATCCCAATTTTATCCAATGGATAAAGTCCAACTAGTTCCTCATCTATAGATTCATTCCTACCATCTTCTGGAATTTGCATTCTGGTCATGCCCACTCCATCCTCATCGTGTATTGTTAACATTGTCCTTATTCTATTTCTAGGTAATAGTGCTACCTCCTAATAGCCTCTTGGTTCGAGAGAGACTCTTTCCTCTTATTCTTGTGTGGTTCCATTATTTCTTTTGACATGTACCCATATCCTTCTTTTCTCACCAGTTCAGGGTGTTAATTCTTGTTGCATGATTATTAATCATTTCTCCTACCTTTCTGCAAATAGGTGTGCAAGTCCTATATCAGGTTCTTCTTGTGATGGAACTGGCTCACGATGAGATTCTTCTTGATATTCCTCTCATCTTCATCATTCAATTTCTTTTGAAGCAATGAATAAACATTATACTTTATAAGGCTTCAACTTTGAGCTATTTACAGTTTTGGGTAACTCTGTCCCATCCAATTTTTGTAGTCTGACTGCTCCATTACTCATTACTTCAATAAATTTATAAGGTCCAAGCCATAACATCTTCAGCTTACCTAGCTTTATTTCCATTTTTCCATTAAAATTTAGAACTAAGTCCCCCAGACTAAGTTCCAACTTCCTTAAATTCTTTTCATGCCACGTCTTACGTATTTTTTGAGCTATCTCAATTTCCCATTGTGCCATGAATCTTCTTTCATATAACTTGGTCAAAATCATTAGTAATTCCTCCAAAATTTATTGATCCCCCAAGTGATGCTCTACTGTGACTCTCAAACTTGGTATCAAGAACTCAACTGACACCACTGCTTCTTGACCATACATCAATTGGAAAGGTGTATGTTTCATTTTTGGTTTAAAAGTTGTTCTGTATGCCCAAAAAATGGATGGTAACCTTTCATTCCAGTCTGCTTCCCCTATTCCACAAGTTTTATATAGAGTAGATACTAATACTTTATTGGTTGCTTCTACCTACCCATTTGCTCTAGGGTAGTACGGACTAGACAGAGAGTGTAAAATCTTAAACTTTGTCATTAGTGTCTTGATAATTTCATTAACAAAGTTTCCTCCATGTTCACTCATTATTCATAGCGGAATACCAAATCTTATGATTACCTTCTCATACAAAAATCTCAATGTAATTTTGGTTAAATTATCAGGTAATTCTCTTGCTTCTACCCATTTTGTTAGGTATTTTGTTACCACTACGATATATCTACACTTCCACCTTTGAGATGTCTTTAATGGTCCTACAGATTCCAAGCCCCAATGTTCAAGCAAATTCTATGGGTGTGATGGGTGTAAGGGCATAAAGTCCCTCTTTACTGTACCTACTCTTTGGCAAGTATCACAAGATTTCACATGTTCCTTTGCATCATTATACAATGTGGGCCACCATAGACCTACTAACAATATTTTCCATGCAGTCGCATCTAGTCCCATATGTCCCCCTACTAAGCCTGTGTGGGATTCTTTCAATGCCACCTTGACTTCTTCCTCCATTACACATCTACGTAAGATACCATCACTTCCGATATTGTATAGTAATCCTGCTATTATCTAGAAGGATGCTGACTTCATGATTATTTTCTTCTTTTTGGTTATCGTCATCTCTTGTGGAAACTCGCCTGTGGATAGATATTGGCCAACCAAATTGTACCATGATGGAACAACATTGATGGCAAATAATTGTGCATCTATAAATTCATCAGGAACTCCTGTTCCTACTGGCTCCCCTGATCGTATTCACAACTGGTCTGTAATCACATGCTTCTTACCAGGTCTCACCACTACTCAAAATACAAACTCTTGGAGGGTGAAAAACCACCTACTAACTCGTCCTTGTATTACTGGTTTATTTATTAAGTACAACAGAGCTTGATGATCAATGTAGAACACAAAGGGTTTTTCCAGTAGGTAATGCCTAAAATTTTGGACTACATATACCATCCCCAAGGCTTCCCTTTCTGTTGTACTATAGTTTATTTTTGGTCTTGAAAAAATGCGACTAGCAAAGAAAATTGGTTGATCCAGCTTAAACTGTCCTTGTGCTAACACACATCTGATTGAAAAATTTGAGGCATCAAAATGGACATGGAATTCCTTATCCAACTAAGAAACACTAAAATCAGACTAATCACGAACTTAGCCTTTAACTCCTCGAAGGCTCCTTGGTGCTCCTCTGTCCATCTGAAAGGAATATTATTTTTTCATCGAAGAATCTAACGGGTAGGATACATGGGCATAATTTCTCATAGATATTCGATAATATCCTATCGAACCAAGGAAGGTTTTGAGTGAAATCACATCAAAGGGTTCTTCCATGTGTAATATCACATGAAATTTATCAGGATCTATCTTCAATCCTTCACTGCACACAATATGTCCTAAAAATTTTCCATATGGTACCATCAAAAAACATTTTGCTGGGTTTAATGATATTTGTGTATTTTTGCACCTACTCATACATTCACTAAGGGAAAGAAGATGCTCCTTGATCTTCCCATAGATGGACCAATCATCCAAAAATGCTTTTAAGTTCCTCATTGTCAGCTGATCAAATATATACAGTATGATGCACTTAAATGTAGTTGGTATATTATAGAGACCAAATGACATTCGATTATATGCGTAGATGCCAATATTTACAATAAATGTGTTCTTCAACTTATCCTCCTTGATGATGCTGATTTGATAGTATCCTAAGAATCCATTCAAAAATAAATATATCTCATGTCTTGCAACTTCTTCCAAGATAGAATCTATGAAGGGAATGGGGAAGGGATCCTTAATGGTCACTGTGCTTAGACTCCTAAAGTCTACACATATTTTGATCTTATCTACTTCCTTATTCAAGGTGATCACTATAGGTGAAACCCATTCACTGTTTGTCATCCTGAATATGATTCCTACTTCCAACATATTTTCTATTTATGTGTTTACTAATACCGCGTACTTTGGGTTCATTCTCTATGGTCTTCTCATTACAGGTTGAGAACCAAGCATTAGTGTGATCTTATGGACACATAATTCTGGTGGGATTCATTTCAGGTTCTTATACATCTATATGAAGACATCCTTGTACTCCAAGAATATCTTGAATGTTGTTGCCTTCAATATTGGATTCCAATCATTGGCACAATGGACCATCCTAGGTTCCTCCTTCGTTCCTAGCTTGATGTCTACTATCTTAGGTCCTTCATACTTGATATTTTGTAGCTCACTCATAGTTTTCCTTACATTCTCAGGGTGTGCTGGTCTTGTATCAATCTCTACATCTCCTACTGTATACTCCATAAAGCTTTTTGGAAATGTCCACTTCTCTTCTATTTCCTTCTTAGTTTATTTATTGAATTTTGATTTGTCTTGTTTTTCCTTGATCTCCTCTAACTCAATACAGAGGCAGTTGGGCTGAAATATTACGTACTCCTCCATTTTCCAATGAAGAAGTCCGCTATCAGATCGATCACCATATTCACTACATTAATCTAGGAACAACATTCCCTCTCCATTAGGTTCATGCCCTTCATCCCCTAAGGATTTTTTTGGTTCATCGATTGTAGCTACATCTTCACTAACTCTTTGATTAGCTAGATTAATCATGTATTTATGTTGTCCTTTCTTAAAAGTGATATGATTTTTTCCCCAATTGTGATTAACTTTGGCTACTCGTAGCCATCCTATCCCCAAGAGGGCATCATATGTAGGTTTTTGCATTGTAATCACAACAAAATACAAGACAAATTCTTGTTCATCTATCATTACTTGTTGTGCTATTAAGACTCCCTTTATGTCAATACCATTTTGGTCAGCACCATATAGTCAGAAGTTCACTGTCCATAGGGATGGAACACCTAGTTCTAACCAAGTTCTCTCAAGTAACATATTGACACTAGATCCTCCATCCATGATAACTTGTGTCAATTTATGTCCTAAGATATCCATATGTAGAAATGCAGGTTTCTTTCCCACATAAATCATTAATATAGTAGAATCCATGAATTTATCTTTTTGTTCTTCCTCTAAAATTGGTTGTCTTTGTACCTCCATCACCTTCTATGGTTGTAATTCTTCCACAATTGCCTTCTGCAATTCTGGGATAGCTTCTAGGAAGTCGAATACTTTAAGTTCCACTATGGTATACAAAACCTATGCTACTAGATTTTGCACAACTGTCTCCTGATATGATGGTTTTCTTAATTCCTTTTCTATTCTCATTTATACTAGTTTAGCTTTCTCAACCTCCTCTTGCAATATTTTCTTTTCTGCTTGCCAGTGTTCCTTTTCTATTGCTGGCTCAGGATACTTATCCTTTTTAGCCTAATTACTCATCATGGATAAACCTTTTTGAGTTTCCTCCTTAACTTTAGGAACTTCTATGTCCAAATAACTAACATTCTATGGGTTACTCGAACTCCCCTACTTTGTACAATTCTATTCTTTGTGGTTCCTCGGACCACACCATCTACACATGTGTGTAGTTTTTGTTTGTGGCATCCCTTGCATCTTAGGTGTAGGAATTTTTTTTGCAAAATTCCCCCACTCTTGGCAATTGTGACATTGTATGACCGACCTACCTTTTAAGTCATATTATAAATGACTTTATCCTCCTTGTTGTTTACCTTTATTTTGTCTCCCACCTCGTTTGCTATTTCTATAACCACCACTTGTTTCTAGTTGTCCACCTCCTTGGGCCTTAGGTTTCTTTTCCTACTCTTATATTGGCAGTACCTATAGGCATACTCTTGTATTATAGGGATAGATCATTACCTCATGCTCCATCATGTTACAAATATGGCAATAGTTATTCTTTAGATATTTTATGTAGACACCTAAATTGTGTCATTATTAGGGGATTTGCTCACATAGACACACTCATAAGACATAAGACATATTATTGGATTTTCCAAGCATCAACAATGGTTCTCACCACTCATTTTAGGCCTTTTCAAGCCATACAAGACTAGCCACTCAAGCCAAGAGTGGCCAGATATTAACCTCTCAAGCCTAGAGTGGCCAAAACTTAACCACTACAGATGACAGTGGCCATATATTAGCCACTGTAGACGATAATGACTAAGCCATAAGAAACATTTTGCCGATAAAAAGGCCTAATCATAGGTGAAAGTAGCAGACTGCATGCAATAAAGGTGAGCGGGAGTAACTTTGCATTCCTTTTCATGACTAGTTCACATATGAGGCTTGAGTTTGCATTTAAACTTAGTTACCTAACCTCCAAACCTAGACAAAGGACAAAATATTCTCATGCTAACGACCAGTTTGTATAGAAGAATTAAGTGGGCAGTTAGATTTCAGTTAACTAGCCTTCAAACATAGACAAAAGACAAAATATTCTCATTCTAACTTACACTACACATGAGAAATTCATTCCTAGGGCTTGGACATAGACCTAGGGTTTCACACTATAAAATGTGTAAGCCTAAGAGCACCAAGAGATCATATAGGAGATCATATCAAAGAGAGAGACATAATTTTGAGGAGAGCTTTCGAGACTTGGAGAGTTATCTTTGATATCACATGTACAGTGAAGCCCTAACAAATTGAAGAGCATAACACCTATTATTTCGACATCAGATATAGGATTTTACCTATAGCTTTGGGGAAAATAGAGTAAGGTTTACCTTATCGGCCGTTGTCTTGAACAATGGCCCACAAGCTTAGCTTAGGTTTTAGACATAGCTTCTTTTATTATGTTTCTTCATGTTTTCATATCATTAGCATAGATTTACATGATTTCATGGCATAGTTTCATCATATTTCCATTACATTATTTTATTACTAACAACCTCATCTAGGGAGGAAATATCATATATCTAAGCATGTGTTTTCTTCCAAGGCCACAGGTTTATCATATGGAATTTGCAACATACAAGAGCAAAATGTATCCCTCTAGGAAATAGACCTAGAGAAGGAGGCATCTGTAAGCCCTCATATATTTCTATGTACAAAACTGGGAAACCTTTATAAGTGCACCACCTCTTCACAAAAGGGGCACTCTTTGCCTATTTTTAACTTATCGTATCGAAATGGGTATCCCTAAGAGGGACCGACATGTAACCGAGTTTCAATACAAATAAAGAGATTCATCTTTATTATTTCATGTTATATGCTTTTTCATTGTCTTCCATTTCATCTTGGATTTTTAATAACATTGCAAGTAGAGTTAAAAATGGGTGGTGTGTGCGTCCTGGGATTGCTACAGATGGCGATCACGATGGGACCACCACTAATTTTTCACTTTATATTGGAATACTAAATTAATTTTGTGTGTAGTTCTAGCCGCTCTGAGCTACAGTGGCCAAAAATTAGCCACTTTGATCTACAATGGCCAATAGAGCTTAGTTGCTCTGAGCTACAACAACCAAGAACCATCCACTCTGGTCAATAGCGGCCAGAAATAGAGTGTATCAGAGGTCAAAACAATGAATCTCTAAGCTGGATCAAAGGTTGGTATAGCTTCTATGATATTTTACAATTTTTTGTCTATTTTTGTGTGTCTAAAATAGAGAACTTAAAGCACATTTATGTTTGGAAATTGAAAGAATAAAAGAAGAAAGAATTAAGCATTTCACATATCTTAAATCTTCTTTTATATTTTCCACTAGATATTTCTAGGAACATTGACTTATGCTTGAAAATTTCACCCTAGAATTAAATGTGCTAGACATTGTATGTTGTTTGCTTGATTTGAGGCCTTGCTAGAGGTGATAGTTGCACGAAGTGAAGTGCTCTCATACAAATCATAGTATTTCATGCATATTTTTTAATATTAAAATATATTTTTGCACTTAGGCATATAGGAAAGATTCATTGTTGCTATATGATGCACTTTATGTTACACAAGCTTAAAATGAACACCACACACACACATCTCATTTAAACATTGGGGAGTTGGATTTCATCACCAACCTTCAATTCAGTCTAGTGATGTTGGAATTCATATCCTTCCACTGGTTTCCCCCCTAGAGCTTCATAGAAATTGATTGAGAAACTTATTTATAGCGATACTAAGTTACTTGTGCTCAAACTATCTCCTACTATTGCAACAATCATTTCTTTCGAGTGGAAGAGCTAGGCGAACCCTCCATTGGGTCTTCAATGGTGTACCCTAGCTTCTTTTGAGAAAATAATGTTTGGCACGAGTGTACTTTATTATCACTATGGATGAGTCTTCTCATTCTTAATCCAAGAACAAGAGAAAATAAATCAAAAGAACAACACATCAAAAAACACCAAATAGTTTAGGGCACACTTAAATTGGTAATCAAGATAAACATTTGTTTGGTATTGGGTGGTTATTCCTAAATTGCAACTCAAAATATCAATTCATAGACAACATGGTCAAAACAAGAAGTAAGCATCCTCGGTCTGATATTGAGGGAGAGACAAAAGCAACTCATACCCATAGGTGGAGTCATAATAACATCGAATGACCCACCTGTAAGACCATAAGACGTAGCTCGATGAGCCTAAGGGGTGATAATTCAACCCTTGGGGGATATCCTCGAGAAACCCCAAGTAAGGAGCCACATCATGGAAAAAATTCATATAAACAAAAGGAGGCTTCATAGCCATCCTCATCAAGGATACATGAGGAGATCTCAAGGGCCTCCTCTAAACACACAAAAATATCTCAAAAATGTGAGGAAGCTTTAAGGGCTTCCTCCTCACATGGACATAAAGAAGTTTCTAAGACTCATTCTTCACATAGGGATGACAATACTACTACATATCCATCCACATGGAGAATACATGTTGCCACAAATCCCTCTTCATCAAGAAGGCAAACAATAATTACAACACCTCAAGACTCACAAGAAACATATGAAATAGGCCTACCCACTGAAAGGCAGAAAACTAGATCTACATCTAGTCATGGGAATCATATAGAAGAAACCCTTCACACAAAAGGAAAGATTCCCATAGACTATGACCTCATAGAATTGAATGACACTCCACAGGACCAGCCATGGAAAACCAGATATCTAGATGGGTTGGATAAGTTTCCTACATGACCAACTCAAAGAAATGTAGCTATTGAGAACACTACATCTAGAAGCTCACAAAATGTGGCTTCTAAACACATCTCCCAGTATGGGGGTAACTCAAAGTGACCCTATAGTAGACACATAGATTTTGATCGTAGGGATACTCAACAGTACACTGAACAAGTCACATTAGCTAACAAGAGTACAGATACAGTGGAAGACTCTTCGAGGAATCTACGAGTCAAGACAACAAGAAAAAAGTTAGATAAACATGAGTCTTTTATAACAACACAAATTGATCAAATGATATGGTTATAAAATGCATTACATAAGGAGTGAGAGCTAGTGGAAACTCTTGAACAAGATAAACAAATAGAAAGACTCTTGCACCAACATGAGCAATGTTTAAGAGAGCAGGTCGAGTGGTTGGCTCTTAATAATTTATAGACAAATGGTGGTGACCACCAAAGAACTATCCATTCTGACTCACCTAAGGAGAGTCACACTAGAAAAGATAGCCCACAATGAAATCCCCCATCGAATCATGAATGAAATCCAACTAATGGGGGAAGGGCAAACACCACAAACCAAGATCACAATCTTGAGTCCCCTCGTAGGAGGGAGTAAAATAGAACAAATAAAATGGATAGAGAGTTACCTCCATTACCAATGTGAATAGGTGTACAAGAGGAGGAAATCCATGCATCAAAGGTATTTCAAGATCTTTTTGAAAATATGAAAACCTTTGAGAAACAAGAGGCAGCTAGGAACTCACCAACATTGAGCAAAATACACAACCAACCATTGTGCCCATCAATCCCTAGCCCTCCATATCATAAGCACTTTGAGATGCCTAGGTTAGAAAATTTTAAGGGTGAAGAGGATGCACAAGAGCATGTCACTAATTTTATCAATTCCTATTTTCATATTGAAGACAATGACACTCTCATGCTAAGAACATTCATAATGATATTTTCAGGTGTTGCCACTCAATGGTTCAACCAAATACCTAAGCATAACATAACCAACTTTGAACAACTAGTAAAAATATTCTTAAATTGTTTCTCCTTTTGTGCTAAGAAGAAGGTGAACCTTTTAGACCTAGCAAACTTGAAACAGTATGATGATGATCCAGTAATGGATTATGAGAATAGATGGAGAAAAATCATGGCAAAATTATCATTCTTTGTTCCCACAGAAGATATCATTCGCATGTTCACCAAAAGTTGTTCTAAACACATATCCCACTTTCTACAAATTCAAAAATATCCTTTTTTTGATGAAGCTTTGGCATAGGCCAAGATCATCAAAGAAATAAAAGTAGATGAGGGAACCATTAAAATTCAAAACAAAAAGGAGTGGAACAAGAATGGTAAGAATGACAAGTATAAGCAGAAGTAAGACAATCATGCTCTAGTCAATAAAGTCATATTGGCTACACCCAAGGATGGGGATGCACAACAACCCCAGAACTATCAAGCACATCCCTCACTGGAAAATTATGACCAAAAGAACAATCAGGGAAGAAATAGAGAATGCAAGCCGCATCATTATTTCATGCCTTTTATAGTATCAATGCAATCAATATTTAATCAGTTGAGTGAGGCCAGGAGGATCAGATTTATTGATATACTGCTTATAGATCCCAACCATCCTAAGCCAAAAGGATATAGGGAATATCAATTTTACCCTTATCATAGGATACCGGGGTATGACATTAAGGCTTACATTGGGTTTAAGCATCAAGTACAAAATATGATTGAATCGGGAGAACTCAAAGTTGAAAACCCACTAGCTCCTGATAACAGATACAGGGGCATATACAAAAACCCATTTCCCAATCATGAGGCCCCTTGAGAGCAAGGGGCCCAAGTCAATTAGGTTCGAGCTGACATACCTACCCACAGATGCATTGGGATGGTTGAGATTGTTAACATAGCAACAAGGACTAGGCAGTATGCTCAACCAAAACCGCTTGCAGCTCCCATGAAAATACCATCTACTCCTAGGCAAATGCAAGACAACCTTCCAGGTCCACCAACGCGACCTGTGGTGACTATTCAGAGTATATTGGGGAAAAACCTATAGATGACTCCAGTTAATTTATCCATCTATGAGCTCATACAACAATCCCCAAAGAATAGGGAGACTCTAATGGATATTTTAAGAACAATTGGGCTTCAACTATAAGATGTAAATGCATTCAATCACTTTGTAGGACAAGTACAAGAATGTCAGGAACTTGTAATCTGATTCTATGACCATAAGATTAAGACAGTTCCTACTACCTTACCAGACCCTCCGCTAAACATTGTAGCAGTAATCAACAACTTACCTTTCAAGAGGGTCTTGATCGATATAGTTTCATCAATAAACATTATCACAACAACTACAATAGAGCACCTCAAGATCCCCAAGTCCAATATCATTCTAGGAGCTTACACATTGAGATATTTTAATGATGCTTTATGTAATACTATGGGAACAATAGTACTACCCATCAAGGTGGGGCACAAAACCATCCTCATGAGGTGTCATGTCTTGGAAGGAGCTATACAGTACAACATCATCTTAGGGTGCCCTTAGATAAGGGCCATGAAGTGTGTGCCTTTGATCTTGCACCAGTGTGTCAAGTATGTGCACAAGAACAAAGTCTATGTGGTTCTGGCTGATGAAGAGCCTTTTAAATACATCAATCAGGTGGACATTCTAGGAGAATTTGTAATCCCATATATTCACCTGTACATGGAACCTTTGAAGAACACAAGCTTATACTGAGAGGGGGGGTGAACAGTATAAGACCTCTTTTTATTTTTTCCTTTATACTTCAAAATAGTAAAGCAATATACCCAAAGCAATATCAAAGCAATGCACAATATCATCCACAAAGTGACACCAATTTTAACGTGGTTCACCCAAAATGGCTGGGCTACGTCCACAAAACTTTTCTCTAAAAGTTATCTCAAAGTTCTTTGGGAATCCTTCCCAATTACAATGTTTATGAGCCTCGGCCCAAAGGAGATACCTTCCCCCAATCAGAATTTATGAGCCTCTGCTCAAAGGAGATACCTTCCCCTCTACTCTAGAAATGATCCCTCAGAAGATCAACTGCCTCTACCTCTTGCCAGCACGTGGAACTCCTTTCCACCGAAGACCTCCTATCCTCAATGCTTAGCCTAAGAGACCTCTGCCTTCTATGATCACGTCCACAGCAGCTCAACAACCTGTACCAAACATAGTCAGTCGGTCTAGTACAAGTCTTCCTCTGTCTGTCAGATCTATCCAATGCTTAAGCTTGAACAAATCAATCCTCTACACACAAGCCTTCTCAAAGACTTGCCAAATCTATCCTCAGGTTCTTCTCAAAGAACCAGTGCACCTCTGTCCTCAAGTTCTCTGATAGAACTATCAAACTCAGCTCACAAGTCCTCTGCTAGGACCTGTCCAAATCTGCTCACAAGTCCCCACCGAAACCTGTCCAAGACTGCTCACAAGTCCCCATCGAAACCTGTCCAAAACTCAGCAAGCTCACCAAGAAAAAAAACTTTCTTAGTAGGAAATCACAAGGTGAATTGTTAGAGACCCAATGTGATTTGTCAAACTCATAGAAGCATAAAGAGAATTTTTAGAGACTCAATATGTTCTATACTCAACTCCCAATCTCAAAACTCAACTCAAATCAACTCAGCTCAAACTCAATCTCAAATCTGAAAACTCAACTCAATATCTGAAATGGATAGGATAGAATGCTTTCTTTCAAGAACATGAAACCCCAACAATTGCCAACTATGCAAAGAATCACATAACAATGATACTCATGTTCTTTTCACCATCAATTAGGGCTTCAACAACAATGCTCATCAAACAAGGTTCAATCAACACCATTCAGCTCAAAACACAACCTTGAAGCATTTCACAATCAACATTAGAAAAGGAAACAAGTAGAACTCCTTTTCTCTCCAATATTGTTTGAACAAAAAGCATCCACCAACTCAAATCACAATAGCACAAAACAACTTTTCAAATCATCAACAAAGGAGTAAGCCCAACACTTTAACCAAGTAAAGAATAGCTTGATTATTACCAATTTAATGAAAGCAAATGTCAATCTCAAAGCTGCCCACTTAAGGTTTCACAACTTCACACAAGAAGCAATTTTAACCTTAAAACATCATGCTTTCATTTCCATAATCAACCAAAAGCACTCTCAACATTACAAGAAAAATTTATCCCTTATACACCTTATTTCTCCCTTATAGTCTTATCAAAAATAAAATTTATCTCTCATAAGAATGCAATAAGATATTTCAAACAACACCTTCAAAAGAATCTTTTATCAAAATAAAACAAGCTTTAAACTCCTTATAACTCCTAAGCTGTTTTTCCCTCTAATAAACTTCCTCCATCCGCAAAATACACTTAGCAAAAATTAATTTCGAAAATACCTTGGCCAACATCAAAAATCATGCTATGGAGAAATTGTGCACGAATTCTAACACCACCCGCTACGTCCACTTCACGATGAAAAACCCTTTCACGTTATTCGAATGTGGAACCTCCCGTTCGGGTAGCGCGCCAACAACCTAGCCGCTATCGGTGCGCCAAAGGCGCCCGGTGAGGTTTAAACCTCACGTTGTTAGCCTTGTTCCTTCTACACCAAGGATTAAATAAAACAATAGTGCCTCCCTTTCTTTTGACGTGAACACGAAGACGAAAACCTTACGATGGATTTACGACAAACGGCGAGTACAAAAAAATGAACAACGGATTCACGAAAACGGTGAAGACACAGTCGAACAGTAGATCACGAATTCACAGCGAGCAACTCTTTTCAAAATGTGGATGGGATAATTCTTGATTTTCATTGAGGGAGATTTATATGCATTTTTACCATAAGCTCTTGACGTCGGCGAGGAGTTTAACACGTCGACGGAGGTCTTGGCTAGCGCCCACAATCTTAAAACATAGCGCCATGGGTTAGGATAACCCATTGCAAACAATAATTTAATATTTATTTAAAAATAATTAAAGGGAACCTTAACAAGGTTTTTAATTATTTAAATAAATACTTCCTCTTGGACCCAAATGCATTAAACTAATGCATCCACCTGTAATCTTTAAACCTGCCAACTTGGGGTTTACAAAAGACCTTTGAAATTGTCATGTCATAACCTTCATCAAAACAAATTATTTGACATCAAATCAAATTCCTTCAAGAGCTTCTTGACATCAATGACAACTTATACACTTGAGCAAAGGCAATGTACCCAAAGTACCCAAAATTGCCAACAATCTCCCCCTTTGTCATTGATGGCAAACCTTTACTGAAAACACTTCTCAAGAGCCAAAACTGAAACCAACTGTGCTAACAAGCTGACCAACTGTGCCCACAAGCGAGAATCTTCCTTTGAAGTTTTGCTCCCCATGACTTGAAGCTCTCCTCTTCACTTTGAAGCTCTCCCCCTTACTCATATCTCTCCCCCTTTGTCATCAATGGCAAAGGGTCACCTTTGGGGCTCGGGACTAAGAATGAGCCTCTTAGCTTAGTCCCTCCCCCACCTCCTGATGAGGTGATTAATTCTAGGGTGGGAGTAAAACTCCCATTAGGCACTGATCATCATCAGTGTCTATAACTTCCTTGTCGGGCCTTCTCTTGAACTCTTTGTCCATATTCCTATTCTTGTCACTGTTCTTGTTCTTGTTCTCATCCCTGTTCTTGTCCATGCCTTGATCCTTGGACCTGATCATGCCACTGTTCCTATTCCTGTATTCTAGAATTTTAGCTCTACACTGTCTGATTATGTGACCTTCATTGTTGCACTTGAAACACTTGACGATGTTGTTTCTCTGAGGTAAACCTGATCTTTGAATCCACCGATTCTGACCAAACCTATTCGACCAAACCTGTTCGACCAAACCTATTACACCAAACCTGTTCGACCAAACCTATTACGACCAAACTGTTACGACCAAACCTATTCTGACCAAACCTATTCTGATCAAACCTGTTCTGTTATTTGCCTTGCAATAAACTGCCTTGTGCCCAAACTATTGACAAGAGTAGCAATACCCTTGAAAGAAACTAGCACTTCTAAAATTGTCATTTACCTTCTTCACTTGAGCCATGCAATGTGAAGCCATGTGACCAAACCTATGACAAGCAAAACATCTGCCTTGAAACTTTCCTTTATTTGACCTCTTAGGTTTTGAAAACTTCTTCTTCTCATTCTGAATTCTATTTTCTATTTACGTGCATCTATCATTCAAGGACTCCTTTTCTGAAATACTTTCCTCATCAGAACTCTCTTCCTTTTGGAGTCTCTTACTAGACTCTCCAACTTGTTCCTTGTGTGGCTTAACAAAACCAAGGCCTGTTTTATCTGTTGTCTTTCTTTGACCTTTGATGAGTGACTTAACCTTTTTGGAGCTATCTTGAAACCTGTAAAGCTTATCCTTGTACTCTTTAGTTTCCTCTTTCAAAGAAGCCATTTTCTATTCTAACTCACTATACTCAAGAACCTTAGACTCTAACTCATCCTTGAGTTCTTGTGTCTTAGCTATAGAGAAGTCAAGACTTTCTATAAGATCATCTCTCTCCATACAACATTCATCTAACTTATCCTTGAGTCTAGCATTCTTCTTTCTTTCCTTTTTCAAAGCACTAAGAGCACTAATAAGTTCACCTTCAAGATCTACTTCACCTTCCTCTATATCTTCCTCTATTTGTTTGCTTTTTGAATCATCAAAGCCTTTTTCAGATTTCTTATCACTAGAGGTGCTACCCTTTTCAAAAACCATACATGCATCTTCCTTATAGTTTTATGAAGCATCCTCATACATACTAGAAACCAAATCATTATTTGTGCAATCATCCTCAAGGTGACCAAAGTTTCCACATCTAAGACATTTCATGATAATGAATCTATGTTTCGGTTCTTCCTCTTTTTCTGATATGAACAACATCTCATTTTCATCATCACTTGAAGAACTTTCACTATCACTACTAGAACACTTACTTGCTTTGTCTAGGTAGAAACTCTTCTTGTGCTTGTGAGAATACCTCTTTCCTTGATTGTTGTGCTCATCTATGTTCTTCCTGTGATGCTTGTGCTTTTCAGAATCCTTGCTCTTAGAATCCTGTTTATCTTCATCACTTTCATTCTTGGGAACAGATACGATCGGTAGCATAATGACCAAACTTTCCACAATTGAAACATCTTATATTTTTCATACTTTTGTGCTTTCTAGAGAACTTGCCTTTCTTGCTGTAATATGCCTCTTCATCACTAGAAGACTCATCACTATCTTGAAGTTGTTTACCCTTGGATTTCTTGGTAGCCTTGAAAGTTGCCTCTTTCTTGACATCAACCTTCACTTGAGTTCTCAACTCAAATGCTGCAAGTATACTATGGAGCTCATCCTTTTTCAACTTATCCAAATCTTTAGCTTCCTCAATAGCAGAAATCTTTTCACTAAATCTATTAGGAAGAGATCTTAAAATCTTATCACAAACATCATTTTCAGCAAGCTCAAGACCTAAGTCTTTCATGGAGTTAACAACCTCATCCATACGAAGCATGTAGTCACTAATATTTTCATCATTATTCATCTTGAGTTGTTCAAACATACCTTTGAAGTGTCTCAACTTGGCCTTTCTGACATTTGTATCACCTGTATGAACCACCTTCAATTGTTTCCACATTTCACTAGCTGTCTTGCAGTGAATCACTTTGGTGAGATCTGCTTTCTGTAAGCCTTTCGGGATTGCATTCATTGCTTTTGAATTGCTTGTGATGTAGGAGCCTTTCTTCTTTAGTATTAGGACCATGTTCAGGAATAGTGTACTCATCTTCAATCACTTCCCAAACCTCATTCCCAAGTGCCATTAGATGAACCTTCATCCTTGCACTCCAAAGACCAAAATCTGACCCATCAAGAATAGGTGCTTGCATTGCCACTTGAATGATCCATTGTGTTCTTTACTAGCTTTTCCTTCAAGTTGATTAAACTTTTCGAAGGCACCAGCTACGATACCAATTGAAGAACACAAGCTTATACTGAGAGGGGGGTGAACAGGTATAAGACCTCTTTTTACTTTTTCCTTTATACTTCAAAATAGTAAAGCAATATACCCAAAGCAATATCAAAGCAATGCACAATATCATCCACAAAGTGACACCAATTTTAACGTGGTTCACCCAAAATGGTTGAGCTACGTCCACAAAACTTTTCTCTAAAAGTTATCTCAAAGTTCTTTGGGAATCCTTCCCAATTACAATGTTTATGAGCCTCGGCCCAAAGGAGATACCTTCCCCTAATCAAAATTTATGAGCCTCTGCTCAAAGGAGATACCTTCCCCTCTACTCTAGAAATGATCCCTCAGAAGATCAACTGCCTCTACCTCTTGCCAGCCACGTGGAACTCCTTTCCACCGAAGACCTCCTATCCTCAATGCTTAGCCTAAGAGACCTCTGCCTTCTATGATCACGTCCACAATAGCTCAACAACCTGTACCAAACACAGTCAGTCGGTCTAGTACAAGTCTTCCTCTATCTGTTAGATCTATCCAATGCTTAAGCTTGAACAAATCAATCCTCTACACACAAGCCTTCTCAAAGACTTGCCAAATCTATCCTCAGGTTCTTCTCAAAGAACCAGTGCACCTCTATCCTCAAGTTCTCTGATAGAACTATCAAACTCAGCTCACAAGTCCTCTGCTAGGACCTGTCCAAATCTGCTCACAAGTCCCCACCGGAACCTATCCAAGACTGCTCACAAGTCCCCATCGAAACCTGTCCAAAACTCAGCAAGCTCACCAAGAAAAAAAACTTTCTTAGTAGGAAATCACAAGGTGAATTGTTAGAGACCCAATGTGATTTGTCAAACTCATAGAAGCATAAAGAGAATTGTTAGAGACTCAATATGTTCTATACTCAACTCCCAATCTCAAAACTCAACTCAAATCAACTCAGCTCAAACTCAATCTCAAATCTGAAAACTCAACTCAATATCTGAAATGGATAGGATAGAATGCTTTCTTTCAAGAACATGAAACCCCAACAATTGCCAACTATGCAAAGAATCACATAACAATGATACTCATGTTCTTTTCACCATCAATTAGGGCTTCAACAACAATGCTCATCAAACAAGGTTCAATCAACACCATTCAGCTCAAAACACAACCTTGAAGCATTTCACAATCAACATTAGAAAAGGAAACAAGTAGAACTCCTTTTCTCTCCAATATTGTTTGAACAAAAAGCATCCACCAACTCAAATCACAATAGCACAAAACAACTTTTCAAATCATCAACAAAGGAGTAAGCCCAACACTTTAACCAAGTAAAGAATAGCTTGATTATTACCAATTTAATGAAAGCAAATGTCAATCTCAAAGCTGCCCACTTAAGGTTTCACAACTTCACACAAGAAGCAATTTTAACCTTAAAACATCATGCTTTCATTTCCATAATCAACCAAAAGCACTCTCAACATTACAAGAAAAATTTATCCCTTATACACCTTATTTCTCCCTTATAGTCTTATCAAAAATAAAATTTATCTCTCATAAGAATGCAATAAGATATTTCAAACAACACCTTCAAAAGAATCTTTTATCAAAATAAAACAAGCTTTAAACTCCTTATAACTCCTAAGCTATTTTTCCCTCTAATAAACTTCCTCCATCCGTAAAATACACTTAGCAAAAATTAATTTCGAAAATACCTTGGCCAACATCAAAAATCATGCTATGGAGAAATTGCGCATGAATTCTAACACCACCCGCTGCGTCCACTTCACGATGAAAAACCCTTTCACGTTATTCGAATGTGGAACCTCCCGTTCGGGTAGCGCGCCAACAACCTAGCCGCTACCGGTGTGCCAAAGGCGCCCGGTGAGGTTTAAACCTCACGTTGTTAGCCTTGTTCCTTCTACGTCAGGGATTAAATAAAACAATAGTGCCTCCCTTTCTTCTGACGTGAACACGAAGACGAAAACCTTACGATAGATTTACGACAAACGATGAGTACAAAAAAATGAACAACGGATTCACGAAAACGACGAAGACACAGTCGAACAGTAGATCACGAATTCACAGCGAGCAACTCTTTTCAAAATGCGGATGGGATAATTCTTGATTTTCATCGAGGGAGATTTATATGCATTTTTACCATAAGCTCTTGACGTCGGCGAGGAGTTTAACACGTCGGCGGAGGTCTTGGCTAGCGCCCACAATCTTAAAACATAGCGCCATGGGTTAGGATAACCCATTGCAAACAATAATTTAATATTTATTTAAAAATAATTAAAGGGAACCTTAACAAGGTTTTTAATTATTTAAATAAATACTTCCTCCTGGACCCAAATGCATTAAACTAATGCATCCACCGTAATATTTAAACCTGCCAACTTGGGGTTTACAAAAGACCTTTGAAACTGTCATGCCGTAACCTTCATCAAAACAAATTATTTGACATCAAATCAAATTCCTTCAAGAGCTTCTTGACATCAATGACAACTTATACACTTGAGCAAAGGCAATGTACCCAAAGTACCCAAAATTGCCAACAACCTTCATCCCCAACCACACAAGTGGATAACAAAGACAAAGAGGTAAGAAAAGGCCCATGCACTTCAACACCTCTTGGTGCACTCAAAATAGTCAATGCTTCTAAAGTACTATCAACATCATAGCCAAAAGATAATCGAAAGCTAAAGGTACCCTTAATTAAGGAAGAAAATTCCAAGGAAGTACCAACTATAACCATTGCTAAAATGCCAAGTCCTATAGAAGAAGAAGATATTCAAGATCAAGATGAAGATAGTGATTATCACCCTACTTCGCCAGTGTCATCCGTAGGGTCATCCATGTCGCATGCATAAATACACTTGGTAGGCACAGGCATAGGGGATTACCTTATATAGAAAATTATTTTTATGCCTAACATTGAGTCTGCACAAGACATGGGAAGGCCTAAGGACATGAGGCTACCAGTGGGAATAGTTGTTCCACTTGGAATTCCTCCTAACCAAACCAATTTTGTCTATGTCGACCTAGACTACACCCATAAGTCTTCAGATATAGAAGAGGATAGTGACAAATTATTCATGGTCAATGTTCGTTACCTCTCTAACCCTAATTTTTCTCTAAGATGCTTTGAGCATTGCCATTGTCATGGTTATGGCCTTGGCATAAATGAGCAAGGGTTTAGGTGACCATACGAGCCACAATATCAGCTTCCCTCTAATAGATTTGGCTTAGGTTATTATAGCGGAGGTCGAGATGACTCTCTTGCAGGGGCATTGGAAATATTAAGCTTAGGGTTAGGAGCAGACATTGATTTTTTTCCTTATCACTCCATACGAACATGAAATTTGAGCAACATAAAAGTGGCCATGGTAAACATACCACCACAAAAAATTTATCATCCAAACATCTCAATTGATTCCACTCCAAATGGGTACAACTCATAGGATGAGGATAATGGATATGAAGTAAGTTATGATGGGGTACAACTTGGCTTAGCCTATCAAGGGTCTCACTATTTATAAATATTCACATGATCCATCCACGATGAGAGTGGATATACATCAGATGAAAGTGACGATGAATCATAAGACTCAAAAAAAAGAGCCTGCTTAGACATAAGCCATCAACCCCTAACTTTGGGGCAAGATACAAATGCAAATGGATTCTTCATAAGTGATGAAGAATATGAAGATGAAATAGAGATTGCCTACTTGGGGCCAATACATGAGCCCCTTGTATTAGGGCCACATACGAATGCTAACGATTTTTGGATAAGTGATGATGATTTTAAGGATTAGATCGAGATGGCTTATCTGGACCTCACCACTTGCGACAAGTCAACGAGCTAGTAGAGATAGAGGTGGAACTCCATGCCATAGACCCTCATTTACAATTTTTGGGGAGACCTGTTGATCTAGTTACCATTCATCGAATGGTCAATTCCCCTCCACCTACATTAAGAGAGCGATTAGAGCCCACTGATCCTATTTTCCACCCCGCTCATGGGCCAAATATAGAAATTACCATTCCTCCAAAACCTCATCATGAGTATGAAAGGGAAACCCTTGAGACAAGATTGCACCCATGTGGTCCTAGAGACTTCATCCCATCCATCAACATGATCTCCATTGATTTGACCACTCCACTTCATAATTTAGTAGATCCTACCAAATAATTGCACCTTGATGTAGAGGCTATTGATTAGAATCGTGCTAATTCACCCATAGATCTTTAAGACCTCTTCCCCAATGAAGATATGTTATAGCCATTCCATTTTGCATCAGGTTGTGCGTATGACATCTTACATGTTGATTTGGAACCTGAGTCGCTAGGTCCTGTAAATCCTGTCGATAACATTCATTTGATACCCACACCTCATCAGCTAGAGGATGGGTAACATATGGCTATAGAAGTGAATTTCGATGTGGACATCAGTGATGATCCTACCCAACCAAGGAAATTCAAGTGTGGAGAAAGTCTCTACAGAGGAACAAGCCATCCTAATTCCTCTTCTCAAAGAGAGGCCAAATATTTTTTCTTGAAATTACAAAGACATGCCAGGAATAGATCCAAATTTAGTCATTCACAACCTTTCATTGTATCCCATGAAGAAGCCAGTCAAGCAAAATCTAAGGAAAATGGGTGTCAAAAATGAATTACAAAAACTATCGGATGCAGTATTCATAGTTTCTATTGACTACCCTGAGTGGGTGTAAAACATGGTACCCATGGGGAAACCTGACGAAAGAGTTTGTATCTACATAGATTTCAGAGATTTAAATAGGGCAACACCAAAGGATTCATTCCCATTGCAAAACATAGATGCTCTTGTAGATGCAACTGTAGGTCATGAGATGCTTTCCCTAATGGATGATTTTTTCAGATACAACCAGATCCGGATTAAGCCCGAACATCAACATAAAACTGCTTTCATTACTCCATGGGGAATATTCTGTTACAAATTGATGTCATTCGGTCTCAAAAATGATGGTGCCACATATCAGCAGGTCATGAAATACATATTCCATGACTATATGTATAAGATCTTAATATATTACATGGATGACAAGTCCCTATTGCGATAAGAGTATGTTGAAGTCCTTAGACAAGTATTTGATCGCCTCATAGAACAAAATGTCTGATTGAATCCTAATAAGTGCGTATTTGGCATAACTTCTAGCAACATTTTGGGATTCATCGTATCTAAGAGAGGCATTGAAGTCGATCTTGCAAAGGTAAAGACTATACTAGAATGGCCATCCCTACCAACATTAGGGAGCTAAGGAGCCTACAAGGCAAGATAGCATCCATCAAAATATTCATCGTGCAATTATCAAAAAAATTCCAACCTATGAATCAATTGCTACACAAGGAGGTCCCCTTTCATTGGGACGAAGAATGCCATCAAGCCTTTTCAGAGATCAAAACTTATTTGGCCATGCTGCTAGTATTGGCTCCACCAAGGCCTGACATACCATTTTTATTATATATATTGGCTACTGATTTTGCATTGGGCACAATGTTAGCCCAAAATAATGAACAAGATAAAGATCAAGCCATATATTACATTAGTTGCACCTTGGTGAGCTATGAGCTAGGATATGTGTATGTTGAAAAGTTGTGTTTAAATGTGGTCTTTGCAACTCAAAAGTTGTGACACTACATGTTGAGCCATATGACCTACGTCATATCAAAACAAAATCCATTGCAGTACATTATGAGTAAGAGATATCACAATACATGTACCACAAAGTAGATCATGCTATTGATAGAATTTGATTTAGAGTTCATAAGCCAAAATTCCATCAAGGGACAAGTCATAGCATATCAATTAGCAGAGGCGCCTCTTCAGGATAACAAGCCTCTCATAATAGAATTGCCTAATGATGTAGTCTTTGCATTATCAAATCCATCAAAACTTAAAGAACCTAAGAAATAAAGAGACATATCATTGTTATTCGATGGTTCAAAGTGTGAAAAAGGAGGCAGAGTAGGGATTGTCTTTATCACACCACAAGACGCTCCATTACCCTTATCATTCAAATTAGACTTCCCATGCACAAACAAAAATACAGAATATGAACCATTGATCCTGGGACTCCAAACAACCATAGCAATGGGCATTAAAATATTGAATATCTTTGGTGACTCCTTGCTCATAGTAAATTAGGTCAAAGGACTATTCCAATGCAGGTGCCCACTCCTAAAGACTTGCAAGGAACTTTTTGATACCTACCTAGGCCGGTTTGAATGGTATGACATCGAGGAAATCTCTTGTATGTCGAATAGATTTGTAGACACTATGGTCTCCTTGGGATCCTTAATCCCTCAGAATCTATCTGTTGATTTTACAACCATTCATGTGAAATTTCTTTTGCACTCAACAATACGTCATGAAGCTTTTGACAATAAAGAATCAGTCAACATGATCAACATCGACCCAAATTAGGATTGGTCCTTCATAGCCAAATATTTCTTGCAAACAGCACCTTGGGGATCTTTGATCTTCCAAGGACCTATGGAGTGTGGTGTAACCATACACCATATATTTTTTCCTCAGTTCGTTTTCACTAGCTCAAAAATATAGGAAGAGCAACCATATTTTCTATAGAAGCCATGGCTTATCAGGATTGGCTTTCCCAACAAGAAGACTTCTTGAAGCTTGGAATAGTACCTCAAGGTTTGTTGCATACTAAAAGGTGAACATTAAAACAAATAGCAACAATATATATATTTCTAGGAGAAATCCTCTACATATGAGGATATGATGGAGTATTACTCCGTTGTCTTGAGCCCCAAGAAGCATCCTGGGCAATTTTACATGCTCACAATAGAACATGTGGAGGCCATTTTAGTGGTATGGTCATCGTTAAGCGCATATTGAGAATGGGTTACTATTGACCCACCATGGAAAGGGGCTACTACAAGTATGTCAAGAAATGTAGTAAGTGCCAAAATCATGCAAATCTAATGCACTTACCATTGCAAGCTTTGTAGCCAATCCAGGCAGCATGGCCATTCTCACAGTGGGGACTATACTTGACTAGAAATATCTCACCCCCATCCTCAGGCTGACACACTTTTATCATAATAGCCACAAAGTACTTCACTAAATGGGTAGAAGCGATCCCATTAACATCAACAACTGGATCAAGGATTGCGGAGTTTATACTCCATAATATCATAAGTCATTTTGCAGTCCCTTATAATATAATATCGGATAATGGGCCATATTTCAAGAACAAAAATGTGCATGCTTTAATGAAAAAATACCATATTCAGAATATTTTTTCAATGCCTTATTATCCACAAGCAAACGGGCAAGTAGAAGCCTCAAACAAAATAATAGTCTCCATTTTGAGGAAGACAATGCAAGACAATCACAAGGATTGGCACATGCAGTTACCTCTTGCACTATGGGCATATAGGACTAGTATACGGATGCCCACTAGGGTAACACTATTTTTACTAGTATATGGCATTGAGGCCATCATGTCACTAAATTTGGAAATTCCAACTCTACGCATAGCTTAAAGGACTTCATAGATGATGATGTTGCGCGACAAGGCCACCTTGATCAGTTAATGCTTCTTGATGAATGTCGAGTCAATGCTTTAGATCATATTCATGTTTACCAAAATTGCCTTGCATAAGCTTACAATAGTAAATTCCATTTAAGGGAATTCAAGGTTGGAGATCTAGTGCTCAAAGAAAACCAACAGAATTCGAATATGTCATCGCATCTACGAGATAAGTTTGCGGTAAACTGGATAGGTCCATACATGATTTCAAAAAGAGTTGGACCTGGAGCATATCACCTTATATCATTAGATGGTATTGAAGAGCTTGAACTTCTCAATATCATTCACTTAAAGGCATTCTACACATAAAATACAAAAACATTCAAATATGTCAAAATTCAAAGACAAAAACATTCAAATATGCCAAAAATAAAACAAATCATAAAAATATAAAATTTCAAAAATACAATCAAAGTATCCAAGGGTAATTCATACCGCTTGGTCAAAATCAAATCAAAGGCTCCAAGGGTAATTCAAACCACTTGGTCAAATCCAATCAATAAAAGGCTCCAATAGTAATTCAAGACGCTTGGTCAAAATCAATTCAAAAAGGCTCCAAGGGTAATTCAAACCGCTTGGTCAAATCCAATCAATTCAAAAGGCTCCAAGGGTAAATCAAACCACTTGGTCAAAATCAATTCAAAATGCTCCAAGGGCATTTAAGTTGTTTGGTCAAAATCAATTCCAAATGCTCCAAGGGTATTCAAACCGCTTGGTCAAACATCAATTCAAAGGCTCCAAGGGTAATTTAAATTGCTTGGTCAGCATCAATTCAAAGGATCCAAGGGAAATTCAAACCGCTTGTTCAAAATCAATCCAAAAAGCCCCAAAGGCATAATAAGCCCTTTGGTCAAATTAAGAAAAAATATAAAAACAATATAAAATCAAAAATACAAAAACAATTGCATCTCACATCTTGCATCCACATCATTGCATTGCATTTTCATATCCACTACAATTGCATATTTCATGAGAGCCTTACAAGTGATACCATAGTTTGTCATGCAAATAATTCAAATCCATACCTCTATTAACATACGTGTGTAATTGTGTTTTTCAACACAACCATTATTTGTTGCTATACATACTATACTAAGGTTTTTTGGTTAAGCAACCACACCTAGTGATCTTATCAAATTTTGAGGAAAAAAACTTTGATTAGTAGAAGGTAAGGTCTAGTTGTGATAATGCCTTAGATATTCAAGATCCCGTCACTAATTGAAACACTAAAATCCTAGATGGTACAAGGAAAAGATGAAAGATGCAAAGTGTTCTAGGTTACCTTAAGCGAAAAGGATTTTCCTTGCTTATACCCCTACGCAACTGGTTTAAAGTTGCTGAGAATTGGCAAAATGACAAGCTTTACCTTATCCAAATCCCTTGCTTAAATCAAAATATGCGAAATCCCAAAGCAAAGTACATATTCAAAAGGCCAAGCATACAATCCAAATTTCAAAGCAATAATCCGATACACAAATCATAAATTCAAAAAAATAGCTAAACAAAAATCAATAAGAAATAAACAGTGATTTTCATCACTACATATGAGCAAAATAAATAGTGATTATCATCACTACAAAAATCCTAGCTCAAAGAAAAAAATAAATCAAAATAAACAGTGATTTTTATCACTACATATGAGCAAATATCCAAAGCCAAAAAGAAGCCAAAAAGGAATAAAGCTTGAATCCCTGGAATTCTCAGCATTGTACAAAACTAGAAGGAGAAATCCTTATGCATGATGATATGTCTATTACAATTGCTTCATGCATTTATGTAGACCAATGTTTGAATGTGGATGAGCTAGCTTAGGTAACCCAATATTGCCTAGTAATATAGTCCAAATAAGTCCAACATAAGAATGAGATGAACACCTGAGGATCCTAGATCTCAGTAATGGGATGAAAGAATCCCACCTGACATCGAAGGAAATGCTTGAGTTCTATCTCAAAATATACAATCACTTGCACACAGAGAGATCATGAAAACCAAGTCCATGGTAAAAGCCTCACTTTTCAAAAATCTAAGTGGTCAGTAGACAACTGTTGATAGGGTAACTAGAGTGCTTGAATCTCTGGAAAGCCCCAAAAATTCTTACATAGCAACAAATATAACATTATTCACACCACATTTTATTTATAATATTCTATAAATTAGGGGGTATCAACATAGTAATACAGATACCACATATATATTAGAAATAGTATATAGATGGCTACTGACTATTTTATATATTTTAATTTATAGAAACTTATTAAGAAAATACATTACAAACAATTACATCTCATATATGAATACTTAATCAATTTTTATGATAAGAGTGATTATTTAAATTCATGATTATTTTTTTACTTTCTATGGTATCACCAATTAATATTGTCAATGTCATATGCATTTCGTAAGTTTTAAGTGATTAGAGCATGCAGGTTTATTTATACCATTCCACCACATAAGTTAGATTCATACAAATAAAGCAAAGTTAAAACATGTATTTTAACAACATCGCATTCATAAAACAAGTCTTTAATCATCCTTAAACCACATCATAAAACATATAGGCAATATCCATTTGCATACAATCATAAATTCATCATTCATCATCAAAATACATCACATCATATCATCAAAACATATAAGCATCTACACATCCATCCAAGCACCTTCAATATCATCTATCATCTAACATATTCATCAAATCATAATAATACCATCATCGCATCATATCATAAAATAAAATAATAACAAAAAAATGAGAAATAAACGATACACATAATAATTCATGATGCAAAGCTATCATAAAAGTATGTGTGTCAAGTCCAATGGATGTACAAAAATGCCCATGGTCTATAGTCATATAGGTTAGTCGACCTCAAAATGGATCAAGGACAAGTAAATAAACAATCAAATACCGGGCCTAATACCCCTACATCACCTCATCTAGTGCCACCTCCCATTATGGTGGTGTCACGAGTTGAATAATGCAAGATTATCGATCTCTCTGTCTGAGTCTAGGTCCTCTAGATAGGATGGGTGGAAGACTACCCTAAGGTAGAGCGCCCACTGACCTACGAACCACCTACACCAGTTGGATCCTTAAGGACAATCCCATGCCTCCTAAGATACATCTGAAGAATGGTGACATGATCCACAAGTCCCCGGATCTGCTTCTCATGCTCATTTAACAAATATTGAAGCCATCCCATATATACTCCTAAGCCTACCACTGGAACCTCTTGTGGTGTAGAAGGAGGAACAAAAAATAGCATCCTAGCATCTCCACCCCAAATATTAGCCTACAAAGCTTGTGTCTATGCTATGAGCTGCTCAATGGTAGCATCTCACTATTGTACCTAGATCGTAGTCACCTAAAGATCAACCTCAACCTCATGCAGTTGTGCTCTCAAAGAATAGTCTCTCTCCTCAGGCTCTAACTCCTCCTCCTTAGGAACATCAAGATCCTCCATTGCCACCTGCTCTACTGGCTGGCCCCATACCTCGGTCCTAGCTTGAACTTTGCATCCTGTTGGATCTACACCATCACCCCTACCATCATCCTCGTGCCCTAGGCTTCCGATACCATCCCACATATGATCACCCCACCACTGAGTGTATGCCTCTATAACTCCCCCATCCACTCTAGGGTCAACAACTAGGGCATCCTCCTTGTATGAAAGCTCTATAATATATCATGGGGGTAGGTCCTCTTCTATAAGGTGCTTGTACAAGAACAGTATCAAGGGCACATCCTGTTGTAACTTGTACTGATGAAGAACCCGTGAGTAGAAGAAATACTCTTGGATGGCAATCTTATAGCCAACAAGCCATCACTCATGTTTTGTCCTGACAGTAAAGCTAGCTAGATAATCCCAAGCAAGACACTCATGGTAAGGCCACCATACAATATCTCTAGCAAAAATTCTAGTGAAAGCATCAGTGTAGTGGGATAGCTCCCCTGCAAAAATAAGGCTCTTACGCTCCTCATGCTCTCGATCCCATATAGAAGCATAACACTATGTCTGAGCATAAATCACTATAATATTAGCTAGGAGCCTCTTAGGGTGATCTACCCTAATATGATCCCATCCCCAAACATGTAGGATCAAGTTGCAGGTAATGCTGACACATCCTCATATATGGATGTGGTAAAACTCATCATAGCACTAAGCCAATAGCAATATACCCCATGCATAGATGATAGACTCCTTGCTATCCAATAGATCTTACACCATCACCAGAAGGTTCCATGAGAACCTCAAACCTGAGAAGTTCGAGATAAAAACATTGCTAATCACCATCAAAAATACGACATGCCTCACCATAAATATGCCCTCCCCATACCATCGGATAATGGAAACTCCTTCAAAATTGTTGTCCTTGAGAGCATATTTAGAGTGTCCTCTAAAAACCTGAGTGAAGACACCCACCTGATCATTAGTGGCTGAAGAGACAATGGCCACCCCATTGAATGGAATATGAAATATCCTATACACATCCTTCAATGTAATGGTCATCTCACTAATCGATAGGTGGAAGGTATTAGTCTATGGGTCCCAGTGATGGGCCAGAGCTGTAAGGTAAGTTTGATCTGCCATGATTTAAGGTAGCCTAATGACATACCACAACCCATGGGCTTTGAACCATGCCCAGTACATATCATCAAAGCTAGGAAGTAGGTCAAGTAGGATCTTTGAGTCCCGAGCCCAAGCAGTAAGGATCTAAGCAAAGCATAAGAAAGACAAATATAACTACAATGCATCTAAGGCATAATTCACAATAAAAATGAAAATGGTGCAAAATATTATGGATTATTCTAAGTCTAAGCAAAAGAACAAGATTACACCTAACTAGAAAAATCAAATATATCATAAAAATTCAATGACTAGCATAAAAGTGCAAGAAAACAAGGCTAAGGGTTTAGCCAGTGTCGCCTACAGTGGCTGAAACCTGGCTGCTGGAGGCAGCAGTGGCCAAGACCCAATGGTCAAATTTTTTATCGCTGGGGTTCAAAATTGGCTACTCTGAGCGACAACAGCTTAGAACCGTCCCCCCTGAGCGACAAAAACCAAGGGGCGACATGGCAAACCAGTGAACCCTTGGCCAAAAAATAAAAAAATTGCAAACTTTGCAAAATGACATAAACAACACAAAAGGGAAGGGAAAACAAAAAAATAAAGGTAAAACCCCATGTAGGCATCAAAACTAATCTAAGTTTAAAAATGATTAACATGGTAGCAATAGGTAAACAACAAAAAACTTGGGAACCCTAGGCTAGAAACTACCAAGGAAAAGTAATGAGAACAAAAAGGGGGACTAACCCACCATAGCAAAAGGTAATCTAAGCCTAACTATGAAGTTTATTCATTACCAATAGGTTTAGTGAGGTTCATTTTACCCATTACTTAGTGAGGTTCAATTTTACTCAAACAAGACAAAAGAGGGTTAGGGTTTATAAAAGAGAAATACCTGAGAAGATTCAAATCCTCCAGTAGCTAGTGTCTCACTTGGTGCATCCATATCCTCAACGCCAACAAACTCTAGAAGTTGTAATCTTCGATGTCACACCAGAGCTCCCAAATCAAATATTTAATAATGAAAGTTAAAGGTCAAACCCTAGAAATGCAAATTTTATATTTCCTTAACTATGCCTTGGCCGCTACTAACGTTAGTGGCCCAAACTTCTTGGCCACTCAATGCGATAGTGGCCATAGGAAGGAACTCAAAGGCCACTGGACCTGACAGTGGCCATATCCATAGAGAAAAATAAGGAACTTCCTCCTTGAGGGATCCCACAAAAATAGCAAGTAAACACACTTTGGTGGTTTTAGATCATCATAATGTTCAAAATAAAACAAAAATTACATAAAAGCACAATCTCAGTTAGGCCTCATATCTAGTCACCTACTCTATCAACTCAAAAATTGTAGTTATTTGCACTCCATGTATTTTGGTGAGATGAATAGGTGGTCATAAGGCCACTTGGGTCAAAAATAACTCATTTTGGAATAACGATGTGCCACCCTTCAATACCAAAGAAGACCAAGATGGTCGGACTACTCCATGGGTGTGAAAGTATCATCCTAATTCCCCTATGACATCAAAAACATTAAGCCAAAGTGATACAATCTAAACATAAATAGAATCACTCATCCTAACTCCCTAAGAAGGCTATTGATAGCTATACCGCTCCTTGGGATAGGGATAGATGATTATCATAAACAATTGGAATCACACTTGGATGTGGGATTACCCATTAAAAGCAACAAATGCTAGAAAGGAACCAAATTAGTCATATTGGTCAAGTGACTTGTCGCTTTATTCATTGTCATTTCTTCACCAATTCATTGTGTGAGGAAGTAGTTCAAAAATTCAACATAATCATAATCAAAA
The DNA here is from genome assembly GCA_028583015.1 of Wollemia nobilis. Classification (NCBI taxonomy): domain Eukaryota; kingdom Viridiplantae; phylum Streptophyta; class Pinopsida; order Araucariales; family Araucariaceae; genus Wollemia; species Wollemia nobilis. The sequence goes on from JAQPPZ010003177.1 coordinate 3,854,597, forward strand.
TAAACAAAATATCACTCAATCATAACAAAATCATGTTCGTCCTATGAATCATTGCATACAACAATCACAAATTTCCCTTGTTTGCTGGGAACGTAAGCATACATGACATCTTCAATTTTAGCTCTCTTATCGGTCGAAATTATTGTAATAGCTGAAGCTACCCGATTGAGTTTGAGGAATAAGTGCAATTTAACATTCAAAATCCACTAAGCTAAGTCCTTTGAATGTTGAGGCAATGATTCAAGGGATGCATGCCATATTGCATGATTGGGCCATCCGACGTTGATTAGACCATTGATCACCATACACCCTACAAACAGACCGGTCTACGTTTTTGCTCAGCGTTGTGTTTTCCACACAGCATGTCGCAAAAAGGGGCATCTATAGACACCTAAATTATGTCATGATTAGGGGATCTGCTCAAATAGACACACTCATAATATCATAAGACATAATCTTGGACTTTTGAAGCATCAACAATGGTTCTCACCACTCATTTGAGGCCTTTTCAAGCCATCCAAGCCTAGACGCTCAATCCAAGAGTGGCCAGATCTTAGCCACTCAAGCCTAGAGTGGCCAGATCTTAGTCATTGTGAGATGACAATGGACACATATTAGCTATTGCAGATGACAATGGCTAAGCCATAAGAAACAGTTTGTTGACAAATAGACCTAACCATAGGTGGAAGTGGCAGTCTGCATGCAATAAAGGTGAGGGGGAGTAACTTTTCATTCCTTTTCATGATGAGTTCACATAGGAGGCTTGAGTTTATATTTAAAATTAGCTAACTGACCTCCAAACATAGAAAAATGACAAAAGCTTCTCATGCTAACGACCAGTTTGCATAGAAGACTCAAGTGGACAATTAGATTTTAGTTAAATGGCCTTCAAACATAGACAAAAGACAAAAGCTTCTCATGCTAACTTACACTACGCATGAGAAATTCATTCCTAGGGTTTGGACATAGACCTAGGGTTTCACACTATAAAATGTGTAAGCCTAAGAGCACCAAGAGATCATATAGGAGATCATATCAGAGAGATATCTTTTTGAGGAGAGCTTTTGAGACTTGGAGAGTTCTCTTTGAGATCATGTGTATGGTGAAGCCTTGATGGATTGAAGAGCATAACACCTATTATTTCAACATCAGATATAGGCTTTGACCCATAGCTTTGGGTCAAAGAGAGCAAGGTTTACCTTAGTGGTCGCTATCTTGGACAGTGGCCCGTAGGCTTAGCTTAGGTTTTAGACATAGCTTATTTTATTCTATTTCTTCATGTTTTCATATCATTAGCATAGATTTACATGATTTCATGGCATAGTTTCATCATATTTTTGTTACATTATTTTATTACTAAAAACCTCATCCGAGGAGGCAATCTCGGATATCTAAGTGTGTGTTGTTTTTCATTGCTTGCAGGGCCACAGGTTTATCGGATAAAATCTGCAACATACAAGAGCAAAAGGGATCCCTCTAGGAAAAATACCTGGAGAAGGAGGCATCTATAAGCCCTCATATATTTCCATGTGTAGAATCAGGAAGCATTTATAAGCGCACCACCTCTTTATGAAAGGGGCACTCTTTACCTATTTGTAACTTATTGTATCGAAATGGGTATCCCTAAGAGGGACCGACATGTAATTGAGTTTCAATACAAATAAAGAGATCCATCTTTGTTATTTCATGTTATATGCTTTTTATTTGTCTTCCATTTCATCTTGGATTTTTAATAACATTGCAAGTAGAGTTAAAAAGGGATGGTGCATGCGTTTTAGGGTCACTACATTTTATATTTGTATGTCCCTCTATTTTGCATTATGTGCACCACAACTCGTTCCTATCTAGATTGATATTTTGTTCTTTTACCATATTTTAAAACTATTTATAGAATGATTCTACCATCCTCTGTATAGTGTCATATTATTCACTATTTTAATCCTTCGACTTGGTATGAGACAAGATTCCCGTATATGTCTATTTTGATTCGCTCTCAAAGTTCTTTGCATGTTTAAGTGCTTTCTCATATGTTTCAGATGGTACTGCCTTCATCTTTTTATTATATTTTGGTAGTAACCCATATACAAACCACCATTTTACTAGAACATCTACCAATGGCATCTACATATTATCGAATAATTACTTTAGTCAACGGTTGTAGGATTTCACATCCTCATTAGATTTTTGTTTTGTCACACAAAGCTCAAAAACAATGTCTCCATAATCCTTTAAAGGTCAAAATTCTTTGATGAACTTCTCTTTTATCTAATTCCAAGTCTAAAAATCAACATTATTTTCTCTCTTTAGGTACCAATCTATTGCCAATCCTCATAAGGTAGTAGGAAATATGATTACCCAATATTTCAGTCTATCTACACCGTTTGATCTCCAAATGGTTATGCAAGTCCCTATATGCCATGTGGGTTCTTCCTTACCATCACCTGAGAATGGTGGACATATTTTTTTGGCTACTCTATTAGCCATATTAGGAGAGTCATCACTCTCACTTGAAGTGTCTCATGGAATCTCTATCAGATTCCTCCTTGGAGGTGTCTTACTCTCGTTGTCATCAGAAGTGTCAATTCAAGGTATCTTGTTTTGTCCCACCACTCGGTGATCAAATTCTTGTGTGTCTTCACTTTGTGACCTCCTTCACTGGTGTGATGGATATGGTCTTGGTCTATCCTCCTGAGTCTTAGCGTCTTATTGCTCTAGTTCCTAAATCCTATCCTTTGCACCCCCTTGCAACCCTTCTACCACTTTCTCAGGTCTTACTTGTATCGCTCCAAATTTTTCGCATCCCTACCTTCAGGCTATTGGATCCACGCCCGAAAGGAGGATGGGAAAAGGATGTCACGGTACCTCGGACTGAGAGGACTTTGTGAAGGTCCCATCTCTCAAGGGAGGTGTATTTTAATGATTTTTTGATGGATGGTGGGTTCACCAGGAAACATTTGACGGCAGTTTCCATGCCTAGGTTTTGGAATGTGTTTAAATGTGTTCGTTTTAACCTTAAGCATTCATATCCTAGGTTTGGCCAAATGAATCTAGATTAATCTATATGAAAATGCAAGTTCAATGAATACAGAAAATAGATTTAAAGACAGAAAAACAGAGAGATTATAGAATATAAATGAGGAATACCTGATCCGAATGTCTGAAGAAGATTTTGATGTTGAAGCAGTCTGGATCATCTGAGATTCGACAGAATCATCTGCAATAAGACAAGATCATCTAAGATCTGATGAATTCATCAGACGAATTGCAAAACTAAAAATAGATGCAAAATACAAAAAGTACTACAGTGCTAACAGAGGGAAATGATATAAAATGGCAGCAATATTATCAGACTGAAACTTAAACACAGAGACAGAAATGAATCATGCTAATTAGATGATAATTAGGATTTAATTATGAACTTAATCTAAATGGGTGAACTCCAAGTGCAAAATAATATAAAACACTGAATAGACTATCTAATTTGTAGAATAAAATGATAGAGAAAATGTTAAGAAATGCAAACTTCAGGCACTGATTGCCTTAATACGGACTGCAGTCGAGATCGTCTCGCATCAGTATGAAATCACCTCGAATTTGACAGGTTCGCCTCCGATCTGAACAGGTTCGTCGATGACGATAGGTGCTGGCTCCGGCTGAATAACAGTGATGTACCTGCGACAAAATCGATATGGAACTAGTGCAAATTGAAAATAGGGATGTTTTAATGTGAATGGAGTTAACTTGCAGAGAATTTCAGCCAGGGGTTGGGAAGGGAAAATCCGAGAGACTAAATAGGCTTAGGGGAGTAGTTAGGAGGTTGGAGATCATCCCAATTTGGGAGATCTCCAACGGGGAAGGGTCCCAACGGTGCGGACACGCTTACGCCGGATTGGAGACCCGTTGGAACAGATTTCAACTTTGCAAAATCAGTTTTGTGACAAGATCGTCTGGACGTCCTAGTCCAGAGGAAATCGTCAAATCTGGGGCGATATCGTCTGATCGGAGACGATATCATCAAACGGTCAAAAAAACCTCTAAAAATGGCGTAGAAAAGGGGAAACGGATTTCCCGGTGGTTAACGGGCGGTTTGGGAGGTTAAATTTGAATTTTAAATTATTTACTAAGGTGAATGTAATTATTGTAATTTTATTGCGCCAATTTTAGGGTGCTACATTTTGCCCCCTCTTTAGAGAATTTTCTGAAGAAAATGCGTTAAAGATGAGTTCTTATCGATCTACGAGAAAGCAAAAATTATTCCCATTTTTAGGCGACGATTCTTGGTCGAATCGTACGACGACTTACTATGGTGCCCCCTCCGTGTTTTTACCCAAATCGAACGTTTGAGGTAAAAATGCGGAAAAGCAAAAAATTATTTTTGAATAAAATTAAGAAAAATAGGGTAAAAACCTAATTCATTTTTACTGTTCATTTTCTGAGTTTTGGAGCTCTAAAGCAAAAATGGTGGAGACGACGCACAGATCGACAGAGGTCCGACGCGGTCTACGGGTAAGAGTCCAGACTGATCTAGAATGCTTTAATTTAACTTTACATGCTTTTTAGGTAGATTTTTAGGTGAATTTTGAGCATCACGACCGTTTTTGGGCCGTCGACGTCGTCGGGACGAAATCGTCTCGATTTCGACGAAATCGTCTCAATTTTGGCAATTTTGCCCGAGGGCAAAATCGTCGAAAGGGGGACGATTTCGTCAAATTAGGGACGATTTCGAACTACAAAATCAAAGACGATTATGCTCAAATTTGGGACGATATAGTCCAATAGTGGGCGATATCATCAATTGCATAAAATTGAACTTTTAACTTGCATTATTGATTACTTGAATTGTTGATTTAATGATTTTTGTTGTTTTGTTGTTTATGTTTGCAGAGAGGATTACTAAAGAGCAGGGAGTGGAAATATGACGGGTTGAGAGATGACTTGGCCGCTCTCACACAGGCAAAGCAGGATTAGCTGGCACAGGCCGGCTTACTGCATGTGGCAAAAATGCCATAGGTTTCTACAAACATGGGGCTACTGACGGCCCTAGCAGAGAGGTGGTATCCGGGCTCTTCATGCTTCCGGCTACCTATAGAGGAGATGACTTCCACTTTGGAGGATGTATGGAGGATTCTGAGAATCCCCATACAAGGATGACTGATTACACCTACGGCCAATCAGGGCTGCACTATGGGATGGCTGTGCGGTGACCCGAGCTTCGCCCTAGAGAAGGGTGGAGTTAACATCGAGGCACTACGCCAGATGCCTGGGGCATCTACACTCACACGGGTTTTGGCTAGAGTAGTTGGTGGACTTCTGCTATGCCACCAGAGCGGGTGCAAGGTACCGTGGATGCTCGCAGATGTGATCTATGATATGTGGGACCACGAGTATAGGTTCTCATGGGGCAGTTTTGTTTTATGTCGGTTGTACAAGATCCTATATGGGATCGTGTACAAGGGCGACCGATGTTTGGTTATGACATCGCTACTACAGGTTTGGTGCTTGGAGCACATTGCGGTGCGGAGGTCGATAGGACTTCCTCTGATAGGGGTTGACGAGGAGAGGCCTCGAGTCTTCTACTAGTGGCTCCAGAGAGGGGCACAGCGACGGATTGACTTGTCGATGTCCCGGAGGCTATTGGATGACCTAGTCTGGGACTAGATCACCTGGAGGCCATGGAGAGAGCATCCAGGGTGGCCAGAGGATGGACAAGAGCTAGCTCGCATCAAGTGAGTTTGCTGGGTGAGGATGGAGAGGGGAGAGGTGGAGCTCCACAGGTACGACCGAGTTTTGAGGCAGTTTGTTCTACAATAAGGGATCCCATCACTCAAAGATTATGAGTTTTCCTAGACTATCCAGGATAACACTACAGTTAGAGGGTCTCCTGAGATGCAGTGATTCTAGATCCAGGACACAGATGATGCCCCCATCCAGCCAGTGGATGGGGACGACGTAGGGGTAGCCGATGGCTACGATGCCTGGTACGTAGGCATCCACCCTCCTCAGATAACTAGGGCACAGGTTCTGATCCATGCAGTTGTGTGTCAGATAGGGAGGCAGTGCCAGGCGATGATGGAGGTAGCCCAGGGTCATAGTAGGAGAGAGGCAAGGAGGCCACAGGCACAAGAGCGGCCACAGCAGAGAGGGAGAGGAGGGAGGTGAGACCCCCATCTCCACAGAGGCCACCATCGGCCAATAAGGGAAAGTGTGTGGACACAGGAGAGAGTAGCAAGATGGCTACTCTCCGGGTGGAGAGATATCGTCTGTAGGCTCAGGTGCAGATGCTACAAGATGCGGCTGCACGACACCGGGCTGAGGTGTCACAGCTATAGGATGAGATTGCATGCCTCAGGGCACAGGGCAAAGGGGCGAGCTCTGGGGAGTTGACATGGGCTATTGCCTAGCTGACATTCTATCAGACTCTATACTTCTAGCTGGTGCCAGAGGCAGATAGACTACCCCTTCCAGCTAACATTGTAGATCCGATCAAGATCGGGTCGTCGAGGACCTCGTCCTAATCGAGGACTAGGACTACACAGATGGCGATGGGGCCACCTCGTCCACCTCAAGGTGGGGGAGGAGATGAGGCAGAGAGCTCGAGGGGCTCTCGAGGCTAGAGGGCGGGATGGACATTGTATTATATTTGTTTTTGTTGATAGAGGATTGAGTATGCCAAGGTACAGATTGTGGCGTACCAATCCAGTTTTGATGATGTACATATATTTGGGATATATATAGATGAGATATTTTTGATCATATGACTTGTGTCTTGTGTATGTTTATGATGCTTTTAATGTTTGATTGATTGATGTGATGATTGGATGTAATTATGTCATTGGAGATATTGTAATGTGAATGTCATGCGTGTAATATTTTTAAATGAAATAATCTGATGTAACAATTTGATTTGTTGTAATGAAATGTAAAAATAAAAAGAGACTTCTAACAATAATTTCAAAGGACATTGTCGCTATTATAGACCATTTCATGGAGTCGCTGCTCACTCGGTCGTCAAGCTAGTCCCATTTATAGAAATATTGTTAAAAAGTAAAATAGTGCTTAAGAAACTGTCTTAAGACTTTGGTGTAATAGTGCAAATGATGATGATGATGATGGTTTGTTTTCAGATTTTTATAAAAAATATTTGTGCATGAAATAATGTTTTAAAATGATTTTTGCTAGGCATAAATTCCTAAGTGTGATAAAATTTTTGGATAATTCTTTAGGAATTATACCATCTTTGCAAAATTGAAGGTTTGACATAATGACATGAAATAATGAAAATGGGCTTGCTTTTTAAAAGCATAATTTGTGTAAAATAATGATTTAAGTCATATGGTTTTCATATTTTTTTAATAAATGGGGAATAAAATTGTTACAATGGTTTGCGCTAGGCATAGAATATGTAGGTATAGACTTATACCATCATTGCGAAAATCCAAAAAAGATAGTTTTATTGCATGGTTGATTTTTGATGAATAGAAAATATGAAAATGAGGACTTGCGCTAGGCATAAAATTCCAATTTTGATTTTGAAACTATACCATCGTCGCGAAAGTCAACCAGATATAGATGTTTTGATTGTATATTTTGAAAGAAATTTTTTATTTTTCTATTATATAGTTGTCTTTATGGTAAACAATTGTACTTGATTTATTCCAAACAAGTTGCAAAAATAATATTTCAAATTATTTTGAAGACAAAAGTTAGATTTATAAGGAATCCCATGTGCATATGTGAATTCATTTCCAATCTTGATTTATCATAATGATATACAAAATCTCTCAAATACAAATGTGTGTGCAATTGCATTGTTCATTTACCATTTTTGAGCAAGGTACTATGATACAAGTGATTTGAAGAAACCAAATAAGTATTCATTAACCATGATGTAGATGCATATAACCATACTAGGCTACTATGTAGGTCGGATTATCAAGAGCTAGCTAATCCATAAGTAGACATAGGTCTGTACAAAAGAAGGTCGCTAATGTGACAGACATATCACCATGCTAGGAGTTACCCAAGGCCAAGAAGGTTGGGCACAAACCACCTGTTATGGGGCTTACCTCACAATTTTTGAATAATTGAGAATTCCAGGGATTCAAGCTCATCAGCCCTTCTTTTCTTTTCAAAGGGTAGGGAAAGGGATTTTATTGCTTTCTTGCTTTCTTTTGAACTTTGCTTATTTTTCTTTTGCTTGATTTTTGAGATAGTGCTTGAAATATTGCTGGAATGATATAGAATAACATTTTTCTTTTCTCTTTTCTTTTTCTTGAACTTTTCTTTTCTTTTTCTTTTATAGGGATACTTGCTCGGATTAGCTGTAGAGCAAGGGATTTTTATTCTGGGTAGGGGTGAGCTTGTCCTTTTTCCAATTCTCAAAGATTCTAGACCATGTGCATGATAGGATAGCAAGGGAAACTTTTCGCTCAAGAAATCAGTTCTACTATGTAGCAAAACATGGAAATTACAAAAATGATCATTTTATTGTGAAAAGATGTGCTTGGTTTAAGTAAATAACAAGATCAATTCTCTATGCTCAAACTTTATTTAATTGAATTTTGTGGACTTTGATATAAGAGAGATTAGTAATCATGCTAGATAAAATCAAGATATTTATTGTTGTGAGTGTGTAAGTGAGAGATGCCAAATAAATGCTAATTTATCCAAAAATAATTGAAAACATATAACTGCAATAATTGTAAGAAAATATATATAAATACTTTTGAGAAAGTTTTACGGATATTGACTCTCTCTTTCTTCTTTATTTTATTTGGTTTCAAGCATATAGCTGTTATTATATTTTTATCATTATTTTGATTTTTGGTTTTATTTTTGATTTTGAGCAAAAAAAATTTAACAAGTGCTTGTAAATAAATGCAATAGATAGTTTTGAAGATTTTGGATGATTATGAATATTTTTGATGTTTTTGGATTTTTATAAATTTGAAAGAAATATATAAAAAAATTTTGAAAACAAATATATACAAGGATGAAGAATGACCAAATTTATGCATAGTAATGTTTAAGATGCAAAATATTCATGGGTTCTTTAAGTTCTTTACCATCTAAGGTAGATAATTTGTATGCTCCTGATTCAAATTTAGCAGTAATAATGTATGGTCCAAGCCAATTGGGCTCGAATTTACCTTTAAGTTCCTTAGTTGCATTTGTATTTTTTTTATTTTCTAAATATTTTGAGGATTTTGAATTTTTTGTATTTTAATTTTAATTTATGAATTGAAATGGGTGGTATATACAAGATGATCTATATACACTATACAAGGTTATTTGAGTATAGCATGTCTAAGGTTGCTTCAAAATCAAAGGAGGTTTTGAAGGATAATCTGGTTGAGGTGAAGGTAAGAATAGAAGGTGATGAATAAAAGGTAGCGATAACAAAAGCTTTGTTATAATGTAGAATAATGTAGCAAAAGATTTTACTTTTATATGTGTAAAATTGATCATGTTACAAAATGAAATGTAAAAAGGATAAGAAAGTTCTTCATTCTTATCACTATATTCCAAATCTTGATAAGATGGAAGGAGCAGATGCAAATGTGAAATATATGCATGGATGTTATTTGGTAAACAAGGATGATCATATATGGATGAAGAAAAGTGATGAATAGAAAAGAATTGTGACAATAGAGAATGTATAGAACTTGATGTTTCAACCGTTAAATATTCTTCAAATGGTGTTGGATCATTATGTATGGTAACAATTTTATTTGTAATTTCAAACTTCAAACATTGGTGAAGAGTGGAAGGGAAAACCCTCATCGTATGAATCCAAGGACTATGGAGAAATAGGTTGTAAGGTGAAGGACAATATCCTACATAGAATAAAATATCCAGGATCTTGGATCCAATATTAAAGGGAAGAATTATAGTACCTTGAGCTTCTTGAATTTCATTGTTAAAAGATTTTATAATAACATTTGATTCATTAAGATCTTCTTCCTTTGATTTGGATTTTTGGAATAATTGATAAGTGCATAAATTAAGAGAGGAGCCATTATCTACCATGATATTTTTAACATGTGTTTCTTTACTAGATCCTATAATGTAAAGATAGGAGTCTTGTTGTGAAGTAGAGGAAGGAATATCCTCATCATAGAATAAAATATGGTTAACCTCAAGAGGGTTTACACCATTAATTATGTTCTTAGAGAAAATATGATGAGGAACAAATTGTTGACTAGGTATTTTGAACAAAATTTCCTTATGAGCAATTTGTGATACTTCTAAAAGGGATATCTTTGTTTGAGGATTAATCACTTGTTGTTGACTATCAAAGGGGATTTCAGATTGAGCTTTTGATTCTAAATATGAGCTTTCTATGCTTACATTCCATTTTGGATCATTCTCTAGAGTCAAAGATAGTTTTGAAGGTTGGTCAAATGAGGAATCCATCTCTTGAATATCAGATTGAGTTGATTGAACTTGAGGTTGCTCATTTGTAGTTACAATATTAATAATATCATCATGATGGGACATATTAACATGCAATATTTGATTGGTTGCTTGTTGTTGATAATTAAATAGGGGTTCTTGGGAGGTCCCCATGTCTTGATTGATTATTGGTATTTGTTGTGTAGGAGTTTGATTGTTTACTGGAGATTTATCATCAGTTGTAGATTGTAATTCCTTTATATTAAAAAGACCCTTATCAATCAAATATTGAATTGCACATCTTAAATCTTTACAATTTTGTGTCATATGTCCATCTACTCTATGATATTCACAATGTAGCTCAGGTTTAAACCAATTTTTTGTGGTGTCAGGTTGTCTTATGGAAGGGAGTTCAATCTTATTTGTGTCAAGTAAATACTTGAGAATTATATCCATTGGTTGATTAAGCTTTGTAAATTTACGTGATGAAGGTTTTTGAGAGGTTTTTGATAAATGCCTTAGGAATTTCATCATAAAAGGACCTAATGGTTTCTCACCTCTACTTTCTTTATTATGGGTTGAATGATGATAGGAATATTGCGAAGCATGAGGTGAGTGCATGGTAGAATTGGAAGAATAAGTATTTTCTTGTTGAAATGGATGTGTTGTATTGAAAGAAGAATATTGAAAGGGTGGAGGAGGATTATATGTGGATTGATAGACATAATATGGATATATGGGAGAATAGATAATATCATTATGAAGAGGATTGGAAAAGGGATTGTTTTGTTGAGTTATGGATGAAAAATGAGAGAAGTGTGATGGAGGTGGTGTTGAATAGGGATGAGGTTGGTCATAATCAACAAATGTATTTGGATGAATTCTTCCAACATTACTGATGGGCTCATATGAATTTGAGTAAAAACTCATGGTTTCTTTTAGTACTTCTAAAAGTAATATCTAGCATCTACTATTTAGAATTGAATCTACAAACTTGAAATGAAGATTTTGTTTTTGTTTTTCTTGTATACATATATATTTTTTGTTTTTGTTTTCAAAATGTTTAAAATGCATTCACGTCGGGTTCACCAAAATGTATCGCTCCAAATTTTTTGCATCCCTACCTTCAGGCTATTGGATCCACGCCCGGAAGGAGGATGGGAAAAGGATGTCATGGTACCTCGGACTGAGAGGACTTTGCGAAGGTCCCGCCTCTCAAGGGAGGTGTATTTTGATGATTTTTCGATGGATGGTGGGTTCACCAGGAAACATTTGACGGTAGTTTCCATGCCTAGGTTTTGGAATGTGTTTAAATGTGTTCATTTTTAACCTTAAGCATTCATATCCTAGGTTTGGCCGAATGAATCTAGATTAATCTATATGAAAATGCAAGTTCAATGAATACAAAAAATAGATTTAAAGACAGAAAAATAGAGAGATTACAGAATACAAATGAGGAATACCTGATCCATATTTTTGAAGAATATTCTGATGTTGAAGCAGTCTGGATCGTCTGAGATTCGACAGAATCGTCTGCAATCAGAAAAGATCGTCTGAGATCTGATGAATTCGTCAGAGACCTACAAAACTGAAAACAAATGCAAAATACAAAAAGTACTACAGTGCTAATAGAGGGAAATGATATAAAATGGCAGAAATATTATCATACTAAAACTTAAACACAGAGACAGAAATGAATCGTGCTAATTAGATGATAATTAGGATTTAATTATGCACTTAATCTAAATGGGTGAACTCCAAGTGCAAAATAATATAAAACACTGAATAGACTATCTAATTTGTAGAATAAAATAACAGAGAAAAGGTTAAGAAACACAAACTTCAGGCACTGATTTCCTTAATACGGATTGCAGTCAAGATCGTCTCGCATCAGTACGAAATCGCCTCGAATTCGATAGGTTCGCCTCCAATCTGAATAGGTTCATCGACGACGATAGGTGCTGGCTCCAGCTGAAGAACAGTAATGTACCTATGACAAAATTGATATGGAACTAGTGCAAATTGAAAATAGGGATATTTTAACGTGAATGGAGTTAACTTGCAGAGAATTTCAGCCAGGGGTTGGGAAGGGAAAATCCTAGAGACTAAATAGGCTTAGGGGAGTAGTTAGGAGGTTGGAGATCATCCTAATTTGGGAGATCTCCAACTGGGGGAGGGTCCCAATGGCGTAGACATGCTTCTACCCAGATTGGAGACCCGTTGGAACAGATTCCAACTTTGCAAAATCAGTTTTGCGACAAGATCGTTTGGACGTCCTAGTCCAGAAGAAATCGTCAAATCTGGGGCGATATCGTCTGATCGATGACGATATCATCAAACGGTCAAAACAACCTCTAAAAATGACATGGAAAATGGGGAAATGGATTTCTCGGTGGTTAACGGGCGGTTTGGGAGGTTAAATTTGAATTTTAAATTATTTACTAAGGTGAATGTAATTATTGTAATTTTACTACACCAATTTTAGGGTGCTACACTTACCATCCACTCTCTGTCATCTTGCACTTTTTATTTTTCAACCTTCTCCTCTACATTTTGTGGTTCTACATCCTTGTCTTCTATATCAGTCAACAACGCCTCAAGGTCTCCTTCTTCGGATGTCCAAACTTGCTCTATTTTTTGTTCATATGTACTCTTATATGAGTTACTAATGTTTCCTATTTGAGAAATCCTCATGCTCCTTATTACTGGAATGTTTTCTCATGGTTCTCATCTACCATGAATTCATTTATTGGTGTCCGTCATAAAAAATCACCTCCATTATTTGGTCAAATTCAACCAGTTTTAACAAGAATGCTAGATTCGATAAGGCAACAACACCAAATGTAGCACAATAGTGGAATATTCTCAATAGGGGGGTATTTTCTAGAGGTCAAAATTATTATTAGGCTACACTCAAATCACTTACCAAATCGTACGGTCTCGTGCTCACTCAAACTACCCTTGTACGAACTGTAATCACCTTGTATGGCCCTTAATTATCTACATTGTATGATCTCAACTCATACAATTTCAAATATGGTATGATATTGTACTCATAAAAACTAACATATATTTTTTTGGAGGCTGTCGTACATAGTTTTGTAATCGATCAAGTCGATCTCCCAAAACTACCAAATCGGGTAAATTTCTATCAATCGTCTATTTTACCAAATTAGGTAAATGTGCTTTGTACGATTTATACAAAATTTGATGTATGATTTGTATGAATTAATGGTATAGCATGGTGTTATTTGAGATGCTATACTACTCCAATATCTCTCCAAGATGTTTTGTAAAGGTCTAATAGTCCAAACAATACTATCTCCTTCATAGGCAAAACATCCTAACCGGGCTAGTGAGAGATTCCATGTTCTTGACTACGCCCAAAAATAATACAAGGTTCTTTAATACATATTTTTAAATGACCTCATGCTTCTAAATCATTCTCCATGATTCACCAATGCCAATTTCCCTAACCAAGTTGCAACAATGCATAAAACTAACATATAACAGTAAGATAGAAAACACAATCACACAATATTCATCCATAATTCACTGTTCATCATCATCAGGATCATACATAATATTCCATGAATGTCATTATGCTCATTAATATTTGTATATTCGATTACAATGTGGAAAAACTATCTCAATGTAATTGCAATAACTCAGGAATCGCAACTATAAGTACTTAACTCTCTATTCTAGCAACCAGTAACCAGTAAACTAGTAGCCAGACCTATAAATTTGAAAATGGGGCCTTATATAACATTGTCTAGGCCATTCCAAAGCGGTTCCTGAGACAATCCATTATTCACAACTGCCCATGTACAACTGAATACATTATTTTATCTTTTTCTTAAGTCTAATACCTTAATTAGCAAATCCATGTGTCATTTCATCTTAAAATTACATTTCATTTGAATTTGAGTGAATTTTGGTGCACCATGTATGATTTTATAATGCCCTGTATGATTTACCAATCTAGTTGTATGATTTTTCCCTTCACTTTATGATTTTCTCCCCATTGTATGGTTTAAAAAACTTGAGCAAATTATCACAAAACTTTCAAAATTGAGCAAATCACTTCTTCTTCTGGGAGGTGGATTTGCTGCCTACACACCCATAAATCCATGAGAAGTCTGCACTTTTCTCAATTTTAAATTTTTTCTCACATGCTAAAATTATAGGGGATACTTTACTAGTGGTGAAGTAATTAGCCATATCTGCGTACCATGATATCTTTTCATTAAGAGCAAACAAATGCTCATCTAGAAATTGATGTTCTATGGCAAAATGATCAGGAGGTGTCAATTTGGAAAGGAAATCAGCTACCACATTATCCTTGCCTAGTTTATCTACAATTATCACATCAAACTCTTGCATAAGTAATAGCTATATGATAATCCTACCACTTATTCTAGGTTTGTTTGTTAGGTATCTGATAGCTAAATGATCAGTGTGCACAAAAACCTGATAACCTATAATATAGTGGTAAAATTTGTTAAGAGCATGTATGACTGCACAAAATTTCTTTTCTATGACAATATAATTGAACTCAACACCCGTAAGATGTTTACTGACATAGTAGATGGCATAAAAATAATCATCATATTTTTGTCCTAGAACTGACCCTATCGCTTTATTGGATGCATTTGCATATATGTGAAAGGGGATGGTCCAATTTGGACCCCTCAAGACTGGGGTAGAAGTCAGTTTTATTTCAAAATGTTAAATGCTTATTCACAATCATATGTCTAGACAAACTCTATATTTTTCTAACAATATGCTTAGGGGTTTAGCTATTTTGCTAAATCCTACTATAAACCTCCTATAGTAACCAGTTGATCTAAGGAAACTACAGATATCCTTATAAGTTTTGGGTGTAGGTATATTTTGGATAAATTCTATCTTTTTCTTGTATACCTTGATCCCATCTGCAAATATATGATATCCTAAGACTATCTCCTCATGCATTAGCATATAATATTTCTCATTACTTAGGGATAGATTGGTTTCCTCACATCACTGAAGTGTTTTATCCAAATTTTCTATGGCTTCTTCAAAGGTTTAACCATATACAATGAAATCATCCATATATACCTCCACATTTTATCTAATCATATCATAGAAGATGATCAAAACTACCCTTTTAAATATGGTAGGTGCATTGCACAAGCCAAAGGATAAAAATTGGTAAGCGAAGGTTACCCATGAACAAGTGAATGTGGTCTTATATTGGTCCTCTTACCCAATCTGAATCTGATTATATACACTAAATCCTTCCAGGAAAGAAAAGTATTTCTTTCCTATCAAGGTTTCAAGGACTTGATATATGAAAGGTAATGGGAAGTGGTCTTTCTTGGTTGCTTTATTCAGTGACTTGTAATCAACACAAATCCTTCATTTTCCATTTTTCTTGGGAACCACCACTAAAGGTGATACCCATTCACTATCTAAGATAGGGTAGATAAACCCAACTATTAGGAGTTTTTACAATTTTGTTTTAACAATATCCTTCATAGTTGGATTCATACTATGTTGTGGATGTCTTATCAATTTTATTTCATCTTCTAGATATATTCAATGAGTACAGGTTTTAGGATCTATTCCTCTCATGTATGAATACTCCCAAGAAAAGGCACCTTGATGTTTGACTAATTATTTTCTTATTTTGGTCTGTGATTTAGATGTCAACCCATCATTTATGTTTAATGCTCTCTCAGGTGCAACTTCTATTTTCTAAATATGGTGATCTTTACCTCCCACTAATGGTAAATCCTTGAGGAGGATAGGAGGGTTCTCCTTAAAAAAAGTTTGATATAACTCTATCATCATCACTATCATCCTCAAAATAATCAAGTGCCATGATGGATTTAATCATTAATAAACCACTCATGTTCTAATTTTCACATTCAGGTTCTCCCAACAAATCTACAGATTATGCAGGTGGATGGATGATCAAATTTTTTACATTATGACCATAAAAAATGGTCATCTATCTATTTTTGAAACTTATGTAGGTATCAACTATTTTCAACCAAGACCTACCTAAGATGAGTGGATAACCATCCAACCCAAACTTGGATTGTAACACTGATAAATCTACTGGGTACTCCCATGCATCCACTATGACAATTATGTCTTCTAGTATTCCTTCAGGTAGCACTGTTGACTTGTATCCCATTTTGAAGGATAATTCTATTTGGCCTTAGATTGGTTAAACTAAGTTTCTACATGGTTTCCTTGGGAATGACATTAATGGTAGCCCCCAGATCTACTAAAGTATTGGTTAAAACACAACCCCCAATTTTCATAGTTAAAATAGGGCTTCTTGGGTCTAAATATTTTTAGCTGTAGGTATTTCCTAGCATAAGATCAACTAGTTGTCCCACAAAATTGATTTTCTATGATATTTTTCTTCCTAATTTTCTCATGCATAATTCTCTTATGGTCTTGCTATATATAGGAATATCCCTAGTGGCCTGAAAGAGAGGAATTATTACTGTCAGGTTCTTCAAACTGGAAAGAATATCAAATTCTAGTTGTATTGGCTTCTTGGGATCCTATAATATTTTTGGAAAATGTGGAAGCCCTTCTTTGTTATTTACAGTTGTTGATTATTCTTCTACTTATTCTATAAAAGGTGATTTCTTTTTTTCTAACTCTATGTTTTCCTCCTCTTCTACCATAGGTGCTATTGGTACACTTACCTATCTACCTGATCTTAATTGTATGGGACTACAATCTACTTTGATATTATACATGGGGTACATATCATTATCCATATGGTATGTTGGTTGTGGTTTGTTGTTTTGATTAGAAGTAGGTTATGTTGGTAGTTGATAAGGTCTTAAAGTAGGGGAAGCTGGCAGACTTGCCTGTAGTGGAATTGGTGTAGCATGTTGTGGAGTTTAGCTCCAAGTATTTTTATTTTTCCACTACTTTCTAGGCTATTGGTATGGCATACATGGGTAGGGATTGTAAGGATTTGCTACTTGGGAAAATTAAGTCCAAGGTTGTTGTTCCCACCAGCCCAACCTTGGTTTTGATAATTATTGCCCCCATAGGATGGTATTCTTGTTGGCATGTTGTTTCCCATAGGAGACTATTGCTAGTTTCTCCTATTACCCATGAAGTATGCTTCCACTACTTTAGGTTCCTCTCTATATTTTGATAACTGTGGAAACAAATTAGTTTTATGATATTTTTTACACAAATTGCACACTCTAACTTTGTTCTTAGGACATTCATTTCTAGGGTGCTTTCCCTTGCATTTAGGATAAAAATAGGCTAGTGTTACCTCATTCTCCTGCTTCTTTTTTTGAAGTAGAAGGGTATCCATTTAGAGTGCAAGAGATGACAACATCTCACTCTTGAGATATTCAAGCATATGTTCTATTTCTATTTTAGTGATAATGGTTTATTGTTTGATATTCTTGGGGGTTAACTTAATTTTCCTTGTTGAAAAGTTTCGACACAACTATCGAATATAAGTCATTTGGTGTTGATAAATATTCCCTCCAAAAACCATGTTTAAGGATTCAATATATTCATTCGTAAGACCCTTTAAGAAGTTACTCCTTAAGGATCTATCTCCTAGTATTGCATGGAGAGATCTTTGCAAATTAAAGCTAAACCTATCCCAATACTCCTCTAATTATTCTCCTTCCTTTTGTGTCATATCCAGGACTTCTCTGGAGTCTCGTGCTCTGCCAAAGTCTTGGTACTAATCTAGGAATATTTTTTCCATGTCTTTCTAGGTAGTTATATGTTTGTATCCTAAACTAATGAACCAACATAGGGTTACATCATTAATAATTAAGGAAAGCAAATTTAATTTTTGAGCATCAGTTTTATAGTCTATCGACCTGCATAAAATATCAAATTTGAAGAGAAACAGGTTGAGATATTCTAATTTAAATCCTCTAAATATTGGAAGGTGGGTAGGAGAGATATGTTTCATCTTGTGGTCTCCTCTTACCTCTTCTATGGGGAATTTAAAACTAGTGGATTCTTCTTCTACTATTTCAACCATTTTGTTTGCTATCAAGGTTTCTACACTTGTTGTGTTTAGGGTATCTTTCAAGGCTTCTATATAATTTATTTTATCCTCCAAAAGGATTACTAAAATAGTACCTTCCTAAACTACTTGCCAACTTTTAAGGTTCACTATATCTTCCTCAGATTGAACTTGTCCTATCTCAAATCCTTCTATAAGATTTTGTTGGTCTATTTTAGAAGGATCCTATGCAAAAAATAGGTGTTGAATCCAATGCACAGGTGGAGACGGTGGTGGAGAGATTTTAGTCTTAGGATCTGGCATAGTTGAAATAAAGGTTTTTTGAGAAAAAACATTTGTGTTCTTGATAAAATGACCATATGGTCCTCTAATTCTAGGCATACTCATACAATATTTTTAATGGATGTTCTATAGAAAGTAACCTAAACTACCTCTAACATACTTTCCTTAGAATAGAAAATTATAGTTGGCTACTACCCAGTAACTATGCAAAAATGTTGGGCAAAATATTGGTTAGTTTTCTATGGTATAAATCGTTTACTCCTTTTAATTGTTAACTCAGGACAACTCAAAAACTTGTGAGTAACCCATATATGCATGTAATCTCCCTTTAATAAGATGATTCCCTTAGATTATATGGTTTGGGGGGTGTTGTTGTTTCATTGGAGTTATCATTTATCTTCCAAACCACTAATATAATTTGAATTATCAAAGAAATAATTGAAATGCTTTGAAATCAAAACTGGACACTTGTTGTAAATTCATAGAAAACATGGGAAATTGTAGTATTAAATTAAACTACAAAAAATAGGAAAATAAATTAAAATGATAGAAAACATGGAAAATAAAGGAAGAATACTATTGAGAGTGGTCCCAAGATTCCAATAGATTCTACTCACATTAAGACATTCTTCGAATGTTAGTTGAGTTTGAATTAAAGACTCAAATATATTGTATTAAAATTTGTAGTGGAAAAATACAGAGAAAACCTAGGATCTATTTTTCAGGGGTGGCCTGCATATTTATAAGATATACAACCATGCCATGTTACATTCTGAAAGAAAATTTATTTTCAATTTTATTGTTACAACAATACGCAGGAATAAAGGAGATAAAGCAAAAAATTAAACTCAAAATATATTCACCGTATTTTGTATCAGAATAGAATATGTCTGATATTTTGCTCTACCCGATTACATTGATTTTTATGTGATTGCTAAAAAATAGATGACATATGGTCATTGACGTTGTCCTTGGTTTGCATCCATCATTGAAATTGCATCTACATCCATCACTAAAAAATCGTTCTATTCTACTAACAACAAGGATTGCATTATAATTTTGCATTAATGAGAATCAGGCACTTTATCTATAGAAGATGGGAATTAGGCATCAAACAGGAATTGGGAACCTAACGAGAATAAGACACTTGATAGTCAAGCACCAAATGGAAATCAAGCATCTGATAATCAAGTTCCAAATGAGAACTGGTGCCTAAATAGGAGTCGGGTGCTTGACTTAGCGCTTCATCACTGTTTTGTTGCAAATATTTTTACCATCACAAAATGAAAAGTGCCAGGTTCAAATGGGACCTTTATTTAATCATGCTAAACTACTATAAAATACACTAAATCTACACATAATTCACTCAAAAACAAATATTAGACTACATACATAATCTAATGTTAAATACATATAAAATTTGCATAAAACATATATTTCTATTAAAATAAATGTTGCAATATATATGGAAATTTTGTACAAAAATGAGCATTTTCAAGGCTCATAAATTTTGAAGAGCCCTTAAACAACAATAATATATCATTTTGGGTAGAAAACCAAATGTTAAAAGATAGAGATAATTGGAAAGAATTATAGCTACAAAATTATACATTCTTGGATAGCAAGATTAGGAGAAGTATTCAAAAAATTGAAACTTCTTGGAAAGCAAGATAGAGCTGCAAGATAGAAAATTCTAGGGTAGCAAAGCATAAAGGATTTGAAGCTATGAAGTTTACAAATCTAGGGAAACAAATAGGTGAACCAAATCACTAAGAAATATTGCTACAAAGGATGCCAAAATAAGGTTTGAAAATTGGTGTTATTAAAGTTTTTTATTATTTACTTTTCTTGAAAACACCATATTAAACTTGTTAAAGGTAGCAAAAGGATTTTAAGTTTAAATGTCTTCAAGTTAAGTAATGAGGTAGCATTATTATCTTGAAACCTACAAAACACATCAACACAAGTTAGTGTTAAAAGTTGCTTAAAGGGAGTAATAAAAAGTAGTATATTGTGCTTAATACATGATATTTATGAGAGCTATGAAAGTGCAAATATATTAAGCAAGGTAAGGAAGAATAGTTCTCAATAACAAGGCTAAGTTAGAGTGTCAAAAGACACCATTAAACATAGGTAAAGTTGCAGTAAGTCTTGGTGAAGAGAAGCCACCAAAGGAGTAGTACAACTACCAAGAGAAAGAGGAGGTGCCACCATATTAAAACAAGAAGGAGTATTTGATAAAGACAAGAAGGCAAGGAGACTAAAATATCTCAATGTTTTGGTGCAATAAATATATTAATATCTTAGTTTATAACATATTCATTTTGACTTATAATAGCACCATATTTGTATTTTCTAAAGTAGCAAAAGAAATACAAGAGTTGAAGTGTCTTAAGACACCAAAGAGGCATAAAAGTTGCATCTATTAACGGTAGAATAATTAAGTTGGAAAGAATAAATCATAGAGTGAATGAGAAATCTGAATAAGGGCTCAAAGTTAACACATTCAAGGTGTCTACAAACACCAAATAGAGCACCATAATTCTAATAAGGAAGTGCCCATAGTGTATAGAAACTTGTAGCAAGAGAAAGAAGATAAATATAAAGTAAGGACAACAAGGACAAAGGTGCAAGTAGCAAGGAAAATAAAGCAAATAACAAGGTGTTACCTAAGTTGAAGAGAAATGAATATCTAGCAGAATAGCCATCAAGGAGATAAGCATTGAAACACCACCAAAGGAGGATCCATATTAATTGAAGAGGACCCACTACTATACATTGGAAATCAAGAAGCACTCAACAATTGCAAAATAATACCAAACAACTTGCAAGGATTTGGGAAGTATGTTAAGGAAAAATAAGGGAACGTTAAGTGCTAAGGATAGATTACATGCAAGAGAAGAAACCATCACTTGTCACAATGAATAAAGAGATCATATATCATTTGGACCAAAGGAGAAAAGCATCAAAAATCTTTAGTAATGCCAAAAATGATAAAGGAGGAATATATCATCATAAACCTAATGTATAAAGATTGAAATAATGCTTGCACCACCTAACAACAACATCCAAATATTGTAATGCCTATGCCATATAATAGCAATGTCCAAATATTGTAATGCTTGCACCACCTAATAGTAATGTTCAAATATTATAATATTTATGCCACCTAATAGGGAAGAACTATAGCCAAAGGTTGCATTAAATTCCATGTGGCACATAATGCAAAGGAGATAGTCAAGTATTAATAGCACAAACCTAAAGAGTGCAAGTATATCAAGCTTCCAAGGTTAGATAACATTGAAGATGATAAGGAGTATAGTCTAAAGTGGAAGAATGCACCATAGAAAGAGGAGCAATAAATGCAGTATTGTCATGCCTTGAAGTCTAAGGAGAGAACAATATCCAAATAGCTTGGAAAGTACAGTCAAAAGAGGAGCCAATCAATATGTAGAACCTCACCATAAAGAACGGTATATTGAAATTAAAATTATTATTTGTATTCCATCAAGTTTAAGGAGGCATAAGGTCTATTATTTCTAAGGTTAATTTCAATTAATTAATGCATGGAGATATAAATAATTTACAACCTTAGATAATTCATTGATGGATTAGAAAAGGCAATTGAAGTAAGGAAATTATAACTTAAGAGCTTTTTCAAAATTGGATTATTTGAGATTCAAATATCAAAATATTTGTAAATAATTAAACTGGGAGATGTAAAGTTTTCTACCTTGAAATTGAAGCATTATTTTTGTAAATATCCTCATTTTTTAAATTTTTAAATAGGGAGATACAAGGATTTCAACACCAAATTAAATATATTGAAATTTAGAAACCATATCATTGAGAATTAAATGATATAGGAAGCAAAATATATAATTGCTTGAAAGTTGGAAATTATTGTTGATACTAGTCTCCTATACAAATTAAAAATACATAAGGAATCCAACTCTAATGTCTTGAAAATAGAGAATATTATCAAAATCGAAAGTGCATTATAATTATTTCTAGATTTAACAAATAGAAATAAATAAGGTGAAAAATAGTAGTTGAACATTAGGGAGATAAAAAGGATTCAAATCAAAGGAAATCTAAAGAAATCTAAGCACTTTATCAAGACCATAATATATTCTAAATACTTGGGAGATACAAGGTGTTCTACAAAACTTGAGAGTATAATTTTTTTATCAAGTTTAATCACATACTTAAAACTAGGGAGTCATAAGGTAGACAACATCAAAGGTTTTGAAAGATAAAATATTCTATAAAAAATTATTCTCAATATCAAATACTAAGGATCAAAAAGGATGTCTACTTCAAATAACACAATGAATGAATATATGGAAAAAATAATTAGAAAAGAAAGGGTAAATGTTATAAAAATTGGAATCAAGAATTTGCTTACAAATTCTGAAGAAAACTTAGATCTTACTTCAAAAGTGATCTATAGTGAAGCCTTAGAAGAAAACTTTAAAACTATGGAATATTATCTACATGCTAGAATCACTGAAGTGATTGATAATGGAAAGGATGATATTCAAATTCCTTTAGACATTGGTAGCATATTATATATGGTATTACTTACATTCAAATATTACAAATATGAGAATGTAGAGGAAAAAGAATTTATTGAATCACTTAAAGAGAAAAAAAAATAGATGAATCCTTATTAGAGAAGATATTTTAATCTTCATGCAGTATTGATACTTCAAGTTATTCTAACTCAATATCTTATCATGATGCTTTAAGTGATTATCCAAAATATTTCGTACTAAAGAAGAACTTTTGTGAGAATAAGGTAAAGAAAAAATATTTTTGCAAGAATCTAATGATAGCATGAAATCTCATGAAAGCATAAATACTAACTCTAATAATGAATATAAATAATAAGAAGAAGAGGAACCTAACAAAGGAGGCATACAATACAAAGTAAACTGAATTCAATACAAAGAACTTGATCAAGCTAAAGAACATTTGAAAGACGAAGACCATATTGAATACTAAAGTCTTCAATATCCAAATAATGTAATACAGGGGGTGTTGGAATATATTACATGATTTGGTACATACCAATGCACTGCCTTGGGTACATATTTATATTAGGAGTTTGTATTAGATTAGGATTTGAGTATTTACTTTATGCAATGCAATAAATGCACAAGTGTTAGAAGGTGCAAAGTACTTTATGATGTAAACATGAATGTATTCCACATGTACATGAGTCATAAAATAGAATATGAAGAGGTAGGTGAAAGGCCAAGGGATATATATCCCTATATATAGGCTTTTGATAGAGTGAATAGTAAAATCCTAAAAGGAGAAGCATATAGAATAGTAGAGAATAGTGATGAGAAGAGAAGGTAGATACAATGTATATCATGCATTAATTATAGAATTTTTGAGACCTCCATTATACAAAATTGTACTATTTTCATGAGATTTCATTAATGTCTATTTTTGAGTTATTGCATAAGTTTCTCATATATTTTTCTTGTATATTATATTACAATTATCATATACTTAACATTTATTTCTTATTTTAGATATTGTGGTTGCATTTTATTAAATATATATCATCAAAATCTAATAGGGATTTCAAGCTTTTGGGTCATTGCATTTCTCAAGTGACATTTAAACTCAAACTGGTAAAATCCAAACTCAAAGAATGGAACAAGAATATATTTGGTAGTATTTTTCAAAAGAAAGAGTCTATAAAGAACCAGTTCAAATTAATTGGATCTTCTATTTAAGAGGTAGACCTATCCTTGGAGACAAAAAGTAAGGATAGGATGGTGTTGGCTGAGTTTCATAACACTTTATCTCATGGAGAATTGATGTGGAGAATAAAATCTAGAGCATTGTGGCTTAAGGATGGAGACAAAAACACCAAGTTTTTCCATGTCTCCACTCTAAGACATAGAAGTTCCAATAAAATTAGAGAAATATCCAAGGCATATGGTACTGCATTGGTAAGGATCCAAGATATTATAGTTGAAGTTATATCTTACTTTAAAAACCTCCTTGATGAAAAATTTGATAGTGACTATGATGCTAAAAGAAGATTGGTTTGTAATATTCCTTCTCTAGTATCTCAAGAAATGAATTATTTTCTCACTAGCTCTTTAAAGGATGAGGAAGTTAATCCTACAATCTTCTCCATGGAGTTCTTGAAATACCCTAGCCCTAATGTCTTCCCTCCCCTATTTTTTCAAAAAAATAGCACATTCTTGGTAAGTATATTGGTGAAGCTTTGAGGGATGTCCAAAGGATGAATTTTATCCCCTTTAGGGTGAATTACACTTATTTGACTCTCATACCTAAGTCGGCTAGAGAAAAGGGTTTCAGAGATTACATACCTATTAGCTTGTGTAATACCATTTATAAGATCCTAATAAAGGTTATTTCCAATATATTAAAACCTTTCTCATCTTCCATAATTGATAAATCTCAAAGTGGTTTTGTGGTAGGGAGACAAGATCCTGGATGGCATCATAGAAGTTCATGAATTGTTTCACTCAGTTGATAAAAGTGGAAGACCTGGGTTATTTCTTAAGCTTGATATGAATAAGGCATATGATAGAGTTTCTTAAGAATTTCTTATTAAAGTGTTGACTAAATTTGGGTTTAACCAAAGGTGGATCAATCTAGTCAAGGCTTGTATTTCTTTTGTGAAATTATCTGTTATTATCAATGGGTATCCTACTACTTATTTTTCAAGTTGTAGAGGCATCCGACAGAGTGATCCACTTTCCCTTTATCTCTTAATTTTTATGGCTAAAGCATTAGACAGTGCTATAAAGGAAAAGGCCATAGTGGTAGGTATTAGACCAATGCTATATTTGAATCTAATTTCTCACCACCAGTTTGCAAATGATACCCTTCTTTATATTTTTGTCTCAATACCCTAGGCTAGAGTGTAAAAGGATATTATTTATTCTTTTGAGAAAGTGACAAGTTAGAATATTAGCCTTTTAAAGAGCAATATTTTCTTTTTGAATACTCCTTCTAGGTAAAGAAACATTGTTCAAATTTTGGGTTGCAAGATTTTTATTTCTATTCAATGGCTGAAGGAAAAAAATAAATGGTGCCCTATATCCGCTACCAAGAATTGAATGGCTGAAGGAAAAAATGTCCTCCATGTCAATCTCCAATAGGGCTGGTTTTGAAAATAAAATAAAAGTGGTGTGTTTGAAATAAGAGTTGGGGAAGATGTGAAAAGAGAAGGAAATTACTAAAAGAAATGGGAAAGGAGGCTGAAAGCCTAAAATACAGGGGTGATGGATAGGAAACACAATACACAACTTTCACTTGAACCAATAGTAATAAAAATAATAGACTTTTAACAGAAACCGATACTAAATCCTCTGAATCGCATAACCTCCAGGGGTACTCCAGCATTAATCCTTCACCAATAGCTAAATCTAGAAATAGAATTCAAGTCGTATGAAAAAGTGGCTAACTTAATAGAAATAACATGATAGAAGGTATACACGAAGATAGAATATTCAAGACCGAAATAAGAAGTCCATGTTTTAGAAGTAAATTTCAAGATATACAACTATTTTTCTAGCAAAAATTGTTCATCCTTATTCACAGTGAAAATTCTAGTTTTTATAGAGGATTTTACCTCTCAAAATATTAATGCCCAACCACTTCTATAATTGTGGTAGATATATTTGATCCAGAACTAACTTAATAGAATCAACTTGATATTACATATAACTTAGCATTGAATGCATAAGGTTTCCCTGATATACCATGATCATATGACTTAAAGTGCAGCTTCGGGGTCATTTGGACAGTCAATGGTAGTTATATGTAGCTTTTATTGCACTTGGGAGTCCCACCTAGAGTTTCACTCCATAACTAGAGTGAAAGCATTTTTTCTCCAGATATGGAGTGAAAGCATCCTTTTGCTTCCTTTAAGCCTTCACACAAACTTCATTTTCTTGCTAACTTTCACTCCATAAGTGGAGTGAAGATGCTTTTGCTCCACTTGTGGAGCGAAAGTTCCCTTGGCCTTATAACTCAAGATCATTGTGATTTACTTGAGCTTCACTCCCTAAGTGGAGTGATAGAGAGTTTCGCTCCACTAGTGGAGTGAAACCACCTTTGACTTTGACTGTCTTGTTTTACACTTTGACTTTGCAGTTTTCAAGAAGGGGCTTTCACTCCCCTTGTGGAGAAAAAACACTTTCACTCCAAAAGTGGAGTGAAATTATTTTGTAAGTGTGCACTCTTAATTGTACATAGGGCTTTCACTCCACAAGTGGAGTGAAATAACTTTGTGCCTTAGCCAAGACTTAGCTTTTTAAATATATTTCCCCCCCTCTTAATAGGAATCTTCGCTCCACAACTAGGAGCAAAAATACTTTTGCTCCAACAGTGGAGTGAAAGTACCCCTTCCTTGCACTCGAAAGGGAAGCATGTTTTGTAAAAGAGAAAATATTATTTAAGTCACCAAAAACTATCATCATAGGCGAAGAGTGAAATGACCCTGTAAAAATCAAATTTTAAGCAGAAAACACATCCATGATATCGCCCCATGCTAAAACATTCACAATTTTACATCGTAAATGATAGGAATTGTGTAGAAAAATGAGAGAAACCATAGTACATGAAAGAAAATAGTTTTTAGGAAGAAAGTGAAAGGAGACAATGGGTGAAAACACAACAAAAAAAATAACATCTTAACCATTTTTGATGGAAAAAAAAAAATTACAATGATAACTCCCAAAACTACACACAACTTAAAATTTTACAAAATACGGTAGGAAGGCCAACATCTTTGATGGCTCACGAGGTATTGAGCATGCCTCAATGCAAAGATACCAGGCCTTATCCTTGGGCTACAAAGTCATCCTCACTTTTAGTTCCTCAAATTGCTCATTGTTGTTGCTTAGTTGTTCTTCAAGTTAGTCCTTTTCCTCTTCATTTTCTTGCTCACCTTCTACCTCATCTTCAAAATATAGCTCGCACAACTAGGGGATAAATATTTCCAGAGAGCTCTTAAACACTTGTTCATACACCATGGAAGCATTGAACTAGTGGTTGGGGAAAAATGTTGGTTGTTTTTGGAGCTCCTGGATTAGGTAACAGAAGGTCTCAATTCACTCAATATTAGCAAGATCTAGTCTCTGGTCGAACTCCTACAAGCAAGACTCGATTGTGGTATATTTCATCATGAAAGGTATCACCTATGAACATGAAATCAGATCCTCCCAAGAATCAATGTTTGAGGAGTTTCTTATGAATACCACCCATATCAACCTTAACTCCTCAAGTGGTGGAATAGCTCCTTAATTATCTGTGAAGTTGGGGATGCTGATTTTTATGAGGGCATTAAAGTATTGTAGCGAAATGTCTCTCTCTTGCTCAAGGGTGTCTAAGAGCTTACAAGCTTCTTTGGTCAACTCAAGCTTCATGAATAAAGAGTGCAGGGTCATTTTTGTTGTTACCTAGGATCGAGCCATGGGGCTCATGGGAGTAAGCTGGGCATCCATATTTATTGAGTTGTGTGGCTAAGTCTAGCCAAGGATTAACATTTTTTTGAGCAACCTTTAAAATAGAGGTTCTAGTGACAACTGCCTCCTGTGCCTCCCTGAAGAAAGTTAAAATTGTGACCCCTCATGCAACCTTTTAGAGCCAAATTTGACTCAACTTTGAAACCCCCAAATTTAAATTTTTTGGTTTCAATCAAAGTATCCTTAATGTTGGTCACTGCTTGAGTTGTTGTGAGTTTCTTAAAAGAAAATTCCATTGGTTGGTTTGATAAAGTCTAAACCTTAGCTTTTAATAATGTGTGCCTCATTCTATTAATCAAAGTACCTCAAAGTGGATAGGGCAGAAAATTTCAAATTAAATCCCTAAGCCAAAGTCCGACCTTCATAAAATTTCCTTGGGTCTAAACCGACAATTAAAATCTTTTAAACCTAAAGTCGGTTAAATATTCGCCTTGGTCTACAAATCTGAAAAACTTAGGTACAAAGCAAATATTAATTAAAACCTAAGGGTATGCGCCCCACTAAGTTAACAAGCAAGCACCTCAGATTTAATCCAAGGGCCACGCTCGATCCAGAATAAATCGGATGACAACGCATTAATAAAATCGACCAAGAGATAAACCAAACAAGTCAAAGCAAGTCAAAAGTAAAAAGATCGCACCTTAGGCTTAATCGGATGGTAGCGCATCGTCTAAAAAAATCTGACAGATGCGCTCTCATGAATAAATCTGAAAGATAAGTCAAAGGGTCAATAAGGTTTAACCTAAGGTTTAAAAATCGAGCATCTCCGATTGATCTAACAGATGCGCTTGATCCAAAATAGATCCGATGGCCACATAATTTCCAAAAATTCAAAGGTTTAAATAAAGTCATCATGGGTCAAGCTATCAGTTAAACAATGAGCAAGTCCGACAGATCGGACGATCACGCCCATGCGATGTCTAGATCAATGGTCGCACGTGTTCCCATTAAATTGCACTTTAAAATCAATATTAAAATATGCACCCCCTTTGGATTAATCATCGGGCTGGTTACCAAGATCAAATGGCTACGCTCAATCGATAATCGATCTAACGATAGCATGCTCATTGAAGTTGCATTAAAGTGTTTTAAGATTTCAAAAAATTAATTAAAGTTAATTACATCATTAGCGAGGGTCTAACACATTGGATAATCATTCCCCTTTAGGCTTAATTAGGATTAATATTATGCACCCTTGGGTAAACTAACTCGTAGGTTGACTAAATCTGATGGTGGTGCTTATCTCCACTCAGATCCGATGGCCGCATCAAAACCATGAACGATAAGAGAAAGGCAAAGGTAAAGATAAAATTAATTATGCTTTAGCAAGGGTTTAATACGTTGGTTGATTTCCCCCTTTTTGGCTTAATCATGATTAATATAAAATCAAAAGTTTTAACATTGACTATATAGTGTGCATCTTATGAACAATCTAATGGCAGCGCTCAAACTAATCCGAGAATCAATGGATGCGAAGGCCTGTGGTGGTGGCAAAAGATCCAAAGCTAAATGAAGACGTCTAAATCGGATGACGGTGCTCTTTTCTCCTCAGATCCAATGGTGCGTGTACTGAAAAACAACCGAAGGTTAGCCTAAGCATTATATTACAAATGATTGATAAAATTAGTCCAAGGTACGCATGGTTTTTCCCATTGGTTAAGAACTACGTGCATATGTATGATCCAATGGTCACGCCCCACCTTGGTAAGATCTAACGGTGATCGCAAAAGAAAGTGCACGTGTTTTATGTTACCTCGCTTAATACAAATTGATAGAATAAAAAATCATAGGGATTAATATTGGATAATCATGATTAAGCAAGGATCAATAAACCATGATTATTTCTAAGGTTTATATGCGAACAAATGTACTAATAATCATGCAGTTTTTAGAACATCAATGGATGTGCTCCATCCTGAATCAATCCAATGATAGTGCATGCCCCAAAGGTTATAAAAAGACCAAAACAACAAACGAACAAAGGTGAATCAAGAAATTGTACTTGGTCAAACCTCTTGCCCAATAACTATGAAAATATCAAAGCCACCATTGACCAACGTATTCGAAGTTTTAGAAACTAACACTCTTGCAGGATTAAGAATATCAGAAGCAACCATGATAGAACTTGAGAAGATTGCAAACCGTAAAATCTACGTACTCGTCTGAAAAAAGATTTGATAATCTGAGAAGGACGATCACTGCACAAAAACACCCTAAGAAGAGATCGAGGAGGAAAGTAAAGAGGTGAATCAGTCACAGCAAGGTACATCGAAAGATGCAAATACAGATCAATAGCCGAGATAAAGTCAAAGTAGTACACAAAAACACCATGAATCCGAGAAGATACTCATGGAATGAAAGATTTGAACAAATCATAGTAAATCCGATGGATGGTACCTAGATAAAAATAAAGTAGACCAAATAGAAGATAAAACCTGACGATCGAGCATACAGCCAGATCATGTGTATCCCATGGGAATAATAACGTACCACAAAAATGAGACCAATAAACATGGTTGAGGCTTATAAATAAGAGATAGTAAGGGAGATCTAAAGGATATCAGTAAAGAGAAACAATGAAGTGCAAAAGATATAGGCATATGTATTTTATGTTCTGTAAATACTGGAGATGAAGGAAGCGCATGAAAAAGAAAGAAAAGTTTTGACTTGCAGGAAATAATTCAATCCATGCTTCGACGGAATATAGTTACCAGGGGAGCACTTCGATGGAGTATAGTTATGGAAGCAAATTATAGATGCTTCCAGATCTTGTTGTCCATTCCCATATTCTTCCTACTTACCACTACCCTCCTCCTCCTGGGTATTCCTCCTTGACCATCCTGACATTTTTCCTAGTATGTCACCCTCGCCCACTACCGCTTCTTACCATTTACCCCCATCATTCCATCCATCAGACCCTCACCATCCTTACTTCTTCACTCTATCTCATGATCAGTGCAACTCCATATGTTTGCCACTAGCACGCCACCCCTTGTCTTCACCATCACATCGGGTCCCCCTCCGTTCCTCATCTAGAATTCATGATGACAGCCTGGCCGGTCCCTAACAACCAAGCATAGTGGCCAGGACAAGCAGAACAAAAAGGAAAAATATAATGTTGAATCCTTAGTTTCTAGGGCCAACCAAAGAGAGCAAAAAGGCCAAATTAAAATAACAAAGAGCTCCCTTCAGTCCAGAGAAGAACCTTAACAGTCAGTTCAGAGCCGCACCAACTGGACAACATATAGAATGGGTTCAATCAGATGCTGACAAGTGTACAGTCAGAAGTAAACCAAAAATAACAGAATCAAGAACCAGAGGCTATAAGAAGAGGCAGATGAGGACAGATTCTGCATCAAGCAATTAGAGAATAGCATTTTTTCTAAGAGGTATACTTGAGTGCCTAGTAGTTGTGTTGTTGTATTTCCTTTTTGTGTCTATTTTCTTTTATTCATTCTTTCTTCCTCCCCTTGTTGTGCAGGATCGTATGATAGGAAAGCGTTCAAGAAGCTGAGAATATTTCTAGTCTTATTGAGCCTAGGATTCAGAGACTCTTCTATTATCAGATTGAAATAAGGAGAGTAGGAGAGACCTGTTACATTATTTGAACAGAGTCTTCTTCATTGTATTGATGTATTCTATTGAGAAAAATAGAGTTTAAAGGCATCCTGCCCACTCTGCATGTAATATTTCATAAATCAATACAATTCTGAGTTTTATTCCTATCATTTCTTTGTCTTGGTATTGTGTGTCACTGTATAATGGGTTACATTATTTGAATGCATTATATACGTTTCTCTCATTGGTTAACTCTTGGTTTTATTACGATATTCGAATAAGATTAAGAACGCCAATTTCTCTCTTCCCCTTCTTTCTATTCATGATAGAATTATTGTTAAATTGCTATAACAGCCCAATGAATCTAGGCACCGATCTACATAAGGCATAACAAATGGTTGTTTTCATGCTTGGTCATTTTAATACATATAGTATAATATAAATCTGGAGCGTGTAATTAGAGTTTTAATCATAGAATTACCGTTGGGGTTTCCTTACCCATTATGTAGTTTTCCCTTAGCAATATTTGTGTTTAACAGAACATGAGGCAGGTCGACCAGAGCCTGTAATAGCTCGTTGGTTTCAAACGGATTCTTGTAGCATGACAATCGAAATCCTACGGATGCAAGAATCGGTTCCAATAGTTTTTTGGCACCATTGTCGGGGATGAACTTATATGTTAAGATCATATCATCTTAAGTTTGTTTACCGAATGACATTATTTTTAAACAACGGGTGGCCAGTTCGAATAAAGAACGTTTGTTTTAATTTTCACTGTTTTTACGTTCTTTATTTTGCCCAATTCCCATTTCTTGATTTTCTTGAATTCTCTTTCTTGATTTTCTTGAATTTCCCCAAGAACCCACTCCTGTGAGGATGAGAGATAATATCAAGCATTCTTGATAAGAGTATACTCTGTTCTTTTTGCACCTTAGTGTTGGCGACTCTACTGGACGAACCCAGAAGAAAAATAAAATAAAAAGGAGAGAACAGAACGTGCTGGCGAACACCAGGAGAAGCGGTAAGGAGCTATTCCTAGAACTCAAAAATCCAGAGGTATTTATACATACCCAAAAATCACCATTTTTTAAGAATTCTACATATTATAGTAGATCTAATTCTAGCGGTAAAAAGTACGTAAAGAAAAATCAGAATATTATTACTACTGATATTACTGTTGATGAACGTTTAAATCCTATTGTAGAAGATATATGCAATTGTTCTCATCATACAATAAATAGTAATACTACAGTAGATAATCAATCTGATTACATTCAGGCTACTCAGAACCATATCCCTATAGGTAGCTCATCTATGAAATTAAATTCTACAGTAGCAATGGCTCGGGGTAATGTTCATTTGTGGAGAACTAACAGATATAGGCCTTTTGTGTTACCAATAAATTTAAATGCCTTACCCAGTAAAGCTCACAAATACCTCCCTAAGTTTTTAGGAAATAGTGCAGTAACTGGAGAGGATCATATCAAAAGTTTCTTATATGCAATGGACGGTCTAGAAGTTGAACATGAAGATGTAGTATTAAGACTGTTTCTACAGACTTTAGAAAAATATGCTAGAGAATGGTTTAATTCCCTTCCTAACAATGATATCCCAGACTTCACCAAAATGGAAGAGGTGTTCCTAAAGAAGTATGGTGAAAGGAAAAATGAACAATCATTGTTAACTGAGCTAGCCACTATGAAGAAGAAAGAAAATGAGGTTGTTAGTGATTTTAATAGAAGATTTTCAAAAACAAGAAACAAAATCCCTGCCAACCTCAGGCCTAGTGATATTCAGTCTATTTGTTTTTATAAGAATGCTTTTCAAGGAGAGTTTAACTATGAATTAAGGCAAGAACAAGCCACTACCATTGATGGTTGTATGGAAAAAGCAATGGATATAGAAAGAAATATGCTTGACAGTGGTAAGATGAAGCCTTATTCTTTAGAGGTTAACATGCCTGAGAGAAAACCTAAGAGAGTGGCTTTTGATATACAAAGAAGAACTGAAATTGATCCTGTGGAGAAGTTGACTAGTCAAATGATAGAAATGTTCAACAACATGAGTAACAGGTTAGCAAGAATTGAAAGAAATGGAAATAACGGTGAATCTTCATAGATAGAGCGACCACATGTTGACAACCATCCCCCTTTAAGAAAAATTACAACAAGAATTGGGGAAACAACAATGGTTTTGAAGAAGGGAATAGGAATAGGGGTAATGGGAATAACAACTAGAAAAATAGAGATTCTGATAGGGATCAGAACAATGTCCCTAACCCAATGCCATCTGCCAATGTAGCTAAAGGTTTTCCTTATTTTTGCTCTACTTGTGATGCACCCCATAACCCTGATGCATGTGGAATACACCTGAGTGATCAACGTAATGTAGATATGCATGCAGAATCAGAAGAGGATATAAGAATCAATGCATGTTGGTCCATTGAAGATGAATCCAGAGAAAGGTTGTTTGAAGAAGACATGGATAAATATGCTTCAAATCATCATCCTCAGATCTTAGTAACTGAAGGAACTAAAATCTTGCAGAAATCACATGAGTCAAGATATGATAAGATGAAGCAAGGGAAATTGATTCCCACTGCTCAAGAGGTTGAAGAATTAGAGGCAACCCATGTTTTAAATTTGAGGAATAGAACAGTCCTGAAAGAACAGAGAAATTATCTACAAATGAAACAAGAAGATAAACTTTCACCAATAAAAATATCAGTAAAGAGAAAACTGATAGGAACCCTAACAAAATTACTCCTGAGGTAATAGAATCAATAGAAGTTCCCAAAGAAGAAAGTAATAAACCATTGGATATAAAGAAGATAGAATTTGATGTTGGGTCAGAACTCAGTAAGCAAAAAGTTAATATCACATTTGGTGAACTTATGAAAGTTCAAACATACAGAGAACAAGTATGCAGAGCTTTTGGATTAGTAGAGCAGAAAGAAGACCCTACTTGTCATGTTGCTAGACAAAATCAACATGATACAAGATCACCATCTTCTGTCAGACCCTTCTACGTGTCATTAAGATATAATTCAGATGAAGGGGAAAGATATGTGATTCATAATTGCATGCTCGACAGTGGAGCTTCACATAATATCATGCCTAAGCTAATAGCTGACCAAATGGGATTAATCTGTACTAGAGATTCTGCTCCTATTTTTGTAATGGACAATAGACAAATTCCCTGTGTAGGGGTGATAATTGGATTATTAGTTTTCCTAGACCAACACCCCAAAAAGGGCATTGTCATGGATGTAGCAGTAGTTGATGTTGACCCATTCTTCTCACTATTACTCAGTAGGCATTGGGAGAACAACTAGGGGGATCAATACAACTAGACTGGTCTTATGCTACCATCCCCATATCAGATAAGGAGAATATAATTTTGAGAAGGGAACCATTCAACAAACACTCCATAGAGTTAATTCAAACAGATGAAACCATGATTAACTTAGTTAACTCTATGGAAGAAAAAGGGATGGGAGTCTATTCAATATGGCACAACCCATTCCTGATGGAAGTACCAGATGCAAAGAACATGGATCCAGAAGATATGAGAATAACTGATGCTGAATCAAATCGAGTATTAACCCAAGAAATGTGGACCATGTCATTTGATGGGGCTAAATCCCAATCTGGAGTAGGTGCAGGTGTAAATTTGACTGATATTAAAGGAAACTACCTTAGTATCCCTTACAGATTGCAATTTCCTTGCACAAACAATGTAGCTGAGTACGAAGCTTTACTATTAGGGCTAAGGAAAGCAAAAGAGTTAGGTATTAACTACTTAACTATAATAAGGGATGCAGAACTTATTATACTACAAATAAAAGGT
The DNA here is from genome assembly GCA_028583015.1 of Wollemia nobilis. NCBI lineage: Eukaryota > Viridiplantae > Streptophyta > Pinopsida > Araucariales > Araucariaceae > Wollemia > Wollemia nobilis. The sequence continues at coordinate 3,890,231 of JAQPPZ010003177.1, forward strand.
AAATATCAGACCAAGCATCCTAGACTTAAGCAATATAGAAATGCAGTACTAGAAGAAATTGATAAATTTTTGGCTTTCAATATTTCATATATTCCTAGAGAACAAAATCATGTTGCAGATCTCTTAGCTGTGAATGCCTCGGGTCTAGATCACCCAGAGATAACTACAGAATATATGGATAGATTTCCAACTATCTCAGTCTATAAACCTTCTATGCTAGATAACATAGTCTATCTTCAGGTCTTTCAAGATGATATAGATATTAAGGATTTTATGACTTTGCAAAATCAGTATGCAGATGTCATCTATGATGAAAAAGATGAAGAAAAGCTAAAATATCAAATAGGAGAACCAGTAGAAGTAATCCAGTTGAAAACTAATAGAATACCCAAAGGATTGGTGTCTCTTGAAAGCCTATTTGATGATTTTGACAAAGCCTATAAACCTATACATAGAGAAGTGATATCTGAGGATATTAATATTGGCTCAATGAAAGAACCTAGAATAGTGAAAGTAGACATGGCATTACCTGCTAAAGAAAAAGTTGGATATATCAATTTCCTAAAAAAGAACAAAGAACATTTTGCTTGGACTTATGAAGATCTCAAAACTTTCAAAATGGATGTGATGACACATATAATACCCTTGAAAGAAGAGGCCAAGCCATTTAGACAAAAATAGAGAAAGTACAATCCAACTCTGCACCCAGTAATGCAAAAAGAGGTTCAAAAATTGTTGGACTCCAAGATAATAAGAAAAGTCAGATTTTCCTCCTGGATATCCAACTTAGTACCAGTTAGGAAAAAGAATGGGGACATTAGACTATGCGTGGATTTTAGAAATTTAAACAAGAGCTCACTAAAAGACAATTACCCATTGCCTAACATGGAACAACTATTGCAAGCAGTAGTAGGTTCAACTAGATTGTCCCTGTTAGATGGATTTTTAGGGTACAATCAAATTCTGATAAATCTAGAAGATAGACACAAGGCAACATTCACCACACCCTAGGGCACATTTGAATATTTAAGAATACCTTTTGGATTGATGAATGCAGGTGCTACTTTCCAGAGAGTGATGGACTTTGCTTTCAAAGGATTAATGTTCAAAATTGTAGTAGTGTACTTAGATGATATCACAGTTTTTTCTAAAAATCCAGAAGATCATCTAGAACATTTGACTGCAGTTTTTTCCCGGTGCAAGGAATTTGGAATTTCTCTAAATCCAAAAAAATGCATATTTGGAACTACACAAGGAAAATTGCTAGGTCATATAGTTTCAGAAAAGGGGATAAGCATTGATCCAGAAAGGATAGAAGCCATTTCTAAAATTCCCCCACCCAAGAATCTAAAAGGGGTAAGGTCATTCTTTGGAAAAATAAATTTTATCAGAATATTTGTCCCAAATTTTGCAGAAATGACCAAACCCATAAATGATATGGTGAAGAAAACTGGAGAAATAAAATGGACATTAGAAAATATGGAAACATTTAACAAGATTAAAGAAGCCATATCAACCACTCCAGCTTTAAGTTGCCCTGATTATGCAAAGGATTTTAATATCTATTCATATGCTTCTGAACACTCTATTGTTGCAGTCCTTTCATAGAATGATAATGAAAATAATGAAAGGCCAATAGCCTTTATGAGCTCAGGACTAAAAGGAGCAAATATTAAATACACCCTACTGGAAAAACATGCCTATGCAGTCATCCAATCTTTAGAACACTTCAAAGGTATATTTGGCTCAAACAAAGTTTATTATTGTATTCCATTTATAGCAATAAAAGATATCTTTTCTCAATCAGAGCCATTAGGAAGACCAGCAAGATGGATGGTAAAACTTTTGCAATATGATGTTGAATTCAAAATAGTTAAAATAGTCAAAGGGCAGGGTTTAGCTAAACTATTGGCTAACAAAGAAGAAGCAGGATCTGAAAATATTCTCACCATAGATCAGACATATGATGACAGAAGAATAAAAAATGAAGAATGTAAATGGTATGAAGAAATTTTGTCATACTTACAAACGTTGTCTTTTCCTAGAGATATGACAATAAACAGAATGAGGTCAATCAAACTTCAAGCTCAGAAGTATTATATACAAAATGGAGTATTATATTGGAAACATCCTGATGGAGTATTATTAGTCTGCTTATATGAAAGAGAAGTCCCAGAAATAATTAATGAATTTCATAATGGTTTCTATGGAGGACACTTTGCTCCAAGAGCTACAACTAATAAAATCATGAGAGCAGGATATTATTGGCCATCCCTTTTTAAGGATGTATATAAATATGTTAGGAATTGTCATAACTACCAAGTTTTTATAGGGAAAAAACATCTACCAGCCATGCCCCTCAAGCCAGTAATCATTGAAGCACCTTTTGCTCAATGGGGTATTGACCTGATTGGAGAGATCAAGCCTAATTCATCTGGCCAACATAAGTGGATCATAACTGCAATATATTACTTCACAAAGTGGGTGGAAGTTGCACCTTTGAGAACATCTACAACTGCTGTAGTCATCAGATTCATAGAAGAAAACATCTTGACTAGGTATGGAGTTCCTAAAAATCTAGTAACTGATAATGCTCAATATTTTGTGTCATATGAAATGGTAGAATTTTATGTTGAATATGGAATTGAATTATCTCATTCTGCTAATTATTATCCCCAAGGAAATGGTTTAGTTGAGTCATCAAATAAAAATGTAATAACAAGAATAAAAAGGTCATTAGGCAAAAACAAAAGGGGATGGGATAGTGAACTTAAATTTGCTTTATGGGCTGATAGGTTGTCTATTAAAATAAATACAGGAAGAACCCCCTATGAGATGGTTTATGGAGAAAAAGCCCTACTGCCCCCAAAAATGGAAAAAATGGCACTTTCCCTTTTATTGCAAGATCATGAAAACCCTGATCCCATTCAGAGAAGGCTTGACCAAATTGTCTTGTTAGAAGAACAAAGAAGAGAGACCCTCAATAGAATGATGGAACAAACCCAGAAAACTATAAAATTGTTTAATAAGAAAGCCAAGGGTACTCCTTTTTCTCAAGGAGATATAGTCATCTATTGGGATCCTAAAAATGATAAGCATGGTGAAAAGGGTAAGTTTGAACCTAAATGGATTGGCCCATACCAAATTGCCCATGTTATCAGTTAGAATACTTACAAGCTACAGACTTTGCAGGGAGAAATAATGGCTATCCCTATTAATGGCCAACACCTCAAAATGTACAATCCCTGTTGAAGGTGTACTTACAAAAAATATATATAGAAAAACAAAAATCCAAAAACAGAGTGGTGAATTTTGTTTAGTAGTTAAGCTTCCCTTTTGTTCTTGAATAATTTTGAGTTTACTGTACACATGATATCTTAGTTTGATGAGTATATCTAACTGTTTATTCCACCAAAGACAATAAGAAAAAAAAGGATTTATTTTAGATGTTGATGAGGTTTACAATTCTATCAAATATGAGTGTTTATGCAATAGTTGTTTGATATGAGATAAAACAGATAGAAAACAAAGTTGATTGAAACATCATGTCAAGCCTCACATTACAAATGATACTTAAGGTGACTTCAAAGGTCCAAAGAACCGAGTTATCTTTGAGAGGGTAGTTGAGCCAAAAATCATTACACTCATATTTTATAGCCAGAAACTAATCCTCAACTCAGGCATACTTATTGCACAATTTGCTTATATATCCAAACACTTCTCTCACGAGAAAGAAAATAAAAAATAAAGTAAAACTGAGTCACTGCCTGAGATATCTTGGAAAACCTCTATCGGAGCTATAGACGCTTGATTGGAAGTAGGGTAAAACTAATATGGGATTAGAAGCAACTCCATCGAGGCTATAGACGCCTGACTGGCAGTGGAGCCCTACAGAATGGTGAAAATTTTTAAAGAGTGAAATCACATATTAGGCTTGGCTATTTTGCTCAGATATGGTAAAGTTCTGAAAGATTTAGAAATCCAAAAAGAATGCACAAACACACACATGGGCAAAAATATGATGAAACAAATGGTTGTGACAAAATCTATGTAATCATATCTTATGACTTAGCTAAAACAAGCATTACAATATTTCAAAATAAAACTCATTGATTTCTAAAATTTCTAACCTTTGTTTCCAAATTGAATGAAAAGGGATCTACAGTTTTTCATACTCTACTTGCTTTGATATCATGTTATTCATACATTTTTCAGTATATAAAAAAAATGATGAAGAAAAGAAAGAAAAAGAGGAAGGAAATTTTTTCTGTTATGCATTTCAAGTTTTACTTAGCAATCAAATTTTGTTATTTTTTTTAAATTTTTGTAAAATAAAACCAGGAGATTCTATGGTTCTCAAGTGCTTCATGTTTTCAACACATTGTCCCAGTTAGAGCCTATGTTGGAGCCAAATTTGACTCAACTTTGAAACCCCCAAATTTAATTTTTTGGTTTCAATCAAAGTATCCTTAATGTTGGTCACTGCTTGAGTTGTTGTGAGTTTCTTAAAAGAAAATTCCATTGATTGGTTTGATAAAGTCTAAACCTTAGATTTTAATAATGTGTGCCTCATTCTATTAATCAAAGTACCTCAAAGTGGATAGGGCAGAAAATTTCAAATTAAATCCCTAAGCCAAAGTCCGACCTTCATAAAATTTCCTTAGGTCTAAACTGACAATTAAAATATTTTAAACCTAAAGTCGGTTAAATATTCACCATGGTCTAAAAATCCTAAAACTTAGGTCCAAAGCAAATATTAATTAAAACCTAAGGGTATGCACCCCACTAAGCTAACAAGCAAGCACCTCAGATTTAATCCAAGGGTCACGCTCGATCCAAAATAAATCGGATGACAATGCATTAATAAAATCGAACAAGAGATAAACCAAACAAGTCAAAGCAAGTCAAAATTAAAAATATCACACCTTAGGCTTAATCAGACGATAGCGCTATCATCTAAAAAATCTAACGGATGCACTCTCATAATAAATCTAAAAGATAAGTCAAAGGGTCAATAAGGTTTAACCTAAAGTTTAAAAATCGAGCATCTCTAATTGATCTAACAGATGCACTTGATCCAAAATAGATCCGATAGCCACACAATTTCCAAAAAGTCAAAGGTTTAAATAAAGTCATCATGGGTCAAGATATCAGTTAAACAATGAGCAAGTCCGACAGATCGGATGATCGCACCCATGCAATGTCTAGATCAATGGTCGCACGTGTTCCAATTAAATTGCACTTTAAAATCAATATTAAAATACATGCCCCCTTTGGATTAATCATCGAGTTGGTTACCAAGATCAAACGGCTACGCTCAATCGATAATTGATCTAACGATAGTACGCTCACTGAAGTTGCATTAAAGTGTTTTAAGATTTCAAAAATTTAATTAAAGTTAATTACATCATTAGCGAGGGTCTAACACATTAGATAATCATTCCCCTTTTGGCTTAATCAAGATTAATATTATACACCCTTGAATAAACTAACTCGCAGGTTGACTAAATCTGATGGTGGAACTTATCTCCACTCAGATCCGATGGCCATGCTAAAACCACGAACGGTAAGATAAAGGCAAAGGTAAAGATAAAATTAATTATGCTTTAGCAAGGGTTTAATACGTTGGTTGATTTCCCCCTTTTAGCTTAATCATGATTAATATAAAATCAAAAGTTTTAACATTGACTATATAGTGTGCATCTTATGAACAATCTAACGGCAACGCTCAAACTAATCCGAGAATCAATGGATGCGAAGGCCTATGGTGGCGGTAAAATATCCAAAGCTAAATGAAGACATCTAAATCGGATGACGACCCTCTTTTCTCCTCAGATCCAATGATGCGTGTACTGAAAAACAACCGAAGGTTAGCCTAAGCATTATATTACAAATGATTGATAAAATTAGTCCAAGGTACGCATGGTTTTTCCCATTTGTTAAGAACTACGTGCATATGTATGATCCAACGGTCACGCCCCACCTTGGTAAGATCTAACGATGATCGCAAAAGAAAGTGCACATGTTTTATGTTACCATCGCTTAATACAAATTGATAGAATAAAAAATCATAGGGATTAATATTGGATAATCATGATTAAGCAAGGATCAATAAACCATGATTATTTCTAAGGTTTATATGTGAACATATGTACTAATAATTGTGTAGTTTCTAGAACATCAATGGATGCGCTCCATCCCGAATCAATCCAACGACAGTGCACACCCCAAAGGTTATAAAAATACCAAAACAACAAACGAACAAAGGGATCAAGAAATTGTACTTGGTCAAACCTCTTGCCCAATAACTATGAAAATATCAAAGCCACCATTGACCAACGTATTCAAAGTTTTAGAAACTAACACTCTTGCAAGATTAAGAATATCAAAAGCAGCCATGATAGAACTTGAGAAGATTGCAAACCGACAAAATCCACGTACTCATCTAAAAAAAGATTCGATAATCTGAGAAGGACGATCACTGCACAAAAACACCCTAAGAAGAGATCGAGGAGGAAAGTAAAGAGGTGAATCAGTCACAGCAAGGTACGTCGAAAGATGCAAATACAGATCAATAGCCGAGATAAAGTCAAAGTAGTACACAAAAACATCGTGAATCCGAGAAGATACTCATGGAATGAAAGATTCGAACAAATCATAGTAAATCCGATGGACGGTACCTAGATAAAAATAAAGTAGACCAAATAGAAGATAAAACTTGATGACCGAGCATACAGCCAGATCATGTGTATCCCATGGGAATAATAACGTACCACAAAAATGAGACCAATAAACATGGTTGAGGCTTATAAATAAGAGACAGTAAGGGAGATCTAAAGGATATCAATAAAGAGAAACAATGAAGTGCAAAATATATAGGCATATGTATTTTATGTTCTATAAATACTGGAGATGAAGGAAGCACATGAAAAAGAAAGAAAAGTTCCGACTTGTAGGAAACAATTCAATCCGCGCTTCGATGGAATATAGTTACCAGGGGAGCACTTCGATGGAGTATAGTTATGGAAGTAAATTATAGATGCTTCCAGATCTTGTTGTCCATTCCCATCTTCTTCCTACTTACCACTACCCTCCTCCTCCTGGGTATTCCTCCTTGACCATCCTGACATTTTTCCTAGTATGTCACCCTCACCCACTACCGCTTCTTACCATTTACCCCTCGTCATTCCATCCATCAGATCCTCACCATCCTTACTTCTTCACTCTATCTCGTGATCAGTGCAACTCCATCTATTTGCCACTGGCATGCCACCCCTTGTCTTCACCATCACGTTGGTCCCCCTCCGTTCCTCATCTATAATTCATGATGATAGCCTTGATGGTCCCTAACAACCAAGCATAGTGGCCAGGACAAGTAGAACAAAAAGGAAAAATATAATGTTGAATCCTTAGTTTCTAGGGCCAACCAAAGAGAGAAAAAAGGCCAAATTAAAATAACAAAGAGCTCCCTTCAGTCCAGAGAAGAACCTTAATAGTCAGTTTAGAGCCGCACCAGCTGGACAACATATAGAATAGGTTCAATCAGATGTTGACAAGTGTACAGTCAGAAGTAAACCAAAAATAACAGAATCAAGAACCAGAGGCTATAAGAAGAGGCAGTTGAGGATAGATTCTGCATCAAGAAATTAGAGAATAGCATTTTTTCTAAGAGGTATACTTGAGTGCCCGGTAGTTGTGTTGTTGTATTTCCTTTTTGTGTCTATTTTCTTTTATTCATTCTTTCTTCCTCCCCTTGCTGTGTAGGATCGTATGATAGGAAAGCGTTCAAGAAGTTGAGAATATTTCCAGTCTTATTGAGCCTAGGATTCAGAGACTCTTCTGTTATCATATTGAAATAAGGAGAGTAGGAGAGACCTGTTACATCATTTGAACAGAGTCTTCTTCATTGTATTGATGTATTCTATTGAGAAAAATAGAGTTTAAAGGCATCCTGCCCACTCTGCATGTAATATTTCATGAATCAATACAATTCTGAGTTTTATTCCTATCATTTCTTTGTCTTGGTATTGTGTGTCACTGTATAATGGGTTACATTATTTGAATGCATTATATACGTTTCTCTCATTGGTTAACTCTTGGTTTTATTACGATATTCGAATAAGATTAAGAATGCCAATTTCTCTCTTCCCCTTCTTTCTATTCATGATAGTATTGTTGTTAAATTGCTATAACAACCCAATGAATCTAGGCACCGGTCTACATAAGGCATAACAAATGGTTGTTTTCATGCTTGGTCATTTTAATACATATAGTATAATATAAATCTGGAGCGTGTAATTAGAGTTTTAATCATAGAATTACCATTGGGGTTTCCTTACCCATTCTGTAGTTTTCCCTTAGCAATATTTGTGTTTAACAGAACATGAGGCAGGTCGACCAGAGCCTGTAATAGCTCGTTGGTTTCAAACGGATTCTTGTAGCGTGACAATCAAAATCCTACGGATGCAAGAATCGGTTCCAACACAACCCTTATTGGAAAATCCATCATAAACTATAGGTGCATCCCCTTGATGTGATGCTTAGATAACGTGACAGTCTATGGTATCCTCTCTGATAACTGGGCCTACAACTACTAGACCTAAACACCCAGTGCATGTACCTACTGATCTGCTTGGGTGCATGCCTTAGAATATTCACTAACCTTGGCCTCTAGTGAAACCACATGTTGTCTCAGCTATTTGGCTTTGGAATCAAGTATTTCAATCTATCCCCTCGCCTTTACCAAGGCCTCAAACTTGAATTTATTTTCTTGTGCTTCAAAAAAGTGCTCCTTATAGTGCTCACCATGAAAATAGATGGAGCTCATTTTGACTTGAATTTTGTCCATATTCTATGCTATATTACTCTTTGTCATGTCTTCCATGGTATGGCAGTAAGTATAATCAGTCGAGGTTATCTCCCCTAGGGATTTATGAACAATGGGAACTTTCTCCACTATGTGGAGCTCCATCCTTTTCGAATCGATGATGGATGCCTTCTTAGCTAGCACTAGATTCTATGCTTCCTTTCTCTTGCGGTCTCTTTGCCAGCATGATGAACTATGATGTAACTTGTAAATATTATCTACGACTACCATGTGCTACGTCATATCCAACTCAGACTCTAGGAACTCTTGAACTTTGAGGATTAGTGTGTAGGGAAAGAGAGGATATTGAGTCTCAAGTTTAGATAGAACATGGGAAACAAGAGGGGAAGCAACTACACTAACCCTCAAGGGTGCTTATGTATGGATAGCAACCAAGAATTAAGGCAATTTGCATAGCATGATGAACTATGATGTACCTTGTAAATATTATCTACGACTACCATGTGCTACGTCATCTCCAACTCAGACTCTAGCAACTCTTGAACTTTGAGGATTAGTGTGTAGGGAAAGAGAGGATATTGAGTCTCAAGTTTAGATAGAACATGGGAAACAAGAGGGGAATCAACTACACTAACCCTCAAGGGTGCTTATGTACGGATAGCAACCAAGAATTAAGGCAATTTGCATAGCATAATGAACTATGATGTACCTTGTAAATATTATCTACGACTACCATGTGCTACGTCATCTCCAACTCAGACTCTAGCAACTCTTGAACTTTGAGGATTAGTGTGTAGGGAAAGAGAGGATATTGAGTCTCAATTTTAGACAAAACATGGGAAACAAGAGGGGAAGCAACTATGCTAACTCTCAAGGGTGCTTATGTATGGATAGCAACCAAGAATTAAGGCAAGTTGCATAGCATGATGAACTATAATGTACCTTGTAAATATTATCTACGACTACCATGTGCTACGTCATCTCCAACTTAGACTCCAGCAACTCTTGAAATTTGAGGATTAGTGTGTAGGGAAAGAGAGGATATTGAGTCTCAAGTTTAGACAGAACATGGGAAAAAAGAGGGGAAGCAACTACACTAACCATCAAGGGTGCTTATGTATGGATAGAAACCAAGAATATGGTGGGCCTAGGTGTAAAAACTTTAGAGAAAACTAACACCATGATAGTGGAGGGTGGTGAAAGAAAAAATAGATTTATCTCTACGATGACAAAAAAGTTAGCGATAGGGTCTTCCAAAACAGAGGAAAGGGGCTCAGTAGGTGTAAATATCATGAAAGTGTTAAGGCAAGTTGCATAAGATGTGAATGCTACTGGGGGGGAAAGAAAGGGTTGGAGAAAACAAAATGCTAGAAACCATTGAGTGGGGCAGTGTAAGAGAAATAGAAGGGATGGAGAAACCAGAGGAAAAAGGAGCAGCAACTAGGGTTTTAGCCATTGAGGAAATGATTTCTAGAGAGAGAGAAGAAGAAAGAAAAAAGAACAAACATGTACCTTCAGGATCCATGATAAAAGGATTCAAGGAAGTGGAACATTGTGTGTGTGGGTCTTCTCTCTCCTCTATGTCAATCGCATCTACATAAATCACCTCCACCTCTTCTTATTATTTTTATAAATGCTCTGTGATAAGTATTTTAGGAGTGCTCTATGGAGGGGGTACTGGTGCCATAGAGGAGCTCATTCTAGGGGGGCTCAGAGTATTGGTTCATAGCCTCTTTGTTGTGTGTAGTGGGAGGGGTGTTTCCTCAAATTTTCTCTTTGGGAGGGTGTTATGCTTCTTATGAGACGATAGTCCACTCTCTTCAACCAATTTCAAACCACTCATGATTTATTTGCCCTTGCTTTGCACCACATGCTTATTTACTTCCAGTTCCTCCACTTTGTCAAGTAATTGTGTGCTTCGAGGTACAATCTCAAAAAATGAGAAGGCCTAATAGGTGTCTACATTTTTATCATATATCATGGAGAATTAGTCTATAGAGAATATTAAAAAAAATATTCAATCCCAAGAAAATAGACATCCAAAGTACCATAATAAATTGGAGAGAATATCAATAACTTATTATTCCATGAGAGGGACCTTACATTAAATAAAAAAGGTGTACAATATGAGCCATTGGATCATAAAATACTAAATAGATCTTAGCCACACAAAAAAATAGGAGTTTACCAACCTCATGCAAGAGAGATAACTCCAAAAAACAATAAGATAATATCTTGAAAATAAATATCTTAAATATAATATATAGAAAATAAATATCCTAAATATACCTAGTAACAACTTAAGATATACTCTAACACCCCCATTAAGTGGTACTAGGAGGTAGTGAATCAAAAAAACCAAACAAGTGGCATATCCATAGATATGAGTTTTAGTAACAAGGCTTGATAAGTTACTCATGTACAATATATCCATAAAACCTCTATTGTAGAGATGATGAAAACCATGTGGGAAAAATCATCTCCCAAAAGAGAAAGAAGAAATATAAATAAATATGTGGAAGGATAATGGAGACGAATATTTCCTCTTAAAAACCACCCTAGGTTAACATTCATCAAGAAGATCCTGTAAAGAATCCATGTGATGGCCCAAAATGTATAGATGCCTCATCGCCAAACTGAATGTCTTCTATGAGGAAGAAAGAAGCCAAAAGGCATACATAAAAAATATTCCTAGTCCAAGAAGGTATGAGGAGGGAACAACTTGAAATTTGGTACTTGTGATGATGAAAAATACTATGAACCATGTCAAAGTGAAGAAGTCATAAACAAACCAATGAGTGTAGAGTCTGAAGACTCAATGTTATATTGCATAAGGAAAATAATAATGGAAGCAATAAAAGAAGAAGGTAAATTTTTTTTAAAATGGTCTTCGAGATATCCTAAAGAGATTCCAACCAAATATACTTGTGAGAGAGTCTCACAAGACTCCTAATGCAAGACAAAGGAAGCAAAAAAAGGCTCCAAGGAAACAAGAGTAGGAGGACAATATGGCTTGTCAAAACAAGGAAGGCACACCATAATAAAGTCCTCAAAATGCTCTGCATAAGTAAAATATGGAGGGACATCAAACAAGGATGTAAGGTCCTCATGAAGATCAACAACATCCATAATTGTGAAACTCAATGAAAAGAGAAGAAAATCCATCCAAAATGTCCTCTTCAAGTATGGATAAATGAGGACATTCCATAGAAGAATGTAGGGACTCTAAAGTCTCTGAAGTTGTATCAATATCCCATAAAATATTTTCAACTGGCATAGAAACATTGACCTCATCCAAAGCATCTTTATGCATCAAGGATTATTCATCATAAGATAATATATTCTCAAAATTTTTTACAAAGTATAAAAAATTCTATATGGGGAGATTCCTGTGAATCCCAGTTTATAGGTGGTAAAATATCATTAGAAATAATATCTGTGGTGTATCTGATAATAGTGCACATGTGATTTAATATAGCTTACCAAAAATACCACTAAGGTGCGTGAGGGCAAGACTCAAGAATAAGACCAAGAATATATGGCAAAAGCTAAATTGAGCACAAATGCTCAAAAATACTAGCTCATAAAGCAGGATATGAATCACGATCAGTGCATGGAGTTATGGAAAGTGCTGAAAGATAAAACAAAAGATCCAACATGGTAAATTGCAAAGAAACCAATGTAGTTGTTGAACTATGAAAAAGTCACCAAATAAAACCCCCTTAAACCAAAGTGTATCACAAAAGGAGAGTGAGAATATGGTATGGAGTAAGAAGCACCACAATTGCAAGGGTAGTCCAAAATGACTCCACAAGAACAAATATGTGGTTTCTACCTATACGAACATAATTGGGATGATAACAAGGTCCAAATTGTGTGGACAAACAACCAAAAAAAGGTAAAAGGAACTTTATAAATGTAGTCTATAGGATCAACAAAACCTCCCAAAAAATACCTTTATAATTCAGGCTTACAACAAGAATATAAAGCACCCCCTCACGAAAAAACAATTTTTTTTATTTAAATACATGAAAAAAAAATATTTTTCTAAAAATATATATCCACTAGATCTAAATTTTGAATGCACTAATGTGAAGCCCTCAAAAAAATAGTCAGGATCAAAAAAGAATTTGACCCAAAATAGAACTTGAAAGAGGGAGAAATGACCTTCAAAAATTGCTTATCCATAAAACTATGGGTTTGCGAGTTTGTAGTTAAAAAACTATGGTTTTCTAAAAATACCATCCACAAAAATGTAGATCTGACTACAAAAATGTGAATCCTTCAAAAAATCAGTCAATATAAAAACAAAATGACCAAAAAATGATTCTAAAAGAGGGAGAAATGACCTAAAAATGTTGCTTCTCTAGAAAACTATGCGGTTGCGGGTTTGTAATTAAAAAAACTATGGTTTTCAGAAAATCCCATACAAAAAAATGTAGATATGACTACACCAATGTGAAGCCCTCAAAAAATCAATCAATATCAAAAAAATTTGATCAAAAATTGATTCTAGAAGAGGGAGAAACATCCTCCAAAAGTTGCTTCTTCAAAAAACTATGGGGCTGTGGTTTTGCAGTGAAAAATCCATAGCTTGAGTTTGAAAAGAGGGACCTGCAACAAGGTTTGAAACCACTTTATGATCACCAATATCCCCAATAAAATAGGTAAGGTGATAGTATATGATGGCCAAAATCTAAAAGGTGAGATCCACACTTTCACAATGTTCCTTCAAATATATTCAAACCTACAAAAACAAATTGTAAATATTTATTGAATGCTTACAAAAAATAACTATCCGGCTCTGGTATCATGTAGAGAATATTAAAAAAAAATATTCAATCCCAAGAAAATAGACATGCAAAGCACCACAATAAATTGAAGAGAAGCTCAAGAACTTATTATTCCATGAGAGGGACCTTGCATTAAATAGCAAAGGTGTACAATATGAGTCATTGGATCATAACAAACTAAATAGATCTTAGCCACACAAAAAAATAGGAGTTTACCAACCTCATGCAAGAGAGATAACTCCAAAAAAACAATAAGATAATATCTAGAAAATAAATATCCTAAATATACCTAGTAACAACTTAAGATATACTCTAACATAGTTTTCCAATGCCATTGGGTAGTTAGAAAGCATTTTGTTATTGTGGACTCGCATGATCCACCACTCAGTGATCTTGTGATCTGACCAATGTCGCAGCTTTTCCTTCATCGCCTAGAACACATCCCTGGGAAGCCTCTGCTCTAGGTTGACAGTTGGGTCGTAGTCAACCTCTATGGTGTAAAAGTCATGCCAGGGGGCAAGGACACCATCTCATCGATGCACCACTCCAACTCATGCCTCGTAGGGTTATTTCGTTGGGTGACGATGTTCGAGTGAGGGCAAAAATGAAAAGACTTTGCTTCGATGAAACTCTGGAAGACGTCACATGGATCGTACTTTCGCAGTTAGGGATATCAACTAACCTGAAGTCAAACAATGTTCTAGCCACACTGCATCACCTTGATGTCTCCAAACTCGAAGGGCATAGGACATGTGTGCTTCTTCCCTCTGCCTTTCCCGTACGAATCATTAGTGTAGTCGCATTGTTGGGTGACCTCCAGGGCAAACAAGTATGACATGGCATAGTAGGGCAACAGGAAGGGTTTCCTTGTGAACCCAAAAATTTTGATTACCAAGCCTTGGGTGAGCAGGAAAATGTCTCCCAACTTCTCATCCACCACTTTGTCCCTCATCTCCATGGGAACTCACTCACAGTGGCCATAGATCACCCTCGCCCCAAGAAAACTCGATTAAAATTGTAGTACGACTCATCCCTGGACAAGCCCTACATCCAGAGATAGACCAACAACGCCTTGCCTTCTTTGTCAGACTGATTCTTGGGGATGAAGGTGAAGCGTTCATGCAGGTGGTAGAAAAAATACCACGTGAGGAAGGAGCAATGTCTAAACTGATCATCTCTGTTGCTCTACAGGTAGGATAACGAGAGGTGCATCTGCTGCGCCACCCACTCTGCCTAGTCGAAGAAAACTGGTAGGGTATCCAGCTTCATCTTGGATGGGAAATAGATTTCATTGTGAAAAATAGACTCTACCATGGATGCCTGCCAGTTGTAAACTATAGCGTCGGTAGAGAGCCCCATCACCCATGCCAGAATTGAATAAATGTCATGGTGCATAAACTTTGTCAGGCACCTGGGTAATTCGGGAAGCTCCTCAGATGAGGGTGCTCCTCCCAATTGCTCTCTCATGAACTGGCACATCTGAGGTGTGGGATGATACCTCTCGCTCTGCTTAAAACTGGTAATCTTCCTAGGGAGGAAATCAACTGAGGGTTTCTTCCCGTAGGCAAAAGCCTCTTGAACGATATCAGTTGTGATGGAGAACAACTTATTCCCCCTAGAATCTTGCACTGTCCTCGTCTGAGCATCATAGAATTGTGAAATTGCCCACACAAGCTCTGGGCATGGATGCACAGGCGTGCACATGTAAAAGAAAAGGTGAGAGTGGTAAACTACAACCAATGCATTTCTAGCTAAATCTTCTTTAAACACCCTCTCGACGTCCTGGCGTAGTTCTTCGAGGTCTTTGTGCATCATCAGACAATCCCAAAGTCCATAAAGCTTATCTTTGGGTGGTGTCAGCTTTACTGGCTTTCTCTCACGCTTTCGTGGCTTCTTCGAGCCACTCTCCTTTGTGGGCATCATCTCTTTCCTTGGATGCCTTCTCTCTATGTTCCCCACTCTTCTTACCCATTTTAGACAATGAATTGTTCTGATGTGAACTCTTGCACAGAAAAATGGTCGGGAAACTACAGTGGCACAAGGGTTGCACGAGAATGTGACTGCAATGAAGTGATGGGCACAAAATAGCTCTGGAAAACCCTTCTCCTTATAGCACCACAATCAAACCTACCACTTTAAATGCCAGCATCGAGAGTTAATGCAGGTGGAGATCGTGCATAAAATCATGTGCCCTTTATTTGCCCTCGTGTTGGTAGCTCACCCTCTTCAATGATGAATAACAATGTCGGCTAAGAAAATCCTCCTTGGGGCACGTGCTTCTTGGGAGGAGCACTCACTTGGACTTGCCATGGGGAGGCATGCTTTGGAGCATTATGGAGCGAAATGACTTGCTTGGATAAAGATGTCGAACCCCTTTATAACATTTTGCTAGGCTAGAAAATGCCTTTCAAGTTTATCCCTTCCTGACACATGGCACTGCTTGGATGGACGACTTAAAAAGAAATAAAAATAAAACTGAAAGACAAAAATAAGAAAGGAAGGGGGAAAGGGGGGCTTTCGCTCCCTAAGTGGAGCGAAAAGGGGTTTCGCTCCACTAGTGGAGCGAAAGCACATTTATTTTTCCTTCTTTTTATTTTTATTTTTTTGAAGATAGCTTCACTCCACAAATGGAGCGAAAGTGCTTTCGCTCCAAAAGTGGAGCGAAAACACATTTTTTTAAAAATAAATGAACTATGAAAACGAGCATATATACACAAAAATCACACCTGGCACTATCGGACTTTCTTGAGATTTCATTGGTGGTAAGCCTTCAAAAGAAAGTCGTTCACCGAAATTGGGAGAGTAAAACCCTCCATGTCCTGCAGGATGAAGGAATTGACCTGATTGACGTCGGAGACTCGAAATGGGCCTTCCTAGAAGGCATCGAACTTGTCGTGGTTCCCCGACTTAGACTTGTTTTCATTCCATTTCAAGACCAAGTCTCCGACACTGAAGGCTCTATCAGAAGTATTTTTACTGAACCAGCCTTTGGTGGATTCGGCATGCTTTGTGAAAGCTTCGTAAGCTTTTTCTCTATCTTCTTCCAACTATAGTAGTTGGGCTAACCTTGCATCCATCGGGTCGAATTCACCCTCTTCCCCATCGAGCCACTTGAGCAACTATAATACGGGTAGTTCTATGTGCGTGGGCAAGACTACCTCTTTCCCGTACACCAATGAATAGGGAGATGTTTTGATTGAGTGCTTGATCAAAATGCGATCAGCCCAAAGCGATTGGTCTAAGAGCAGATGCCAGCTTCACTTATTCTCCTCTAGGGACCTTTTTAGAATCTATAGTAGGTTCTTGTTCGTAGACTCCACCAATCCATTGCCCTGTGGGTAATAGTTAGATGAGGTCTTCAAATAAATCTTGTACCTAACTGTGAACTCGTAGATCCTTGCATTGGTGAAAGGAGTGTCATTATCAGACACGATCACATCAGGTACACCAAAATGAGTGATCAACCCTTGAAGAAAAGAGATAACCACGTCTTGGTTGGCCTGCTTGGTTGGCACTGCCTTCGACCACCGAGTGAAATAGTTTGTAGTGGTCAAAATGTATTTGTGGTCGGTGGAGGAGTTGGGGTTAATGATCCCGATGAAGTCTAAGCCCCACTACTGGAATGGAGCTTCTACTTGAATGGGGTGGAGAGGAAATGAGGCATTCCAGGTTCTACCTATGTAGCATTGGCACTTGTCACAACACTGACTGATCTTGAAAGCATCGATAAAGAGGGTGGGCCAGTAGTAACCTGCCTTGATGATATTTAGGGCCATTGGCCTACCCACGAAATGACCTCCCAAAATCCTAGAGTGAAACTCTTCAAGGATCCTTGATTTCTCTGACTCTCTGATGCACCTCAAGAGGACTCCATCGATATTCTGATGGAATAGTCCATTGGGTGTCAGAATGTACTAGCCAACCTGCAAGCAAAATCTCCTTCTTTGTGAAGCATTGAAGTGAGAAGGACATTTTCCCATGTTGAAGTACTCGACAAGGTCATCCATCCAATCTGGACTGCTAACCGATAGGTTGGCAAGGTTGCTTTTAGGTGTAGAGTGTTCCGATTCGGGGTTTGCCACTTTGGCTACAACACTTCTGGCTAGTTCCTGATAGAGTGCTCGACCTCAGACCAACTTGGTAGGGTGTACTTCAATATCAAATTCTTGGATCTTGGAGACCCATCCAACCCTCCTATTGCCAAGCTCTCCCTGAATAATGAAACTCCTGACGTCGGGGTGTACCACGTACACTATCGTCTTACTCTAGGAGATGAAATATCTAAATTTCTTGAGTGATTTCATCACCACATGCACTTGTCTTTCGATAAAATTATACCTTCCTTCATGTGGTTGGATGATCTAGCTCAAGAACGCTATCGGACACTCATCTCCATCCTCCCCCTTTTGGGTCAGAACAGCTGCGTAGCTTTCTTTCCTCGATAGCATACAGGATAAAATCTTTTGTGTAGTCAAGATTTATGAGGATTGGAGCTTGAGTGATCCACTCCTTGATTTCTTGGAATGCCTACTTCCTTACATCGGTCCACTTGAACTCGGCATCCTTCTTCAGAAGCTCGGTCATCGGCTTCACCACTTGGGTGAAGTCGGCTATGAACTTCCTAACGAAGTTGATTTATCCAAAAAATGACTGTAGGGCTTTCTTGTTCGATGGTAGTGGAAGTTGGAGGAGTGCTTCAGCTCGGGTGGGATCGATAGTTAATCCCTTCTCAGAGATCAAGTGCCCGAGAAGTTTACCTTCCTTCACTTCAAAAATTAATTTTTTGGGGTTGATGGAGACCTCAAACTCCTAGTATTTCTCAAAGACTTATCATAAATGTAGGCTGTGTTCCTCCCTCTTATGGGAGAAGATTATCATATCATCCAAGTAGATCATGATGACATGATTTAATAGTTCACCAAAAGTGAGGTCCATCACCCTTTGGAAAGTCGCTCCGACATTTGAGAGGTCGAAGGGCATACGTTGATAGGTGAAGGTTCCCCACTTGGTGGTGAACGTAGTCTTATGTTGGTCTTCATCCTTGACCCATATCTGGTTGTAGCTAGAGAAGCCATCCAACAAAGAGAACCTCTGTGCTCCCACCACTACGTGAAGAATCTGGTCAATCTGAGGTAGCGGGTAGTGGTCCTTGAGCGATGCTTGGTTAAGATTTTGAAAATCAATACACAAGCGAATGTCCCCATTCTTATTTTGTACCAGGACCAGGTTGGCCACCCAGGAGGAGTGCTTGATCGGGTAGATGATCTTCGCTTCAAGCATCTTCAGAAGCTCAGCTCTCATTAGCATCTCGATCTTTGGGTTGATGGGCCTCTATTTTTGCTTGAAGGGTTTGATCCCTTCTTCCAACTCAATTGTGTGTTGGATGATATTCTTGTCATACCCCCTTAGATCTTGATAGCACCAAGCGATGATATCGAGGTACTCCTTGCATAGGGCATGAATCTATTGGAGCTCCTTGGCTATGCAATCGACCCCTACTTTGATAACTTTCCCTAGTTCTAACTCTAGGTCTACGAACTCTCTTCTGTCTACTTTGATCTTGTGGGTGATAGACCTATCATTCTGATCAAATAGAATTTCTAATGTGATCAGACCCTTGGGGATATGATTATTTTTCAACTGGATTAATCCCTCATGGTCTTCATCATCCAGAGTTTGATTCTCAATTGAGGATGCTTCATTAACCAAAAAATTGACAAGTTGTTCATCATTGTCGAACACTTGCCAGTGGATCTTCTTATCAAGCACAGAAGACCTATAGATCAACCTCACCATTTTTGGCTTATGCATCAGATTGTCCATCGATGAGAACCGAGCACCGATGGAGGCCAAGATGTCTACAAGCTTATTTTGCTCTCATAAAATTGACTGGATGCTCAGTGCGGTGAAGGATTCAAGCAAATCCCACACCTTGTTGTGGTACACCTTTAGATAGTGCTGCTTGGAGAAGCACTTGTTGGTGACTTGGTTGCAGATCAATTCAGAATCCTTGAATATCTGCAACTGCTTGATGCCGAGTTTCTTGGATTTTTTGAGTCTGAGGCATAGAGCCTCATACTCTACTGCATTATTCGTACAACTCCATGCAAGCCTGTATGAGTAAGTATTTTGTTCACCAGATGGAGAGATAAGAGTGATACCAACCCCAATACCATTTTTGCATCATGTACCATCGAAGAAAAGTTTCCATAGCTGATCAGATATTGGGGGCTTTTCTTCAGGTGCTTTTATTTCAGCCTTTTCAGGCTTGGTGAGTGAGTAGCACCCTAAATCTATCCCGATGATGGCATTAAAATTGGTCATAGAAAACTCATCTTCAGCTTAGAGTTCATTGAGAGATTCTTCCATCAGGTTCACTTCTTGCATTTCTTCTATCATCAGGTTGACAGAGCCCGAGCCTTTCTCCTCATCTTCAAGTTTTTTGACATGAAAACTGGTAGGCTTCTCATTGAAGAGCTTAAATTTCTTCCCCTTGAAGGGGATTTCCAAGTGCGAGTAGTCGAGGGAGAGGTAGCCTCCCAACTTGGCCATGAATTCTCTCGAGAGGCACATACTAAAATATGGCTCGAGGTCGACCACCATGATCTCTTGGATGATCATGACTTATGATATTTTATGTAGGAGGATTAGAACATCTTTGATCACCCCTACCATATTTACAAGAGTCCCATCTAGTTGCAACACCCCAGGGCTACTCTGGGTATACTCCATGCCCATGATGTTGCACACCACTTTGGGCATGATGGTCATCGTAATGCTAGAGTCGACCATGCAGTTGTGTACGATCCATCCTTCCATTCGAAGGGAAAGGTAGAATGGTGAGGGCCTATTCTTACCTATGGTCGAAGTCATCAATGGCTGAGCAAACACCATCTGTGTCGGCCTACTCTCCTTATCTTTGGTAGACTTGAGAGATTCCTGCAAGAGGTCTACTTGATCAGGAAGTTGGAGGGCATCATAAAGGCTTACCTTGGTAGGGGCCTTCTTCATCTCTTTGACTATGTTGTAGGTCGAAGTGCCAGATTCTCCCACTCCCTTTGTAGACTCGTAGGTTTTTTGGTACTATTGCATGGCATCCACCCTTTGATGCTTGGTCAGTGAGGGGTATCGGAGCTTCTCCCTGGCTTGATCTCACATCTTGGCTTGTGGCTGAGAAGTCAAAGCTTTGGGTTGGAAACCCCTTTCTCTAGCTCATGGTGGTAGGAAGTCCTTCAGTAACTCAGACTGTTCTGAGGTCATCGTTGGATCGGGAGCTTTTGCCAGTGATTGGGCCTTTTCACTTCATGGTTTGGATGTAGTAGGCACCTTTAGCGGATCCATCTGGGTTGGGTCTACCTCAATAGGCTTCTTCCCAGCCTTGGTGAGGACTGAGACCTACTCGATGGAAGGCATCATGAAATTATGACCAACTTCTCTGATCATGTTGATTTACCCATCGTAAGCACCATCGACCAGCATCTAGACATAGTTGAGGTGCACCATGCAGGTTTCTTCATTATGTGGATCATTGCAAGTGGTACACCAATAAGTTCTATTGGATGAACCAGCTTCTTCACTT
The DNA here is from genome assembly GCA_028583015.1 of Wollemia nobilis. NCBI lineage: Eukaryota > Viridiplantae > Streptophyta > Pinopsida > Araucariales > Araucariaceae > Wollemia > Wollemia nobilis. Next base: position 3,911,430 of record JAQPPZ010003177.1, read on the forward strand.
TCTAGCATTATCACATTTCTCTCAAGAGCCCTATTGGTGGAAGCGGCTTGCTCCCTAGTGATCGGAGGAGGAAATCTTCTTGGTTGGAAGCTTTGATCATTTTGCCTCCTCCTCATGACAGTCATCTCATTCACCATCATTTTCACTGATGCTCACAAATCCTACAATTCCTTGACTTGGTCTACATTTAAAACTTCCTTGAGGTATGGGTAATGGCAATGGTGCCAATGGTGCAGGTAATGTTGGATATGGAATAGGAGCTAGGAGCTGAGGAACAGTGGGTGCTTGATACTGTAGAGTGGGTACCACTTGATTATGAGGGTTGGGATTCCAATATTGATTGGGATACATCAAGGGTGTAGGCATAGACTAAGAAGATGCACTAGGATACATGTTCTAAGGGAAATCTAGATAAATCGGCATAGTCACCTTCAAAGGTAACTTTCTGATAGCTATTAAATCAGCCTCGACCTTCTACGCTTGCTCATACAAGCTAGGGAATGTGTTGATGTTAGCATATCAGATGCTCATGCTAATATCAAAGTGGAAAGCTCTCAAATAATAGAACATCACTTGCTCCAGGGTGGGCCGAAGGCCGGCAGTGACTCTCTACCAGGTTCGAGTGAACCTGACATTGAAAGTTGGCTACCTCCTCCTAAGGATGCCTCTAGATGGTGGTGAACTGGTGCAACAAAGAGAAGGGGTCCACTTATTCATTGAAGCCCCTTATCAACTATTCTACCAATTGGTCCCATGTAGTGATGGTGTCGGTCGAAAGCGATCGGTACCAGTAGAGGAGCTTACCTCAGAGTGAGAGGACTAGCAGTCTCACCATAATATCTTCTTTGATGATGTGGTGAATGGTTGCTAGTTCAATGATGTCTTGGACATGCTCGTAAGTTATCTTCCTTGTACCATCGTATGTAGGTAGAGCCTTCAATGCTATGGGTGGTACTTGGTTCTAAGCCATCAAAGCTAGAGGTCCTGAATGATTCCATGCAGGGAACTACCTAGGGGTAGCTTGTTGCACCATATGGACTAGCAGATTTGGTTGAACTGGCTGGACTAAAATATTCAAAATGTTTGGTTGAACAAGAGGATTTAGTTGAACTAGAGAATTTGGTAGATTCAAGGGCAAGCTAGTTGTTGTGCTAGTAGGACTTGGAGTCTATGAAGCAACAATAGCTACTTGTGAAGATGTCCCATCTAATAGGATATTCGACTGGACCACTCTAGGATGTTCTCCCAAAGCATCGATGTCAAGCTCGAAGAACTCGACTGATTCTTCTATATTTTTAGCCTTCCATCTCGTGTACATGAAGGTGTAGGCTTTTAAATTGGCATTCAAGACTTGGAGGCTTCTGAGTTCAGCTGAGTCACCAGATGTTTGGATTTGATAGTAACAAGATGAACATCAACTTCTTAATACTACTTTTGACGTGGAACATTTGCGTCCCATCGGGCATGCCAAAAATTATTGGTAATCGAATCTACCTAGGTATAGATTTTCTGAGTCTACAATGCCCTAGACCCACTACCAAGCATTGAATGGTCGAAGGAAAGAAATGTCCTCCATGCCAATCTCTAGTAGGGCTGGTTTCAAAAATAAAATAAAAGTGGTGTGTTTGAGATAAGAGTTAGGGAAGATGCGGAAAGAGAGGGAAATTACTAAAAGGAATGGGAAAAGAGGTTGAAAGCCTAAAATACGGGGGTGATGGATAGGAAGCATGATACACAACTTTCACTCGAACCAACAACAATCAAAACAATAGACTTTTAATAGAAATCGACACTAAATCCTCTCAATCGCATAACCTCTAGGGGTACTCCAACATTAATCCTTCACCAATAGCTAAATCCAGAAATAGAATTCAAGTCGTATGACAAAGTGACTAACTTAACAGAAATAACATGATAGAAGGCATACACAAAGATAGAATATTCAAGACCGAAACCAGAAGTCCATGTTTTAGAAGCAGATTTCAAGATATACAACTGCTTTTCTAGCAGAGATTGTCCATCCTTATTTACAATGAAAATTCTAGTTTTTATAGAGGATTTTGCCTCTCAAAACATTAATGCCCAACCACTTCTATGATGGTGGCAGATAGATTTGATCCAGAACTGACTTAACAACATAAATTTGATTTTGTAGATAACTTAGCATTGAATGCAGAAGGTTCCCCTGATCTACCATGATCGGACGACTCAGAGCGCAGCTTCGGGGTCGGTTGGGCAGTCAATGGTGGTTCTGTGCAGCTTTCATTGTGCTTGGGGGCGCCTGGAGTTTCGCTCCACAACTGGAGCGAAAGCATTTTCGCTCCAGAGGTGGAGTGAAAGCATCCTTTTGCTTCCTTTAAGCCTTCACGCAAACTTCATTTTTTGGCCAGCTTTTGCTCCACAAGTGGAGCGAAGATGCTTTCGCTCCACTTGTGGAGCGAAAGCACCCTTGGCCTTATACTTCAAGACCATTGCACTTTTACTTGAGTTTCACTCCCTAAGTGGAGCGACAGAGAGTTTCGCTCCACTAGTGGAGCGAAACCACCTTTGACTCCACAAGTGGAGCAAAAGTCTTTGGTAAGTGCACACACTTAATTCTATAAAGGGCTTTCGCTCCACAAGTGGATCGAAAGCACTTTGTGCCTTAGCCAAGACTTATGTTTTTAAAAATATTGCCCCCCCTCTTAATAGGAACCTTCGCTCCACAACTGGGAGCGAAAACACTTTCGCTCCACCAGTGGAGCGAAAGTGCCCCTTCCTTGCATTCGAAAGGGAAGCATGCTCTGTAAAAGAGCAAAAATTATTTAAGTCACCAAAAATTGTCACCACATGCGAAGAGTGAAACGAACCTACAAAAATCAGATTTTAAGTAGAAAACACATCCACGACATCGCCCCATGCTAAAACATTCACAATTTTGCATGCGAAATGATAGGAATTGTGCAAAAAAACCAGAGAAACCATAGGACTTGAAAGAAAATAGTTTTGAGGAAGAAAGTGAAAGGAGACAGCTGGTGAAAACACAACAAAAAATAACATCTTAACCATTTTTGATGGAAAAAGAGAAGTTTTACAATGATAACTCCCAAAACTGCACACAACTTAAAATTTTACAAAATGTGGTAGGAAGGCCAACAATTCAAAAGAATCTTTCAGGATGGAAATGTTCCCTCCTTAGTCAAGCAAGGAAGGTCATGTTAGTTAAATCTACTCTTCAGAGCATTTCTATTTTTTCATGTCTCTTTTTAGAACCCCTTTGAAAATTTTGTAGAAAATTGAACACCTTTAGAAATTCTTTTTGTGGTCTAGTTTAGAAGATAGGAAGTGATTTCACCTAGTCTACTAGGATCAGGTCTATAGAAAAAAAGATCAGGGTGGTTTGGGTCTCAAGAATGTTCAAAAAATAAATAAATCCCTTATGTAAAAGCAAGGATGGAAGTTTACACATCAGGATGACGTGGGTTGGGTCCACATTATTTTGGCTAAGTATTTAAATAAGAGAAGAATTCCATTCGAACCCCCTTCCAATCTCTAATTTTTCATTGTGGCAGGGCTTATTAAATTTAACGTCCAAAATTCTTAAGGGGTGTATATGGAATTTGGGTAATGGGAAAAATATTAACTTCTAGTAGGATCATTAGTTTCTAGATTGGCCCCTTTCTCAATACCCAAATTTGGCTAGTGTGAAGTTTATAACAAGAACCTCCTTTGGTTCAAAGGTAGCTAAATTTGTTGAATCAATTAATGGAAAAATGATATGGAAATCCTTGGATCCTTGGTAATATCCAATATTAACCTGATTGAGATGGAGGCCTGTAACTTCTTTTAAAATAAGTTGAAATTTCAAATATTCAAGAGTCAAGATGAGGAGGATTTTTTATTTTTGAAGGGTGAGAAGGATGGATTCTTCTCTATGAAGTCTACTTATTCTATTCTGGATGCTAACTATCAAACTTGGCTCCCCTCATTTAAAGTTTGGTTTAAGGGTATCACTCATAAGATTAATATTTTATTTTGGCTTGCCATCTAGAATAAGATCCTAACCTTGGATAATATTAAGAAAGGAGGAATGCTCCTACCTAACAAGTGTTATTTATGTGGATCTTTTATTGAATCCTCTATCCATATCTTATTCTAATACTCCTTTTTTATGGTTATGGTGTGAGCTATTTTGAATGCCCTAGGATTTTACTGGGTAGCACCTAACCTTTTATCAAATTTTTATGTTCAATGGTGTCTTCCCTTCTCTACTCCTAGATTATTTTTTTTGGCTCTTTAGCCTACCTTACCTATTTTGGATTATTTGGAAGGAAAGGAACAACATGACCTTCAAATATTCTAATAGGGATGTTGTTTTAGTTTGTTCTAGAATAATTTTAGCTATGGTAAAAAATGTCTCAAGACTTAGTTTATATTAGGATAGAGAGAGGAAGGTTGAGGAGGAGCTAGAGTTGAAGCTTGGTTTTCAACCAAGACTCTAGGTGCTTGACCAGTCAATCCATATTAAGAGCTCAGATCAAATAGGAACTTCCTCCCCCAAGATGGATAAACTTTAACATGGATGGGGCATCTAAAGATAATCCTATAATATATAGCACTAGTTACATGTTTAGGAATTATAGGGGTTTTATTCTCTTGGATTTCATAAATAATTTGAATTTTTAGACCTGTAATTTTGTAGAAGCAAGAGCCCTTTACCAAGGAATGAATTTTCTGGAGACTCTAGATTGTAAAAAGTAATAATTGAATGAGACTCCCTAAATATTATTAATGCATTTAAGGGATATCAAACCCTGAGTTGGAATATTGCTAACATGATTTTGGATTCAAAAATATTAACCCAATTTAGGGAGGAGGTTTGAATTCAACATAATTTTGGAGAAGAAAATGGGGCTAAAAATTTCTTGGTCAATTAAGGAGTGCTCAAAATGATTTCCTTGTGTGGAGTGACTTCCCCCAAGGTCTCTTATTGATGGAAAATATGAAAATTTTTGATGATTTTATGTGAACTACTTTTTGTTTCATGTGGGGGTGTGTTCTGCACTCTTCATTCTCTCTAGGAGCCCATTGCTATGTTTTATCCTGTGTTACCCTATTTTTGTGCCAATAGGTGCTTCACGAGTAGCTCTTCTCTTTTTAAATTTTATTTTCATATGATTGATACTTTTTTTCTTAGAGGGGTGGTTATTTAGTTGACTCGGTTTCATGAAGGAAGTACAAGCAATCATCATTTTCCTACTTGGAGGTAGAATGATTTTTTTGATGGTGGCTTCTATTGTTGGCCTGTGATGCTTGTGGGACACATGGTCAATGTGGTGATTTTATTAGTGTTTTTTCCCAAATTAAATTTCCCTTTATTTATCCTAATTTATTGTTTTAATTTTTTTGACCCATTCAGGTTGGTTGGGGTAGAAGCTCAAGACACTAGTGGCCATGGGTTGACGTAAGCAATTTGAGTAATCATGGGCATAGGTGGAGGCTTGAAACTATTAAAAAATCCCTAGTTTTTTATCATTTTTTTTTGGTAGATAAGATACTATAGCATTAATACCGAGTTTTACAGGTTGACCCAAAAACTTTTACAAAAATCAGCCCAAGGTTGTTGATGAACATGTCCTTAATAAGGATCCTATATATGTAAAATCTACATGCCGCCAAAGCCATTACATTCGATAAGGCACATAGCCTATTATCAAAAAGAAACTTCCCATACAATATTTTGGGTATACCTCGAGAAAACACACCTGCATAATAATTATAAAAAAGAAATAGACACGGATCCCTTCCTTGAAATAGTGGAGAAACAAAAATTTGTAGACACACATAGCAGAGTACTGAAAAAAACTTCCACAAGCTCTGTATTGATAGTTACACTTAATAATTCTTTGGTAATTGTTTTCTTCTGTATATGACATGCTTTGGAACCACATCCTTTCTTATCCAATAAGCCTTGGAGAAGTGAACCTACTGACTAGAATTATGGCGGTGGGTATCTGGTGGTCCATGTGGCTCTGGTTTGAAGTCTTATATTATTGTTTCTTTTCTATCCTATGATTATCAACCAACCTCAAATTACTAAGATGACTAGGAGCCATGTTATCTGACATGTGACTATCCCCATTAGTCTTTGTGGTATTTCCAAGTAGCATCCACCAAGACTGATAGCTCGGATAATTTTTATTGTGAGTCCATTTCAAAAAAGAGATGGGAATACTCATAGCCTTCGAACTTACAATGTCTTCCCTATTGGTAAATTTGACTATCATTTTTGGCATTCTTGTTGAATAAGCTCCTCTACTTCACTCGGGACACCGTTTTCCTGACACCCAAATTGGCCATCTTATCAGTAACTTTGTTAGCTTCCCGAAAGACATGTTGGGCTTTTCTATCCTGTCTTCCCTGGAAAAGGATCCTAGCCTCTTCAACAATTTTTTTAATCCTCCAAGAAGGTGTTTTCCAATTATTGAGGAGATTTATAACATGCATAGAGTCTCCTTCTATGATCAAATTGCCTTCTAAGTCTTGAGTCATTTGAAGGCCTCTCCACATAGCTCTAGCTTCAGCTTTGTTGTTCGTCCTTGTTCCCAAATATTTGGAAAACACAAGCATAATATTACCATTATGATCTTACACAATGTTGCCAGTGCCTGCTCTGCCAAGATTTTCCTTAGCCACTCCATCAAAATTAAGCTTAAACCAACCCGTAGGAGGTGGGGACCACTTAACATTGGCTCTAGGGTTGACTACCCTAGGCACAGACTCATATAACAAGGTTAAGATTAAATATTGAGCAATCGTGGTCTCCTGTAGATGAGGTTTATGGCTATCAAAAAGGATAAGGTTCACATTCTCATTGGCAAAGGATAGGATCCTGGAAATGATAGTTTGATGATCATGGATAGACTCATTAAAGACTCTATGGTTCCTTTCTAACCACACCTACCAAAGATAGTGATTGAGAAAAATTTTCCACATGTATCTAAGTCTTTGGCTTGAAAAGGGGCAAGGCCACTAGATGAACAAATAAAGTACGATGGCTGGTTTAACCTAGGAAATATTGAAGGCCTAAAAAATCCCACTTAGGATAGTAAAGAAAAAAGGGCACTCAAGGAAAATGTGATAAATGATCTCCTAATTAGCCCTACACAAATAACAATGATTAGTGATAAAAATACCTTTTAAACATCATATTATCAATGGTTAGAATTCTTCCTTGGATAACCAGCCATGAAAAGATTACAATTTTTGGAATTAAATTTTTTATCCAAACTAAGTCCTTTTGGAGGACAAAATCCTCGTCATCAAGCATAAGCTTGTAAGCTTATTTAATAGTGAACTACCCATTTTCCGTAAATCCCAGGCCACTTGATATTCCTTGGGTCTCATGGGGATAAACTGTTGCCCAAGAATGTTACAAAGATCATTTGATTTCACTTGAAATCCTTGAATCCTTATTTGTTTCCACTTCATTCTGCCTCTATCCTCAACCATATAATCGAAGACTTTTCTACCAATGAGTTATTTTGTGATATCTTTAATTCAGGCTAAGTTAGGATATTGTGTCAGTGGTTCATCCTTAGCCCACCTGTCATCCCAACAATTTATCCTTTCACCATTGCCTAAAACCCATATTAAACCTTTTTTGATGATTTCCTTACAATTGAGAATTGTTTTCCAAAAAGCAAAACCTCTGATTGGAACTGAGTCACTTAGAAATTCCATATTTTGAAGATACTTTCATTTGATGATAGTTATCCATTCATTTTCTTCACCAGAAATGAGGCACCACACCTGCTTAGCTAGTAAAGATAAATTCATATGAGCAATTATCCTCAGACCTAATCCCCCATTTTCCCTAGGTCTACACACTTTGGTCCATCCTACAAGGTGTATCCTTTTTTTCTCCTCTGATCTAGTCCATAAAAATTATTTTTGGAGTTTCTCAAATTTCTAGAAAACATTCACAGGGGATTTGAAAATGGAGAGGAAATATATTAGAATGCTCTAAATAGAGGCCTTAGTGAGGGTCAAATTTCCTACTTGAGATAGAATATGACCTTTCCATCCAACAAGTTTTTTTTGAATTCTTTCAATAACCTTATCCTACATTGACTCTCTTGAAGAATCAATGAAAAGAGGGAGACCAAGATACAAAGTGGGGAGGTTTGCTATATCACACCCTAAAATTTTTACAATCCTTCCTTGCCTCTAAATGGGGGTGTTCAAAAAATATAACTTGCTTTTACTGAAATTAATGTTCTGACCAACAACATCCTCATAGAGTTGCAGGATGTAATTAATTATTTTTCCCTCAACCATCGATGCATTAGTCAATAGAAGAGTATCGTTGACAATTTTTTGGTGAGAAACAACCCTAGTGAGAGATGTTGCATTTATTCCTAATATTAGCCTTGAAATGCAAGCATTTTTTATGGTTCTACCTAAATCTTCTGCCATAATGATGAATAACATGGGGCTGATAGGGTCCCCTTGCCGAATTCCTCTATGACTTTGAAAGTAACCAATAGTTGTTCTATTAACAAAAATTGAGAACCATGCTTTAGAAATGCATTATTTGATCAAATTAACCCATTGGTGGTGAAAACCAAACTTAAGGAGGACAACAATCAGAAAGTCCCAATTTAGCTTGTCAAATGCTTTGTTCATATCAAGCTTGAGGGCAAAAATAAACCTGTTAGTCTTATGAGCAGAGTGCAGAGCTTCATGAACTGTGATAACTCCATCCAATATTGACCTACCCTAGATAGAGATTCCCTAGCATGGATCTATGATGTGGGGTAGAACATCTCTCATTCTATTTGCAATGAATTTAGTTAGGATCTTGTAAGAAACATTGCATAGACTGATTGGCCTAAATTCACTCATAGATTCAGGGGTTTGCTTCTTAGGAATTAGATAAATAAAAGTAGAGTTGAGATATTTTAGGATATGATTTCTTGCTTGGAATTATTTGATAGCAGAAATTACATCCTCACTTACGATGTCCCAAAAATCTTTATAGAAATGAGGGGGAAAGCCATCGGGTCTGGCTTTGTCTAGCTCCATGCTCAACAAGGCTTCCTGAATTTCCTCATCAGAAAAGGGAGCTAGAAGATTAAGTTTTATATCCTCATTTATTATGCTATGAATGGATTGCAAGAGAATATATTTGGTCTCCTCATTGCACTATGATTCTTGACCAAGGATAGAATTAAAATAAGTTACTGCCTCCTTTATGATTTCTGTTAAGTCCTAAGTAATAGAACCATATGCTTTTTAAATTTTTTTTATCTTTTTATTGCTTCTATTTCTAAGCGTGGTGATGTGAAAAAACTTGGAATTTGAATCTCCATATTTCAACCAAAGAGCCCTTGATTTTTGCCTCCAATATATTTCCTCACAGGAAAAAATGTTATGAAACTCTACTAGTTTTATCCGTTCCTCATGCCTAGTAGTTTCATCAACATCACCATGTTGAATCCTCTGATCAGTTATCTTCAAACAACAACCTATTTTTTATTTTAAATGAGGTTCCCAAAGAACTCTTTTTTCCAAGTTCGAAGATTTTCCTTAACAAACTTTAATTTTCCAACAAGTTTAAAAGCTGCACTACCCCTAACAGGTTGCTACCACCACTAAATTAAGTTATCTCTAAAACTGGAATGTTTGATCCACATAGATTGAATTATGAAAGGTTTCTTGAAAGACAAAGAGTTAGGGATATCCAAAAAAATAGGATTATGATCAGAGACAATTTTAGGAAGGGCTTGCAGGGTAGAATCACCAAATAGAGTTGTAGCCTCCTTTGATAGAAAAAACCTATCAAGCTTTTCTTGAATGAGATGACACCCTATCCGCCAATTTCTCTAGGTATAATTCGCTCCTCTAAGTTTTACATCCATCAACATGTTGGATTTCACAAAGTCATTGAACTCATCCATGCTCCTGATAGGTGGTCCATTTCCACCCATTTTGTCTTAAGGGTAAAGAGGAGTGTTAAAATTCCCATCCAGAATCTAGGGGACATTATGGAAGATTTTACTCAGATTGCCTAAGTACTCCCATAATAGAGCTATCCCTTGAATTGAAGTCAGGGCATAAATATTTGAAAGGATCAACGACCTATTGCTATTTATTTCCTTAAATGAAATACTAAGAACCCTATCATATTTTTGAATAATGGTGCCTTCTACTATCCGAGGATCCCACAAAGTCATAAGACCTCTAGACGCTCATCTGGATGATTTGCAAACCATATCCCCTTGATTCCAGGATTTTTTTGCTACTTGTTTTGACTGAATCTCATTAGTTTTTGTTTCTTGCAACATGATAATAGTTGGATTCACTTGATTTCTTATTGCACTGACTTCCCTGTGTTTGGGCGGGCCATTGAGGCCTCTCACATTCCATGAGAGGAACTTCATTTAGATTGTTTGGGATTTATTCCTCTCCCCCTACCTTGAGGGGGTTTTCCTAATTTGTTGTCTTCAGAACCCGAATAACTTGTTGAAACAAGGTTCTCTATTTTCCATTGGCAATGTCATTATCAGTTTTAATTTTTTGATGCTCAGCATTTGATATTCTCCCTCTTCTTTTTTCACTGCCAAAATATATAGGAGACTTCACAATGCTCCTGGTTTTTTTAGGACTAAACTGAGGGGAGGTAATTTTTTGCATAACCGGACTGCCATATTCCTCGGTCTAAAGAGTTTCACATATCTCCAACCCTACATCTAAATATTCTCCTTTTTTCTTGTATTCCCCTGGTCTATAGGATAGCCCCTCAGTAGGATTCACCTGGATCCTAGTGATGATGTTAGGGAGATGAGATTTTTTATTTTCCAATGCCTCAACTTTCTTCCTAAGTTCTTCAACATTAGGGTTTGGCTTTGGGATGCCCATTGGGCTTGAAGTATTTTCAGCATTTGGGTTTAATGATCTTGAATTGGATGGGGATTCTAGAGATCGGGCATTAGGATTTGGCTTTGTGATGCCCACGAGGCTTACAATAATTTTAGCATTAGGGTTTGAGGATCCTAAATTGGATGGGGATTCTAGAGAGTCATAAAGGTTAGCCTAAAGGTTTTGGGCTTCCATGTCTTCCGATAATCCTCCTACTCCCATATTGGATAGAATTGAAAATTTATTTGAAACTAGAGGATTGGAACTTACCTAAGTATTTTTGTTGCCAACAACCTGTTGTTTTCCTTTGTCTTTTTGGGACCCTACACCCTCTCTTTTATTTTTTGGTAGACATAGTTTGCTTGATTGAAATCGCCTCTACCAGGAAAACTCCTCAAATTTCCTCTGTCTAGCATTCCCTGCTTCTATTTTTCTCTATTCATTATCAATTTAGGGTACTGATTGCATAGATGTCCTTGATTTTTTTATTCTACACAAAATATCGGTATGTCCTCATATTCTACCGACTATTTTTGATAGAATTATCCATACTCTAGCTCCACAAACCTTGGCAATTTATTATCCAAATTAGCATTTACGTAGATTCATGCATGAGTCATCTTTGTCCTAGCCAAGATCGCATGGTCAATGTAGATCAGGTCCCCTATAGTTTTGGCTATGCCCTACAGCCAATATTCATTGAATAACTAGGTAGGTAGACTCAGGAGATGAACCCAAATAGGGGAAATGTTAATATTTTACTTTTTAGGTTCAAAATATTCACCCCATCGTCTGAGAAAAAGTCTCCCTTTTCCCAAAAACCAAGGACCTACCATTAAAATGCAGTTAGCATCCTCCATATTGTTAAAATAGATAATGAAGAACCCTCGAGTTAGAGCTGCCAACTCCAAGCTGCCTACCAGTCACCATTTACCCATCATCCGTAGGAGGTGAACTAGCTTTTTAGGATGTGGAGTGTCCTTATTGGTTTGTAGTGGTTGATGTCAAGATTCTTGAGAGCCCCTCTACTAATGTTGATAATAGAAATAAAGCCTTCTAGATTGGGATTTTGTAATTGTAGAAGGTATTTTTATTTTTAGAATATTGTTTGGCTTGTTTGTTTTGATTTATACCACCTTCTTCTCCATTGTTGAACTCTCTAGATTATGATATGGTAGTGTAGTAGTGCCTAGAATACAAATAAATAATTGAATTGGGTGGAGAATCATGATCTCCAGTATCTTGAAAATGGTGTTTTTAAATATTTTGTTGGGTTTCGATGTATTTTTTGTCACTCAGAGTCTGATTAATCACTACTTATAGTTTTTTTGTATCAATATTATGAGGAGGTGTTTGGGTCCATTCCAATGATCTCTTGAAACTCCTAAGTTTCTAGGTGAGGCATTCTCTAAGTTTCATGTTTCTCTAATTAGATTTTTTAGTTGCCTTGGTCCTCAGTTTTTCCATCAGTGTATTATGTGGGTGGCCTGTTGGGATATGGAGGGAGTTGTTCTTGAGCCAAGAATTTTTTTTTTAGAGGAGGATGTAAGAAATATTCTTAATAAATGAGGTCTCCTAGATTGCTTTCTAAAATTCTATGATTTTAACAAGGATATTTCAAAGCAAATGATCCACTCTCAGATGAATGGGATGGTGAGAGCAGGTGGGATTGAATTCAATATTTTTTTACTCTTTATTGTAGATGTGTTAGGCTTACCTCTTAATGATGCTTGATATAATAGGGAAAACATTCACTGGCAAGAGATTTAGGGTATTTCCTAGGGGAGGACAAAGCTCTACTTAAACTTCAGAATGACTATCAAAGGAAAGATCTTTCAACTCTATAGGATAATGTTGTGTTGGTTATTATGGATTTATTTAAAATAGACAAAAATAAATAAATCCTATGTAATTATCATGTCATATTTTTGAACCAACTTCATCGTAAAATAATAATGAATATTTCATTCTTTATGTTCACTTCTTTAGAGAAGTCCATGCAGGATGTCAAGAAAGGGAAGATTACTAACCCCATCCATCAAGGCTTAGCATTGTTAATTTTTGAACACATGGACAAAGTTAAAGGGGTCTTAGGGGAGGTGGTTACTAATATGACAATCATTCATAAGGAGACTACTATAGCTGATGAATCCCTGGTGTCGTCTCACTTAGTCTAGTAACTCAAAGGTTCCAAAAGAAAACCTGATAAGCCTCTTTATTTTTGAAAAAAAAGTGAAGGCTCTTCCATTAAGGTTGGAAGGAATGTTAGATTTATCTATTGGAACCATAGGAGGTGCAGATAAATCTAGGTTATCCAAGTGATTGTTCATAAAAAATATCAAGTTAGAGATGAACCCCATTTTTATGGAAAACTCAAACTCGGAGGACCAGGCCCCCTTGAAGAAGAAAACTAAATTTACTTTAGGATATATGGGTCACAAGGGTAAATTATTATCCAGTCCATTGGTTACACCCAAAGTGCCTAAGTATTTTCTTAATACAATTGTGGATTAAAAGTATTCTCTAATGAGTAAGTTGAAGGAGGCCACTACTTGCATGAAAGATATTCAAGAAGCATCAGGGGCCTCTAATATGGATGTTGGGTATGGCTCTCCTAAGGTTTGAGTCCTTTCTTCTTTGTGGATTGGCTAGGATTTTTTGATGACTGTCTAATGGTCTTACTCCCTATCAATAGTTTTAGCTTAGCTTGTTTTTGATATCTTATTTTTGGCTCTACCCAAGATTTAGATATTTTGGTAATCTCCAAAATATTGTGGTCTTTTGTTAGGATAATTGTTGGGTTGTTGTATTTGATGCCAGGAAGTTGGCAGGTTTGTGGGGATAGTTTTTCTTTTTGTTCTATGATATCTATTTTTGTTTGAATTTGTTTATCTATATGTAAAAGGTTTGGGGACCCTTTCAAAACCCCTTCTTGTAACTAATAAAAAAAACATGAAAAAACAAATTTAGTTTAGAAAAACTTGATATAATGGAATTATGATCAATTGATGGTGATATATTACCATTTTTAGGATGTCATATATATTAATTGCAAGAAAATGGTAACATTAGGTATGAAGTTTATTTTATGCATTGATACTATTATATAGAATTTAGAGTAAATTTTATGGTAGGATCTACTGGACTTAAGACTACAATAGTACATTTTGAAAATTTCTAGCCTTTTATCTTTTCTAGCTTTCTCATGCAAAGAGACCAAAATAATATTTATTGATTTTAATTTTAAACCATAGATAAATCTAGACACATAGAGTGAATTTACTTGGTGAATTTAAAGTTATGCAAAAAAAAGAATGATAATATAGAACATAACAAAAAATTATTTACCTCCCTTTATAATACCCATTCATGCTTCTTTAAAAGTGCGAGACTTAGTTGATTTAATATCCATAGGACTGTTAGCTTTTGATACTATAAACTTAAATAAAAATAACTAAAATATCTAAAATAAAGTTGCAAGATGAAATATAAGATAATGATAATATTCTAAACATATAAAACTCATAAATAACTTTTTCAACAACTTATAAAATAGCTACTAATAAATGCTCATGAAATAGTATTCTCATATAGAATAAAGATCTCCAATACACCATACTTCCACACACTCTCACTACATTATGTCTCACACACACACATATATAATGGAATGTGACTCTTCATATGGAGTACTTTTGGCCTTCACTCTTCTTGAGACTCTTCATATTCCTAATCTATGGACTCATGTGCACATGGAATATTATGCACATTTACATTACCAAAATACTTTGCACACTCTAATAATACTTATGCATTTATTACACTACATAAATTAAATACTCACACTCTAATATAAGACAATGTCCTAATATAAATATGTACCCAAGGTGGTACATTATCATGTACCAAATAATATACTATACTCTAATACCCCCATGTATTACATTATTTGGTTATTGAAGACTTATCTTCAATATGGATCTTCATCTTTAGTCTTCAATTTTATCTCCAGTAAATTTATATTTGGAGTCTTCAAATAAGTGTATTCTTTTGATTTAGTATTCATATTCCCTCTCTTGATCTGATTCCTTTTATTTGTCTTTGAATTATAGTTTTGTCTCATACTTTGAATATAGTCTATCATCAGATAGCCTTGTTGAGTAAGAGATCCAATTATATCTCTAGTCCACTTTTATTTTTCTTGTTCTTTGGATAACCTTCTTGCTTTCTCTTCATGCTTGTTTCCATTGTTAGTAAAGGCTTTAGAAATAATATTTTGAAATAAACACTCTAACCTATATGTTAATACTTTTTCAAATTTCCTATAATATTCTTCCTTGTAATAACATAAAGTAGATGAATGTGATTCTTTTCCACAATATTTACAAGGATGTAAATTCTAACAATTAGCTTCTTCATGTCCATATTTATTACAATATGTGCATTTCAAATATTCTTTTGTTGTTTTGTAAACTTTAATTTCATCTATTTTCTTGATCAACTGATACAACCATTTGTGTATAATTGAGGCAATTTTGCCTTTGCTTCTTTCATAAATTTGAAAGAGATCTTCTTGACTAACATTTTTTGCTATATTTTGAGAATGGTATTTTTTAATATTTCTATTGTTATCAATTTCTTTCATATTGTTTTCCATTGAATCAAGTGTATCTCCAAACCATTTTGATTCCTTGAATCCTGTATACTTAATAAGTTCTTCCATAGTTCCTCTAGAGTAGGCTTCCTTATAACTCCCTTGTATCAATTATGTAGGATAATTATGATAAAATTTTCAAATCTCTAAAACTTTGAGGTTGACTACCTTATGTCTCCCTAACTTTTTAGATGAAATACAAAATATCTTATGTTATAACCTTATATCTCCAAATATTGAATATTTTGAATATATTAATCAACTTTGATGAAATATTTTCAACTTCTAACTTTTGAGTTGAATTTGAGTATATGATCATATACTAACTTTTAATTCTTAAAATATTGTAGTATATATTGTATTTCCTAATGTTTGGATGGAAATATTAATATAATATTCAATTATATTCTTTAAGGTAATAATTTTGATAAAGGTTTCTATTATTAAAATCTCTAGGTTGAATACCTTTTATCTCCCAAATTTTAATAATATAATTTCTCAATTTTAAATTTTCCAAAATATATTTTTATGTTGAAACCCTTATAGCTCCCAAATAAGAAATTTATAAATTCCATGATATTTGCAAGTTTTGTATTCCTAATTTGATGTTGAACTCCTTATTTTTCCAAAATTATCAATTTGCAAATATTTCAAATTCTTTCTCAAAATCAAATAATCAAATTACAAAACTTCAATTTTATTTCTCAAATCTTCAAATGAATTTTCAAATTCTTCATAAAGCTTTTCAAATAGAAAAAATAAATTTTCTATTATTTGTTTTTCACTCCTAAACCTTATATATGTTAGAATATTAATGTGTATTTTGTTTACATGTTATGAAATGTGTCCTTGAAACTTGTCATGTTCTCATATAGACCTCATGCCTATATATTGTAACATTCTTGTATCCATAATATCTCATCTATTTCAGTACCAAAATTTGATATCAGAGCTCAGTCACTCTCCTACCCTATGTAAATCCTTAAGGGGGGATTTCCCTCATGGAAATCCCCCCATAATTGTTAGAGTATTAATGTGTAGTTTGTCTATATGTTATGACATGTGTCATTAACACTTGTCATGTTATCATATAGGCCTCATGCCTATATATTGTAACATTATTGTATCAATATATCTCATCTATTTTAGTCCCAACATTTGGTATCAGAGCTCAGTCACTCTCCTACCCTGTGTAAACCCTTGAGGAGGGATTTCCCTCATGGAAATCCCCCTCTCTTTTTTTCCCCTCATTTATTTCCATCATTTTAGTTGGAAGATATTATCCTCTTTTCCCAGGTCATTTTGGTTCAGATGGGAAAATAAAAATATTCCATTGATAATGTAGTGGAAAAAAATGAGGGGAAAAAATGAGGGGGGGATTTCCATGAGGGAAATCCCCCCTCAAGGGTTTACACAGGGTAGGAGAGTGACTAAGATTTGATACCAAATGTTGGGACTGAAATAGATGAGATATTATTGATACAAGAATGATATAATATATAGGCATGAGGCCTATATGAGAACATGACAAGTTTCAAGGACACATGTCATAAAATGCAGATAAAGTATACATTAACATAAGAAGCAAAAAATCTAAGAGGCTGACCTTGAGGTACCAAAGATGAGGTTGACCTACAGATGCAACAAAACCAAGGAAGTGGTTGATCCTAAGGTAATAGACCTAGATATACACCAATTATCTAGAGTTATTATTCATAGTAGAGCCAAGCACAAAGAGCACGAGCCTAGACAAAATTATGTAATAAAGGAGGATGTTAGGGTTCTTTTAGAAAAGTACACATTAAGGGGGGATGTTAGAATATTAATGTGTACTTTATATGCATGTTATGACATGTGTTCTTGACACTTGTCATGTTATCATATAGGCCTCATGCCTATATATTGTAACATTATTGTATCAATAGTATTTGAACTATTTTAGTTCCAAAAATATCTTCAATAACATTAATCAATAAATGTGAAAAACTTATAAATAAACTTAAAAATTTCCTAAATTATAAAATATTATTTATTAATCCAATCCTTTGTATAAATAAAATAGTAAACTTGAGAATTTACCTCAATAATATGAATGCGTGATATTCTGGGAAAATACTATATCTTCACTTTTGAATACTCAACAATATTCCTTACTAGGAAAATATTGATTCTGCAACCCAAACTTCATTCCAAAATGATCTCTCTTTGTGCTACTTTTGGCCCATGCAATGAATGATGATTCCAAAATGCTTTGAATACTTTCAAATAAGTTTGATTCTCTTTTGTTTCAATTACCAAGTGGTACGCAAATGCTTTTCCTCATATACAATATTCTTTGGTGCTCTACGATGTCCTTCCCATAACACTTGGCTGAAAATATTTTCAAACTCTAGAAGGTTACATTCAATAATTATGTAACATCCTAGGTGTTACATTCCTTGCAATACCACATGGAAAATAAACTCTACACCTTCTCAAATGAGCATACTTTTTTTTGATAATACTACACTTCTTCTTTACAATATATTTGATAATGCTTCACTTATTTTCAATGTATTCCAATGTACTATAGCACTTAGCCTTCTACATTCTCTTCTCCTTTGAAATTTGGCTTTCTAGGTTCTCCTTTGTGCAATGTGGTGGATATTCCATTAGCTTTGAAATATCCTCCATCTAATGTGATGGCTCTTCCAATGGCCTCCTCTCACACAGTGGTGCAACCACAACTTGGATGGATTTTCTTTGATATGGTTGTGCCCCCTTGGCTTCTTTCTCAACCGAATGGTGGCTTCTTATTTCCAACATGGTGGATCCTCCAACTTTGCTTGGTGATGGATTCTTCTCACTCCTACTTACCACTATTTTCTACAACTATTAATGTGTTTCTTTTTGGTATCTTTAGACATTATAAATATTCCTTATTCTTGTGTACTATTTGATCTCCTTTTACTTCAATAATACTACACTTCATTGGCTTACTAAAAAAATCATTCAATATATAAATTCTTCTCCTTATTACTCCTATTATAAGAAATCTCTAAATTCTATTTTACTATTATATTTTGTAGGTTCTAGGGCATCTCCTTCCTTAGCTTGGAAATAATATACTTAGAGTTCCCTTTTCCTAATTTGAACTCCAAAACTATGGTGCTAAATAAACTTGAATTAAATCAAAATTTCATAAAAATGAAATACTCTTTTATGCACCTAATTTCAAATATTTTGATATTCTTTTGTAGCTTACCTCTTTGTGTTTTTTGCTACTTAAATTTGTTTTTCTATACCTTCAAATTTGCAGCCTTAGCTTGCTGTCCAAAAATCTGATTTTTGCAGCTTTGATTCCTTTTATTTTGCTGCTCCAAAATCTCTGAAAATTGCAGCTCTTAACTCTTCTTCAAATGCTATCTCAACCTTTGAAACTTGTAGCACCAAATGCTTTCCAGTATGCAGCCTTTTCACTATCCAAAAACTATCTCTAACTCCTTTTAAAATGCTGCCCAAGAACTCTAAAATTCACAGCTACACTCTTCAAAATACTGCCCAAAACATTGTCTTCTTGATGACAAAATATTCTGCAATTTGCAGCTTCAATTGCTGCCAAATCCTCCTTCACTTTTCTGTCCAAAGCTCTTTCAAATCTACCTCAAAATTCTTCAAATTGTAGCTCTACTATTTCCCTCTAATGTTGCCTGAAATTTCTTCAATTTGTTGCCTTAGTTTGCTGTCAAGCCTTCCTTCAGTTGGCTATTCAAGGACACTTCAAAATCTACCCAGTTCTTCTCCAATTTGCAGCTCTATGTCAACTTCAATTTTTTTCTTGTGACCCTTCAACTTCTCTCATGAAAATCAGCAATTTTCTCCTCCATAAATAAGCCTTAAAATTCTTAATGGATGTCTTCCAATTTCTCAAATTGGTGGCCTCTTATATCTTCTTTCTCCTTCTTGGATATCGCTGAATTATGTCTTCAAATATGCCCTCTTTTCTAACCTCTTCTTCAAGAATCTAAATTTCTTGAATTCTTCAAAAGTATTTTCTCAAATTTGGTCAAATTCTTGTAAAAACTCTTATCCTTAAATAAGTTTCACAAATCCTTTTAGTCTTGTTAATTGACAATAATTTTTCCAATTTTGATGTGATTACCTCTTTTCAAGAGTTTCTTCTTCTTGTAATATTCTTCCCAAAACTTTATTCTAATCTTCTCCAATGGCCACTTCTTCAATAGGGAAATTATTCAATAGGGCTCATCTACCCTTATTATTTCTCCTTCCAAATTTTCTTGAGACCTCTTCTCTTGGGTCTTTAAATTCTACAACTCTGCAATTGGACCTTTTCTTAGTCCTCCTCTATCTTCTTTCTCAAATATTCAATGGGTACATATTCTCTTGGGTCTTCTCCTTCTCATTATTCAATCTTCTATGGGGACCTCTTTCTTGGGTCTCCTCAATATTCAATATCTACTCTTTTACTGCAACTCCAAAAACTAATCCCTACAATCAAATATATCCAAAATTCTAGAAATCTAAAATCAATAAACTTCACTAGTTGTTCTTCAAACTAGTGGAAAATAAATCTATGTTGAGTCCTAGTCTTCATGAGTTTTTCTACAACTCTGTAGAAAAACTCTAGCCAAATTATAACTTTCAAATTCTACAAATGAAATCTCCCTATCTCCTATCAATATCTCTTATGGCTCTCACTATCTCCTATAAATATCCCTTGTGGCTCTAATACCACTAGTAGCTTTTTATGCTATAAATTTAAAGCAAAATAACCAGAATATCTAAAATAAAGTTGTAGGATAAAATATAAGATAATGGAAATATTCTAAAAATATAAAAACCATAAATAAATTTTGCAACAACCCATAAAATAACCACTAATAAATACTCATGAAAATAGTATTCTCATATAGAATAAATATCTCTAATACACCATACTTACAAACACTCTCACTCTACATTATGTCTTACACACACATATTGTAGAAACCTAAAATACATCACCATGAGGAGACTCCAAAAATGCCTTCTTTCTAACTCACATAATCCATATTGGGTAGCCTTAGGGTTAATCTAGTAATTTTATCTAGCAACGGGTAACATTCACCATGGGAATCCTGATCGTCTCAACCTGAGATAGTCTTAGGATCAGGACCATGTCGATCTGAGATGGTCATGCAAAACCAAAAAAAAAAAAAAAAAAAAAAGTGGTAGAAAAACTATCTATCAAATCATTGCATGAAATTGGTTAGTTGGATTTCATCACCAATGGTTGATAGTAATCATACGATGTGGGCTTTCATATCCCACCATGGATTGGCCCCTTACATTCTCTAGTAGCTCTTGTAAGAGTTTTATTCAGATTTCTTCATTGAAAAGCCACCTACTTTTTGGTGCATCCTAAAGTAGGTCAGTTTTAGATGCCCTTTAACCATGGGGCTTAATAATTAGTGGAACATAGCTATCGTTTATTATCCAAGCCTACCCAAGGGTAAGCGAAAGCTTGGCTAGGAAAGTAGTAGGATTTATATAGCATGGCCCCTTATTTGAGGGGGTATTTTTCTTACATAAGGATACCTATTACCCATATACCATCATAAGAATCTATCTAGACTATTTATGTCACATTCCTTGATAGATGTTGTGTACAAATTACCTTTCAATAGTGTTCACTCCATCCACCCTAGCCATCTTAGGAATAGGATTCTAAAAACACATAAAAAACAAAAAACAAAATATTAAAAAAACAAAAACCAAAATTCAAAACCCAAAAAAGACATTGCTTGATTTCTTTGTTTGCTTTATTTGGGTAGCTACACCATTTTCTTAGCTTATGGTTATGGCATGCAATCAAGCTCAATCACAAGAAAAACTATTGAGCCAACACAAGGAGTCATGGATCACTTTAAAATTGATCCACAAGACCTTGCCATATGTGAGTGACAATGTTACCCCTAGGATTCAAACATTATTTAATCATTCCACTGACACTAAAATTTTGGGTGTCACTGCTTAGAATCCATCTATATATCTTGATTATAATCATGATATGGATTATTCAAACCAATCCACATTGCATGCTTTCTATAGGGACAACTACCTTCAATTTAAAGCACCTAGGAAGTCCTTACCATACATCCATACCTAGAAAGGGATGCTCAAGATACCATAGTTGAGCACCCATAGATGAATTGTGAGTATGATCATGTGGACATGTACACTTCTTGAGGTCATAACAGGCCTTCCATATTGGCTCGTGTATTTAGGGATGGTAATATTAATAATACCTCTACATATTATGATAAATAGCTTGGTTAGTTACGTTGTGCTTCACCACCACCTAATTATGCATAACCTATACTATTCCATCAATATCAAATCAATGTTACCTATCGTGACCCTAGAAAACAAGTTGTCAATATTTCTAGGGCCAAAATGCAAAACACACCCATCCACATTACTAAAACATGTGTGAACCACCCTCACATAGTTTACTAGGTGAATCGATCTCATCAGGTACCAAGGCCAAACCTTGGTCACCAATAGTAGTTATAGTGGATAATGCATCAAAGGTTTCCCACACTAGTGCATTAAAGGTAACCAATCCAACATCAACCACCTCACCCAACACAACACCATAATATTCCATCTCACCCTAACCAGAACCTTCCACCTTGCCTACATCTAAATTTGCTTTGCATCCAATATCAGAGACCACCACCCATTCATCATCAAGAATATCACTCAATGGAATAATACCAACCATAAAATTATCAATAGGAACATGAAAACTATTTAGAATCACAACCAAAATATTAGAAACATGTTGATACATATCTTGAGTTAAATTATGATGAAGTGCCTATTGATTACACTTATCCACCACCACCTTCACCTCATCAAGGACAAAGGTGGATAAACCACATCATATCATCGAAAGCATACAAATTATTGACTGATTGAGTCAACACATTAGAAAAAACAAGCCTTCAACGTGGGTTACCAAAAACCCACATTAAGGTAACTCAACAATCAACCCCTACATCCATCAATTCCATCACCTCCATGTCCACCTCACTTCTAGATTTCTAAATTGGATAAGTTCAAATATGAAGAATACGCATAAGAGCACATGAGTAGCTTTATAAATTTCCACTTTCATCTTCAAGATAGTGACCTCGTCATGCTAAGAATATTTCTCATAACACTTTCTAGGGGTGCTTTGGAGTGGTACAACCATTTACCATTCTAGAACATTCACACATTTGAACAATTGGCCAATGCATTTTTAGAATACTTCACCTTTAGTGTTAATAAAAAGGCTACCCTAATTGGTTTGTATAATCTTCACCAATTTGAAGATGAGCCAATCATGGATTATAGCAATAGGTGGAGAACAATCATAACAAAATTACCCTTCACCTTACCCATTATGTAGCTTACTCACATGTTCACTCAAAGTTGCTCAAAATAGATCTCACTCTTGTTGCAAATCTAAAAATATCATACTTTTGAGAAATCCCTAGCCCAAGCGAAGGTCATTGAGGACATAATATTCCAAGAAGAAATCAATATTTATAAGAAATAATAGCCTAGCAAAAATGCTAAGGGAAACCAAACCTAAAATCATACAACTTTGGTAAACCAAGTCAATTTGAGTGCCCTTGGATCCTCAAATCAAACCCTACCTTAACCACCTAATTATTATGCCCAACCACCACCCACACTATACCATCCTCAACAACCACAAAATCAACTACCAGTGTAACAATGATAGACACGTTACCAATACACTCCATTAGCAGAACCTTTGGTGAACATATTTCAATGATTGTGTGAGATGTAAGCAATCACTCTCCTTTATATTCACCCATAGAACCTGAATCAACCCAAACCTAAAAATTAGAAGGAGGATCAGTACTACATTTACCACAGATAGAAGGTTCAATATATTCGATCATGCTAATCCTTCAAGAACTTAGTTTAGGATATGATTGAAAGGTAAAAAATTCAAATCAATAATCCTCTTGCCATAAAAAATCAAAACATGGGTGTATATCAAGATCCTTTGCCTCAACATGGAATAAATATAACACCTATCATTATAGTAGAACAACCAAAGTAGGTCAATCAGATCCATGCCACCCTATCTAACCAAGGTTTTGTGGGAATGATCAATATTGTGAAAATTAATAGAAGGTACCCAACTCAACCCACACAAACTATGGATTCTTTCAAAATTCCTCCAACATCACAAGCACTACCATGACCAACTCAAATCATACCTCCTCCATATTACCTAGTGCTTACGCTAAGAAATAGACTCATGTAAAGTATTAAAATGGCCTCAACAAAACTCTCCATCTACGATCTCATACAATAATCAACTCCACATTAGAAATATCTAATGGAGATTTTAAAATCAATTGAATAACCACAAGATCCTAATAAATTTAATAATGCAAAGAGTGTGCAACAACATTTTATGACTATAAAATCAAGAACATTCCTATTGAAATACCTAATCCACCACTACACATCATGGGTAGTGTGGCTATAAATAAATATTTATTGACACAGACACGTCCATCAACATCATAACCACCTTCACACTTAAACACCTCAAAATTATATCATTGTATATCACCTCATCCATATTCACCCTTTGATCATTCAACGATGCATTATGTTCCACTATTGGGACAATGGTCCTTCCTATTTAGGTTGGACTCAAAATCATTTACACACTTTGTAATGTATTTAATGGTTTCATGCAATACAACTTGTTTCTTGGTCGACCATGGATCTCAGACATGAAGTGTATACTTTCTATACTACACCAAAGCATAAAATATATGCATGAAGGTCAAGTCCACTGTGTCCCAACAAATATGGAAATATTTAAATTTTACTACATGTTTTCACATCCTTATGATTCGACCTTATTGTCAAATCATTTGGATGTTCAACCTAATAAACATATCCAATAATAAATTCATTCTCCCAAAGCCTCTATAACTTCATAATAACAATCATCATCACAATTGCAATCATCATATTCCATGGGAATCCTTTTCACCCATCGAAACCTCCCATGAGGAACCTAGGAAAGGCACCCATGAAATCCCCATCATATGAGCCTTCACCTCCTATCGCATCCACATATAACTCATCCAATCCACCTCCTGCATATTTAATCTCCATCATCTCCACAACATCCACCCACATTGATCCTATTCTTGAGGAAACACCCTTTGATACACCTATCCCATCACAATCCACCAATCTATATTCATCTACCCCACCTCTGCAAGTCACTATTAGCATGCCTAATCTGAGCCTAGGGGGATATTTAGTGCATGATGTTACATTTACCCCCTTGATCAAGTCAATCAAAGACTTTGGTAGACCTTGCAACACATAGTTACCTATAGGTACCATTGTCCCCTTTGGATCCTTTCCAAAAAAACTTTGTCTATGAAGGTATTGATGCCTCTACGGACGTACCTCCTATACTAGAAGAGGAAGAGTTGTTCCTTGTGAATATTTATTATCTATCAAACCCATCCTTAACTCTACAATATTTTTATCATTACCATTGGCATGAGAATGACTTAGGTCACTACGAGCAAGATCCTCGAACCTTGTTAGACCAAAGATATCAATTGCCCACAAACAAATCAAGATTGGGATACTCCATATACATGCCTTATGAGTTTCTAGAAAATTATCTTTAATACCTTAACTTATGCCTTAGAGAAGACATATATGGCAATGAGTATGCTAATCCTAGCCATACTCATTTTTTGAGTGATCATCTGCAAATTGCTACACTATCAATGGATCATTTTATTCATCAGATGAAGAGTGTGAAGATAATTTTAAGGTTCTATCATTTTATTTAGATAGTTCAAAGGAGGAGTCCTCCCCTATTGTTCCTCTCACATGGGTAGATGATTTTTACCTTCACCTATTCCCTAGGTAGCTACCCATTTAGCCATAGCTTCTTCCTCTAGAGGATCTTGTGCTCCCCATTCCACCTCGACCACACCTTGTCATTTTGATTCCACCTTAGTCACCCCTTGTGCATTTATGCCCACCTATCATTAATCACCTACTTCCACCCAAGAATGGAGTTCATCCACCAACCATCAACATGATATCCATTGATCTCATCATACCACTCATCTATCTAGGAAACCCTTCATAATCTTTACACCTCAATAATGAGGCTATTAATTTTTATCAAGTTGTTTTTCCATCATTGACCGTCAAGGTCCTTCCCTATGAGAATATGCTACAACTATATTATATTTCATCGCAACCAACCTTATTATTTCTCCAAGCTGAGATAGATTCAAACGACACATCCGAATCTTTCAATCCAACTAATGATATTTATCTAATCTTGACTTATCATCAATTGGAATAGGGATACCATATATTGATAAAAGAGATGATCAACATTGACATAGACACTGATCTTGAACATCCTCAAGTTATTAAATTGTGGAAATGTCTCTCGGAGATAGAAAGTGCCACTTTTACCACTCTTCTAAAACAAAAAAGACAAGTTTTTTCCTAGTCATACAAGGATATGTTTGGTTTGGACCTGAATGTAGTGGTCCATAATTTGATGCTCGATCCAACACTAAAACTCGTCAATAAAAAACTTCATAAACTACATCCAACAATATCCTTAATGATAAAATATGAATTACAAAAATTATTCGATGTAAGCTTCATCCAACCCATTGACTATCCTGAATGGGTTTCCAATATGGTACCTATTAGGAAACCGAATGGGGGGTTCACATATGCATAGAATTTTGGGATCTTAAAAAAGCAAGCCCTAAGGATGAATTTATACTCTAAAGCATTGATATGCTCATAGATGTAGTTGTAGGTCATGAAATGCTTTCCCTCATGGATGGTTTCTCGGGCTATAATCAAATATGAGTCAATCTTGATGATCACCCAAAAACTATTTTTACAACACCATGAGGGACATTTTGCTATAAAGTCATACCTTTTGTTATAAAGAATGATAGTACTACCTATAAAAGGGCAATGACATATATTTTTCATGACTATATGCATAATATTTTCAAGGATTATATAGATGATCTATTGGCCAAACATTTATTGCATCATGATCATATCAATGTTTTACGAAAGGTATTTGATTGCCTACTAGAGCATAATGTGTTATTTAATCCTAAAAAGTGTGTTTTTGGTGTAACAACAAGAAAAATTTTAGGCTTCACCATGTCTAAGTGAGGCATCTAAGTTGATCCAAACAAGATCAAAGCAATCATAAAAATGCCTCCCCCACCAACCTTAAGTAGCTTCATAGCTTATAAGGGAAGATACATGCCATCTGATGTTTCATAGCACAACTATCAGATAAATATTAGTCATTCAACCAAATTCTACAATAGGGGCTGACTTTCCATTGAGATCAATATTTCCAAAAGGCCTTCAAGGATATTAAGCAGTATTTGGTTTCTACAGTAGTATTATCTCCTCCACGACCTGGTGCATCGTTTCTACTATATATTTTTGCAACTGAATTTTCTTTAGGGACTATGTTGGCCCAAAATAATGAGGCAAGTAAGGAGTAGGTCATATATTAAATTAGTCACAACTTTTTCTCTTATGAAATTACATATGCTTATGTTGATAACCTCTACTTAGTAGTGGTCTTTACCACCAAGAATTCATAATTATATGATCAATCAAACAACGTATGTTATCTCTAAGAAAAATAATCTATGATATAAGATGATTCAAACATATCATAATAGTCATACTGTAAAGTGGATAATTCTTTTGATAGAGTTGGAAAAAGTGTCGCGATTTCACGACATGTTGAGCAAGAAGGAAAAAGTGTCACTTTTTGGTGATAAGTTAAGCTTGAAGGAAGAAGGGTCACTTTTTGGTGATAAGTTAAGCTTGAAGGACGAAGTGTCGCGATATCACGACATGTATTATCATGACCAAAAAATAAGAGAAAAAGCAAGTGGGAAAAAGTGTCGCGATATTGCAACATGTTGTTTTTTCGTGACTAAAAGAGAAGAGAAAGAGCAAGAAAGAAAAAGTGTCACGATTTCACGACATGTCATCCTTTCGCAGACAAAAGAGAAGACCAAGAGCAAGAAGGAAAAGTGGCGCGATTTCATGACACATCGCATTCTCGCGACCAAAAAAGAAGTGAAAGAGGAGGAAGGAAAAAGTGTCGTGATATCACATGTTGAGCATGAAAGAAAAAGTGTCACGATATCGCGACATGGAAATAGTGTCACGATATCGCGACATGGAAACAGTGTCGTGATATCGTGACATGTCGCATTTTCATGACCAAATGAAAAGAGAAAGAGCAAGAAAGAAAAAGTGTCGCGATATCGCGACATGCAAGAAAGAGTGTCATGATATCGTGACATGGTGAGCAAGAAGGAAATAGTGTCACTTTTTGGTGATGTGTTGAATATGAATGAAAAAGTGTTGCGATTTCATGACATGTCAGATTTTCACATCCAAAAGAGAAGAGAAAGAGCATGAAGGAAAAAGTGTCATGATTTTGCGACATGTCGGTTTATCATGACCAAAAGAGAAGAGCAAGAGCAAGATGGAAAAAGAGTCACGATTTCGTGACATGTCATCCTGTCACGACCAAAAGAGAAGAGAAAGAGCAAGAAGGATAAGTGCCACAATTTTGCTACATGTCACATTATCGCGACGAAAAGAGAAGAGAAAGAGGAGGAAAGAAAAAGTGTCACGATTTTGCGACATGTTCAGAATGAAAGAAAGGGTGTAGCGATATCACGACATGTCACTTTTTCGTTACCAAAAGTGATAAGAAATAGGGAAAAAGTGTTGCGATATCGTGACATGTCATATTTTCGTGACCAAAAGAGAAGAGAAAGAGCAGGAAGGAAAAGTGTCACAATTTCATGACATGTCACTTTTTCATGACCAAAAGAGAAAAGAAAGATGAGGAAGGGAAAGTGTCGCTATATCGTGACATGTCGCAGTTTCGTGACCAAAAGAAAAGAGAAAGTGTTAGGAGGCGATAGTGTCGACTGCTTGTGTTCTAAGGTGTGTGTAATATTTTGTAAGGGTGTTGCTCTTTGTTGGTTGTGTGACCTCAGTAGGGGGCTAAGGATAGACTGTCCCTATTAAGATCATGTCCTGTTTTAGCATTGTGCTATTTTTGTAATAGGTTTTGGGTCAACCTGTAAAACCCGGTTGTAATGAATATGTACTTTAATTACCAAAAAAAAATTCTTTTGATAGAGTTTGACCTTGAATTCATCAGTTAGAAATCTACATTAATCCTCTTACAATTGAGCTACCTAATGATGTAGTCTTTGCATTATATAACTTGGAAGAGTCAAAATAATCTAAACACAAAGTTGATATCATGTTTTTCTTCAATGGTTATAGATGTGAACAAGGGGATAGTGCTAGAATAATGTTATTTACATCGTAAGGGACTCCCATTCCCCTATCATTAAATATTTATTTTCCATGCACCAACAATAATATTGAGTATAAATCTCTCTTGTCGGGGATACAAACAACTCTAGCGATGAAAATTAAGTACCTAAGCATCTTTAGTGATTCAAATATCATTATCAACCTACTAAAATAGAGTTACCAATGTAAAGACCCAGTCTTAAAAAAATATAAAATCCCTATGTACAAATTGCTTACAAAATTGGAATGGTATGACATTGAGGCAGTCCCTCATTTCAAAAACCATTTTGTGTACAATGGTTTCCTTAGGATTCCTAATTCTATAAAACCCTTTTTATAATGTCATAACCATCTATGCTAAATGCTCAAGCAATTCAAAATTTTACGAGAGGTTCTATAGAAGGGAAAACCATCCATCTAGTACAAGTAGAACCACATCAAGATTGGTTATCTTAAACAAGATTTCCTAAAACTTGTTAATCTTCCTTCTGAATTGTTGCATGCTTCCACACACACACATTTAATCAACAAATTAATAAACATATCTTGCTAGGAGACATACTATATCATTGAAGATATGGTGGTCTTCTTCTTTGTTGCTTAGATCCCCAAGAATCTACTTGGATCATTTCTCGAGCTCATGATGGTACTTGTGGTGGATACTTTAGTGGCATGGATATCGCAAAGTGCATCCTATAAATGAGATATTATTGGCCCACAAGTGTCAGCATCATGTTAATCTATCACATGTACCTTCGTAGGCTTTACAATCGATATATTCATTGTGGTCTTTATCACAATGGAGCTTGGATCTAATTGGAAAATAATCACTCCTATATTTGGGTCAATACACATTAATTCTAATGGCCACCAAATACTTCACAAAGTGGGTGGAAGCTATTCCCCTTACCACTATGACAATCTCACACATTACATATTTTATACTGCATAATAGCATATGTTATTTTAGTATTCCATCCAAAATCATCTCGAATAATGGGACGTCGTTTAAAAATAAGGATGTTCAAGATTTGTGCAACAAGTATCATATCCAATATAGCTTCTCAACTCCTTACTATCCATAGAGTAATGGTCAAGTTGAGGCATTGAACAAAATTATTATCGTCATGCTTAAGAAAAGGTTAATAATATTCACAAGGATTGGCACTTTCAACTACCTCTAGTACTTTAGGCTTATAGTAAAAGCATTAGAACACCAACTAGGGCAACTCCATTATTGTTATTATATGGTAATAAGGCCATCATGCCTTTGGATCTTGAAATTACCTCGTTGTATATCTCGTTACAAGAATTCATCGAAGATGATTTTGTGCAACATAATCACTTGGATATATTCACTCTTCTTGATGAATGATGCATTAATGCTCTTGATCATCTTCACATTTATCAATATCATATTAAATTAGCCTATGATACAAAGGTTCATCCTAAGGAATTTCAAGTTGGTGATCCTGTGCTAAAGGAGAACCAGTAGAATTCTAACATACATATCCATTTGCAAAAAAAATTCACTATAAATTTGTTATACCCATTCATCATAAAACAAAATATAGGGTTGAGCACTTATTGGTTAGCTACAATCAAGGGTTTTTAGGAGCCTGAACCACTTAAAATTCTCCACCTATGGGAAATTTATACATAAAAATAAAAATAAAAATAAAATTCATAAAAACACAAAAATATAAAACAAAATTGCATACAACCATCCACCACACTTTTCATTACACATAATTAATGCATTGCATATCACCATGTATCACATTTTACAGTTGATAATCATCATTCATTCATGAATGTTGCTAGTTGCATGATTAGTTACATTGCATTAGGTATTTTTTTCAATAGAGTTGCATTCATCTTGCATTGAACATTTTATGTAGCATCATGTTTGTACAAGGGTCACTTGTCTTGATGTATTATCTTTTATATTGGGCATACACCTCATTTCATCATTGAAATTTCCATGTTGTCTGCTCATATTTCTTTAGACTCCCCTTCAGTATTTGTTACAAGGTGTCTAATAGGGTCTTTCAGATATTTAACCATTCTTATTTTTTATTTTAGATTTCATTGCAAACCATATTGATGTATGGTGATAGAATCTTGCTTTGGTTGTACTTTATTTATCTCAAAATGCCAACACATTCACACAACATTAATTATGGTTTTGAATAAGTAAATATGATACTACAAAGTAAGTCTTGCCTCAAAAAGTAAAAAGTTTTCCTTGCTCTTCCTATCATGCACATGGTATAAAAATTCAAGAATTGACAAAAGGACAAGCTCATCCCCCCCAAATAACCCTTTATCCTCTATAAAATGAGCTAGTCCCAAAAAGTAATAAATCCCCTTGCTCCTCCACAAAACGAGCAAGTCCCCTCCTCCCCCAAAAAAATAACACAAAAATAGAAAAAAAACCCTTTGCTTGTCTACAAAATGAGCAAAAATTTCCCAAAAGAAAAATCCCCAAAAATCTCAAAGAAAAAGAGAAAAATATCTTGAATCCCTAGAATTCTTAGTTTTTGACAACCATGGGGTAATCTTCATTGAGGTTATAAACACCTGATTGGAAATGGAGTAGCCTTACATGTGGTGACACATTTGTCACATTAGAAACTTTATTTTATACATACCAATGTTAGCTTGTGGTTAAGCTAGCTTTTGATGGTTTGTATTCAAAGTAGTTAAGTCCAACCAAGTCCAAAGTCAGGGTAATGAACTCCACTATGCACACATATAGATATTGAATATCTTGGTCTTCCTAGTATATTTTTATCTTTTAGGTTCTTGCATGCTCAGTAAACAAATTTTGATTGATCAATTAGGGTGTTTGAGTCTCCTAAAAGTCTTGTTGTTCACTTGTGACCTCTCACTATTCACAATTCACTATCATCACATTTTTACATTACATATTTTTTCTTGCTTAGTTACCATTTGAGTGTATGCTCTTGATAAAATAATTTACATCTTGATTTATGACTCTTATACATTATGTAGTACCTACACTTAGTTTGTTATTGCATCACAAATTCATTCATTATATTCCATCATTTAAACATACATTCATATTAGGCATCATACAAAGTGTCCTAGGTCTTTAAATGCATCACATACATACCTAGTTATGTGCATACATCATAGCTCTATCATCTTATTCATCTAACATACATACATACATCATCATATATATGAATCTAGTCATAAAATTTATACTCATCTACCATGATATTACTGCATTCATTTCATTCATGCACATAAACAAAAATCATAACATAATAAGTGCAATAAAGGATCACCTTATATATATATATATATATATATTAGAGTACATCAAATACCCATAGGCTACAATGTAGTGGGTCCTTAGAGCTCACATCCAAAAAATAAGCTAACCCATAGGGGCCATCCTTAGTCTATCCTTGCTCCACCAATCTCACCGCTACCCTTAGCCTTGAATCTAAGTATACTTGGATTTGCTAGCTGTTGACATTTGAGAGGTTCTCGACACTACAAAATCAAGAACAAGTGGGGCTACTAATCACTCTCTTGAATCCTTTCTCTACTAACTCTATGAAAACTAATAAGAATATGATCACACTAGTATCATGATATCATGTAGCAACAAAGTTTTCTCCATTAGCCTCACATAATCCCTCTACTTCTCCAACTGCATCATCATAGTACTTGACCCCTGGCTACTTGTAGGACTTTATGATATTGTAGATCTTAGTGAATCATGCTCAATATTTAGTGCATCTCAATATACTTGAGACTATCTATATCCTCTTGTAAGCTAAGTACCTAGGAATTTGGATGTCCCTCTCCTCCTCCTAGCTCTACCATCACTACCTATCCACCATCCAATGACTTTTATTGGTGGCATGTGTTGTGTCCACCGTTGTCCACTACCCCTATAGGATGTGAACCTACTTTCTCAAGGTAGTAATATACTCCTATGGATCCTCCTCATCCACCCCATCACCCTCATCACTCCTCATAGGTATATTTGCACCCTTAATTTCTCCCTATGATGAACCCCTCACATCTATATCCACTCTACAATGCTCTCATTATTGTGTGTATCCTCTGTTGCACTAGCCTCTACCTCCTCTCCAACCACAATCCCTCCCTAAAACTATTGGGCTATCCACCAAGTGTCATATTCTGGTGTTGTCTCAAGATCCTTTATGTTGATATTTATCAAGGCCTCATCTACCTCATTACTTAGAGGCTCATATCGTAGCCATGCTAGTTGTGTCTTGTTGCTCCTTTGCTTGTATACCACTAGGTCATCAAGAACATATCACCTCACCCTAATTTGGAAGGTCACACATGAGTACTGAAAGTACTCATGATCAATTCCATGTTGGCTTGTCAATCATCTACCATGATGTACTCACCTTAGATTATTGACCTCCTCATCCCAGGTTGGTCCTCCCTACCATGAGCTCCATATAACATTTCTTGGCTACAGTGCCACCCATGTGTCTACATAATACTAAAAAATACCTTGAAATGGATGAATCTTTCCCCAATATCGATCATGGTCCCACCTCATATCATAGGGGATATCTATGTCCCTTATATCTCTATCATGGCAATCCAACAGGCATGTCCATCTGAAAGTGCTCCCATCCCTATATCTATAGGAGGAAGTTGCATCCCAAGCCCAACTGACTACACTATTGAATATTGTATGATATAATATTTGATGCCCAAGTTTAAATCTTGTCATGGTGTAATATTAGTGAGGCTATAGATCTAGGGTCAAGTTCAAACTAAATTCAAGCCTCACATTTTCTTTTTTTAAAAAGCAAGCGTTGCAAGTGTGATAAAAAAGTAAGTGGAGAAGGAAGCAAAGTGTGATATTGGATCTAATTCCACTTCTTATTCTATATCTTGGGGATAATTCAAAAACTTAAATATTTTTGTGAAGAAAATATAAGTAACATGGTAGGAAAATCATTTTTGGAAGTCCTCACTAGAAGTAAGGATGCCACTATTAGAAGTATAGTTTCCTTAGTTAGGGATACGAGGAAGAATAAATCTATGTCAAACCCTATCTATATGGTGGATATTACACTAGAAGTGATAATCAAGGATGAGATGATTTAGAATGATATAATGGTTCTTAAAAGCATAGGGTTTATAAGTTCCATATATAATAGCCAAGTTTTCCAAAGATTTAAAACTAGATCGAGTGGAAGTGTGGATTGAATTCAAACTACCCCATGATTTCTCTTTTGAAAGTATTTTGTTCTCATCATCTTCTATAGTTTAGAAATTAGGGTTAAATTAACACAAAGTACAATTTTTTTTATGGATACAAAAACTATGAAAAGCCTAGTAATATAAATTAGATTTTTTGTATCAATGAGGATGTTTTCAATAATATTAACAATGGTCTAGGGGATTTCATCTAGGATGTACCAAATAATAAGGAGAAAAGACATGGTGTATACACTCCCATATGTGTTGCCATGGTATTTCAAAATATTTACCACAATACATTAGGATTAAATCCAATTTAAGAGAATCATATCAACAAGTGGATTATAAAACATTTTATTTTAATGTCACAAATATTATGAGAATTGACACATGGAAAGAGATTACAAATTAGAAATAATAGATAAAAAGAAAGGAAATTTTGAGCATGACAAACTTCAATATGAAGCAAGGATATCATAGCATAGCATAATTTGGGTTAAATCAATGATTTTCAACTCCCAAGAAAGTGGTAAAAAATACCTCTCTACATAATCAAATGGTGAAGGCCATTATAGTTTACTCAAATCAACCATTAGAAAAATTGACACAAGGAATGAGAAAGCACAATGCACAAAGTTAAATTAAGGAGTTAAATATATAAAGTAAGATAGAGATATTAGTTTTATAGCATATGAAGTAAAAGAGGTCAAGGGTAATCCAAGTAAATCATATTTATTTTTCTTAAGTAGTATAAAATCTTCTTCATACAAAAAAAGTAAAAGTAGTATAGAGTTCATTTGTTTCACTTTAGGATTTTAGGATTAGCATAGTAAAGAAATGTATATGAAGGATATCCTTAGAAATTTAGTGTTTTCAAATGTAGAATAAGAAAGTAATTTCTATGGAGTATTATCCTTGTACTTTAGGTTTTTTGTGGAAATGTAAATAAAAAAGTGTTTATGAGGCTATTCCTTCCATTTTAGATTCTCTAGGGCATCATAAAAATTTAGAATATAAGTCCCATTATGAACAATATAGAAAAATAAAATATACTGATGAATATAAAAGTGTTTGTGGGAATTTAGAAAGTAAGAAATGTCATCGAATAAAGAACAAATATAAAAGGAAATTTGAAGGGATAATTGTTAGCTTTTGATGTTGTATATTTAATGAAATAACTACCATGAGGTATAAAATGAGCATTCAATATTAAATATATGAAAAATACAATATACTAAGCATGTAAATATCATGAGAAACTTTCACAACTACTCATAAATGATTCATTAATAAAATCTCACAAAAATAGTATATTTCTATAAAATTGAGGTCTCAACCTCTCCATATTTCATACATACTCTACATTGTATTTATCATATCATCTACTGCAACTCTACCTTGAGCACACCAAAATTATTTCTCCCTCTCTCTCTCTCTCTCTCAAATATACCCATATAAAAGCATATATATAATGAGAGGTGAATCTTGATCTTCCATCTTCCTATGACTCTTCACCTTCCTATTTATGGACTTATGTACACATTTACATCATCAAGTACTCTACACATTCTAACACGTATGCATTTATTACATTACATTAAGTAAATTCTCATACTCTAATATAATGCACACTCCTAATATAAATATGTACCCATGATGGTATATTAGCATGTACCAAATAATGTAATATATCCCAACACCCTCTATATTACATTATTTGGGTATTGAAGACTTTAGTCTTCAACATGGTCATCATCATGGTTTTGGAAATTGAGCTCTTATTTTATGCTTTCTTCATTGTACTCTCTATATGTATCCTGATCAAGTAAATAACTAGTATCTTCATCTTGTTCCTTTAGTTCACTTTGATCTATATTCAGCTTGAAATTATTTTCTTTCATATTGATGTTTTATTTTATATCATGCTTCCTCTTAATTCTTCTTCTTCTTCCTTATTTTGTAATTTTAATAGTGATATATCTTCTTCATGGTGATTTAGTATATCATCACAATAGTATTGGCCATGATTCAGTATTTCATTGCTAGTATGTTCATTTTATTTCATGTTTTGAAAGAATTCAAAAACAATTAATGATAGATATATCATCAAATATTATTATTATGTAAATATAACTATGTTTTGAGTATTCCACCAAGCTTTTAAAAGTACTTCATGATATGTTTAACTAATGTCATAAAATTTCCTTCTTTTGCTTCCTTAAGAAAAAATAGAATCTTTACTAGTAGACAAATATTTGTATCCATCAAAAGTATATATTAAGTTTTGTGAATAAAATTTTAATTCATGAAATAGTTCTTCATTATTGAATGCATTCCTAACTATTTCATCCATGCTTCTTCTAATTTAATCTTTGAAGTGTAATTCCTTATAGCTCCCTAGTATTATGTATTGAGAATAGTTTTGATAGAATATTTTATCTTTCAAAGCCTTTGAAGTTGTCTACCTTATGACTCCCTAGTTTAGATATCAAACTCAATGAACTCTTTTCAATTCTCAAATTTGTAGGATACCCCAAAAATTCTAATGTTCAATCAATGGTTTTGACAAGGGTTTAATTTTTTAAATCTCTAGGTAGAATTCCTTTTAACTCCCAAGTATTTTGAGTATAAGATCAAATTTGATATAATATTTCCAATTTTCAAGTTTTGTGGAATACCTTGTATCTCCCAAGTGTTTTGAAAAAGGCTTTGATAAAATGCTTTCTAAGATTTTATTTGAGTTGAATTACTTTTGTCTCCTTGATGTTCAACTTCTATTATTCACCTTATTTCTCCATATTAATGAATAGAAAGTGTACGATCCTAAAAGGCATACACCTAATCTAGTAACAATTGAAAATAACACAAAGCACATACATAAATTGATAAAATTAAAATAACCAAAGGAAAGGTGTTTTCTATTAAAATTTAATCAATTCATGGCTACAAATTTATCCCTCTTAGGGATACCCAATGTGATACGATGCTACAATCATAAGAAATCCCTCGCAAGGATAGATGTAATCCGTAGGCCTTTCAGAATGTAACGAACTACTTCAGGTTAATGATGACCTTCTTCTCTATTTGGAAAAGGTATTTTTTGCCTTGAATGTATTGATGATGGAGTCCTAAAAATCTTGCATTCAAGAAACAACAAGAAACAATTAAAAGCAAAGGATACCTCTCTCAAGAGGATTTTAGAGGAATCTTGCATAAAACATGTCATGAAATCAAGAAAGCTTGTAAATCTATCAATCTATGTAAGAAATGGTGAAATTGTCACTAAACATGATAAAGACACAAATATCTAGCTATGAATTAATCTAATTAGCCATTAAAAATATTGAATACATAGAAATAACAAGGAAACTAGTTTAA
Organism: Wollemia nobilis; assembly: GCA_028583015.1. Taxonomy (NCBI): domain Eukaryota; kingdom Viridiplantae; phylum Streptophyta; class Pinopsida; order Araucariales; family Araucariaceae; genus Wollemia; species Wollemia nobilis. Next base: position 3,949,075 of record JAQPPZ010003177.1, read on the forward strand.
TTGCTTAATGTTAATAAATGAAGGAAATCTATCCTAAATCTCTAATTCAACTGTACAATTGTCTCTAAACATGTAAATCTAACTAAGATCTATCTAAACAAATGCAAAGAAAGATAAATCTACAACTAAACAAGGGAAATTAAGGATCAAACCCTAGCCATGTGTCTTAGGCACAACGAGCATTGTTAGTCGTGGTTGAGCTAAAAATGACTTTGCTCTCAAAATTTGGGGTTGGATCTCTAATTCTCCTCATTTAATTGATGATCAAGGGTCACCTCAATGTCCTCTAATGGACTGGTGGTGTGAATTATCTGAATCATTGATAGAATTGGATTAGTTATGTTTCTTGATTCTCCTAGACCTCTAGGACCTTCATGGCTTCGAATGCATTCATGGTATCTAATGGGGTAGAAAAATTATTCCTCTCAAAGGTGGCAAGTGAGTCCACAATTTGATAGGGATTTGCTATGTTTCAACTCAAGATCCTTATAGTCTTATCCCCAATTTGGAGGAGGATCTTATAGCACTTGAGAAGGCCTTGCCTTGGCTTCATGGAGAAGACAAGATCAAGAACCTACAGTTGGAGCAGTTGGAGGGAAATTTCTAGAGGCTTCCCCACCCAAAATCCATTTGGATTCATCACCCATGCTGTTATAACCAATTCTAGATCCAAAATTGCTTTGATGATAGTCATGGATCTGAGGTGCAACTAGATCTATGAGCTACGGATCTCAGTTGTGGCTAAGTCTGAGCTAAGCAACTCTACCCAATTTGAGTGGTGAAAACCACTGCTTCACCTTGGAGCTATCCAAGATAATTTATATGGTCTGTTAGCATATTCCATATTATTAGTCACCTTGACATGATGTATTTTAGGTGTCCACAGATGCCCCTTTTGGGATGCATTGTGAGATAATAGAACTTTTAAAATGATGTCATAGGTTAAATAATGATCATTAGTCAGATCAACAATAGATACCCAAGTTCTATAAAAGAACATGCATCCTAGAATTATTGCTTCAAACTGAGGGAAGGCTTAAATTTGTAAAGCTTTGGCAAGCTCCAATGATGATCGGGTAGCTTCAGTGCTACTATAGGCTTCTGCACTATATAGATCTCAAAGGAGGAGATCTACTAACTTAACTATCATAGTTGCTTTTTGCCCAAAAAAAGGGTAAGCTTATGATAGTCGTTGCCAATGATTCATAATATGAACATAATTTTGACAATATCAAGGGATCTACAATCAAGGGATCTTTTTTTGATTTTGATTATGATAATTGATATAATGAATACCCAATAAAGTGATGAGTCGATGAGAGTAGAACAATTAAATGAAGCAATGAGTCGCTTGACCACTATGAATGACTTGCACAATGTAAGGTTTAGCACTTTGATTACTTGGCAAGGCTTAATTCAGCCATGATTGCAACTGTTAATAGTAATTGTATATCTCTATCCCATGGAGCGGTCCATCCACGAAGGTCTTATTAGGGAATCAATATGATAAGAATTCTAATTAGGCATGTGTTGAATCATATTGGTTGATTATTTGTTGAAAGATGTCAAAGAAGAATTGAGATGAACAATTCATTCTTGTGGAGTAGTCTGATCATCGAGGCCTTCTTAGAGATAAAGGTGAAGCATATCAATTCTATGATGACTATTTTTTTGTAAATGGCCTTATGGTAATTTACTCATCTTTTTGGATTGCATGGATCACAAGTCACTGCAATCGCCAAGTGTATAGGGTAAATAGTTGGATATGAGGTGCATTTGCAATTTTGATTAAACTAAATGTTTTGTTATTTTGAAAATTTTGAGGGTTTTGGCCCATTAGATATTTTTTATTTTTCACTTTGAAACTCCTCATGGTGAAATTTTTAGGGTATCTATGTCCAGATGCTAGCCATGTGTGCCATAGGTAGCTAGAAATTACAATTTTCTTAGCCACGACTCTGGCTCGTGGTTGAAAAAACCTAGTTTTACACCCATGGGTGCCAAGTGCGGTTGGGGGAAATTTGGAAAATATAAAAGAAAATCTATCATTTTTGAACCATTATTTTCAAATTGCCCAACTGTACACCTGAGAGCTCTAAGAGGAGAAAGTGACATTTTGATTTGGAACGCTGTCGAAATACATACTTACTCTATCCAACATGGCTGACCCGATGGAGGGATCTTCCAGTGGCAGAGCCACACTGCAACTCTCACATTTGATTTAGTGACTTAAATTTGAACCTCGCTAATTAATGATTTAAATGAACTACACTAAACTAGCGATAAAGAACCTCACCATAGTTTAGAGTTAGCAATTTAAAAATGAACCTCATTAAGTAATGGGTTAATTGAACCAAATTAAATTACTAGTAATGAACCTCACCCTAGCTTAGGATTAGTCGAGGTTAGTTTTAGAAGGGGTGGGTTTAATTTTTATTTATTTTTCTCTCTTTTTTTTTTTTTGGGTGGGATGTGACCCTAAAAATATCATAGGCCTTAGCTGCAGGTGGCAGTCGTGGTTCCCAATTGGTAAATTAGGGACCGCAGTTGTCATCTATGGCTAGGTTCAAATTCCAGTGGTCATAAATTTGACCATTGGTGCTAGTCATGGATCCCAGCCGCGGTGAGGCAACCATAGGAAAAATTTTCAATTTTTTTTATTTTTTACTGGTTTTATTGATTTTTTAAATTTTTTTTGAAATGCAATATTGATTGTTGAAATGTATTGCATGTATTTATGATTACTTTTATCTCTTTTGAAGATTTTTTTATTTTTTAGGTTCATTTTTTGATGTTTTTGGTTGATTTTATGTTTATTATTATGTGCTCTTCTAGCTGACTTCTTGAGCAAAAGAATCTAATCTCTATCAAGATATCCTTTGAGAGATCAGTGATGTCAATCAATATTGGTTTGCCACTATTAGGCTCAACTATGTCATTCACCTCTTGACTATCAGGCGTGATCAGGCCTACTTGACTGCTTTGGCCCATCACTAGGATGCATGGACCAACACTTTTCATCTACTGATTAGAGAGATCATGATCACTTTAGAGGATGTCTACCACATCTTTTGCATCCCCATTGATGGCAAGGCTATCATATATTCACCTACTATGGTGAATACTATAGTCTTCCTATGGATCTTCGGTTATTGGAGTGATGCAGCACTCAGGGACATTGACCATGGGGGTGTGCCCATAGAGCATTGGTATAGGGTATGCATCTTCTCAAAGAGACATGCCATCTTGATGTTTGCATGCATCCACACCCTCCTTATAGATACATCAGGAGTGAGGCTCCCCAAGAATCTCCTCTCTAGGATGCAAGATCTCCTTGGGAGCACTATAGAGGAGCCAATAATTTTATCATGGGGTAGCACCCTCCTAGCCCAACTCTATGATGAGCTATATAATATTACATAGCAAGGCTACATTGGAGTCACTTGCAGCATAATATTGTATATATGGGTGTGGTAGTATTTACCGTTGATCATCTAGAGGGACTTCCATGTCAGATTGATGCCATAGCAGAGGCTTCACAGTGTTATGCTACGTGCTGGCCCAAAGAGGCTAAGGGATTTTAGAGGACTCGAGAAAGAGATCTAGAGTACTACATTGATAGGATCTCACAATTGTAGCCTGGATAGGTACTATAGAGGGCTTACATGGATTGCCTTGCATGGCCAAATGTGGATATATATTTAAGATGTACCAAACAAGACAGGTGGTTGATCGAGCGTAAGGCCAACATGCATGAGTTTTTCCACTTCTTGTGCATATTGAGGCAGTTTGGTATCTACCAAGACATTCCACTAGTACCTACTATCTACCATCATCTAAATCTAGAGAGATATTTACCATGGCTGCATGTCACCCCCTTGGGTGATGAGGATGATGACTGACAGGACTCTAGGCTAGCAGATGCAAGGACTACTATCGATTATGATGCCTAGTGGGATTTATTGATTTGGCGAGGTGGCGGCCCACTTGGCTAGGATGAAGATGGATTTGTAAGAGCAGAGGAATATGAGGTGCACCTAGAGGGAGTATATCTTCATGGGCATATGATTTTCTAGTGGACCAAGGGTGGATGGGGAGAGGGTGCAGCTACAGAGGATGTGCCCCAGGTTGAGGAGGAGGAGGAGTATGATGATGAGGCTACATAGCTTTAGGTTCAGGTAGACAACCTATAGAGATAGGTGGGGACTTTACAGATGTAGATCCTACATAGGGATACCACCGTGGCTACTCTACAAGAATAGTTGAGTGTTGCATTGGGTCAGTTGATGTAGGGATAGAATTAGTGGTGGGGTTATGAGGAGGAGAGGATAGCTCTCCAGGCATAGATCACCACCATAGATATAGAGATAGAAAATATCACTAGATAGCATGATCTTCTCTAGGATAAACTAGATGCTATCAGTACAAAGCAATAATTACTCAGGGAAGCAAAGGAATATCCCTCAAATTTACAGGTTGCCCCTACCATTCTAGTTGTACCAGTACTAGAATATTTGAATCTAGGTATGGAGATCCATAGATTGCATGCCCTCATCCAAGAGGGTAATGCGTAGTAGTCAGCAGATGCAATTTACATCTCTCTCATGGTAGGAGAGATAAAACTACTAGGTGATGAGGTTCCAAAGTGACCCACAACTACAAAGTATCAGTGCACCCAGATACAGAAGATAGGGCAATCCTTAGCTTGGTCCAGCCATAGGACACATCAGACAGAGAGATCCTCATGTACCAGCTCTAGATGGAATCACAAGGAGGGCAAAACTGGTGGAGGATCCTCATAAATAGGAGGTACAAGACCTGCTTAGTACAGATATTGAAAGATATTATTGTACTATTTTTTAGTGTAATACCGAGGACCTACATAGTTGTAGCCTACGAGCATTTTGGTGTTGGCAATTTTGAGTACTTTGGGTACATTGAATTTGCTCAAGTGAATAAGTTGTCATTGATGTCAAGAAGTTGTTGAAGGAATTTGATTTGATGTAAAATAATTTGTTTTGATGAAGGTTCGGCATGACAGGTTCGAAAGAAAGTAAGTTGGAAAAATGTCGCGATATCGCGACATGTCGCATTTTCGCGACTTGAGCAGGCGAGAGAAAGCTTTTTAGAAAAGTGTCACGATATCGCGACATGTCGCAGTTTCATGACTCAAAGAGGAGAGAGAATGTTCGGAGTCAGAAATGTCATGATTTCATGACATAATGCAAGGAAGGTTGTACGGACGAAAAAGTGTCACGATTTCGTGACATAATGCAGAAGAGAGAGTCCGCAGTATGAACTATCATGATTTCGTGACAAGTTCGAAGAGAGAGAAAGTAACTCGAAAAGTGTCACAATTTCGTGACATGCTATAGAGGTCGAAGTAAGAACCGTCATGATTTCATGACATGCTTTAGAACTCAAAGTGAGAACTATCACAATTTCATGACATGCAGTAAAGGGAAGAGTCTAAAATGAGAAGCATCATGATTTCACGACAGGTTACAGAGAAGTCATACGAAAGCTGAAAGCGTCACGATTTCACAACAGGCTACAAAGAAAACGTACGAAAGCTAGAAGTGTCATGATTTCGTGACAATTCCAAGGAGGAAGAGCTCAAAGGCGAAAGCGTCATGATTTTGTGACATGTTCCATTTTTGCTAGTGCAAGCAGTCAAGAGTGCAAGGAAGAGAAAGTGTCATGATTTCGCGATAGTTTGAGATGGCAGCGTTCGGTTGGAGAAAGTGTCACGATTTCATGACAGAAATAGACTGCAGGTCTTCTATAGGAGAAGTGTCATGATTTCATGACAAAAGCAGAGAGGAAGGCTATGAAGACAGAAGTGTCGCGATATCACGACAAGAGCTTAGTTGAAGTCGACAAAGGCTAGAATGTCGTGATATCGTGACAAAAGCCAAAAGATAGTATATGGTTGCAAAAGTGTCATGATATCGCGACATGTTGTAGTTTCACGGCAGAAGCTACAGAAGAGTTGCAGAGGCAGTGAAGCCGACAAAGTTAAATTTGGGCCGACAAAAATTAGGGTTTGCAGCCGACGTAGTTTAGGGTTGTGTAGTCGACTAAGATCAAGGTTTTGATCTTGAAAGTGTTAGTATAAAAGGAGGATTGTTTTGAAGAGTTAAGTGGGAATTGTGAGATAGTCGAATGTGCGTCGAAGTGTGCGAGATGCAGCCGAAAGAGCGCAAGAGTGTAGAAGTGGCGCGATGATGTCGAAGCATGCAGAGTGAGCGCAACAGGCAAAGACGAACGAGGACATTTGTACTAGACCGAAGGACTGTGTTTAGTGCAAATTCGAGGACCAGCTTTGGAGGTGATAGAGTTGAGGACAGAGGTCTCCAGCCAGAGCAGGGAGGACATGTGTCTTCTATGGATAGAGTTCCATTTGCTAAGGGCAGCGGAGGTAGAGGTTTTCTAGAGGATCACCAACCAGAGCAGAGCTAGGGGATCGGTGTCTCCTGTGGGTTGGTGCCCACGAACTCGAGTTTAGGGGATTGGTGTCTCCTTTGGGTTGGTGCCCATAAAATTTGTAATCGGGAAAGGTATTCCCAAAAATTGATTGATAAAATTTAGTGAAATATTTTATCCGTGGATGTAGCCCAACCATTCTGGGTGAACCACGTTAAAATGGGTCTTCAATGTGTGATGCTTTCTGTCTTGATTAATGTTGTGTTGATGCCTCTGTTATTTAAAGTTAAAATTGTTAATTGGTTATGTCTTATATTGTTCACCCCCCTCTCAGTATAAGCTTGTGTTCTTCAATTGGTATTAGAGTGGGTTTCTCCAAAAAAATCCTAACAGCTTGGAGAAGGATCTATCATAGGAACATACAGATTCAAAAAGAGATGAAGAGGTTGGGTTCGATCTCAAAGGTGAATTCTTCTTGGCTTTAAAAAGGCTTGAGAAATTCAGGGAAGAAAATTTTGTTCTCAAGCATCAATTTCAGGAAGAAGAGATTGCAAGATCAAGATTGTCTCAAAGAGTTATAGACTTCAAAATTCTAGCTGAAGAAGGAAAGAAGGTTGAACAGGTTCGAACAGAGGCTTTAAAAGGAAAGGAAACTGATTGCGAGAAACTAGAAGAAGAGGTTATGTCTCTTAGAGTGAAGTTGGAAAAATTGGCTCTCAGACAGAATACTCCGTATGACAAGCAAAAGAAGGATGGTATCACTATTCATGAAATAGGGTCTTCGAGCAAGACCAATCTTCATCCTGAAGAGCGGTGGATTCCAGTTGGTCACAAGAAGAACAATCATCCAAGGCATCAAAACAGGTTACATAATACTTTCCATGGCTATTGTTTTTCCTGCAAGAATTTTGGTCACAAAGCTATGCATTGCAAAAAATCCTTGAATAGCCATAGTAAGGAAAATGTTAACTCTTTTGCACCTCTTATGAATAAAAATTTCATGTGTTTCAAGTGCAAGAATTTTGGGCATACAACAAGGATGTGCGGTTTGGATAGATCTAGCCTTGAGTTCACTAAAAAGAAAAATGAGATCAAATCTAAGTCAATGATAGTTCAAACTGCTTTTCATGCTCAAGACAAAGTAGAAAAATGGTATCTTGATAGTGGTTGTTCAAAACATATGACTGGTGAAAAGGAAAAAATTTTGGTCTTAAAACAAACAAACCGAGGAACAGTTAGTTTTGGAGATAATAGGTCAGCTAAAATCTGTGGTAAAGGGACTCTTAGTTTGGATGGGAAATCCAAAACAGAAAATGTGCTTTATGTAGAAGGCCTAAGACATAATCTTCTAAGTGTGAGTCAACTTTGTGATCAAGGGCACATAGTATCTTTCTTTTCAGATAGATGTGAGATAAGTAAAGAAAAAAATGGAAAACTCATTGCGAGTGCTACAAGGACTCCAAACAATCTTTACATGCTTGAGTGAGATAAAAAGGGAAAAGTGTTTTCTAACTCAAGAATATGAGAGTTGGCTATGGCATAAAATATTGGGGCATTTGAGCTTTGATAATCTTGTCAATATTAGTAACAAGGAAGCTGTTAGAGACTTGCCCAAAATAAAAAGGCCCCATAATATCATTTGCGGTCCCTGTCAACATGGAAAACAGAACAGAACCAATTTCAAATCAAAAGGGTATACTTCTTCAAAACCATTGGATCTTATTCATACTGATTTATGTGGCCCCACTTCATGTTGTTTATAGATGATTATTCTAGAATGACGTGGGTTACTTTTCTCAAAGAAAAATCTGAAGCTTTTGAAAAATTTAAAGCTTTCAAAGAAATGATTGAAAATGAGACTGACAAGAGAATCAAATGCTTAAGATCAGATAGAGGAGGAGAGTTCACTTCAAATGAATTTGTGGAATACTGTGAGCAACAAGGAATCAAAAGAGAATATTCAACAACAAGAACTCCTCAACAAAATGGAGTAGTTGAAAGGAAAAACAGAACTATTGAAAATATGGCTAGAGCTATGTTAAATGAGTCAAAAATTTCAGATGGCTTTTGGAAAGAGGCAGTCAGTACAGCAATCTACATTATCACCAGGGCCCAACTTAGAGTCAATCATCATAAAACTCCTTATGAGTTATGGAAAGGGAGACCAGCTACAGTAAAATACTTCAAAGTGTTTGGGAGTAAGTGCTTCATCAGAAGGGAAGATCAGAATTTGGGTAAGTTTGATCCTAGATGTGATGAGGGAATCTTTCTTGGATATTCCAAAAGAAGCAAGGCCTACAGATGCTTCAACAAAAGAATGCATACAGTCATAGAGAGCATAAATGTAACAGTTGATGAAAAGACAGGGATAAGAGAACCAGTCAAGGAACTCAGTGATGAAATTTGTCAAGAAGAATTCAGAGAAGTTTCAGATGAAGAAGAGGAAAGACAGCAACTGCTTCCCAAAACTCCTTCACGATATGTTCAGAAACATCATCCCAAAGATTTGATCATTGGTGATCCAAACAACAAGCAAACAAGAAGAAGAGTCATTCCTTCACACGATTCTACAAATGTTTCTTTATTATCTCAGATTGAGCCAAAATATTTCAGTGAAGCATGTGCAGATAAATTTTGGGTAAAAGCGATGGATGAAGAGCTAAATCAAATAGAGAAAAGTGAAACTTGGGATTTGGTTCCAAGACCTAAGGACAAGAATGTCATTGGCACAAAATGGATATTCAGAAATAAACTCAATGAGGATGGAAAGATTGTCAGAAACAAAGCTAGGTTAGTCTGCAAAGGTTATGCTCAAGTAGAAGGTGTTGATTTCGAAGAGACGTTCGCTCTTGTTGCTCGTCTTGAAGCTATCTAGAATGTTTTTGGCCCTTTCAAGCTTCAAATCATTCAAGGTATATCAAATGGATGTAAAGTCAGCTTTTCTAAATGGGGTGTTGGTAGAAGAAGTCTACATAGAACAGCCAGAAGGAGTGTCTCTCACAGAATAGTCAGACTATGTGTGTAAACTGAAAAAGGCTTTATATGGGTTAAAGCAAGCACCAAGGGCGTGGTACTCAAGACTTGATAGTTATCTTCATGAGCAAGGCTTCAGGAAAGGCGTGGCAGATAGCAATCTGTATATTAAGAATGAAGGTGATGATATGTTGATTATGGTTGTCTATGTTGATGATATTATTTTTGGGGGGAATAATACTCAGATGTGCAAAGTTTTTGCTAACACCATGCAGAAGGAATTTGAGATGTCTATGATTGGAGAGCTGTCATTCTTTTTAGGTCTTCAGATTGCTCAATCAAAAGACGGTGTATTTCTCTCTCAAGGAAAGTATATCAAAGAAATGTTGAAGAAATTTGGGATGATGGACAACAAACCAGTATGTACTCCAATGATTACAGGGTGCAAGATGAGTAAAGATGATGAATCTCCAACGGCAGATCAGAGATTGTACGAGATCAATGATTGGCAGTTTATTATATGTTACGGCTACCGGACCGGATATCATGCGAGCGAGTTGGGTTAGTAGCAAGATTTTAGGCAGCTCCAAAAGATTCTCATGTTACAGTAGTTAAGAGGATATTCAGATATCTGAAGGGCACTATGGATTTTGGGCTTTGGTATCCCAAAGGTGATGATTTCACCCTCATGGCCTATTCAGATGCAGATTGGGCAGGCAATACTGATGACAGGAAGAGCACTAGTGGTGGAGCATTCTTTCTAGGAAAGAGTTTGGTTTCTTGGCTAAGTAAGAAACAACCTTCAGTTTCCTTATCTACAGCAGAGGCTGAATACATAGCAGCAGTGGCTGGGTGTACACAAGTTTTATGGATGAAAACCACCTTGGAGGATTTCAAAGTCAAGCATGAACAACCCATCTCCATATTTTGCGATAATACGAGTGCCATAAGTATTTCCAAAAATCCGGTAATGCACTCAAGGACAAAGCATATTTCCATCAAGTATCACTTTCTAAGGGAGAAAGTGCAAGACAAGCGGGTCAAGCTAGAGTATGTGCCTACTAAAGAGCAGATTGCAGATATCTTCACCAAACCTCTTCCAAGAGATACGTTTGAGTATCTAAGGGAGAAATTGGGAGTTGTACTCCCACCCTAGAATTAATCACCTCATCAGGAGGTGGGGGAGGGACCAAGCTAAGAGGCTCATTCTTAGTCCCGAGCCCCAAAGGTGACCCTTTGCCATTGATGACAAAGGGGGAGAGATATGAGTAAGAGGGAGAGCTTCAAGTCAAGGGGAGAAAAAATTCAAAGGCAGTTTCTCAGTTGTTAACATAGTTGGTTTCAGTTTTGGCTCTTGAGACGTGTTTTCAGTAAAGGTTTGCCATCAATGACAAAGGGGGAGATTGTTGGCAATTTTGGGTACTTTGGGTACATTGAATTTGCTCAAGTGAATAAGTTGTCATTGATGTCAAGAAGCTGTTGAAGGAATTTGATTTGATGTAAAATAATTTGTTTTGATGAAGGTTCGGCATGACAGGTTCAAAAGAAAGTAAGTTGGAAAAATGTCGCGATATCGTGACATGTCGCATTTTCATGACTTGAGCAGGAGAGAGAAAGCTTTTTAGAAAAGTGTCGCGATATCGTGACATGTCACAGTTTCGCGACTCAAAGAGGAGAGAGAATGTTCGGAGTCAGGAATGTCACGATTTCATGACATAATGCAAGGAAGGTTGTACGGACGAAAAAGTGTCATGATTTCGTGACATAATGCAGAAGAGAGAGTCCACAGTATGAACTATCATGATTTCATGATAGGTTCAAAGAGAGAGAAAGTAAATCGAAAAGTGTTGCGATTTCGTGACATGCTACAGAGGTCAAAGTAAGAACCGTCACGATTTTGTGACATGCTTCAAAACTCAAAGTGAGAACTGTCACGATTTCACGACATGCAGTAAAGGGAAGAGTCTGAAATGAGAAGCATCATGATTTCATGAGTTCTAACTCACAATTTCATGACAGCTACAAAGAAAACGTACGAAAGCTAGAAGTGTCACGATTTCATGACAATTCCAAGGAGGAAGAGCTCAAGGGCGAAAGCGTCACGATTTCGTGACATGTTCCATTTTCGCTAGTGCAAGCAGTCAAGAGTGCAAGGAAGAGAAAGTGTCACGATTTCATGATAGTTTGAGATGGCAACGTTCGGTTGGAGAAAGTGTCACGATTTCACGATAGAAACAGACTGCAGGTCTTCTATAGGAGAAGTGTCACGATTTCGTGACAAAAGCAGAGAGGAAGGCTATGAAGACAGAAGTGTCGCGATATCGCGACAAGAGCTTAGTTGAAGTCGACAAAGGCTAGAATGTCGCGATATCGTGACAAAAGCCAAAAGACAGTATACGGTTGCAAAAGTGTCACGATATCGCGACATGTTGTAGTTTCATGGAAGAAGCTACAGAAGAGTTGTAGAGGCAATGAAGTCGACAAAGTTAAATTTGGGCCGACAAAAATTAGGGTTTGCAGCCGACATAGTTTAGGGTTGTGCAGCCGACTAAGATCAAGGTTTTGATCTTGAAAGTGTTAGTATAAAAGGAGGATTGTTTTGAAGAGTTAAGTGCGAATTGTGAGACAGTCGAATGTGCGTCGAAGTGTGCGAGATGCAGCCGAAAGAGCGCAAGAGTGCAGAAGTGGCACGATGATGTCGAAGCGTGCAGAGTGAGCGCAACAGGCAAAGACGAACGAGGACATTTGTACTAGACCGAAGGACTGTGTTTAGTGCAAATTCGAGGACCAGCTTTGGAGGTGATAGAGTTGAGGACAGAGGTCTCCAGCCAGAGCAGGGAGGACAGGTGTCTTCTATGGATAGAGTTCCATTTGCTAAGGGCAGCGGAGGCAGAGGTTTTCTAGAGGATCACCGACGAGAGTAGAGCTAGGGGATCGGTGTCTCCTGTGGGTTGGTGCCCACGAACTCGAGTTTAGGGGATTGGTGTCTCCTTTGGGTTGGTGCCCATAAAATTTGTAATCGGGAAAGGTATTCCCAAAAATTGATTGATAAAATTTAGTGAAAGATTTTATCCGTGGATGTAGCCCAACCATTCTGGGTGAACCACGTTAAAATGGGTCTTCAATGTGTGATGCTTTCTGTCTTGATTAATGTTGTGTTGATGCCTCTGTTATTTAAAGTTAAAATTGTTAATTGGTTATGTCTTATACTGTTCACCCCCCTCTCGGTATAAGCTTGTGTTCTTCATTTGGACATACCTAGACACTCTCTATTTTTGATAAACACACACACACACACACACACACACACACACACACACACACACACACACACACACACACACACATATATATATATATGATCATATTTTTATGAGACTCATTACATGTGTAGATTATTTTTATTGTTTTATGGTATGAGATGCATATGGATGCAATGCTTATATGCTATATTTATTTGATGCTATATGATGTGATGTATGGATGACATGCACTAGCTAGATGATGGATGTATGACTAGATATTGTGATCTAGATGTATAGATGGACTAATGTGATGTATGCATATAGATGCAATGTTTGATGTTAAATGCATGTTTAATTTATTGTACTTGTATGCATTTAATTTATGATGTTATGACATGCTTCATGCCATGTATGTACTGCATAATTTTCATGATGATGATTTACTATAAATGGACATGTATGCTTTAATCACTTAAAACATAATGTATGAATGCAATATGAGTTTGAAAATCTAATGGATGACACCATAGAATGTATAACAATCATGAACTATAATTGCTATATATTATTATAAGAATTAATCATTTGGACACCCATATGTGAGATGTAATGATGTATTGTTTCTATTCATAAGCTTTTGTAAATTAAAAGAATATGTACAACATAGTCAGTGGTCGTTTAAATATCATTGTTGATATCTATCCAGTATCTAACCTATGTTATGAACCCTTCTAACAAATAAACTCTTATAAGAAGAAATTGATATTTGATGATTGCTTGAAAATTGGTTGTTGCTATTTGGGAATTTTTGAGGTTTTCCATGAAACTCAAACACCCTAGTTGACCTATCAAAAGTTGTATAATGACCATACTAGACTTCTAAAAAATGAAGTTTTCATTATGAAAGACCAAGCTATTCATTACCCCTATGTGTGCAAATGAATATATTAGATAAGGCATAAGCATACCCCAATGCCAGGTGGGATTCATTCAGCCCATTGTTGTATTGGGGATCCTCAAATGTCTATCCGATCCTAGGTTTGGATTTAGTTAGACTAGACCACTAGGCAATCCAGGCCACCTAAAGCTAGCTCATTTGTGACTTGCTAGACCTACCCCAATGTCAGGAGGGATTCATTCAACCCATTGTTGTATTGGGGATCACTCCATGGCTTTGAGTATTGACCATTCCAGGGATTCAAGTTCACCCCTTTTTTTCTTCAATTTATTGGGATACTTGCTCATATATAGTGACAAAAATCACTGTTTATTTTGTATATACTTTTTTTTTGTAGCAAGGGATAGGATTTGACTCTAGGATTTTGCTCTTTTTGATTTAAGCAAGGGATCTCTTCGGGTAGGGGGTGAACTTGTCCTTTTTCCAATGACCTCTACTCTAGACCATTGCTCCTCACAAAATAAGCAAGTAACAAAACCTTTCACCTAAGGTGACCCGGACCACTTTTGTAGTGTTCATCCTTCCTTACCCTAATTAGGATTGTTTAAATGTATTTGATTAGTGATAGGATTCTGATGTGCTAAGTGCTATCAAAACTAGACCTCATCTACAAAAGCAAAGCAAGATTTCTACCAAAATCTTGAGAAGACCACTAGGTATGGTTGAATGACTGAAAAACCCTAGTATATTCTTCATAGCAATAGGAGGGGTTGTGTTGAGAAACATAATTACTCACAAGGGTGATGGATGATGATGATAATGCATAGATGCATGATTGAAACACAAACATGGTGTCATTTGTAAGATTGCAAACACAACCTATCCTAATGCAAGTGCGATGGATGGAAATGCCTAATGCAATGCAATTAAATGAATGCAAGTGCAAAATGAAATGCATGATGCAAATTTTTTTTAAATTATGTTTTGCAATGTTTTTAGAATTTTATTGCTTTTTAATTTTTATGGATTTTTGAAATTTTGATTTGACCAAAGGACTTTAGATTCCTTTGGAGCCTTTTATGAATTGACCAAAGGGCTTATGATGCCTTTGGAGCTTTTTGTGAATTGACCAAAGGGCTTATGATGCCTTTGGAGTTTTTTGTGAATTGACCAAAGGGCTTATGATGCCTTTGGAGATTTTTGTGCATTTTTATGAATTTTGAAATTTTCCACATTTTTAGGTTTTTGAATTATTATGTGTGGAACACCTTAAGATGAAGGATGTTGAGAGGTTCAGGCTCTTCAACTCCATCAAGCTATGTCAAGCGATACGTTCCAGGCCCAATCTACTTTGATATTATGTAGGGACCTAACTAGTTAGCCGTAAATTTGTCTCGCAAGTGCGGTGGTAGGTTTGAGTTCTGTTGGTTCTCTTTCAACACAATATCACCAACCTTAAAGTCTCTCAAGTGGACTTTACTATTGTAAGCTCATTTTAAGTGCTCTTGGTAAATATGGAGATGCTCAAGGGCATTCACACGATGTTCATCAAGAAGCATCAATTGATCTAGGTGAGCTTGTCATGCAGTGTCATCATTGATGAACTCTTTCAATGCGATGCACAACATTGGAATCTCCAACTCTAGGGGCATAATGGCCTCAATGCCATATACTAGTGAAAATGGAGTTGCCCCAGTGGGCATCCGAATGCTAGTCCTATAAGCCCATAATGCAAGGGTAAACTGGATGTGCCAATATTTGTGGTTTTCTTATACCATATTTTTAAAAATGGCTACCACTGTCTTGTTTGATACCTCAGCTTACCCGTTTGCCTATGGATAATATGGAGTCGCAAAAATATGTTGTATATTGTACTTAGACATTAAAGCCTTCACAATCTTGTTCTTGAATGATGTTCCATTATCCAAAATTATCTTGGATGGTATCCCAAAATGACTAATGATATTGTGAAGTATAAACTCCGTAATACGTGCTCTAGTCATCGTTGTTAAGGGAATTGCTTCCACCCACTTTGTAAAATACTCAGTAGCCATTATAATAAATGTATATCGGCCCGATGATGGAGGAGATATCTTCCGATTAGATCCAAACCCCACTGAGCAAATGGCCAAGCCGCTTGAATGGGTTGTAAGGCCTACGATGGCAAGTGCGTAAGATTAGCATGATGTTGATATTTAATGCATTTTTTGACATACATGGTGCAGTCCTTCTCCATAGTGGGCCAATAATAACCCATTCAAAGGATGCACTTGACAATGGCCATGTCGTTGAAATGGCCACCACATGTACCATCATGAGCTTGCAAAATTACCCAAGCTGACTCTTGGAGCTCAAGACAACAAAGGAGAACTCCATCGTAACTTCTACGGTACAAGATGTCTCCTAGCAAGACATACTTTATCACTTTCTATCTAAATGTGCATTTTGTAGCATGCGATAATCCCTGAGGGATTAAACCAAGCTTTAGGAAGTCATGTAATTGTGACATCCAATCTTGATAAGCTTCTGCCTCAACTATCAAGATGACTTGTTCCCTTGGCGTTTCACTATGCATGAATGTAGACTGGGATACAACCTTGTGGTGAATGGTGGTGCCATTCCTCGTAGGACCCTACGAGATCAAAGACCCCCAGGACGCCTTCTTGAGAAAGTCTCTAGCTTTATAGAACCATTCATGATTTGGTTCTATATGAATCATGTTGACAGATTCTTTGTTATCAAAAGCTGCACGCTACATCGTGGCTTGCAAGAGCATATTTACATGAATGGTAGTAAAGTTGACAGATGGATTCTGAGGGATTAAGGATCCCAAAGATGCCATAGTGTCTACAAATCTATTCGATGAATGAGGGATTGCCTCGATGTCATACCACTCTAGCTAGGCTAGATATGTGTCAGCAAGATCCTTGTAAGCTTTCAAGATGGGACACCGACATTGAAAAAGTCCTTTCACTTGATTTACTATGAGAAGGGAATCACCAAAGATATTTAACCTTTTAATCTTCATGGTGATAGCTATTTGGAGGCCCAAGATCAGGGCTTCATATTCAACATTATTGTTAGTGCAAGGAAAATCTAGCTTAAATGACAAGGGCATTGGAGCACCTTGTGGCGTGAAAAAGATAATTCCTGCACCACCCCCTTGCTCACACTTCGAACCATCGAAGAACATAGTCATATCAGCTTTATTATCTGGTTCTTCGGGTTTGGGTGCTTTTGATAATACAAAAACTGCATCATCAGGTAGCTCTATGGTGAGGGGCCTACTATTCTTGAGGGGCCTCAACCAGTTGATCAACTATGACCTATCCCTTGATGGACTTTTGGCTGATGAATTCCAAATCGAATTCTATCAATAGCATGATCCACTTCATAGTACGTGTATTATGATATGTCTTGCTCATCATATACTACAAAGGATTTTGTTTGGATATCACGTATGTCATATGACTTAACATATAATGATGCAACTTCTTCATTGCGAACACCACTGCTAAACACAGCTTCTCCACATACGCATATCCAAGCTCATAGCTCACCAAGGTGCGACTAATGTAATATATGGCTTGCTCTTTGCCTTGCACATTCTTTTGGGCTAACATGGTTCCCAATGCAAAGTTGATTGTCAATATATATAGCAAAAAAGGCACATCTAGTCTTGGTGGAGCTAGCACTAGCGGCATCACCAGGTATTGCTTGATCTCAGCGAAGGCTGCTTGATAGTCCTCGTCCCAATTGAATGGGACCCCCTTGTGTAGCAGTCGATTCATGGGTTGACATTTATCTGATAATTGGGTGATAAATCACTTTATGGATGCTACTTTGCCTTGAAGGCTCCTTAATTCCTTGATATTTATTGGAGGATGCATCTCTAAAATGGCCTTGACCTTCACTGGGTCAACTTCGATGCCTTGCTTTGAAATGATGAACCCCAAGAGCTTTCCTGAAGTTACACCAAATACGCACTTCTTGGGATTCAACCTGACATTATGCTCTATCAGGCGATTGAAGACCTTCCTCAGGACCTCGACATGCTCTTCATGTAGCAATGACTTCACCAACAAGTCATCGATATAATCTTCCAAGATCTTATGCATGTAGTCATAAAAAATATATGTCATGGCTCACTGATATGTGGCACCAACATTTTTAAGGCCGAATGGCATAACTTTATAGCAAAATGTCCCCCATGGCGTTGTAAACATGGTTTTGTGCTAGTCTTCGACTTTAATCTAAATCTGATTGTAACCCAAAAACCGTCCATCAGGGAGAGCATTTCATGACCCATAGTTGCATCTACGAGAGCATCTATATTGGGCAATGGGAATGAATCCTTTGGTGTTGCCTTGTTGAGGTCTCTAAAATCCATAGAGATACGGATCCTTCCATTAGGTTTTCCTATAGGCACCATGTTTGATACCCATTCTGGATAGTCGATGGAGATTATGAACTCTACATCCAACAACTTATGCAGCTCATATTTAACCATTAAAGTGACTGTTGGATGCATCTTCCTGATCTTCTACTTGATAGGCTTCTTAGCGGGATCTAGCGAAAGGTTATGAGTAACCAATTTTGGATCTAGACCAGGCATATCCTTGTATGTCCAAGAGAAAAGGTTAGGTCTATCTTTTAGTAGAGGGATGAGTGTGGCACGCTCATCAGGAGTCAGACTCTCTCCAAATTTAACCTTCCTTGGATTAGTGGGATCATTACTGATATCCACATCGAAGGTCTCCTCTACTGACATATGTGATCCCTCCTCAAGCTGGTGAGGCGTAGGAATCAAGTGGATGTCATCAGCTGGGTTTAAAGGTCCTACATCGGAATTTCCCTCAGCATGATAAACATCATGTGCATAGCTTGGCGCAAAATGAAAAGGTTGTAGCATTTCTTCATTGGGGAAGAAATCTTCAGGCTCCAGTGGTGAGTCAGTGCGATCCCAATCAATAGCATCTACGTTCAGATACAATGGTTTGGAGGGGTTGATTGGATTGTGAAGTGGAGTGGTCAAATCCATGGAGATCATATTGATGGAATGGATTAGATCTCCAGGACCACGTGCATGTGACTCTACATTGATATAACTTCCATCCTCAAGATGTGGTTCTGGGGGTATGGGGATCTCTAGATCCGGTCTATGGATAGACTCAAAAATAGGATCGTTGGGCTCAAGGAGCTCCATGTATGTCAATGGATCAGGGAAGACTATATGATAAATCATATCCAGATTAGGTGGTCTTCCCCTAAGGAGAGGGTGGAGATTGATATCTCTGTACATATCCTCTATAGTGTATGGTGCATTACGATGATGCAAGTAGGGAGGTCCCAAATAGGCTCTCTCTATTTCATCTTCATTATCACTATCATAATAAAAACCCTCACCGCTACCTACTAGAACTAGGAGATTAGGAATATGGGGCCCCATGTAAGCCCACTCTTGATAGCCGCTATCATCAATGGAGGATTGCTCATCCTCTATGACTATCTCCATGGGTAACAGATGACGTAAATTTAGGGGGCCTAAGTAGGCCAACTCAGTTTCATCCTCATATCATTCATTGTGTGAGGATAGCTCATCATCATCCATTCTATAATCGCAATTTGGTCCATCACTTTCGATAATGGACTCTGCTACACCTATATTTTAGATCTGCATACCTGTATCATCGGTAGCTTCATGTATTTGATTGTCCAAGTTGGCTCTTGGATTATCTCCTTGACTTGCTTCTACCATGATGTGCTCATGATAGATCTTTGATGGTGCTTCTGAGACATAGGTTACCAACCTATTATCCCCTCATAAATAAGAAGGGTTAGGGTGATAAGGATTCCAATCCACATCATCCCCCAAAGTGAGGTTCAAATGATCTAAAGATGCTGCTAAGAGCTCATCTCATCCTCGTATATGGTAGCCTAACCTGAACCTATCAATTGGTAGCTGATACTATGGTTTGATGGGAACTCTATGCCCCTAATCAAATAAGCCTAAGCTGTAACCATGCCAATGGTAATGATCAAAGTAGCATAGGGTGAATTTAGGGTTAGATAGATAATGAACATTCACCATGAATGGTTCATCATCATCTTCATCTATGGGCATGCAATTTATCAGTTGATCTAGCCCTCCATAAATGAAGTTTGTTTGGTTGGGTGGAACCCCCAGTGGTACCACCATCCCCATGGGAAAGCGATGGGCTTGTGGTCGGCCCATGTCTTGAGCAGTTTTGATAATTGGTGTGAACATCACGTTCTACACAATGTACTCTGCTAACCTAGAGTTAACCCACTGCATGGTCATCGGTGGTGCAGATGACCCTACTGAAGATGCAGGTGAGGCAGGCTGAGGTACCTCCTCGACTAGATTTTGAACATCCTCTTCATCCATAGGACTAGGACCCTCGATAGTTGCTTCCTTGGGCCTTTGCTTTGATTCTTTGTTGCCCATAACTACCTTAAGCTTCTTGTCATTCTTAGGCACTTTAGATGTCGTAAGTTTAGTTGAAGCTACCATAATATGTTCTGACAACTACGGTGCTACCATGGATGGTCCCATGCACACTCCTTTGAGTTTACCTTCTAGATGTATAATAGGCAACATCGATCGTATATCTAGATGCATTGAGGGGAGAATGAAATTCCCTCGACAAATCAGCTAAGTTCATGTATTTGAATGGTTCCTCGTCAGAAGGTACCATGTGAACCTATCCCTCGTGTATGTATTTTATACACTGATGTAAGATCGAGGGAACACAACATATTTCTCTAATCCAAGGCCTCCCCAAAAGGATGTTATACTACATGGCACCTTTGATCACATGACACATCACAGGGATGGTCTTTAGTCCAACCTAAATTAGAAGAACTATGGTACCTACCATTGAGCATAGCGCATCATTGAATGCTCTCAAGGTGAAAGTGGAAGGTACAATATGTGACTTTGGAAACTTCAAATACGTTAATGCCTTGGTTGTAATTATGTTGATTTATGACCTCATATCAATCAAAACCTATTTGAAAGGTGTGTGATTAACACATGCAATGATATGTAATGGTAGGTCTACTATAACAGTGGAGACCATCTTAATCTCATGATCGTGAAATTGTATCATCGGTTCACTACACTATTGCACATGTCCCATGAAGTTTGTGAAATATTCAGGGTCCTGGGACTGAACTTCGATTGATCTTAGAATATCCATGAGTGTCTCCCTATGCTTGGGAGACTACTGAATCAGTTCATAGATTGACAACTTCGCTGGAGTTGTCTGTAGGCTTTGAACTAGCCTACTCCTAATGGTCACCACCAGTCTTGTAGGTGGGCCTGGAATATTCTACGCTGGCCTTTGCTGAGGTGTAGCATTCACCCTAATGGGAGCTAGAGGTGGATTTGGTCTTTCGTACCTCCCTTGTCTCGTGACAACATTAACCATGCCAATGAATCCTTGAGTTGGTGGTTCAACCCACACTTGATTCACATGTTCGACATTGTTCCTCGATGGCTCATGATTTGGTAAGAGGTTCTTGAAGATCCCCATATTCTGGTTGTCAGGTGCACTTGAGGGTTGTCTATAGTTAGCTCACCTCTTTCAATCATGTTCTGTACTAGATATTTAAAACTCCAACATACTTCTATGTTGTGTCCTTTCGCTCTATGGAAAACATAGTATAAATCATCCCTATACCCTTTTGGCTTAGGCTGATTAGGGTCTATCAATTTGATTTTAGGTAAGTGTATGGCCTTGGCCTCACATAGTTGATGGAATATCGATGTCATCGATTTTGAAAAAGGTGTGAACTGGCGAGGTGGGCATTGTTCCTTATTCTTACCCTTATTGTTATTATTGCATTGATCATATTGTGCAGGAGGAGGTTGGGCTTGATAATTTTGTTGTTGCCCCTTATCCCCTTTCTGGAGGTTTAACACCACTTGGTTGACATGAGCCAGCTTGGCCTGCTCCTTTTGGTTGTGGGTGTTCTTTTTGTTCCATTCCTTCTTGTTCCTAAGTTTCAAGTTACCCTCCTATAACTTGATATCCTCTATCACCTTGGCTTGCACCAAAGCCTCTTCGAATGTTTGATACTATTGTAGCTACAGTAGTAATGAGATGTGCTTCACACAACTCTTGGTAAACATCCATGTTAGTTCAGTATTCAGAATGGAAAATGGTAGCTTTACCATTATCTTTCTCCATATTTTTCCATAATCCATGATTGACTCATCATCATGTTGCAATAAAGTAGCTAGATCAGATATATTAGCCTTCTTCTTGATGCTGAAGGAGAAGCATTCAAGAAATGCATCCACCAACTATTCAAAGTTGGTTATGTTGTGCCATTTGAGTTGATTAAACCACTCTCAGGTAGGACCTGAGAGGGTTGTAATGAAGGTTCTCAGCATTAGAGCATCATTGCTTTCAATCTGAAAGCACTTATCCATAAAGCTCATAACGTGCTCCTGAGCATCCTCCTCACCTTGAAACTTATCTAGCTTCAGCATCTCAAAGTGCTCGGGATATGCTAGAATTGGCACAAAAGGGCATAAAGGTTCGTTATAAATCTTTTTTAAGGTAGGTTTTTGATAAGCCATTCCTTGCTTCTCTATAGCTCGAACCTTGTCTACCAAGGCCTGATAGGCCTTTGAAGATAGAATTTCCTCTTCTCTGAGAGGTCCACGAGGAGCCTTTAGAGGTAAATTCTTCTTCAGATGAGGTGGGGGAATGGGATCATCCTCCATGTCTACTAGGGAGATCTCAGGGTATTCTTGTTCTTGATCATCTCCCACTTCTTCATACTGTGTATGCCCATGCTGTTTGAGCACTTGGTGCTACACCATGTCTTGGGCTATGTGATGAGTATAGTTTTCCATATGTTTAGGATGTAGATCGGGTTACAAAGTAGCTCATCTATGGGGAGGTAAACCAGTACTGGCCAATCAGTCCTCCCTCTCAGCATGCTTCTTTTGATCAAGGATGAGTTGCTCGCACATGTGTTGTTCATATAATTATTGTCTTATGAACCTTTGCCTCTAAGTTTCCTTATTTTTGAGGCATTCTCACTCCACACGAACATCTTCCAATTCGTCTTGGAATATTTGATTGCTTTTCTCTGACACTAGCTTGTGAGATTTATCTATGTGATCAATTTTATGAAGCCTTTGGTGTGTGCACTCTATTCAAGTGGCTTTGTGGGTTTACCTCAAAAAATACTAATTTTCTACACTCTTTCACTTGTCTATGAAGATGGCATTTGCATCCATCTATCACCTATACTCTGTTCTCGCATGGGATGCAAGGGTATGCATATCATGAGAACACTTGGAGCATTCTCTAGGTTCTTTGATGGTCTTAATTGTACTTACACTATGCAAACTCATAGAATGAGAGGGCACAGGTGAAGGTTTATAACCTAGCTATCCTAAGACTCTATCTAGACCATCCAATTGCCTAGTGTACCATGACTCATGTGGTGGCATACCATTGACTCCAATATTAGACATGTCAAATGTGAACTTGCCAGGTTGGTCTTTGTTTGGAGTCTATGAGGGTCTACACCTTGAAGCATCCCTCTCTTCTTACCCCTGAATGGGTGGATCTTCTACTTGTCTATTTTAAGCTAAAGGGGGCCTTGAGCCACCCTTATCTTGAGTACGAATGGGAACCAACCTGTTTACTATTCCTTCCTCATGATGTACTCTTTGGTAGATCTAGTGGATCCACGAGGTGTACGATCATGATATATACTCCTATGTTTAGAGGCCCCATGTTGGGATCTTCTATACTCAGATCTCTCTCATGAGGCATGTGCATCACCTCCTCTGAGTGGGGTATTCTGATGAGAACCCCTGCACGTAGAGTTATCCCCTCTAATGCTCATCGAACGTCATTCGGGAGGATCTTGTGATTGAGGGTTCTGCATATTTTGTTATGTATTAGGTGGAGCTTCAACCTTGACCTCGGGTCTATGCCTGGATCAGCCTCTCCGTGTTCTAACCATGATATTATATTATCTCGTATGTAAGTTTTAAGGCAAACAAAGTAAACAATGATGGTTATCTCTTTTAAATTTTTATTTGTGAGCCCTAACTGGTTTGATGTGTTTTGATATTTTTTGTATCAAAAAGTAACTCTCATCATGTTTTCAATAAGTTGATGATATACTCAATTGTTTAAGGGCTTTCACCTGTATACTCGTAGCTCGACAACCGATAAATAAATTCACGGTCACGTAAGCCAACCTATAATATGTGGTAATGAAGTCCACACATGGTCAAGGAGCACAAGTCCTCCCGATCCTCACCCTATTCACCCGTAGTCAGCAATATACCTCTCCGAAGAGAGATACATGCAAATTTTCCATGGGCTATGTCAGTTCTTGGAGTCGGTATTGGTCTAGTAACAAAGGATCGAGGGAGTTGGGCCAACGGATGGAAATCACTGCCACCATTGTTGAACCCTACTAGTGGTTGGATATGACTTCCAACTCACTAGCGTTTAAAGTGTGTCATGGTGTGTGTGGTTCTTTTTACTTTGCATGAAAAATAAAATGCATCAAAGAGCATTCAAATGATTTTCCCTACATGCTTTGAAAAATAACATTTGATTTTAAGAGAATGCACGACTATGCTAGATGATTTTTCAGAGAATGCAATTCTACCTATGAAGGAATGGCCACTAATTGGGCCTCATGCATGCAAACTCAAAACATGAAATGGCCTAGACCGCTAGAGACTAGGGCGGACTGCAATCAGAGATCCACTATTCCTAGCAACGACTAGTAGAAAACTACAAAGCATTTATAAATTTTCCATTTGTACTATCCAAAAAGGGCTCACACCTATCGGTTCCTATTGCAAGAATTGAAAGATACACAAAATGCATACAAGAACAAGAAATTGACAACAAATTGACAATAAGAAATACGCTTTATTCCATTATATTTGAAGCCAAAGTCAAATTACAAGTACATCCCTCTTAGGGATAATCACTTTGATACAATTGTTACAATAGGATGTAATGTTTCCCTCTCAAGGGTAGGTGTGATTTCCAAGTGCCTTTCAGGATGACACGAACTGCTCTAGGGTGTCGATGACCCTCTTCTCCATGATTAGAGGTATTTGTTGCCTTGCATCCCAAAACCCTGTTAGTCCTGCGTGCAATAAACAACAAGAAACATTAAAAGCAAAGGAGGCCTCTCTTGATGAGGCTTTTAAAGGGTGCTTGTACAAAAGATAACATGATAATCAAGAAATCAAGAAAGTGATTCAATGCATGTAAATTGATCTAAATCATGATGATATACCATTAGAAACATGAAAGAAACTAAGATGAATCTATCTAAGCTCCTAATTAACCAATTGAAGACATGAAAGCATGAAAAATATTCATTATGCCTACACTACAATAATGAAGGGAAATTGCAATTAACTCCTAATATGTCGGTCAAATATCTCTAGAATACTGAATTAAACCTACAACATGATTAATCTAACCTAGTTAAATAGATTACAAAACAAAGAACAAGGAAATCAAGGATTACCCTCTGACCATGGGTCATTCAAGTGGTGGGCACTATTCACCATGGTTGATAGTCATGATTGAGCCTGAAGTAAGTTTACCCTCCAAATCAGGGCCAATTCTCTGATTCTCCTTGCCAAATTGATGGTCAAGGGTCACCTCTATGTCCTCTAATATATTTGGTGGTTGAATTGCTCAGTGAGTGCATGGATTGCATGGATTAGTATTTCTTGGATCTCCTATCCTCCTAGGACCTCCATGGCAATGTGATCTCCAATTGGGTAGCAAAAGTATTCCTATCAATGCATGTGAATGATTATGCAATTCGATAGGGCTTCACTGCTCAATTGATTATGCTTCTCTCTCTCTTTTCCCCAATTTGGAGGGGGATTATATAGCAATTGCCAAGGGCTAGGGGTGGCTTCATGAGGAAGCTTAGATCAATATTGGGTGGTTGAGCTTGTTGGATGGAAGGATCCAGAACCTTCCTCACTCAAACCACTCCAATCCGCAACCAATTGGCCATTGCAACCGATTTTGGGTCGGATGAAGGCCAACTGACTTTGAGTCCTGACCATGGATGATAGGTGCGGTCAGCACTGCTAACCATGGGTGTCAGCAGTGGCTAGCACTGACTAGGCAAAGGTGCCCAAATTGAGTGGTAAAAACCACTACTATACCTTGGTATCTATCCAAGGTCTTCCATATGGTCTTCTAGCATGTCCCATATGAGTAGTCACCTCGGCATGATGCATTTTAGGTGTCTACAGATGCCCCTTTTGAGATGCATTGTGAGATCGAACAACGTTGAGAAAAAATAGACCTCCTAAAATGATGTCATAGGTTGGATGATGATCATTAGTCTGATCAACATTAGATGCCCAAGTCCTACAAAGAGGATGTGCATCCTAGAATCATTGCTTCCAACTCGATGAAAGGCTTAATTTGAAAGGGTTTGCACTCATCATCAGGCATTCGGGTAGCTTTGGTGCTACAATAGGAGTTAGGCCTATATAACCGAAAGGAGGAGAGCTACAAACAAACTATCATATATGCTATTTGCCCCAATAGAAGGGTAAGCTTATGATAGTCTTTGGCAATGATTCGTAAGATGAACGCAATTTTGACAAGATCTAGGGATCTACGATCAAGGGATCTTCTATTGACTTTGATTATGATTTGATATTATGACTACCCCCTCAAGCGATGAGTCGATGAGGGTAATGAAAATAAATGAAGTGACGAGGTCGCTTGACCACTATGAATGATCTTGAACAAAGTAAGATTTAGCATTTGAATACTTGGCAAGGCCTAATCAGCTATGATTGCAACTATTAATAGTAATTGCCTATTTCTATCCCATGGAGTGGTCCAACCATGAAGGCCTTCTTAGGGAATCAAAATGAAGACAATTCTAATTAGGCATGTGTTGAATCATATTGTCGATGATATGCTAAAAATATCATAGGAGAATTGCGATGAATATCTCGTTCCCTTGGAGCAGTCCGACCGTCAAGGCCTTCTTAGGGATTGAAATGAAGCATACAATTCCATGATGATGAATTTGCCCCAAATGTCCTTATGGTAATTTACTCATCTTGTCAGATTGCATGGATCGCAAGTCACTACAACCGCCAAGTGTATAGGGTAAATGACTGAATACGAGGCACATTTGACTTTTGATTTATTTGATTTTTTTGTTAATTTTGAATTGAATTTGTTTTATTGGTTAGGAGGTGCGACACTCAAAGAAAGGATTTCCATAGCGATGACCTCGATTGAATGTACTTTATAATCTCAACCAGTTATTTTATTTTACCTTATGATGACATTTTCCAATGTCGTTGTGCTTTGTTTGGCTCATTTTGCTTATTTTATATTTTTTGTAGCAATTATGGTCTGGTGAAAAATTTTAATTTGACCTTTTAAGGCTCTCCATGATGGGAATTTTGAGCATTTATTATAGTTTTCTGACTGCACATGTTAAATGCGGGTAATTTCCTTGACCATGGCTCGAAGCCATGATCATAAAACCCTAATTCGGGGACCACGGTTGTTAATCATGGGCTGACCCAAATTCAAAAATATATATAAGGTTTTGACATTTGAAAAATTTCATTATTTACCTAACATTGATAGTAAAATTGAGAGCTCTGAGAGGTAAATAGTAAAATTTGACACGGGACGCTACCAAAAACTTGACCAATTTCTATATTCCACACCGATGGCAGACCAGCCGAAGGCTTCGACCAATGGAGGAGCCGATGCCTCCAAGGTAACTCAAAAATTGAGACCACGCACCTAATTATCAGATTAAAATTAACCACACTAAGTAATGGGTAAATGAACCACATTAAACTATCGGTAATGAACCTCACCCTAGTTAGGTTTAGCATAGGTTAGTTTAGGGAGTGGGTTTTAATTTTTAGGGTTTATTTTGGGAGGACGGGGCCCGAAAAGGGTCTCGCTCCTTAGCCATGGGTGGCAGCCGCAACTCCCAATTGGTAGATTAGGGACCAGTTATCACAATGGGATTTAAATCCCAATGGTCATATTTTTTACCATTGCGTCGATCACGGTTAGGACCCATGATGCAAACTTTAGAATTTTTTTGAATTTTCTTGGCAATTAATGCCATTTAATGCATTTTTGAAATACTCTTTTGATTTTTTTGAAATTTTTGATCATATTTTTGCATGTTTTTTTTTTATGAGATTTTATGATTTGTTTAGTTATTTTTAATTATTTTTCATTTTTACTTTATTTTTGTCACTCAGGCCTTGACTAACAGAGCGAGGGAGACCGATCTCCTTCACAACCTACACCACACTCTTACTGACGAGAGAGGTTGGTTTGCTATCATGGGGTTTGGTTACATCTTAGACCTCCCCACCATCAAAGTTGATCAATCCTACTTGACTACTTTGGCCCATCATTGGGATGCATGGACCAACACATTTCACCTACCGATGGGTGAAATGACAGTGACTCTAGAGGATGTCTACCACATCTTCCACCTACCTATTGATGGTGAGGCCATCACCTCCTCTCCTACCATGATGAGGAAGGATATATTTGATGCTATATTTGGCATAGAGCCATGATGCGTAGGGTCGCATCGACCATGGAGGCATCCATGTCGAGGAGTGGTTCCAGGCCAGATTCTTCTCACAATGAGAGGTTATGTTTATGCATTTGATCATCCAGATAGTCCTCCTAAACTCATTAGGTATGAGGTTCCCTTAGAACCTCCTAGCTAGGACCAGAGAGGTGATGGTGAGCTCGATCGAGTAACCTCTCATTCTAGCATGGGGGAGCACTCTACTTGCACAGCTCTACCATGAGTTATATTAGATCACGCACCACAGTAGAGTGGGCATCGACTATAGCATACTTCTATAGATTTAGGGTTGGCAACACATTCTAATAGAGCACCCCATTGACTTACCCTTAGAGATCACTACCATTCCTATCGAGCGATAGTGCTACATAACCTACTAGCCCTAGGAGCAGGAGGGCTTCAAGAGTAGGTCTCATGTAGGAGACCTAGATCACTACATTGGTCACTTTACATAGCTTCACCCTAAGAAGATACGATGGTGACCCTACATGGACTACCCACCCTAGATAGAGGTAGATAGATACCTACATCGAGCACATAGAGATAGGTGGATCATCGATCAAAAGGCCGATATACGTGAGTACCAGTTCTACTCTCATATCCTGAGGTAGTTTGGGATTCATAGGATGTCCTAGATATGCCTACCATCTATAGACACCTGGTCCTAGAGAGGGACCTGACCTGGCCCTAGGTGACTCCACTAGGGGATGATGATGATGACTTTTAAGAGTCAAGCCTAGTAGATGTAGGCACTACTATAGATTATGATGGTTGGTGGTCAGACTTCTAGTGGCATGAAGAGGGTCCTCTAGGTCGACCAGCTGATGGATTCATAGTAGAGGGCATAGAGGTGGATCCTCATGGGTGTAGGACCCACCAGAGGATAGAGGGTGCATGGGGCATAGGGGCCATAGTAGAGGAGGGCCCATAGGTAGAGGTAGAGGAGGAGGTCTCCAAGGAGGGTGAGGCACCTCTAGATAGTGAGGTAGGGTAGTTGAGAGCATAGGTTGCCGACCTCTAGAGCTAGGTTGGGAGACTCCACACCTAACTCCTACATAAGGACACTTCTATCACCACTCTAGAGGTGAAGCTAGCTCATGGTCAGAGGTAGTGGTATGGATACAAGGAGGAGAGGGCAGCTCTCTAGGCATAAGTGACCACAGTAGACACTCAGATTAGGTAGATCACTAGTGAGCATGATCTATCATAGGCACAACTAGGTGTAGTGACCCTGGAGTGAGACCTACTCAGGGTGGTGAGGGGAGATCCCTCATCCTCATAGGCTATCATGGCACCTCCTATAATACCATCTACTTTAGTGCCAATAGGTTTTGATCCTATGGTAGAGATCAAGAGGCTATGTACCCTCATGGAGGAGGGTAATGAGCAACACATAGTGGATGTAGCCCATAATGCCCAGCTAGAGGGTATCATCAGGCTGCTAGATGGGTAGGTTCCAGAGAGGACCACTACCATAGGGTCACACTAGAGCACAGGGAGATAGGGTAGTCATAATCTAGCTCCTAGCCATAGGATGCATAGGTCTGATAGGACTCATGGTACTAGCTCATAGAGGACCCATAGGGATGGTGGAGGTGATAGTGGTGCCTCATAGACTATAAGTGCAGGCCCTATCTAGTACTGATTTTAGAGTTGTCATTGTACCATTTTTGAGTGTAAGGTCGAGGACCTACACATATGTAGCCTATGAGCATTTTGATGTACCCCACTATGATGTACATTTGACACATATATATATATATATATATGTTCATCTCATTACATGTGTACTTTATTTTTGGTATTTTATATTTTATGTTATGCATATGGATGCAATGCGTTATTGATTAGATGCTATATGATGTGATGTATGGATGACATGCACTAGATAGCTATGAGATAGATGATTAGATGCTATGAGTTATGTATGTAGATGTACTACTTATGATGGATGCATTATGAATGCCATATTTTGATGTTAAATGCATGTATACTTTGCTTTACTTGTATGCATTTAATTTATACTGCTATGACATAATTTATGCCATGTATGTACTGCATGTATTTCTTTGTTTCTTTGATAATGTGTTTGTAAAATGGACATGTATGCTTTAATCACTTAAAACATAATGTATGCAATATGAGTTTTAATCAATCTAATGGATGACACCACAGAATGTATAACAATCATGGATTGTAGTTGCTTTATATTTTTGTGAAAGATAGTACACCCATATGTGAGATGCAATTATGTATTGTTTTCTATTCATAAGCTTTTATAAATTAAAAGAATATGTATAACATAGTCAGTGGCCATCTAAACATCATTTCTGACATCCATCCGATATCTAACATATATTACAAATAATTCTAATAAACAAACTCTCATAAAAGAAATTGATGTTTTGATGATTGCATTAAAAATTGGTTGTTGCTATTTGGGAATTTTTGAGGTTTTCCATGAGACTCAAACACCCTAGTTGACTTATCAAAAGTTGTATACTAACCATACTAGACTTCTGAAACATAAGGCTTTCGCTAGGATAGGCCCTAACTGTTCATTATCCCTATGTGTGCAAATGAGTATATTTGATAAGGCATAAGCATACCCCGATGTCAGGGGAGATTCTTTCAGCCCATTGCTAAGATTGGGGGTCTGCAAATGTTTATCCAATCCTAGGTTTAGATTTTAGTTGGACTAGACCACTAGGCGATACAGGACACCTGAAGCTAGCTCTTCCACATTCAAACATTGGTCTGCACACAAGTAAAATGCTAATGTATCAGACATATCATCATGCGTAAGGTACAGTAGTGCTGACAATTCCAGGGATTCAAGTTCACTCCCTTATTTTCTTCAATTTTTTGGGATACTTGCTCATATAAAGTGATAAAAATCACTATTTATTTTGTACTTTCCTTTTTCTTGAGCAAGGGATTTGATACTGATTTTTATTTTCTTTGTACAACTTGATCTTCATTTGATCTGACTTTCTAGGATTTACATTTGATAATTTGCTTTAGAAACTTCCTTTGGGGATTTTCTTTGGGGAACTATTTTGGGATATCGATCTTATGATATCAATATGGGATATCGATCTATGATATCGATCTAGGGTATCAATCTGGAGGATTGATCTAGGATATCACTCTAGGATATTGCTCATTTTAACATAAGCAAGGGATTATGGGTAGGGAATAAACTTATCCTTTTGCCAATTGCCAACATTTCCCATACCGTCCACATAGGGGGATAAGCAAGAATAAAATTTTCACCTCAGGATACCTGGTCCTGCTTCATAGCTTTCATATTCCCCTAGTCCTTATTAGGATTGTTTAATTTGTTGATTAGTGATAGGATTCTGATATGCTAAGGGCTATACTAACTAGACCTCAACTACAAAAGCAAAGCAAGCTTTCTATCAACTCTTGAGAAGACCTCTAGGTATGGTTGAATGACCGAAAAACCCTAGTATATTCTTCATAGCAACAATTTGGGTTGTGTTGAAAAACACAATTACTCACAAGGGTGATAAATGGTATAAAGATAGTGCATAGATGCATGATTGAAACACAAATGTGGTGTCATTTGTAAGATTGTAAACACAATTTATTCTAATGCAAGTGCGATGGATGAATATGCCTAATGCAATGCAAAGGTGAAATGCATGTGGAAAATGAGATGCATGATGCAAAATGCAATGCAATGATGCAAATGAAATGCAAATGTTTTTTATTTTTGATATTTTTCCAATTTTTTATGGATTTTAACATTTTGACCAAGGGATTTTTGAAAAAATACCAAAGGCTTATAGATGCCTTTGGAGCCTTTTTAGGATTTAGGCATAAAACACTTTAAGATGAAGGATATTGAGAGGTTCAGGCTCTTCAACTCCTCCAAGCGATGTCAAGTGATATGTCCCAGGTCCAATATTCTCTAAGATCATATAAGGACCTAACCAGTTAGCCATGAATTTGTCTCACATTTTTGGTGGTAAATTTGAGTTCTGTTGGTTCTCTTTCAGCACAAGATCACCAACCTCAAAGTCTCTCAGATGGACTTTGCTATTGTAAGCTCATTTTAAGTGCTCTTGATAAACATGGAGGTGCTCAAGGGCATTCACATGATGTTCATCAAGTAGCATCAATTGATCTAGGTGAGCTTGTCGCATGGTGTCATCATCAATGAACTCTTTCAATGTGATGCACAGCATTGGAATCTCCAACTCTAAGGGCATAATGGCCTCAATGCCATATACTAATGAAAATGGAGTTGCCCCAATGGGTGTCCGAATACTAGTCCTATAAGCCCATAATGCAAGGGGTAGCTGGATGTGCCAATATTTGTGGTGCTCTTGTACCATATTTTTCAAGATGGAGACCACTATCTTATTTGAAGCTTCAGCTTATCCATTTGCTTGCAGATAATATGGAGTCACAAAACTATGTTTGATTCTATACTTAGACATCAAAGCTCTCACAATTTTGTTCTTAAATGATGTTCCATTATCCAAAATTATCTTGGATGGTATCCCAAAATGACTTATGATATTGGTGAGTATAAACTCAGCAATACATACTCCAGTTGTCATTGTTAAGGGAATGGCTTCCACCCACTTAGTAAAATACTCAGTAGCCATAATAATAAAAGTATGTCGGCCCGATGATGGAGGAGAGATCTTACCAATGAGATCAAGTCCCCATTGAGAAAATGGCCAAGCCGCTTGAATGGGTTGTAAGGCCTATGATGGCAGGTGCATAAGATTAGCATGATGCTGACATTTAATGCATTTCCTGACATACACATTGCAATCCTTCTCCATAGTGGGCCAATAATAACCCATGCGAAGGATGCACTTGATGATAGCCATACCACTAAAATGGCCACCACACGTACCATCATGAGCTTGCAAAATTGCCCAAGATGACTCTTGGGGCTCAAGACAATGAAGGAGAACTCCATCATAGCTTCTACGGTACAGGATGTCTGCTAACAAGACATACTTTGTCACTTTCTATTTAAATGTGCATTTTGTAGCATGTGATAATCCCTGAGGGATTACACCAAGTCTAAGGAAGTCATGTATCTATGATGTCCAGTTATGATAAGCTTCGACTTTGATTGACAAGACAACATGTTCCCCCTATGGTTCTACACTTGCAAATGCAGACTGGGAAACAACCCTGTGGTGAATGGTAGTACCACTCCCCATCGGATCCTATGAGATCAAAGACCCCTAGGATGCTCTCTTGAGAAAGTCTCTAGCTCTGTAGAACCACTCATGGTTTGGTTCTACATGAATCATGTTGATTGACTCTTTGTTATCCAATGCTTCATGCTGCACAGTAGAATGTGACAATATTTTTACATGGATGGTAGTGAAATCGGTAGATGGATTCTGAGGGATTAGAGATCCCAAAGATGCCATTGTGTCTACAAATCTATTGGATGAATGAGGGATTGCCTCGATGTCATACCATTCTAGTCGAGCTAGATAAATGTCAACAAGATCCTTGTAAGCTTTCAATACTAGACATCGACATTGAAATAATCCCTTAACTTGGTTCACAATGAGAAGGGAATCACCAAAGATATTTAACCTTTTTATCTTCATGGTGATAGCTATTTGGAGACCCAAAATTAGGGCTTCATATTCAACATTATTGTTAGTGCAAGGAAAGTCCAACTTGAATGACAAGGGCATTGGAGCTCCTTGTGGCATGAACAACACTATTCCTGCACCACCCCCTTGCTCACACTTCGAACCATCGAAGAACAAGGTCATATCGGCTTTGTTATCCGGTTCTTCGAGTTTGGGTGCTTTTGATAAGGCAAATACTGCATCATCAAGAAGCTCTATGGTGAGGGGCCTACTATTTTTGAGAGGCACCTCAACCAGTTGATCTGCTATGACTTATCCCTTAATGGACTTTTGGCTTATGAATTCTAAATCAAATTCTATCAATAGCATGATCCACTTTGTAGTACGTGTATTATGATATGTCTTGCTCATCATATACTACAAAGGATTTTGTTTGGATATGACATACGTCATATGACTCAACATATAGTGTCACAATTTCTTTGTAGTGAACACTACTACTAAACATAACTTTTCAACGTATGCATATCCTAGCTCATAACTCACCAAGGTTTGACTAATATAATATATGGCATGTTCTTTGTCTTGCACATTCTTTTGGGCTAACATGGTTCCCAGTGCAAAGTCGGTTATCGATATATATAGCAAAAATGGCACATCTAGCCTTGGTGGAGCTAGCACTAGTGGCATCACTAGGTATTGCTTAATCTCAGCAAAGGTTACTTGATAGTCCTCATCCCAATTGAATGGGACCCCCTTGTGTAGCAGTCGATTCATGGGTCAATATTTATCCGATAATTGAGTGATAAATCACTTTATGGATGCTACTTTGCCCTGAAGGCTTCTTAATTCTTTGATGTTTATGGGGGGACGCATTTCTAAAATAGCCTTGACCTTTGCTGGGTCAACTTTGATGCCTCATTTTGAAATGATGAATCCTAAGAGCTTTCCTAAAGTTATGCCAAATACACACTTCTTAGGATTCAACCTAACATTATGCTCTATCAGGTGATCGAAGACCTTCCTCAAGACCTCCGCATGCTCAGAACGCAATAATGACTTTGCCAACAAGTCATCAATATAATCCTCTAGGATCTTATGCATATAGTCATGAAAGATATATGTCATAGCCCATTGATATGTGGCACCAACATTTTTAAGGCTGAATGGCATAACTTTATAGCAAAATGTCCCCCATGGCATTATAAACATGGTTTTATGTTGGTCTTCGAGCTTAATCCGAATTTGATTGTAACCAGAAAAATCATCCATTAAGGAGAGCATCTCATGACCTATAGTGGCATCTACAAGAGCATCGATATTCGGCAATGGAAATGAATCCTTTGGTGTTGCCTTATTTAGGTCTCTAAAATCCATACAGATACGGATCCTTCCATCAGGTTTTCCTATAGGCACCATATTGGATACCCAT
The DNA here is from genome assembly GCA_028583015.1 of Wollemia nobilis. Classification (NCBI taxonomy): domain Eukaryota; kingdom Viridiplantae; phylum Streptophyta; class Pinopsida; order Araucariales; family Araucariaceae; genus Wollemia; species Wollemia nobilis. The sequence goes on from JAQPPZ010003177.1 coordinate 3,984,310, forward strand.
TCTGGATAGTCGATGGAGATGACAAACTCTACATCCAACAACTTTTGCAATTCATCCTTAACCATTAAGGCTACTGTTGGATGCATCTTCCTGAGTTTCTGCTTGATTGGCTTCTTTGATAGATCTAGCGAAAGGTTATGAGTAACCAATTTTGGATCTAGACCCGACATATCTTTATAAGTCCAAGCAAAGAGATCAGGTCTCTCTCTCAGTAGAGGGATGAGGTTGGCATGCTCATCAGGAGTCAAAGTCTCCCTAAATTTAACCTTCCTTGGATTGGTGGGATCATTACTGATATCCACTTCAAAGGTTTCCTCTACTGACATATGGGATCCCTCCTCAAGCTGATGAGGCGTAGGGATCAAGTGGATGTCATCTACTAGGTTTATAGGTTCCTCATTGGAAGCATCCTCAGCATGATAGACATCATGTGCACAGCCTAGCACAAAATGGAAAGGTTGCAACATTTCTTCATTAGGGAAGAAATCTTCAGGCTCTAGAGGTGAATCAATATGATCCCAATCAATAGCATCTACATTTAGATGCAATGGTTTGGATGGATCGGCTGGATTGTGGAGTGGAGTGGTCAAATCAATGGAGATCATGTTGATGGAATGGATCATGTCTCCAGGACCACGTGCAAGTGACTCAACATTAGCAAAACTTCCATCCCTGAGATGTGGTTCTAGGGGTATGGGGATCTCTGGATCCGGTCTATGAATAGACTATCGGATGGGATCATTGGGCTCAAGGAGCTCCATGTACGTTGGTGGATCGGGAAACACCATATGATAAATCACATTAAGATTCGATGGTCTCCCTCTAAGGAGAGGATGGAGATTGATCTCTCTATACATATCCTTCATAGTGTAAGGTGCATTACGATAGCGTAAGTAGGGAGGTCCTAAATAGGCTCTCTCTATCTCATCCTCATCATCACTATCATAATAGAGACCTTCATCGCTACCAAATAGAATCGAGAGATTAGGAATATGGGGTCCCATGTATGCCCACCTCGATAACTACTGTCGCTCATGAAGGATTGATCATCTTCGATGACTATTTCCTCTGGTAATAGATTATGTAAATTATGAGGGCCTAGATAGGCCACCTCAATCTCATCCTCATATTGCTCATTGTTTGAGGACTCATTTCATCATCATTCTCATGTATGACTTGGTCCACCTATCTCATAGATGGACTCTACTGTATCCTCATCAGAATGATCTTCTAACTCAGAATTTATCACTAAATTATCATTATGAACTGCATACCAATATCATCAGTAGCTCCACAGATTTGATTGTCCAAGTTATCTCTTGGAATATGTTCTGGACCGGTCTCCACCAAGATATCCTCATGATATCTCTCGGGTGGTTCTATAGTGACATAAGTCACTATCCGATTATCCCTCTAAAATATAGAAGGATTAGGGTGATAAGGATTGAAGTCAACTTCACCCCCTAGACTGAGGTACAAGTGGTCTAAATATGCCATGAGGAGTTCAGCCTATCCTCCACTATAAAATCCCAACCCAAACCTATCAGTAGGTAACTGATACTATGGTTCTATAGGCCTCTTACGCCCTTGCTCAAATAGTCTGAGACCATAACCATGCCAATGGTAACGCTCAAAGTATCACATGGCATAGTCCAGGTTAGAAAGATAATGAACATTCATAGTGAATGGTTCATTATCATCCTCATCCATGGGTATGGGAGATGCAATCTGGTCTAGCCCTCCATAGATGAAGTTGGTTTGGTTAGGTGGTACCCCCAATGGTTCCACCATCCCTATGGGAAGGTGATGGGCTCATGGTCAGCCCATGTCCTATGTAGTCTCGATAATAGGTGTGAATATCATATTCTACATAATATATTCCCCTAATCTAAGATTAACCAAATGGATGGTCACCTACGGTGCAGATGACCCTACTGAAGATGCAGGTGAAGCAGGCTGAGGTGCCTCTTCGACTCCTCCTTGAACTTCCTCTACTTCCATGGGAGTAGGGGCTTCAATGATAACTAGCTTGGGCATTTGCTTTATCTTATTTTTACCCACATTTTCTTTCAACTTCCTATCATCCCGTTGTATCATAGATGCAGTCGGTCTAATAGAAGTAGTTATCGTGTGCTCCGATCATTGAGATACGGATATTGTAGGTCTAGCACACACTTATTTGATTTTACCTCCTAGATATTTGATTGGTGATATTGGTCACACATCCAGGTGCATTGAGGGGAGCATAAATTCCCTCGAAAAATATACTAGATTCACATATTTAAAGGGTTCTTCATCCAAAGGCACCACGTGAACCTATCCCTCATGAATGTATTTGATACATTGGTGTAGAATAGAAGGGATGCAATGCATTTCTCTGATCCAAGGTCTCCCTAGAAGTATATTATACTGCATAGCACCTTCGATTACATGACACATCATCGGGATGGTCTTCAGTCCTACCTAGATAGGTAAAACTATAGTACCGACCGTTGAGCATAATGCATCATTGAAAGCTCTCAACGTGAAGGTAGAAGGGATGATATGCATCTTGGGTAACTTCAAGTGAGTTAACGCCTTGGTAGTTATGATATTGATTGATGACCCCATGTCAATAAAAACCCGCTTGAATGGTTTGTGATTCACACATGCAATAATATGCAATGGTGGGTCTGCTATAATAGTGGAAACCATCTTGACTTCATGGTCATGAAATTGAATGACCGGTTCTTGACACTATTGCACGTGCCCCACGAAGTGTGTAAATGCTTTGGGATCCTGAGGCTGCACTTCTATGGACCTTAAAATGTCCATGAGCATCTCCCTATGCTTAGGAGACTACTGAATTAGCTCATAAATTGACAACTTTGTTGGAGTTATCTGTAGGTTTTGGATCAACCTACTCCTGATGGTCACCATCGGTCTAGTTGGTGGGCCGGGCACATACTGGGCTGGCCTTGGAGGAGGTGCAGCTTGGACTCTAATAGGCACTAGAGGTTGATTCGATCATTCATACCTCATATTTCTTGTGACAATATTGACCATACCGATGAACCCCTGGGTTGGTGGTTCGATGCGTACTTGGTTGACTTGGCCAACATTATTCTTTGGTACCTCATGATTTGGTAGAGGATTTTTGTAAATCCCCATATTTTGATTATCAGGCGCTTGTGGGTTGTCGACAAGAAGTGTACCTCTTTCGATCATATTTTGCACAAGATGTTTGAAAGACCAACATACCTCAATGTCATGGCCTTTCGATCGATGAAAGATGCAATAATGATCATCTTTATAGCCTTTAGGCTTAGGTTGATTAGGATCCATCAACTTGACTTTGAGTAAGTTTATAGCCTTCGCCTCACATAACTGATGAAAAATCAAAGCCAAGGACTTCGATAACTGAGTGAATACATGAGGTGGGTATTGTTCCTTATTTTTACCCTTATAATTGTTGTTGCGCTGCTCATACTACATAGGGGAGGTTGGGCTTGATAGTTTTGCTTTTGCTACCCTTTTTCTCCTTTTTGAAGGTTCAACACCACCTGATTAACATGGGCGACTTGGCCTATTGTCTCTCAATGCTTTTCTTATGCCTCTCCTTCTTATTCCTAAGCTTCAAGTTACCCTCCTATAACTTGATGTCCTCAATCACCTTGGCTTGCACCAAAGCCTCTTCGAATGTCTGGTATTGCTGCAACTGTAGCAACAACAAAATGTGCTTGGCACAACTCTTCATGAACATTCATATTAATTCAGAGGATGGGATGGAGAATGGTAGCTTTACCATCATATTCCTCCATAATTTTCCATAATCCATCACTGGCTCATCATCATGTTGCATTAGAGTAGCCAGGTCAGATAAGTTTACCTTCTTCTTGATGTCGAAGGAGAAGCATTCAAGAAATGCATCAGCTAGTTGTTTGAAACTAGTGATGTTGTGCCTCTTTAATTGGTTGAACCACTCTCGAGCTGGGCCTGAGAGGGTCATGATGAAGGTGCATAGGAGCAAAGCATCATTGCTCTCAATATGAAAGCACATATCTAGAAAACTAGTCACGTGCTCCTGTGCATCTTCCTCTCCTTGAAACTTTTCTAGTCTAGGCATCTTGAAATGCTCAGGATATGCTGGAATAGGCACTGACGTGCATAGAGGTTCATTATGAATTTTGTTCAAGGTAGGCTTCTGATAAGTCATTCCTTGCTTCTCTATGGCTTGAACCTTCTCTGCTAAGGTCTTATAGGCTTACGAGGAAAGAAACTCCTCTTCTCGAGATTGCCTTGGAGGCACCTTCGGAGGTAGATTCTTCCTCGATCGAGGTGGGGGACTAGGCTCACCCTCCTCCTCGAATTGGGATATTTCTAGATATTCTTGTTCTAATTCCTCTCCCACTTCATTCTCATACTACCTATGCTCATGTTGTTTGGATGTTGGATACCGATCTCTATGTTGAGTCGTATGGTGAGTATGTGTGTCTATGTGCTCAAGGTGTAACTCGAGCTATGAAGCCACTCATCTATCGACACGCTCCCTAATCTCACTATGAGGAGGTAAACCGATGCTAGCCAATCGATCCTCTCTCTCTACATACTCCTTCTGATCGAGGATGCATTGTTCATGCATGCATTATTCATATAATTTTTATCTTATGAACCTCTACCTCTGAGTATTCTCATTTTTGAGGTGCTCTTTCTCTATATGAACATCCTCCAATTGATCTTGGAGAATCTATCATCTCTACTCTGACATCAGTCTATGAGCTCTATCAACATGATCGACCATCTGAGGCCTCTAGGGAGTGCACTCTATTCGAGCGACTTTATGGGTATGTCCTCCAATGGACTGATTTACCACACTCTTGCCTCGATCTATAAAGATGGCATTCATGTTAGGCTATCTCCTATACTCAGTGCCTGCATGTGATGCAGGAGCACGCATGTCTCGAGAATGCTTGGAGCACTCTCCATGTTCTTGGGTAGTCCTAATGGTGCTTGCGCTACACTCACTCATAGGTCGAGAGGGTGCAAGCATAGGCTTATATCCTAGATGCCCTAGGACTCTATCTAGACCATCCAACTATTTGCTATGCCATGGCTCATGAGGTGGCATACCATTTGCTCCCACTTTGGATATATCTATGGTGAACTTGGTAGGTTCACCCCTATAGGGAGTCTATGTGGGCCTATGCTCGAAAGTAGCCCTCTCTGTTCACCCCTGAATGGGTGGATCTTGGACATGTCTATACTCTGATGGTGGAGGTCATGAGCCTCCCTTAGATACAGGTCGAAGGGGTACCAATCTGGATCCCTCGATGACATATTCTTTGTAGAACCCATGGATCCACGTGGAATGTGGTCATGATAAATGCTACCATATGTGGAACCCCCATGCTGGGAAGTCCCATGCTCTGATCTATGTCTAGAGGGATGTCTAGTACTTCCTCTAATCGAGGTATTCTCAATGGAATCCCCTCATGTAGAATTATCCCCTCTAATACTCGTTGAATGACATCTAAGAGGATTCTATGATTGAGGGTATTCTACATCGTGTTGTGCACTAGGTGGAGCTTGGGCTTCGATCTCGGGTCTATGCCCGGATCGACCTCTCTATGTTTGCACCATTATGTATCCTATGTCTAGATTTAACTTTTATTAACATGCAAAGAATACAATGATGATTATCTCCTTTTACAATTTTAAAATGAGCCCTAAACTGTTTGATGTGTTTTCAATTTGTTGTATCAGTAAAGTAACTCTTGTCATGTTTTGCAAAATGTTGATGATTTTCTCAAATTTTTAATGGCTTTCACCTGTATGCTCATAGCTCGACAACCTGGCTATGAACTCCAGGTCACGTAATCCCCCAAAGTGTGGCAATGAAAGTCCACACCCAGGAAGGGAGCACAGGTCCTCCCAGATCCTCACCCATTTTCACCCAATCAGCGTCATACCCTTCGAAGAGGAGTATATGCAAATTTTTTGGGCTACGAAAGGTTCTTGGATCTGGTATTGGTCTAGAACATAAGGTACAAGGGAGTTGGGCCAACGGATGGAAATCACCTCCACCATCATTGAAACCCTACTAGTGGTTGGATGTGACTCCCAACTCACTAGCATTTACTATGAAACATGGTGTGTGTGGTTCCTTTTAATTTGCATGAAAATAAATATGCATAATACAACATTCAAATGTCATTTCCTACATGATATGCAAAAAGAATGTTTGATATTTAGAAAATATGCATCATTAAGCTACATGATATTCTAGAGAATGCATACTAAGTATGAGTAATTGCCACTAATTGGGCCTCATGCAAGCAAACTCTAACATACAGATGGCCTAGACCACTGGATACTAGGGTGGACTACACTCAGAGATCCATTGTTCCTAGCAGTGACTAGTAGATCCTAATAAAAAACCTAAGGACCTAATTCATTTTAATATTCTTTTTATTGCCTTATCCCTAATTATGCTAACATTTTTGATGTTCTAGAAAAACATAGATAGAAAAAAAAAATAGAGATGATAGAGGGACCTACCTCAGATCCTCATATAATTAAGATTTTTACTCCTACTATATGATTTGTTATATTTTGACCATGGCTCTATGGTGTGGTGACCACTGTTACCCTCAGATGTCAACCGCAGTGACAAATTTTGACCATGATTGTCAACCATGGTGAGCACCTATCATAAAAAAAACAGAAGTCAGAAAATCTTGAGCTAAAAATGATGAGTTCCATCATGATCACCTTATATAACTATCCAAAAAGGCTCTTGCTATCTAATCGTATCTATTGCAATTAATTGAAATATACACAAAATGGGAAAACATACAGTTACAACAAGAAATTGACAACAAATATATAAGAAATATCCTTTATTCCATTATATTTCAATGCCAAAGTCAAATTACAAGTACATCCCTCTTAGGGATACCCACTTTGATACAACTATTACAATAGGATATAATGTATCCCTCTCAAGGGTAGATGTGATTTCCAAATGCCTTTCAGGATGACACGAACTACTCTAGGGTGTCGATGACCCTCTTCTCCATGATTAGAGGCATTTTTTGCCTTGCATCCCAAAACCTTGTTAGTCCTACATGCAATAAACAACAAGAAACATTAAAAGCAAAGGAGGCCTCTCTTGATGAGGCTTTTAAAGGGTATTTGTACAAAAGATAACATGATAATCAAGAAATCAAGAAAGTGATTTAATGCATGTAAATTGATCTAAATCATGATAATATACCATTAGAAACATGAAAGAAACTAAGATGAATCTATCTAAGCTCCTAATTAACCAATTGAAGACATGAAAGCATGAAAAATATTCATTATGCCTACACTACAATAATGAAGGGAAATTGCAATTAACTCCTAATCTATCAATCAAATATCTCTAGAATACTGAATTAAACCTACAACATGATTAATCTAACCTAGTTAAACAAAATGCAAAATAGAGAACAAGGAAATCAGGGATTACCCTTTGACCATGGGTCATTCAAGTGGTGGGCACTATTCACCATGGATGATAGCCATGGTGGAGCCTGAAGTAAGTTTACCCTCCAAATCAAGGGCCAATTCTCTGATTCTCCTTGCCAAATTGATGGTCAAGGGTCGCCTCTATGTCCTCTGATATATTTGGTGGTTGAATTGCTTAGTGAGTGCATGGATTGCATGGATTAGCATTTCTTGGCTCTCCTATCCTCCTAGGACCTCCATGGCAATGTGATCTCCAATTGGGTAGCAAAAGTATTCCTATCAATGCATGTGAATGATTATGCAATTCGATAGGGCTTCGCTGCTCAATTGATTATGCTTCTCTCTCTCTTTTCCCCAATTTGGAGGGGGATTATATAGCAATTGCCAAGGGCTAGGGGTAGCTTCATGAGGAAGCTAAGATCAATATTGGGTGGTTGAGCTTGTTGGATGGAAGGATCCAGAACCTTCCTCACTCAAACCACTCCAATCCACAACCAATTGGCCATTGCAACCAATTTTGGGTCGGATGAAGGCCAACTGTCTTTGAGTCCTGACCGCAGCTGATAGGTGCGGTCAGCACTGCTAACCATGGGTGTCAGCAATGGCTAGCACTGACTAGGCAAAGGTGCCCAAATTGAGTGGTAAAAACCACTACTATACCTTGGTATCTATCCAAGGTCTTCCATATGGTCTTCTAGCATGTCCCATATGAGTAGTCACCTCGGCATGACGCATTTTAGGTGTCTACACTATTCTACTTTTTGCTATATTTTCTACTTAACATCCATCTATTACATTCTACTTTTATAAAACATAGATAGAAAAAGATAGAGACAATGAAATAGTACTACCTCAGATCCAAGTCTGATGATGGTGTCTGATATCTATTGTTTTTATATTTTCTACTAGCCATTTCTATAAGACATGGCTACAACTATTACCCATGGCTCAAATGCACAATTACAACTGTTCACCATGGCTATCAGTCGCAATTGAGACCTACCATAAAAAAAATTAGTAAGTTAAAATTTGGTAGCATGAAATGCAGGTTTCCCACCATGATCACCATTTGTACAATTCTAAAAGGTATACACCTAATCTAGTAACAATTGAAAATCACACAAAGCACATACATAAATTAACAAAATTGAAATAATCAAAGGAAAGGTGTATTTTATTAAAATTGAATCAATTCATGGCTATAAATGTGTCCCTCTTAGGGATACCCTATGTGATATAATGCTACAATCATAAGAAATACCTTGCAATGGTAGATGCAATCTGTAGGCCTTTCAGAATGACACGAAGTACTCCAGGTCAATGATGACCTTATTATCTCTTTGGAAGAGGCATTTGTTGCCTTGAATGCATTGACGATGGAGTCCTAAAAACCCTACATTCAAGAAACAAAAAGAAACAATTAAAATCAAATGATACCTCTCTCGATGAGGCTTTTAGAGGAATCTTGCATAAAACATGTCATGAAATCAAGAAAGCTTGTAAATCTATCAATCTATGTAAGAAATGGTGAAATTTTCATTAAGAATGATAAAGATGCAAAGATCTAGCTATGAATTAATATAATTAGCTATTAGAAATATCAAATACATGGAAATCACAAGGAAACTAGTTTAATTGCCAAATTTTAAGAAATGAAGGAAATCTATCCTAAATTTCTAATTCAACTGTACAATTTTCTCTAAACATGTAAATAACTAAGATCTATCTAAAAAATGCAAAGAAAGATAAATATACTACTAAACAAGGGAAATTAAGGATCAAACCCTAGCCACATGTCCTAGGTGTAGTGAGCACTATTAGCCATGGTTGACAGTCGTGATTGAGCTAAAAATGACTTTTCTCTCCAAATTTGGGGTTGGATCTCCAATTCTCCTTGTTCAATTGATGATCAAGGGTTGCCTCAGTGTCCTCTAATGGATTTGTGGTATGAATTATCTAAATCATTTATGGAATTGGCTCAATTGTATTTCTTGATTATACTAGACCTGTAGGACCTTCATGGCTTCAAATGCATTCATGATCTCCAATGGGGCAGGAAAAGTATTCCTCTCAAATATGGCAAGTGAGTCCACAATTTGATAGGGCTTCATTACATTTCAACTCAATATCCTTCCAGACATATCCCTAATTTTGAGGGGGATATTATAACACTTGAGAAGTCCTTGCCTTGGCTTCATGGAGAAGCCAATATCAAGAACCTCCAACTGGAGAAGTTGGAAGGAAATTTCTAGAGGTTTCCCCATAAAAAATCCATTTGGATTCATCACCTAGGATGTTGCAATCGATTTTGGGTCCAAAACTACTTTGATGCTGACCATAACTCTAAGGCGCATCTAGATCTGTTATCCGTGGATCTCAACTATAGCTAAGACTGAGCTAAGAAACTATACCCAATTTGAGTGGTGAAAACTACTGCTTCACCTTGGAGCTATCCAAGATCATTCATATGGTCTATTAGCATGTCCTATATGAGTAGTCACCTTGACATGATGTGTTTTAGGTTTCTAAAAAATCTAAATATATTTTTGATGCACTTTCAACTAATAAAATTTTGTATATTTAGAGTTGGATTCCTTATGTGTTGTTAATTTGAGCATGAGACTAATACCAATATAATTTTCCAACTTTTCAAACAACTCTAGGTTGTGATTCTTATACCTTTCAATTTTCAATAATGTAGTTTCTAAATTTCAAAGCTTTAAATTGGTTTTGAGCTCCTTATAACTCCCTAATTGGAAATTTAGAAAACTAATGTATTTGCAAATTCAATATTTCAATTTCAATGTGGAAATCCTTATTTCTCCAAGTTAAACAATTTGCAAATATTTCAATGCAATATGAATTTCAAAAGTTGTATAAAGTAATTTCAAAACCTTTCAAAATGCTTCTTGCTTCAAATATTTCTAAGGCATTCAATACTTCTTCTAAGGTTATAATTTATTACCTTATTTCTCCTTATATTCAAATAACCTTAAGTATAAAAGCTTAATTAATATTATCCTCAAAAAATAAGCTTTATACCTCCTTTAATATTTGCAAAGGTTTTGATTTAAATATTTCTTACCTCCTCATATATGAGATGTGTCAAACTTGACTTGCTTCAACTCTACAACCTATGCTCAAAACAGTCTTCTCTCTTATTGTAATTAATGCATCTCCTTGCTCATTAAATTTGGCCTTATGAAGTTTGACTCTCCTCTATGATTTTCAAGCTTTTCCAAGGCACTCAAGTTTGATTTCCATGCACTCACTCTATTCTTTGCAGACTATATTTGGTCCATGCATTAATAGATGCTCTTAGATGTTGCACCTTCCTCCAATCATGATTTATGTTTTGAGTTTCAAGTGCCAAGTGGCATCAAATATCCTTTGTTCTTCTATGGTTGTTACTTATGGCACTCTATCCAACTGATCTTCGCTCAATGCTTGGCAAGAGCATTATATTTCTTGAGCCTTGAATTATCTGATGATATTATGACTCCTTGAACATTATAAATGTAATTGTGCTCTTCTCTAATACCAATTTTAATGTCCTCCACATGGTATATGGCTTCTTCAACACTTTACCTTCCTTATGATGCTCCTAACATGCCCTAAATAATTTCTTTTTTTGCTTGGCTCTCAAGCATTCAAAAATCCCTTATTCTTTTTAGTTTACCAACGTCCACCTAAGTTATTTTGGTTATCACTTATTTAATGCTCTCCTCCTATGGTGGTTTCAATGTCCAATGATTTATTTGTAATGGATATTAATTCAAATTTGGTGGCACTCAAACTCTTTGAAATTTCAACTCCTCCAAGTAATGTTGCCTTCTATAATACTTTTGTCTTTCCTTTTTACATTACATTCTTTATCTAACAATGTGGTTTTTTACTCTATGGTGTCTCAAGTTCATTATAATGGATCCTCCTTCAATATGGTGACACTTCTTCACTATGGTGGTTCTACCTTCAATGGTGGCTCAAATTTGCTATGGAACCCCTTCTATGCCTTTGGTGATTTATCTTCACCAAAATTTTGCCACTCTAAGCACACCTCTCAATGTCTTTAGACACTACAAATCTGCCCTACCTTTATTCACTATTGAATCTCTTTCTTTTGCTCAATAGGACTTAGAAAAATCTGCACTTCAATTATAAACACAACATATGCTTCTTCTACTTATCACTCCCTTTTTGAGCAAGTTTTAACTTCTACCTTTGTTATTTTGTTTTATAGATTTCAATATAATAATGAAGTCTCCTTCCTTGTCTTGGAGATACTTAAATAAAACTAGCTTTTGCTCCTTAAATAACTCTTAATATGGTGCTTTCAAAAACCTTAAAATGAACTAGATTTAATACTTTAAAAATTAACTTTCATAGAACCACTTTTATACACCTTTTAGCCTCCTTTTGTAGCTAGTATTTTTGGTTATTTGGTTTTGTACAATCCCGGGAAGTTGTGCACCCTAGTCTACTTGCAACATCATATCAAAATAAAAGACCATGAAAGCATAAATAACACAGAAGTGACAAACACAAGAAATATATTTTATTTATTCATGTGTATTTTGATTACATATTGATCCCTCTTAGGGATACCCAGTTTTGATACAATGAAATACAAGCAGAAGTAACAATGTCCCCCACAAAGGGGATGGTGCACTTTGCAGGCTTCCTGCTCTCACACACGAACTTGTATGAGGGCTTATAGATGCCTTTTTCTCCTTCTTTTCTAGAGGGATCTGAAGCTTTAAACACTTTGGATTGGCCTTGTAACTTGTAACATATTTTTTGGAGGTTCCATATGTAGACCTCCTATATTCAAATCTAGGTCTAGATCTTGGCTTCCTAGAGAAGCCAAAATCTAGATTTGCATGCAACCGACCATCCCAGTGAGAAGGATCAGTCAAAAATTTACATTGAAGGGGTATTCAATAGAAGCTCTGGGAGTTCCATACCAAAAACTACCTATAAGCAATGCAAGTCTAGTCATACTGCATGATCTAGGCTTGTATTCATGACCAGACTATGTTTTGGTTCTAGCTATTATCCAGAGCAACATCTAGGTGTGGACGCTCTCAACTTTAGTGGCTAGTATTGGTGTTCATTCTGATTGACAACACCTAAGCTTTGATGGGCTATAACTACCATTTTTGAGTGGTTAAGACCACTTCTAGCTCTTGGAAAGGTCCAAGATCATTCATATGGTCTTTGGATGTGTCCATATGAGTAGTCTCCTAAAAATAACATATTTTAGGTGTCTACAGATACCCCTTTTTGTGATGCATTGTGGGAAAACACAACACGGATAAAAAATAGACCATCTAGGGCCACATTGTAGGGTGTGTGATGATCATTGATCTGATCAATATTTGATACTCTAGTCATGAGAAAAGGTGTGAATCCTAGAATCATTGCTTCCAATAGGATGGAAGGCTTAATTTTAAAAAAGCTTACACACATCCATCAGGTGATCGGGTAGCTTCAGTGCTACTATAGGTCCTAAAGGAGGAGAGCTACAAGCTTAACTATAATATTTTTTTTTCCAGCCAAGTCTAAGCTTATGATAGTTGTTGGCAATGATTCATAAGATGAACGTAATTTGACATGATCAAGTGATCCTTTGTTGACTTTGATTTTTTGAACTAAGCATGATACTGAGAGGGGGGGTGAATTAGTGTGTATTAAAAAATTAATCCAAGTACAAAATAAAATCAAAATGGGCAATCACACAAACATGCATCACATAACACCAGATTTATAGTGGAAACCCGATGTGGGAAAACCACTGTGCCAATGGACTATTTGGACTCCCATCCAAATATGGCCTCAAAATTTTTTTGTCTTTACAATATATTTGTAGCACCAACTACAGGGAATGGCACCAATCAACCCAGACTTTAGCAGCACCAACTGCAAGGAGCACTGACCCTTGTTGCCAAGCACTGACCCAAAAATTTTAAAAAACTCTAATAAAAGTTTTAAATTCCATAAAAATAACTTGAGTGGTATAGCTCACAAATATTCTCCTCTAAAATATTCTATCTAACATTTTCAATCTTCTCAACTCTGCACACTCATAATCTCACCCTTGCACATTTTTCAATCAGAATGCCAAAGAAAAAAAAAATCTTCACCACATGCGTTGGCAGTCCTTTCTACAAAAAAAACCTTCTTCTCCCTTTTATTTTAAAACATATATATGCTTCACATTAAAAAATTGTAGCTCTTTTTTTCAGTTACGTAAAAGTACCACTCAACCGTTATATTCTTAGAAACTACCAAAAATGCCAAAAAGAGCTGACAAGTCTTTTTGTAACAGTCATAACTTCCTCCTAAAATTTCCAAACAGGATAAAAATTGAAACATATATTCTTGGATAAACTGAATATCTTCAATTTAAATTTCAGATTTTAACTCTTGACATATTATTCACAGTACCTCCAACAAAGTGTCCTTTGACGCTGATTTTACACGTCACAAAAACTGAAAAAGTGCTCCAAAGCCATTTTGAAACGCTCACCGTTTCTTCTTCCGGATTCCATTTGGGCTGAAATTTGAAACTTAAGATCTCAGTATATCCAAATACCTCAATTAAAATATTTGAGGTCCAATTCTTCATGGATTACTTAATATTCCTCCCGTAAAGTAACCTTTGATGTAGATTTTACAACTGTCCAACTAAGTGCAAACTTATCCAACGAAGTACCAATGATGCAAACCATCAATCCAAACATCAAGCTAACACCTCCAAAACTATTTTAACACATTTATTAGTATTCCAACATGATCAACACTGATCCAACCTGTCTAACCATGCACTGCAAGCAAGGAGCACACATTTTTGACAACTTTGACAACTTCCTGACAGTTTTTACAACTTTTACAAATTTGCATGAACAACCTGTAACAACTTCACCCAAACATCAAAAACATCCTCATAAGCATTGAAAACCATTATACATACTTTGAACAACCTTCGAACAATTTTCCACTAGATCAACCTATCCATATGAGTGTTTTGACAACAATGACAATACTGTCGCTGCACCTTACTCAACATGATTATGATTGTTGATATTATGACTACCCGCTCAAGCGACGAGTCGATGAGGGAAGGACAAAGAATAAAGTGATGAGTCAATTGACCAAGATGAATGATTTGTACCCTTTAAGAGTTTTTCTTTGTTATATGGTAGGTCCTATTTCAGGTGTGATTTCAACCATATTTTATAACTGTACATCTCTATCCCATAGAGCAGTCCGATCGCAATGGACTTCTTAGGAAATTAATATGATAGCAATAATATTTAAGCTTATGTTAAATCACTATGTTTATTGATCTGGTTAATGTTAGATGCCCCAATCATGAAAATAGCATACATCATTGAATCGTTTCCTTTTATGAATAACTTGATTTTGGTAAGCTTAAGTCAAAATCCTAGCCTTGGAAGCAATTTGAAGACAAGCTTAAGTCAACTCCTAGTCTTGGCTACAATTAGGAGATAATCTTAATTCAAATCCTAGCCTTGGTAGAAATTAGGAGATAATCTTAAGCTAAATTCTAGCCTTGGAAAAAATTAGGAGATAAGCTTAAGTCTAAACCTAGACTTGGCAGTAATCAAGAGATAAGCTTAAGTCAAATCCTAGACTTGGCAGTAATTGGGAAATAAGATTAAGTCAAATCCTAGCCTTGGAAACTATTAAGAGATAAGCTTAAGTCAAATACTAGCCTTAGTGGAAATTAGAAGATAAGCTTAAGTCAAATTCTAGCCTTGGCAACAATTAGGAGATAAGATTAAGTCAAATCCTAGCCTTGGTAGAAATTTGGAGACAAGCTTAAGTCAAATCCTAGCCTTGGCAGCAATTAGGAGACAAGCTACCTGGTTTGCTTGAATTTGCTTTTGATATTTTATTTATTTTCCCAAAGAAATGGAGGGTGCATGATTGTCTTTGGCAATGATTCATAAAATGAACGTTATTAATTCGATTAAATCATCAATTATTGATTTGGATTATACATGTTGTTTTTATGACCAATGGGCTTAGTGGATGCCATTGGGGCATTTTGGGTGACCTAAGGTTTTATGGATACCTTTGGGATATTTTGGGTGACCAAAGGGCTAATGGATACCTTTAGAGCCTTTTTGGGTGACCAAAGGGTTTATGGATACCTTTGGGACCTTTTGGGTGACCAAAGGGTTTATGTATACCTTTGGGGTCTTTTGGGTGACCAAAGAGTTTATGGATACCTTTGGGTCCTTTTGGGTGACCAAAGGGTTAATAGATACCTTTGGGGATTTTTGGGTGACCAAAGGTTTTATGGATATCTTTGGGGTCTTTTGGGTGACCAAAGGGTTTATGGATACCTTTGGGGCCTTTTGGGTGACCAAAGGGTTTATGGATACCTTTGGGACCTTTTGGATGACCAAAGGGTTTATGTATACCTTTGGGGATTTTTGGGTGACCAAAGGGTTTATGGATACCTTTGGGGCATTTTGGGTGACCAAAGGGTTTATGGATACCTTTGGGGCCTTTTGGTGACCAAAGGATTTATGGATACCTTTGGGGACTTTTGGGTGACCAAAGGGTTTATGGATACCTTTGGGGCCTTTTTGGTGACCAAAGGGTTTATGGATACCTTTGGCCTTTTGGGTGACCAAAGGGTTTATGGATACCTTTGGGGCATTTTGGGTGACCAAAGAGTTTATGGATACCT
The DNA here is from genome assembly GCA_028583015.1 of Wollemia nobilis. NCBI lineage: Eukaryota > Viridiplantae > Streptophyta > Pinopsida > Araucariales > Araucariaceae > Wollemia > Wollemia nobilis. The sequence continues at coordinate 4,000,526 of JAQPPZ010003177.1, forward strand.
TTGGGGCTTTTTGGGTGACCAAAGAGTTTATGGATACCTTTGGGGCCTTTTGGGTGACCAAATAACTAGGGTATATTTAGAACCTTTTTGGGAGGTATGATATTGATAATGCCCCAGTAGATGCTTGAAAATATTTTTGTTTTGATTTTATGTTATGGATGAAATGATGAATGCAATGCCTAGATAAGGATTTGATTATGCTATATGGATGCAATGCTTTGTGTTAAATGTATATTTTTAATTTATTTTAATTGTTGAAGCATTTAATCTATGTGCTATGATATGATAGATGATGTATGTAATGTGATACATTAATTACATGAGGAATGAGCTAATGCAAATGAACTTGTATACTTTAATCACTAAAAATATAATGAATGAATCTAATGTGTTTACAAACTAGTGGGTGACACCACATAATGTATAAAAATCATGAATGTAAATAAATCTTATCATAAGAATTAATCATTTAACATCTAGATGTGAGATGATATGATGTGATATGTATGTTCTTTATTTATAAGCTTTTGTAAATTAAATGATATGCACAAAATAGCCAGTTTTCATCTAAATATCATTGCTGACATTTATCCGGTATCTATCCTACTTTATAAACACCCTTTAATGAACAAAACCTCATAAATAAAGTTAATGATGTGATTGATGACATGATTTGTTGCTATTTAGGATTGAGGTTTTCCATGAGACTCAAAAACCCTAGTTACTTAATCAAAATTTTCTTGAAAGATAATATTTTTGTTATGAAGACCCAGATATTCATTATCCCTATGTGTGCAAATGAATATATTAGATGAAACATAAGCATACCCCAATGCCAGGTGAGATTCATGCAGCCCATTGCTGTATTTGGGATCCTCAAATATTCATCCTAATCCTAAGTTGGACTCAGTTGGATTAGACCACTAGATGATATAGGACACCTAAAGCTAGCCCTTTTTACAAATTGCTTAGAGCTTACCCTAATGCTAGGCGGGATTCATGCAGCCCATTGCTATATTAGGGATCACTCAATGGTTTTTGGAGACTGACCATTCTAGAGATTCAAGCTCTTCACCCTCTTATTTTCTTCACATTCATTTGGGATACTTGCTCATGTTTAGTAATTAAAATTACTGTTTATTTTGAATTTTTGTTTCTCTTTGAGCAAGGGATTTACGTAGTGATGATAATCACTATTTATTTTACTTTTAAATTTTGATTTGTTCAATATGTTTTCTTGTTTTGATAAAAGCAAGGGATTTATTTGGGTAGGGGGGAACTTTTCCTTTTGCCAATGGTTAAAATCCTAGACCACGTGCATTGCAAGATGAGCAAGTGAAAACCTTTCACTTAGGATACCTAGTACCACTTTATGGTGTTCATTTTTCCCTTATTCTAACCAGGGTTTTAGTGTTTTGATTAGTGATAGGATTCTGATATGTGCTAGGTACTATCAAAACTGGACCTTATATTCTACTAGTGAAGATGGTTTTCTACAATTTTTGCTAAAATCACTAGGTATGGCTGAGTGACCAAAAAACCCTAGTATATTTATTAAAGCAACAAGAAGGGTTTTGTGTTGAAAAACATAGTTACACACATGGGTTATGGATGATGATGGATTTTAAGATGCATTATTGAGATACAAATGTGGTGTTTTTTATAAAATTGCAAACACAGTCTATCCTAATGCAAGTGCAATGGATGGAAATTCCTATATGCAATGCAACTACATGAATGCAAAAATGTAAGATGCATAATGCAAATGTTTTTGTATTTTTGCAATGTTTTTGAGTTTTATTGCTTTTTTATTTTTGATATTTTCCATTATTTTTGGACTTTTGATTTTAAATTGTTTTTGTGCTTTTGTGTTTTGTTTTGACCAAAGGGCTTAACGTGAATTTGGGTCCTTTTATGATTTGACCAAAGGGCTTCAAGGTACCTTTGGAGCATTTTTGTGAGTTGACCAAATGGGTTATGATGCCTTTGGAGCTTTTTGTGAATTGACAAAAGGGCTTATGATGCCTTTGGGGCATTTTGTGAATTGACCAAAGGGCTTATGATGCCTTTGGGGCTTTTGTGAATTGACCAAAGTGCTTAAGGTGCCTTTGGAGATTTTATGAGTTTACCAAAGGGATTAAGGTGCCTTTGGAGCTTTTGTGAGTTGACCAAAGGTCTTATGATGCCTTTGGGGTGTTTTTTGAGCTGACCAAAGGGCTTATGATGTCTTTGGAGAATTTTGTGAATTGACAAAAGGGCTTAAGGTGCCTTTGGAGATTTTTGTGATTTGACCAAAGTGCTTATGATGCCTTTGAAGCTTTTGTGAGTTGACAAAATGGCTTATGATGCCTTTGGAGCTGTTGTGAGATGACCAAAGGGCTTATGATATCTTTGGGACATTTTGTGAATTGACCAAAGGGCCTATGATAACTTTGGGGCTTTTGTGAATTGACCAAAGGGCTTGTGATGCCTTTGGGGCCTTTTGTGAGTTTTACCAAAGGGCTTATGATGCATGTGGAGCCTTTTGTGAGGTGACCAAAGGGCTTATGATACCTTTGGGACCTTTTGTGATGCTGACCAAAGGGCTTGTGATGTCTTTGGGGCATTTTTTGAATTGACCAAAGGGCTTATGATGCCTTTGAGGCTTTTGTGAATTGACCAAAGGGCTTGTGATGCCTTTGGGGCCTTTTGTGAGTTTGACCAAAGGGTTTATGATGCCTTTGAAGCCTTTTTTGAGTTTAAAAAGGGGCTAATGATACCTTTGGAGCCTTTTTTGATGGTGACCAAAGGGCTTATGATGCCTTTGAAGCTTTTGTGAATTGACCAAAGGGCTTGTGATGCCTTTGGGGCCTTTTGTGAGTTTGACCAAAGGGATTATAATGCCTTTGGAGCATTTTGTGATTTGACTAAAGGGATTATGATACCTTTGGGGCATTTTGTGATGGTGACCAAAGGACTTGTGATGCCTTTGGGGCCTTCTGTGAGTTGACCAAAGTGTTTGTGATGCCTTTGGGGCCTTTTGTGAGTTTGACCAAAGGGCTTATGATGCCTTTGGAGCCTTTTGTGAGTTGACAAAAGGGCTTATGATAACTTTGGGGCCTTTTGTGATGGTGACCAAAGGTCTTGTGATGCCTTTGGGACATTTTTTGAGTTTGACCAAAGGGCTTGTGATGTCTTTGGGGATTTTTGATTTTGATGTTTTCTGATTTGTTTGAGATTTTATGATTATTGATTTTATTTGTTTTTTAGATTTTGGATGTCTTATGATTATTATTTTTTTATCTTTAAGGTGAAGGTACGCTGCCTTAGGTACCCCCAGTGTGTATGCAACTCAATGAAAGCAAGGAAGGTATGATACCTTCATAATCCTCAATTTACCTCAATGAACTTGATGTGGATTGTGGGGAAGGTGTGACACCTTGAAGACCCCGAATATGCATTGTATTTGATGCACTGTGATTAGCTTGGCTAGGAGGAGTAGTAGAAACTAACCCCCCTATTGTGATGTGCAATTTTATGCAATGTTAATATCCTAATGAGCCGAGATGAGCATAAGAAAAATGTTAGATACTACCACAGGTTACATAGATTAATTTTGATATTCATTTTTCTCTGTTGCAACACTGATCATTCCCACAAACTCTTGGGGAGGCATATTAATGTGCACTTGATTAGGTTTCTCGACTTGGTTGGTAGGTGCTATGTTTGCTTCATGTGCATGCAAGGGGTCTTGGAAGACTCCTATCTTAATATCTTGCCTCTCAATCATATCTTGTACTAAATATCTAAAGGGATGACTTGTCTGAATGTCATGACCCATTTTTCGATGGTACACACAATATATATTTTATTTGTGCATCTTTGATCTATGCTTATTAGGTTTCAACAAACAGATCTCAAAAAGATTGATTCTTTAGGCCTCATATAATCGATCAAAGAGCGATGCTAATATATCTAGAAAATTAGTATATTGTCATTGTGGCTGATGTTTTTGGCCTTGTATCTAATTTTTTTGCATATGATTTTGGGCTAGAGGAGGTTGATCTTGGTAATTATGTCGCACTGGTAGAGGTGGTGTGACTTGGTTTGAGGATTCAGAGATACTCAAAACAACTTGATTGACTGGGGTCACCCTTTTTTGTGTGTTGCAACCTTTAATATTCTTGTTTGGACATTCCTTTCTATGGAGTTGAATATCACCCTCCTCTATCTTGATTTCTTCAATGATATTTACCTATACTAAGGCCTCCTCAAATATTTGATACTATTGTAATTGCAAGAGAAGTGATATTTATTTCGAATAGCTTCTTGTAATTATCTGAATGAGATTTGTTGTGGGTAGGGTGAAAGGTAATTTTGATATCATCTTCCTCCATTTATTGCCATACTCAATGACTAGCTCATCATCAATTTAACGAAGGCTAGCCAAGTCAGTCAAGTTTATCTTTTTTTAGCACTAAAGAAAAAATATTGAAGGAATGCATCAGCCAATTGATCAAAGTCATATATGCTTTGATGTGATATATGATTATACCATTCTAAAGCATCTCCAACTAGTGTAGTAAGTAATATTATTAACATCAAGGGGTCATTGTATTGAAAATGGAAGCATATATTGATGAAGGTTGTCACATGCTCTTGTGCATCTTCATCATCTTTATACTTTTCAAGTGTAGGCATCCTAAAATTTTGTGGGTGTATCAGTGATGACACTGATGGATGCAAAGGTTGGTTTCTAAGCTGCTTTAGTGTAGGTTTTTGATAGAACGACCTTTGATTTTGTTTTTCGAATGAATTTATCTGATCATCTAGCACTTTTTATGGCCCTTAAGAAATGCCACGATCTTCCTTTTGTCACTCTTGATTAGGCATAGGAGGTTGCTTTTGATGTTGAGATTGATGTTAAGTGTAATAATTAGGTACCTCATCATAATTAGATTCAAGGTGAGCATCAAATTCTTCCTGATGTTCCCATTGGGTCTCTTAATATGATTCCTCATCGTATTGATATTGGTACCATTGAGGAGTATGAAGTTCTTGATGATAACCAGACAATGGCCTTTGATGTTGAACATGATTTTTGCATGGTCGAGGGGGTATATTATGAGATTGCACTAGATGCCTTATGCATTGTTGCATCCTCTGGGTGCTAGGCATAAGCACCACTTTATGTAATGCATTTTGCACTTGCTCTTGTTGTATCTTTTGTTGTTCTTGTATATTTTGTTGATACAACCTTTGTAGGTGTGCTTGTTGTGAGTCCACCCCTTGTTGATTTAATTATTGTTGATCCAAATGGAGTTGATCCACACATTATTGTTGGTTAAGTAGTCACCTCAGTGCCTAATGTGTGTGATCCCATTATTCAATTGTATGGGAGCTATGTACCCTTGTATTTGAAATATGAATGGGTTTGTCATGTATTTTCCCCTAGTAGAATCTATTACTTGTTTTTCACACTCCATAAAGGTTACATTGACCTGATACTCTAGTTTATGAGTAGGCTCTATATAGTCTGACGATGCAGATATACAACGTGTCTACTCCACGTACTCTTCATGAGGAGTAGAAGGGTGACTTGGGTCCTCTTCCTCATCTATAAGAAATGATGCATATTCAGTATTAGATATAATATTTGTATACTCAGACTACATAGAAGCATAATGTTTATATGTAGAATGCTCTCTATGAGGAGTAGGACGATGACTTTATTGATCAAACGAGGTGGTTTGTTCGTCCAAGCTAGGCCATGGTGTGGTCTCATTTTCATCTTCTGATTGATGTATAGAGCAAGATAGGATGTGAACCTATGACATTGACCTACTAGGTCCCTCAGTGGATGGATTGTTTCTTATATAGAATTCCATCAAGGTGTTACAGTCTAGAAGGTTTCTTGGAGGACCTATGGGTGCTTCCCTAATAGGGGTATCTCGAAGGTTTACCCCCTAGGGATTGTATTGTTATTATAATAAAACTTGGGATGCCATTTAGATATGGGTATGTCCTCTGGATTGATTTGGAGATATTCATTGGTTATGGATCTTGAATCTCTATTTCAATTGGAGGTCTTTTTTTAACCACATTTGGACCAAATCAGTAAAAGGGGGTCCATCGGCCATTTTTAGAAAATTTTGACTTTTCAAAAAAAAATTGTAAGTGTTATATACCAAAATGATCAGTGTGATGAGCTAATCACAATGGGCTACAACTCCAAAAAATGACTTTCAGATCAAAATTTTGTATTTTTGAAATAATTGGCCAACCGAGGCTCGTGGGGAAATGCCCACTTTTAGGAAATTTTAGGAAATTTTGAAGCATGAAGAGTTAGGACTCAAAATTGCTATGAGATGTGCACAAGGGGCTAAATAAGACAACAAAACAAATTTGGTAATTTTTGGAGTTGTCTAGCCCATTTTATGACTATTTTAGTGTAGTTTTTCCCTATTTTTGGCTTCAGAAATAGAGTAATCTTAAAACCAAAATAAATTTTTTTATAGCTTCAATTTGCATGATTCTCAATCCGTTGGATGTAGAATAACTTTTTTTTTCAATAAATTTCTTTGAAAATTAGGGTTAGGGTTTGGTACCAAATCAAGGATCTTAGGTTGATTACCTAAACAATAAAGTAACACACAAAGCAAACAATATGATTATCTCATTTAAGAATTAGATGTGTGTCCTAAAATTTTTTTAGTATGTTTTTTATTTGTTGAATATATAAGCTAAATATCATCGTGTTTTGCACTTTTTTGATGATATACTCAGATTATTTAAAGGATTTCACCTATATACTCACACAAGCCGAATATGGTAGTGAAGTCCATACTAAATGATGTAGCATAGGTACTACCAACCCTCATCTAGCACATCGTGCGTAGTGATACACCCCTCCAAAGAGGAATGTGTGCTATTTTGCACTGATAGGATAGTTCTTGGATCGTCCTTGGCCACATATAGATCCTGATGATAGAATGTCAAGCAAGTCAACCAAGTGGTAATGGCATCCACTGTTGGTATCGATCAAAGGGTTGGATGTGAGAGCCCAACGTCGTTGATGTTAAAGTAATACGTGATATGTGGGTTTATTTTTAGAATAAAGGAAAATGATGCATCAATGAGCACTCATGATATTTCCCTATATACCTAAAAGGAACATTTTTATTCAGAAATATGCATATCTAAATAATTCAATTATTTTTAGTGAATATATTTTACTACTTCATGAAATAATGGCCACTGGTTGGGCTGCATGTAAGGAATCTTAACAAACAACAACCCAAACCACTGGAGACTAGGGAAAACATTGAAAATAGAGATTTGCTATTCCTAGAAGTGACTGGAAGAAAGCTAAGAAAAATAGAAAGCTTCAATGCATTTTCCTTTTATCATTTTCTTATGTTCTCTTTAATTAAAATGTTGTTTTAATCATTTAAAAAAAAAAAAATTGTAGACAAAGAAAGATAAAAAATCAAAGAGTGCTCCTAACCTAAAATCCACATTTTATGAAGTACAAGCTGATGTCTATTGCACTTTTTTGCTAGCCACTATAGACTAGAGTGGCTACTTTTGGCCACTAACTTCAAAACCGGTCAGACTCTACTAGCCACTATCAACTAGAGTGGCTAGACCTACACACAGAAAACACATGAAAACATCAGTAAAACCGTCAAAAACATAAAACTAGGTGGGAGTCCATTATGATCGCCATATGTACAACCCTAGGAAGTTGTGCATCCTAGTCTACTTGCAACATCATATCAAAATAAAAGACCATGAAAGCATAAATAACATGGAAGTGATAAACACAAGAAATATCTTTTATTTATTCATGTGGATTCTAGTTACATATTGATCCCTCTTAGGGATACCCAGTTTTTATATAATGAAATACAAGTAGAAGTAATGGTGTCCCCCGTAAAGGGGATGGTGCACTCCATAGGCCTCCTAGTGTCGCACATGAACTTGTATGAGGGCTTATAGATGCCTCCTTATCCTTCTTTTTTGGAGGGATATGAAGCTTTAAACATTGTTTTGGCCTTGTAACCTGTATCCTATGTACAAGAAACAATAGTAGGAGATCAGTAGCATGGGTAGCCTCTCATGAAGAGGCTTTATTAGAAAATATGTGAATCATGATATATAAGCATAATTGATTAAAATGTAGTAAAATTGAATGATAAATGCATGGATAACTCAAGAAATAATAGTGCAAATACATTAAAGAAATCATATCTATGCTAAAAATAAGAAATAAAGAAAAAAACAATGATAGATCTAAGCTAAAACAAAGGAAATGACACCTCAGATCTTGGCCACTGTTGCCAAGATAAACCATGACTATAGGTTGCTATCAACGATAGCGACCACTAAACTAAAGGGTTTACCTCAAGATCCAGGGGCTGTGGCAGTCGATCCCTTGTTCAAATTGATATTCAATGGTTACCTCTTATGTCTGATACACTGGTTGGTGGTGAATAATAGGTGGATATGAATATGGGTGTGTAGTCATAACTTAGCCAGACAGTGCTTTATTGCTCCTCAAAGGAGGTGTGGAATCACTATCTAATCGAATAGGGCATCATTGCATAAAAACTTAGATATTTTGGATCTATTATTTTTCTTGGGAGGTCCATATGTAGACCTCCTAGATTCAGATCTAGATATGGATCTTGGCTTCTTGGAGAAGCAAAAATCTAGATTTGCATACAACTGATATTTCTAGGGGGAAGGATCAGTCATAAATTTGCATTGAAGGGGTAGTCAGGAGGAGCTCTGGGAGTTCCACACTAAAAATTTCCCACAAGTAATGCCAATGTAGTTAAACTGCATGATTTGGGTCTGTATTCATGGCCAGACTATGTTTTGGTTCTATCTACTATCCAGAGTAGTGGTTAGGTGTGGCCGCTCTTAGCTTCAGCAACTAGTGTCGATGGCTACTTTTATTGATAGCGTCTAAGCCTAGATGGGCTAGAACTTATCTTTTTGAGTGGTTAAGATCACTGCTAGCTCTTGGAAAGGTCCAATATCATTCATATGGTCTTTGGATGTATCCATATGAGTAGTCTCCTAAACATGATGTATTTTAGGTATCTATAGGTTCACCTATTTGCTGCCCTGATTTAGTGAAATTTGTAGATTCAATTCTTTTTGCTTTGCTGCCATAAAATTTTTAATCTTGCAGCTATCCTTTATACTCAAAGCCTACCTTATATTTGTCAATTTTGCAGCTCTAATTTCTACCCAAATTCTTTGTTTTTTAGCCTTTAATTTTCTTCTTGAAAATATGAATATTGTGGCTTCAATTCTCCTCCAAATTCATTCTCTTTGACTCTAAAACTTGCAGCTATTAGTGCTCCCCAAAATGCTGCCCTCTTGCTATCCTAAACTCTATAATTTTTTAGCTTCTAATGCATCCAATTCCTCCTCCATTTTTCTTTCCTTAACTCTCTCAAATTTTCTAGATCGCTCCTTCAATTTGCAGCTCTAATATTGCTTTCCAAAACCCTTTAGTTTGTTGTCCAAAATGCCTTTAATTTGCAGCCTCAAATGGTGCTCAAAAATCAGCTTCTATGATGTCCAATTTTCTTGATTTGCTTCCTTCTTTTGTTTTTAACTCCTCCTTAAATTTGTTGTTCAAAAGATCTTCAAAATATGACCAAATATTATCTAAATTGCAGCTCTATGTCACCTTGAATTTGTTTTCGTGTGACTCTTAGACTTTTGCTGCAAAATCAAAAATATTCTCTTTTGTAAATCAGCCTTCAATTCCTTTGTGGTTGTCCTCAAAACTCTTAAATTTGTTCTATTCTAGCTTCTTTCTCCTTCAATATTCCTTGTCAAATTCTGACTTTAAATTGGACCTCTTTGCTGGTCTTCTCCTTAAGAAACTGAATGTCTTGAGGTCTTCAAAAATCTCTTCCAAAATTTGGCAAACTTCTTGCCAAATACTTCTTCATTTTTGGGCTTGTTGTCAGATGGTGACAATTGTTCCAAATTATTCTTTTTAGGAGATACTCCTTGCAATATTTGCCCTTGATATTTCTTCAAATATCCCCCAATTCTTCAATTTCTTCAATAGGGCTTCTCTAGCCTTCTTCTTCTTTCTCCTTCCAAATTTTCTTGAGACCTCTTATTTTGGGTCTTCAAATTATGTAGCTTCTCAAATATTCAATAGGACTTTTCTTAGTCCTTTCATCCTTCTCTATATTCAATCTTCAGTCTTCTTTATTCCAAATCTATAATTTCTTCAATGGGACCTCTTTCTTGGGTCTTCTCCTTCTCAATATTCAATAAAGTTGTTTTATTCTTTCTTCAATATGAAGTCTTCAATCTTCAAATTCTGTAATGGGACCTTTTTATTTAGGCCTCCAAATTCTTCAATATTCAACTTGTTACTTCAAGTAATGGATAAATTCCAAAGAAGATATTATTCCTAGCTATTGTAGGAAGCTTCTCAACTTTTAAGAATTATTTTTTTATAAATCAATAAGCATCGTTAGTTATCCTTCAATCTAGTGGGAAAAATCTATGTTGACTTCTAGTCTTCACGAGTTTTCTTGCAACCTTGTGGAAAGAATCTAGCCAAAAAGCAAATTTAGAAATTTTGTAAATGAAATCTCCCTTTTTCCTCTAAATCTTCTTGTGGCTCTCCCTATCTCCTATCAATCTCCCTTGTGGATCTAATACCAATGTTAGCTTTTTATGTTGTATATTTAATGAAATAACTACCATAAGGTATAAAATAAGAATGCAATATTAAATATATGAAAAAGACAATATACTAAGCATGTAAATATCATGAGAAAATTTTGCAACTACTCATAAATAATCCATTAATGAAATATCACAAAATAGTATATTGCTATAAAATGGAGGTCTAAAACTCTCCATATTTCATACATGCTCTATATTGTATCTATCATATCAACTAATACTCTACCTTGAGCACACCAAAATTATGTGTGTGTGTCTCTCTCTCTCAAATATATCCATATATAACCATACAAAAGCATATATAATGATATGTGACTCTTGATATTCAATATTCCTATGACTCTTCACCTTCCTATTCTATGGACTTATGTGCACATTTACATCATTAAGTACTTTGCACATTCTAACACATGCATTTATTACATTACATTAAATAAATATTCAAACTCTAATCTAATGCACACTCCTAATATAAATATGTACACATGATGGTACATTAGAATGCACCAAATAAATTAATATATTCCAAAAATAATGATTTGAAAATTAAAAAATAACTATCATAGATGTTAGCAAGAAGTAGGTCTAAGCCTCAAAAAACAACTATGATGGTTATTTTTTGGGAATAAAAAAAACAACTATGATAATTATTTTTTGGGAACCAAAAAACAACTATCATAGATTTCATTTGGTCTCCTAGGATCAAGTTTGTTCTAGCAAATCAAAGGGTGGTCTCGGGTTGAGGAGAATAAGCTAGATGAATAATTCCTTGTTAGCCAAACAATGTTAGCAACTCATATTACTCAAGGATCATGGTTGGTCTTGTATAATTTAGGCTAAGTACTTTGCCAAAAGCCCCTCATTTTTGGAGTCTCCAATTTTTTTATTTAGGGTCAGCTTTCTAGAATAGCATTGTCAAATTGAAGGAAACCATCCTCAAAGGGTCTATATGGAAGCTTGGAAATGGTTAGAAGATCAACTTTTAGGAGGATGTCTAGCCGATGGAGTCATCTCTTATAAATGATCACAATTATGCTTTTCTAAAACTAATTTTAGATCCAATTTTAGGGCCAAAAGTGATTAATTTTATTCAAGTTGTTGGATACAAGAACATTTGGAAGCACCTCTTTATTCTAAGCCTTGGTAGAGAAGATATGAAAGATCTCTAAAATATAAACAAATTGTTAAGGATTCAAATCATCAAAAGCTCTGAGTATGAAGATTCTTTAATTTGGACCAAAGAAAGTAGTGGATCTTTTTGTTAAATATTTTTTTTTATCTAGAATTTAAATCTGGAGATTACTGGGTTCCAAAAGGTAGGTCTGGATTAGATATCTTACTCCTAAAATTAACTTTTTTCTTTGGTTAGTTCTTTAGACTAAAATTATTTCTATTGAAAATATTTAAAAAATAGGTCTAAATCTTATAAATAGATGTTTCTTGTGTGGTATAAATGAGAAAAATATCAATCATATTTTTGTAGAATGTGCCTTCTCTTTGGAAATATTTCAAAATTTACTCAAAAATATTGTGGTGTCTTGGGTGGTACCCAGATTGATAGTTGATGTTTTTGAACAATGGTCATCTTCGTTCTATAGTATAAGATGTAAAAGCCTTTGGTATTTGAGTCTCCATAATATTTTGTGGGGAATTTAGAAAGAGAGAAATAGTAATACCTTTAAAGATCACTCTAATGATTCTTGTTTTATTAGCAACAAAATTTTTAAAACCTTGATTGAAAATATCTCTAATATCTCTTTCTCGAAAGATAAGGAAAATTCTTGGAAGTCAAATTTAGGTGATTGCTTGGGGATTTTCTTGGGATTAGAGATTATAATTCCAAATTTGCATTTGCATAGACAAAACATTTAATGGACCCCTCGTTAAGCTAGTTGGCTAAAGCTAAACTTTGATAGGGCTTCAAAGGGAAACCCAAGACTAACTGGTGTTGGGTGTGTGTTAAGGTATGATAAGGGGGGATTATTTTGTCTTACACGGATAATAGTAGAATTTAGATTAGTTAATTTGCTGAAACAAGGGTGGCTTATCAAGGTCTAATTCTTCTTAATTATTCCTAAGGTAGAAAGGTCCTTTTGGAGGGCGATTCACTAAACATAATCAATATTCTTTTGGGTAATGCAAGGGCAAACTAGACTACTAAAAATATGCTAGTTGAAACTAATAGCAACTTGAAGACCCTTGAGTCAATCAACTATGCCCATGTCCTCAATGAAGGTAATGTGGCAACATATTTCTTAGCTAATCTTGGAATCTCTCAAAATGGATTGTCTATTTGGAAAAAAATTCCATAGGAATTAGTGAGAATCTCTCATAATGAAAAGCTTCATAGTATCCATGAGTCTCTTTGAGTTTTAACTCTTTGTGGTTTAAGGGAGTTAGAGAAGGATTGAGGAGATGTGCTCTTTTGTTCGGTGTCACTTCCTTGTATTTTTTGGAAGTCTTCTTGAATGGGAGCTTGCAGGTATTTTTTGGTATTCTCCTTGGTTGGTGAGAGTGGGCCTATTTTTGAATTGTTTTAATTTTTAAATTTTAAGCCTCTTCTAGGTAGGAATTTTAATTTGAGCCTTCCTAGTGGTGGACTCAGGTAACTTTGGATTTGGGTGCTTCTATACAATTCTTAGCAAGGATAGATTTTTTATTATCCTTCTTATCTTATTTGGTAGGTTGGAATTGGGTAGGATAGAATCACCTTAGGTCCAAGTTTACGTTTGATTGGGTATGAGAATTATTTTCCTTTCCAATTGCCCTTTTTTCTTAAGGTGGTTTTAAGTCAAAGGTGGTCTAGCTTCTCTTGGCTTAATTGGAATTGGATACTTTTTGGTTTGGATTCTTTGAGGATGGAGGTTCCTTGTAAAATGTATCACCTTTTCTTCTGGTTTTACCCTTGTAGTGTGATGATGTTTAGATGGTTATGCACCTTGTTTTTCTTTTCACTTAGGTTGAGGGAAAACCAAGTGTTGTATTCATGGTTTATGGATAGTCTCTTAGGTGTCTATTGAACACATAATTTCTATAATTTCAGTTCATGTGCCATCATGATGTGGCCACCCCATGAATTTCATCCTTGCAATCTAATTTGAGTCAAAAATACCAAGACTTTCATTGGTTTTAGTTAGTTCAAGGAATATTTGGCCTTGATGAGTGTCATCAAATTGATTATGGGTACCACGGGAGGAATTTAGAAGGTGCTAGAAATATTTTGGGTGATTTGGGATGATGTATCTCTAAAGGATCAACTCCCTATTTCACTTTATTGCACTCACTAAGTGATTTAGAAACTTACCTCTATTGGAGATATTTTGGCTAGTGGAGCTCAATTTGTTCTCACTTTCAGGGTGGTAGTGGTGGTTTGAAGGTGTGCAAAGAGTGGTCATTATGTAATAAAGACTAAAAGGTGTTGAACCTTTGGTGTACTCTTTGGATAGACATGTCTCTAAATTTTTTGAAAGAGGAAGAATTATGATTTTTTGAATCTCTTTAAATGCCACAATCCAAAGTTAGCCAAGGATATGGCTCTTTCATGAAATAAAAGAGTGGTGTTTTTATAGGGTTTAAAATTTGTGATTACTACTCAAATCCTTCCTAAAATTAATGGTGCTCAGGTAGATGGTAATTGTGTAAATATGGAAAAGCATTCCTAGGCAAAGAAAATGGACTTTTTTAGACACAGAGTTGGGTGGTTGATAAAGTACCATAATGGATTCCATAGGTCTTCATTTTGTGATCCTTAGGATAGAGTTATTCTTTCAATTTTTGACTCTTTCACTCTTGAATGCAATTGGTATGTTGTTAGGAGTTTCCATCTAATGTTGGTCAATCACTTGTGAGGGAAAAAGAAGATGAATATCCTTGCTTTTCTCTTCAAGGAGCTAGATATAATGACATTTAGCATGTAGAAAGGTAATTATTCCATTATTAATCATCAGGGTCTTTTCAAAGTCATTTAAAATTATGTAATTTTAATGAGGAGAGTGATTGTCAAGGGCAAGAATGGTATTAGGCCTAGTTAATATTTAGGTGTTCCTCCCTCTAATCATGAGATGGCTAATTGTCTCTTGAATGCTCTAAATTTGGATTAAAGACCAATTGGTATGGGTAAGATCATTGTTAGTATTAGTTAGGAGTACCTACAAGTGGTGAATGTTGGTTTTTTGAGAAGAAAAAGTTTGCTATCAGTTGAGTATAGAAGGCCTCAACTATGGTTGAGGTTGGAATATTGAATATGGTTAAAACTTCTAAAATTATAATTTTTAAATGGTTAAGGAGGTGAAGTATATTGGGGTGGTAAATATAAAGATGATTTCTTGCCTCCTATGGAACCTTATAAAGTTATAACTAATACCTCCTCTATTGCTTTGATCAGTCCTTCGAAGTTTTATTTTTTATCTTCTTTAGAGGAGGATATGTTTGAGAAGAAAAATGAGATTATTAAGAATTTGAAGCTTTAATTGAAAGGAATGAGGAGATCAAACAACTTGAATATGAAATAAAAGAAGAAACAAAAAACTTCTCATATGATTTAGCATTCTGAATATTCAAAGGACATGCTTTCGACTCCTATTTTTAATATAAACTTCAAGATCCTAGATACACCATTTATCAATGGCAATTTATAAGTCGAGGCCAAGGGTAATCTGAGCAAGCCTTCTGAATCAATGAGAGACTTGGTGATATCTCTTAAGAGATCAAATAAATGTTAGAATTTTATGTTAACATGATCTTGTAGAGACTAAAACAGGGTTAGGATCCACATTTTGAAGGATTGAATGTTGATTTATATGTGGATATATCTCAATATTAGTGACTTATTTTTGTATCTAGATATCTATTTTTCCTTTTTTGTTTAGTTATTCTTTAGTTCTCTCATTGTGCCCCTATATTTAGGGGATCTAGGATTCTTCTTCTTTTTGGTATGATCATCTCTCTTGACTTTGGCTAGATTTCTTATTGTTTTGGCTTTGTTTTTGGATTATCTTTGCTTGAGACTGGGCTTCTTTGGTTTTTCTTTGTAGAAGTTTTAGGGATTCATTTCAAAACTCCTATTTTTTCTACCTTATAAAAAAAAGTAGATCTAATCCCACTAATAAAAATAAAAAATGATGATTAAAATAAAATCATAGAATATGAGGGGTATGAATAAGATTCTTCAAAAACTAGTTACTAGAGAATTAATAGGTTGTTATACTCCTAATTTTATTCTAATGCAAGAAATAAAATTAAGTATTTATTAGTATAAGGATGCTTTCAAAAAAAATTTGAATATGGAGGATTGTTTGGTAGTTTCTTTTATATGACCTTCTAAATGGGTCCTAATAATTTAGGACAAACACAAATGGTATGGACAATTTGTAGAAGCAAAAGGTAATTGATTTGTTTGACTATGTTGAGAGAAAGAGAAAAATATCAAAACTGGATCTATAAATTTATATGCTCTAACTATAGTTACTTCTAATAAAATATGTTGGAAGGACCTTAACATATATTTGTTAAACACAATAATATTTCATTGTTGTGATCTATGGATTCTTAGGGTTACTTCAATATATTTCTATATCCTCATAAAAATAAATATGGTACTCATGGATGCATTAAATCAATGTAAGAATTTTTGGTTCATTTACAAATTCAAATGACATTTGGTATGTTATTCCTTCACATTTTCAATATACATGGGTAATAGATGCATTGAGAAAACTCATATAGTAGAAATATTGGATATATTTTTATTATTCAACACATGGTTAAAAATAGATTATACAATATCTTTAGATATTTTATTGTGTACGTGATTAAATCATGAATCCATTCTCTTGATTCATGATTTACTTAATAATGGTCATTTAAAGACATATTGTATCTAGTATAAGTGGATCCAAAAATTTCTTCTAGATGGTTATGTTATGATGAGATGAAGCAAATTTTGAAGGATCACGTATGTATAAGTTTAAGATGAAATATCAAGATTTTGAATGCTAGAAATTTTAGTAACATATTTAAAGAAAATGAAGAAATTGAATCCAGCTCAAAAATTTATAAGAGATAGTAGAAATCAATGGAATGGACCAATATTTTTATGCCCAAGAAAAATAATTATTTTATTATTGTTATAATGTATTTAAAAATAATTCATATTGGTTCCAAAAACCTAGGGAGAAATGGCTCAAGGAAAGAGTGATAAGTTTTTTAAAATATGATACAACAAAAATAAATTTCTTTTCATTGCATCAAAAGTATTTTAACTCTAGATGAAAGAAATGTTGAGAAAGAAGAAGATATCAAGAAGGAAGCAATTAATTATTTCAAATATATTTTGTTAGATGTTGGGAAATATAAGAAGGCACAAGATAATATTTTGTAAAATATTCATTAATTATCACATAGGTACAAAATGAAAGTACAAGAAGATCTCTATAGAGGGGCTACATGAGATAGTTTTATCTTTCCATCATGGATTTTCTACAATTTTCTTTCAAAAGGTTTGGGATTTATTGAAGAGTGATATGTTGGATATGGTTGAAGAGGGTAAAAAAAGGAATAATACAACAAGTGAGATCAATAATACCTTTATTATTCTAGTTACCAAGAAAGGAAAGATAAAATATTTTGAAAATATATGTTGAATAAATATTTGTAATATAATTTATAATATAATTTGAAAATTATGGCAAACAAGTTGAAAAGCATTCTACATTGTATTATCTTAGATGAACAATATGGTTTTATGTATGGTAAACAAATTATTTATGGTGTAATCATTATATAAGGGACCATACATTCTCTTTATTCTATAAAAAAAAGTAGATGTACGTATTAGATATGAACAAAGCATATGATAGGGTTTACTAGAGTTTTATAAATGGTATTCTCAAAAAGTTTAGTTTTGATCAAGGTTGGTGTCAATGGATTTGATGTTGTTATAGCACACCAAAATATGTTTTTATTAATGCATTATCTACTAGAAATTTTAAGTTGACTCATGGGATCCACCAATGTGATCCATTATCTCTTTATTTATTTATTATTCTTATAGAGGCATTAGGAAGAGTTTTCTTAAAGGTATAAATGGAAGGAAAAATCAAAAGTATTCAAGTTGTAACAAGTGGCCTCTTTAAGTCTTATCTCTAATTTTTTGATGATACAATTTTTTGGGTCATCCCTTAATGAGTGAGACCATGGATTTGAAATTGTCATTATCAATCTATAGAAGGCTATTAGATAACTAGTTAAACTACAAAATCTAAGATATTTTTCATTAGTAGTACCCTATATTTACCAAGGATTATTGTGGATATTTTATAGGCTAAAATTAAATTATTTTCATAAACCTACTTGGGTATTCCTTTGACTCATAAAAGGAATAAGAAATAATATTTAAGACTCATGTTTGGATAGAGTGAAATCTTGTTTGGAAGGTTGTAAAGGTAAGCTCTTAACTATTTATGGAAGGCTACAACTCAAAAATACTCATTGCAATCCATCACCATTTATATGATGCCACTTTAAATATTGTTAGTAGGTATAGTGCTCAAATTTCATAAAATTAAAAAATATTTTCTTTAGAAAGAATGTGAGGAAAATTTTAGGTTCCCTCTTTGTAAGTGTGATACAATTTTCCAAGGAAAGAATATTGGAGGGGCACACTTGCAAAATTATGAACTTATGAGTATAACCTTAGGGGGAGGGGGAGGGGGAGGACTTGGTTGGATATTATTTAAATATAAAGGAAAGAGTTGGTGAAAATTTTACTTCTAAAATATATAGGTTCTTAAAATGCAAAGAAATTATTCAAGAAATAGACCCTACCTAAAGGATCACCAATATGGAATGTTTGTTTTTTTTTTGTATTTACATGGTGGAATCGGTAGCCACCATGAATATGGGCAGGATGTCCAACTTTTATGGCTGCCACAGTATTCTGCACTGTCCGCCCCAAAATTTGCCACACAGATCTTCGCACAGTACGCCTCTATAACCACCATGCCACAATCATTTTAAAACTTTTACGCCACTGAAAGCACCAGGAAAGGGACAAGCATTCAGTCCGGCGAGGCCCGAGATTTGAACCTTGGACCTCCACCCCCTTATGGGTTTTGGATGAACCAATTGGTCTACACCTCGGACCTCACCAATATGGAATGTTATATCAAATATTTTACAATTGATTAATAAATATTTTAGATGACCAATTAATAAGAGGTATTATACAAATTTTTAGTCTAATTATTAGTTGAATTCTTATCCTTTTATCTTTTATTCAAAATGGAAACCATTGGGTTGGGCATGTCTAGCTTGTAAAGGCCCAAATATTAAAATATATATTAATGTGAGAAATAATTCCACATCATGAATTTCTATTAGTAACCTAGTTGAAGGAGAGGAACTCAAACAAATAGTAGATGATCTTCAAAAGATGTTTAAATGATTTTATTTTCCAATTATTACATGAAAGGATGAGTTGATTTGGAATCTATCAAAATATGGTGGATACTCAATCAAGTCAGAATATGATGAATTAGAAAAAACAAAATTTTCTACTCCCAAATATTTTTGTTGGAAGAATGTTTGGTTACTAGAGGTTTCCCTAAGGCCTTAACATTCCTTTGGTTAGTAGTCCAAAGTAATATTCTTATAGAAAAGAGCCTATAAAGAAGAGGATAATATGGATCTTTTATATATTCCTTATGTGAGAAGGATTTAGAAACATTATAATGTTGACTCCTTCATTGTTCCATTGGTCATGCCATTTGGGGCTACTTTTTCAAAAATATAATAATATATTAGGTAGCTCCATCAATGTTGAAAGAGTCAATGAAATATCAAATTAATTATTTCAAAGTTAAATTATATAATAAAATATCAAATTAATTATTTCAAAGCTAAAGTATTATTTATTATATAGAGGATTGGTCCTACCGTTATTTTTTGTAATTTATGGATTGCAAGGAATAATAGAATTTAAAAAAAAAATCTTAAAATCATGCAAAGTTTTGGAATCATATTATTGCCTCTCTTGTAGAATGTTAATAGATATGGTTCTTATCATGGGAAGTATCAAGTGTATAAAAAGAGGTGCTAGCCACTTGGCTACAATATTTGAATATAAATGGAAGGTTTTCTATTACAATGGCATTTACATAAAGGATTTATTTTAATCTATAGTAAAATAGAACTATCTAAAAATTAGGTTTATTAAAATTAATTTGATGGTGCTTTCAAAAGAAATATATGAAAAGTTGGTGGAAGTGATATTTTTCAAAATATTGAAGGTAAATTTATCTTAACTTATAATTTTTTTTATTGATAGATAGAGGGGTTTTGAAAGGATCTCCAAACATTTTAAAATAAGAGAAGACCCTTAGAGAGGAGCCTATAGGAAAAACACCATTAAAAAACAAGGAAGTCTTGAGTCCAAAAACAAAATAAGGGAGGACATAAGAACACCCAAAATAGAGAAATTAAACTATAACTAAAAAAAGATAAATAGAGGAAGGTGAATCAAGAGAGTAGGGAGAAAAAATATGGGGGATCCAATCAATACCAGTTGCATCTAGGGATTCCATTGGGTCTTCAAGGTCCTCATTGCCATAATTTTTCTTGTACTCCTCTAATAGGGTGGCTACTTCTTTGACATAACATATTGATGCAGGAGCATCCGAGGGCAGCAAAGCAATCGAGCATCAACCAAACTTTTTGTTGTTATTTTTTTCTAAGTGTTGCAATGTTATTTTTTTCTAAGTGTTTCCAGAAAAATATGTGTCGCGATATCATGACACAAAAAGTGTCGTGATATTGCGACCAAAATGAAAGATAGGGGAGCAACGGACATAAGGTCGCGAAATCATGACATGTCACGAAATCATGACCATCGTAGGGAAAAAAAAGGCATGGATACCAAAGGTCATGAAATCGTGACCATCGTAGGGGAAACAAAGGCACGGATACCAAAGGTCACAAAATCGCAACATGTCACGATTTTGTGACATGTCATGAAATCGTGACCACCGCAGGGGAAACAAAGGCACGGAGACCAAAGGTCACAAAATCATGACCAAAGCCAAAGAACAAAGGCGTGGAGGAACAAAGGTCGTGATTTCGTGACACATCACGAAATCATGACCAAAGTAGGGAAGGCAAGGCGCGAAAGACAAATGGTCGCAAAATCATGACATGTCATGATTTTACGACCAGAGTAGGAGAACGGAGGCCGATAGACAAAAATGGCACGATATCATGACAGGTCACGATATCGTGGCCAAAACAGAGAGAGAAGTCTTGACGGAGGAAATGTCGTGATATCGTGACATGTCGCGATATCGTGATGGGAGCAGGAGGGAGAAAGCGCAGTGTTGAGTGGTGTTTTAACCCGATTGTGAAAACACACTCTCCTGTAGGATCCGAGTCCTAAATCCTCTGCTTGCAAAGAAAAACGATTTCTCCAAGGTTCTTATTATGCTAATTATTGATTATCAAGGATCTTGTTTAAAATGAAATGCTAAGAACACCTTAGGGTTTGCAAGTGGATGTTAACAAGGGGCACTGTGGTTTATTTAATTATGAAAGTGCAATGGACTCTAAAATGAATAAAATCTATTTTAATCTTTAATTCTGATGGATTTTTAGTGATTTATTCAAACACAGTAATTAAAGCTGCTGAAAATAAAATATGGGTTTGAAAAGCAAAGACAAAAGTAAACAAAAGTAACAATAAGAATAGATTACAGTCAGAAAGCTGTCATTAATCTGATGAAACCGAAGATATTGAGGCTTTCTACATACAACCTAACCTAATGAACCTGCACTTTCACACAATCCAAATAGGCTAGGTGCGGGTCTCGAGGGTTTCTACTATAATTCCAGATTCAGGCATTCGCATGAAGCAACCAAGAGATCTTGCATTAAACTTCACCTAGAAACCTAAGAAATCTGGAAAGGAAAGATAGACATTAAATCATGCATGCAGAAGTAACTCCTTCTTTCTCATCCAAAAGATGCCAACTCTCTGTATTTTGTATTAAAGAATATTTTGATTACATTCAAAAATGTTCCAGGTATAAAATTCTAGCAACAAAGAAGGAAATTGCCCAAGTACGAGCCCAGAATAGCACGAAGCTCTTGTCTCTGCAACTCTGTATTCGGCAATTTCCAACCCCTTCTTCGATTTGCAATTCTGGTCTTATAATGTTTGACGCGGCTCTTCGATCTTCTCTGTCGCTTCATTTCACCTTCCTGCACATGACCCCTCAAATTCTTGCTTTTTCCCGCTTTGATTCACGCTCAAATTTGAAAACGCTTCGAAATTCATCTCTGCATGTAACGCCTCTGCAAGTTTGACACCTGTGCGCCACGTGTCCTGCTTTTCCTGCGTCCTGTGTAACGCTTACTGCGAAAAAAAAATGACAAAACTGCAAGTCTGCCTGTTCATCTTCTTAGCCGCGATATGGCGACATGTCGCGAAATCGTGACATGTCGCGATATCGCTACATGCTTCCCGATCGTACGCCTTTAGCAGCTCCCTGTAGCGATGTCGCGACCATTTTTCATTTGTATACCTCCGGCCGCTTCTCGTAGCGATATCGCTACTCTTTTAAAGCTTTGGGCCTTCTTCTTCGAAGGGTAGCGATATCGCTACCACTTTGAACCTTGAGTCTTCTTCCCCAAAAATTGTAGCGATATCGCTACCTTCGACTTCGTCGGGCTCTTTTGAGAATTTTGCGGCGATTCGCTACCTTTTGGCTTTGAGCCTTTGTCTTCAAGAAATGGCGGCGATTCGCTACCATTTTTAGCCTTGTCTTAGGCTCTACCATGGCCCCCCACTTGTCTTCAAAGCGATTCGCTACCATTTGGCTTTGAGCCTTTGTCTTCAAGAAATGGCAGTGATTCGCTACCATTTGGCTTTGAGCCTTTGTCTTCAAGAAATGTAGCGAAATCGCTACATTTTGAAACTCTATGGTATCATCTCTGAAAATTGTAGTGATATCGCTACCCTCTGACCTTGTCGGGCTCTTTTGAGAATTTTGTAGCGAAATCGCTACCTATTGACTCTGTTGCCACCGACACATCACGATTTCGTTGCAAATTTTTTCATGCCCGACCATCGCGATTTCGTTGCATCTTTTTATGACTTGCTAGCAATCCGTCGCGATTTCGCGACACCTTTTTCTGCTTTGCTGCATGCCCATCGCGATTTCGTGACATCTTTTCCTTTCTATTGCCAACTCGTCACGATTTCGTGACATCTTTTCTATTTTGTTGCCATTGACCGCATTGACCATGATTTTTCGACACGTCGCGATTTCGCTACCATTTTCCAGCTTTGGTCATGATGGCGCAATATGTCACGATTTCGTGACCTATCGCAATTTTGCGACTGTCGCGATTTCGTGACATGTCACGATTTTGCGACACCTTTCTATACTTGTGCATTTTTCTATTTTTTTTCTTTATTTTTAGCCTCCGGGTCATCGAGATCCTCCTCGAAAACCTGCAAAAAGGTGGGTCCCCACCATTTTTGGGGTGTGTTGTGGATCAACCACAACAAATGGCGACTCTATTTGTCAAATGCTCTTGAGCATTTTAGTAAGAACCCAACCTGAAACATATCACAAACTTTGAAAACATGTGTTAGCATGTAAGCAATATAACGAATGCTCAAAGATCAGAAGTACATGAATCATTAGAATCCTCAAGTATTAGCTCAGTGTGTGCAATGTGTTTTCATTCCCTATCATTTGAAATTGATCAACATTCCATTATCAGTTTTGCATGAATGCATATGTGGGATGGTGAATGATTTGTGACCCTAATGGACGTGCTAGAAGGCCTTGCCTTCATAAGATGCATGGTCATTCTTATATCATAATGTACAAGCATTCAAGATTGCCAAACCCTCTTAGGATCCACTGATTCATTACCTTATTGTATCCCAAAGTTGGTTATGAGTCCCTACTATCTAGAACCCATGTGCAAGTGAATGTGAAATCAGAACTTTGGGGAATCAGACTCCCAACCAACCGAGATGAGAGCTTAACCCTATCCTTACTATTCTGATTTAGAGTTCATTACCTCACTTTGAGCAAAATAATTAAACCAATTATGGAAGAAATGGTCATGCTAGTCTAACCCTCTAGACAATCAGTGGTCTTGTTTTTAGGCAAGACATGATGCCATGCATGGGCATATCTAACCCCACAATCCAAAACTTATCTCCATTTCTTTGGACCTTGGGGATGACTACCCATCCTTTGCAGAGGACAAATAGTACGATCCTTACAATCCAATATAAAGATGAGATGGGAAAAATTTATTTACTTTTTACTTCTTGGACCTTGGGGATGACTACCCATCCTGGTTAGGGACAAGTAGTACGATCCTTACAATCCAAACCTTAGATATAAATCATTAATTATGTTGCTTAAACCTTGGGGATGACTACCCATCCTTTGCAGAGGACAAATAGTACGATCCTTACAATCCAAGACTGATGAGAATGGAAAATATTAATTTTATTACTTAGACCTTGGGGATGACTACCCATCCTTTGCGGAGGACAAATAGTACGATCCTTACAATCCAAGACTAATTATGAAATGAAAACATAGGAGCTTTGGGGAATCAGATTCTCAACCAACCGAGATGAGAATTTACACCCTATCCTTACTACTCCATGTGGGCTTTAAGTTCTATGGAAGTGGTCAAAACCACTATTTTTAGGATCATGTTGCATAATAGGATAGACATGAAAACCACTTTCGCTCAACCTTTTCCTCCAAGCTAGGTTTTGATCATTTTGCTCAAGATCCTTTTTAATTTATGAGACGTGCTTGGTTCTAGATATCTCAAGACTCAGTTTCCAACCTTAGGATTCACTTACATTTATGTTATAACATAACCCTAAGAGAATTTGACATACTTTCATGGCTTGTACATAAGATGCATATGTAACTAAAATGAAATGTATGTGAGGTGAGATGGAATATGAATGCCTTATCTTTGCAAATGAAATGATATGTCATGCAAATCTGATTCTTTCATGTATCACAAAATCAAACAATATAACTTAAAATGTTTTATGTTATTGGTGGAGCCTTTACAAGATAATTCCAATATTTCATATTCTCCTAACCTTAAGCATAAGTTGGCATCTCAATTTATTTCTTTTTGTTTTGTTTTTTTATTTTTTTTATTTTTTTCATCTTTTTATCAAAATTAACAACATGTCAATTGAAATCAAATCCACAACCAAAATCCTAGCTAAGCTAACAATCCTAAATCAAACAAAATCTGAAAATCCTAAACAATGAAACAAGATCTGAAAATCCCACCAAAATCAAAGAATGATATGAAAGTCCCACAACCTAAGGGCTAAAATAATGTTTTAAAATCTGCCCATTAACCGGCAGCGTGAAATATTTCCCTTCTAAGGTTTTTAGCCTGAAGGTATTCTTCCCAAGAATCTACGAAATCTGATATGGGCCTAACCAAAGACAATCAAACTTTTGATGGTTTCCTTTTTCCTCATGTCTTTTGTCCCATAGTAATACTAAATCTGAAATTCTGAATGATTTAACTTTGGCCCTTCTGTCAAACCATCTCTTGATTACTTCCTGGTGTTTATTCATGTGATTCACGGCCTCTTCCCTCTTTTCATCAAGGTGCAACAGCTGGCTCAACCTGGCTTCAACTTGATCATCTGTCCCCAAGTACTCTTGTATGAAATGTAAGGTCTGCAACTTCAAATTTTCTGGAAATATCGGGTCTTGCCCATAGACCAAATGATAGGGAGTATTCCCTATGGATTCTTTCACTCTGGTCCTATCTGCCCAAAGGGCAAACTTTAGTTGACTGTGCCAGTCCCGAGGGTTCTTTTCCAGCAACTTCTTAATAGTATTCAACAAATTCTTATTTGAAGACTCGGCCAACCCATTTCCTTGAGGATAGTAATTGGATGCAAACTTTAAGCTCACTTTGTTATCATATGCCCAATCTGCAAATTGTGTAGAAATAAAAGCTTTACCATTGTCATTGACAATAGAGTCGGGCATCCCAAATCTTGTTATAATTTGATCCTCAAGAAATTTAATCACAACATCTGTGGTGGCATGTTTAGTAGGAATCGCCTCTGTCCACCTTGTACAATAGTCTGTAGTTGTCAAAATGAATTTGTGAGAATCAGAAGAATTTGGGTTAATAACCCCAATAAAATCTAGTCCCCACTGCGCAAACGGTCTCATTTCGACTACGAGTGCTGCAACGGCATGGCTGCATTTCTTTCTCTATTTGCAGCCACTTGACAGATGTGACAAGATCGTACATGGGTATGCGCATCCTTGAAAATATGTGGCCAGTAGTATCCTGCTCTCAGGATTTGATGTGTTGTAGCATTGGCTGCACCATGACTAGTTCCATGTTTCCCGTGAAATTCTTGCAACACCCAGGCAACTTCTTCTTTGTTCAAGCACCTCAGGTAGATGCCTTCATGATTCTTCCTGTAAAGCACACCAGATTTTATTAGATAGTTAACAGACTTAAGCATTAAAGCTCTTCTCTGTGTTGAATTCATATTAGAAGGACACTTACCGAGTCAATAAAAAATGCACAATATCAACATACCGGTCGTCCTTAGCCATGTATTACGTATTTGAGCATTGACACGTTATTTGCGGATCATTTTCTGCGATCGCCTTTGCCGAGTCCTTGTCCTCGAACTAGTTTCATTGGTTGGATTTCGAGATCAAATTCTTGGATGGTCGAAATCCATTTTCCTCTCTTCTCACCTAGTTCATTACGTAAAAACATGGTCTTGACGACGAGAATCGGGCACGATGGCGATAATTCTGCTGTGCACGATGTAGTGCCTAAATTTTTTCACAATTTTAAAAAGTGCGTACATTTGCTTATCAAGGATTGAATACCTTAATTGAGCATCTTTCAGAGGGGCACTTAAAAATGCAATGGGCTTTTCGGCACTATCCTCACCTTTTTGGGTTAAGACACTCGCAAAGGAGTGTTACGATGCAAAAGCGTAAATATAAAAAGGCTTGGAGTAATCTGGGCTTATAAGGACAGGGGCTCTGGAAATGGCATCCTTGATATTACGGAAAGCCACTCTACTTTCCTCGTTCCATTTTACATCCACATATTTCTTGAGCATCTGGTTCGGAGGTTTGGCTATCTCGGCAAAGCTAGAGATAAACTTCCTCACAAAATTGACTTGCCCAAAGAAAGATCTCGGTTCTTTTTCTTGCTCGGGAGAGGTAGGTTTTGGATAGCTTGTATCCTTTTTGGGTCGATGGATATGCCCTCTTTTGAAATGATGTGACCCAACAATTTCCCTTTCGTTACTCCGAAAATGCACTTTTTGGGATTTAAGGAAATTCCATGTTCTCTGCATCTTTGAAGCACTTTCTTCAAATCTTTAACATGATCCTCTCTCTTCTTCGAGAAAACTGGGATATCATCCACATACACGATGATGCATTTGCCTATTAGTCCTTTGAATGCGTAATCCATGGCGCGTTGAAAAGTTGCACCAGCGTTTAACAGTCCGAACGACATTCTCTTATATGCAAATGTCCCCCACTTGGTAGTGAAGGCTGTTTTCATCCTGTCATCTGGATGTATAAGAACTTGGTTGTACCCAGAATATCCATCGAGAAAGGACATCATTTCAGATCCATTTACCATTTGCAGAATTTCATCGATTGATGGTAATGGATAATTATCTTTTTGAGAGGCTTTATTAAGATTTCGAAAATCTATGCACGACCTAATCTCTCCACTCTTTTTTCTTCTTTGGAACGAGGTTGGCCACCCGGGTTGAGTGCCTAACAGGAAAAATGATTTTCGCTTCCAATAATATTTTAACCTCCTTTTCGATCAAAGGCTCCAATAGCGGGTTAACAACTCGTTGTCTTTGCCTAAAAGGCTTGGAGTCGGGCTTCAAAGGGATGGTATGCGTGATAATGTTACGGTTGTAAGTCTTCGACTCATTGTAGTTCCAAGCAATACAATCTATGTAATGCTTCAAAGCTCGTATTATATTGCTCCTTTCTTCCTCTGTACATGCCTTTGCTATGTACACCTCCTTTGGATTATCTGCACTCCCAGATTAATTGAATCGCATGCATCTTTGGGGAGCGGGACTCTTTTTCTTTTCTTGTTCTTGCATTCCATGTCGAACATCTTTTCTAATGAAACCACGTCTTTAGGAATTTTGTTGGATTGATACGCAGTTTCACTTTCTTCTGTTTCATCCTGCCACCTTTGTTCCTCATCGATCACCTGATTTTCAAAAATACCCGAGTTTGTGACAAACTTGAAGATGTACTGTCACACTCAAAAACACTGGAAATTCTTCACATTATCAGGTATTGATGGACAAGGAACCAGCTCAATGGAAAACTTTTTACATCTTTTTATATCCATCGGGTTTAACATGCCCGCGACGACTGCAAGAGAGTCTGCTATTCGATTTCCTCTCCTAGAAATAAGGGCTATGTTGAATGCATCAAACTCCTCCATGAGGTCCATAACCCTAGTCCTATAAAGGCTCAGTATTTTGTCGTGGCATGTATATTGTCCTTTGATTTGCTTGACAACCAACTCAGAATCTCCCAAAACCTTCAAGCATTTAACATGTTTGCTCAATGCTAGACGTAAACCGTAGATCAATGCTTCGTATTCTGCCACATTGTTTGTGCAAGGAAATTGCAGTCTGTAGGCAGCCAATAATGGTTTACCTCCTGGACCAGTGAGCTCGACTCCAGCTCCTGCTCCCTGTCTAGATTTTGATCCATCAAACTTGAGCAACCACGTGTAATCCTTTTCCTCAGAAGAACCACCATGACACACTTCTTCTTTA
This sequence comes from Wollemia nobilis, assembly GCA_028583015.1. Taxonomy (NCBI): domain Eukaryota; kingdom Viridiplantae; phylum Streptophyta; class Pinopsida; order Araucariales; family Araucariaceae; genus Wollemia; species Wollemia nobilis. The sequence continues at coordinate 4,029,120 of JAQPPZ010003177.1, forward strand.
AGTTCATCAATAGCTTTCTCAACATCAAGAGCATAGACCCCTAGGTCTGGCTCAGAAAACTGAACCTCATTCGGCTTGTTAAAATCCGTTATAATCTCCTTAAGCCTCGGTTCGTTTTCCACTCTGATTTGGTTAGCAATGCCCTTCCATGGCAGCCACATATGCGAGCAGTCTGTTGCAAAATAGCCATTCAGCGTTTTCATCCAATCTCTCGCAAGTAACATTCCATACCTACTTGGGATGTTAACCACCAAAATGTCTACAACTTTCTTTGGACCACTGGGTTCGAGAATTTAATTGAATCTTGACATCATATAAGGTCCCTACTACATTTACCTCTGAACGGTCCAATTGCAAGACCGTGCATTTGGATGAAACCAGTTGTAGACCCGGCATTTGACATATCTCCGTAGGCATGAGGTTGCTCGTGGCTCCTGTGTCTACCAAACAGTTATGCAAGTTCTTACCCGCAATTCTCGAGTTAATAAGAATGGCGGGACATCCCTTCTCTCCTTTCGCAAAATCAGATGGGATTCAGCTCTTTTTCCCTTCCACATCGGATCAGGTGAGTTCAAAGCTCTTATCAACGCCTCCTTTTGACCGGGCAATTTAGGCTGCGTCCAGGAATAAAAGGCTAGATTTGGACTTCTTCATATCCTCCACTACGTCATAATTTGGTTTTTCGAATTTGATTGTCTTATGGACATCATTAGACATTTCTCTTCTGAGTGGAGGGGGAGGGTTGTTATTTGCCTTTGTATCCGGAGGAAGAATAGAAGCTGTTTGGAGGTTTTGATGAGGTTTTAGGGGCTTTAGACTTACTCCTCAAATGGTACCCATGAGTCCCCTTTACGAAATCTCGAAAAGCTTGCACCTCCTGTTCCAAAACTTCGTCTTCTTCCTCCTCGCTCTCACCCTCTTGGTGATATACTATTTCCATCACCATAATATTTTCATCTTGCTGATACGATGGATCCTCATTTGATACCAGTTCCAAATCATCAACTTGTGCATGAAGACAATGAGTGTATCTAGCAATCTCAGGACAATTCCTCTCATTGTGTTCTTTTGTGTTATGTAACCTGCACCCTCTTTCCCATGCCAAATCTGAAAGATTCAAAAGAGAATTGGATTGGCTAGGGCCTGCGGAAGCATCTAATTGATTAGCAATGGGAGCAGGGACTCCCCCATTGTTTGGCTTAGTGTTCCAGTGCCTCCCTCTATTGTTAAAATTCTGACTTGGGTGAGGGGCACGGGACTCATGCTTCTATTGTTGAACCCTGTCATTACTTAGTTTATGCACTAGTTTCTTGAGCTCTTCGACTTCCGAAAAGACATCCTTCGGTGGAACCACATTGTTGTTAACCCCCATTGGATTTGCATAATTGATGGGGTCTTGATTCCACATTTGGGTGGGGTTATGAGGAATTGGATTCCCATATGGATTGATACCTTGAATTGGGATTGGATTCGGAACAGGAACTATGGCTTGAGGATTGACTTGACTAGTTTCCTGCGTAGTTGATTGACTGTTCTACAAAAATGCAGGAGCAGGTGGAATGGTTGTGATTGGTTGGATTGGAATGGGTGCATATGCGGGTCTTTGGTGGATACGAGCTGCTGATATGGGAAGGCGTTCATACTTGGCATTTGTGGTGCCATGAGTTGATTTGCATGGGGAACTTGACCATATGGAGCACACTGTCCCAACATAGGCATCTGGGTAAACCCGTAGCCTTGCGGTGTCAATTGCTGCTCAATAGTCATGGCTTCATTATAGGCCAAAGCCAGCGTGGTGACCTGAGGATTACGCCTTGCAAACATGGCTGTCATGGGGTCCAATGCCCCAAAATATATCTGCAAAGCTACTGCAGGATCGATGGCAAAATGTCTAATTGCTCTGTTATAGTTCTTTTGGAATCTCTGATTAAACATTCGGATTGGTTCCCCTTGGCCCCGTTTGCATGTAATAAACTGATTGTAAATAGTTGCGGGATCTAAGGGCGACCTAAATTGATTGACAAATGCATTTTCCATTTGTGTCCAAGAGGTGATTGAACCAGTTGGCAAGCATATATACCATTCATATGCTATTGGATCCAAGCTCATGGGGAAAAGTCTGCGAGGCTACATCTTCATGCTGAACTTGCGACCTAATTAAAACATCTCTATAGGCTTGGATATGTTCTTCTGCTTGTTCTTAGGCCATCGGCTTGTATTTAGGCAGAAATATTTCAATGTTCTTGGGGATTTCATGGATATCCCCGACAATATTCAAAGGAGTATTGTTAGCTCCATACCAAGGAGCTGCTGGAGCTTGAGCCATTTGACTCAGAATTGATGTAGACAGACCTACAATAGCAGAAGAAATATTACAAACTATAGGCACACTAGGGGCAACGGATATTACTGGCGTAGGTCCACTCGACGTTCCTGGAGAAAACAGGCCTTTTGCTACTGGGGTGCTTACGACTTGCTTGACTTTACCCTTGGGAGTACCAGTAAGGTCGTGAAAAATGGTTTCTCCGGTTGTTTGAGACATGGTCGCAATACGGCGTGGTGGGTCCAGCCTACCTGAGGAAACCCTCGGCTAGTTCGAAGAAAACCTGCAACAAACACAAAAACAGTGTTGCAGTTTAGCCGTAAATAATTTTAGAATTAAATCAAAAACAAAATATTCAGATATAAAAATTGAAATAGATAAACCGATTCGGGCCCTCCTTCTAGCGCCAATCTGTTGAGTGGTGTTTTAACCCGATTGTGAAAACACACTCTCCTGTAGGATCCGAGTCCTAAATCCTCTGCTTGCAAAGAAAAACGATTTCTCCAAGGTTCTTATTATGCTAATTATTGATTATCAAGGATCTTTGTTTAAAATGAAATGCTAAGAACACCTTAGGGTTTGCAAGTGGATGTTAACAAGGGGCACTGTGGTTTATTTAATTCTGAAAGTGCAATGGACTCTAAAATGAATAAAATCTGTTTTAATCTTTAATTTTGATGGATTTTTAGTGATTTATTCAAACACAGTAATTAAACTGCTGAAAATAAAATATGGGTTTGAAAAGCAAAGACAAAAGTAAACAAAAGTAACAATAAGAATAGATTACAATCAGAAAGTTGTCATTAATCTGATGAAACCGAAGATACTGAGGCTTTCTACATACAACCTAACCTAATGAACCTGCACTTTCACACAATCCAAATAGGCTAGGTGCGGGTCTCGAGGGTTTCTACTATAATTCCAGATTCGAGGCATTCGCATGAAGCAACCAAGAGATCTTGCATTAAACTTCACCTAGAAACCTAAGAAATCTGGAAAGGAAAGATAGACATTAAATCATGCATCTCCTTCTTTCTCATCCAAAATATGCCAACTCTCTGTATTTTGTATTAAAGAATATTTCGATTACATTCAAAAATGTTCCAGGTATAAAATTCTAGAACAAAAAGAAGGAAATTGCCCAAGTACGGGCCCAGAATAGCACGAAGCTCTTGTCTACGCAACTCCGTATTCGGCAATTTCCAACCCCTTCTTCGATTTGCAATTCTGGTCTTATAATGTTTGACGCGGCTCTTCGATCTTCTCTGTCGCTTCATTTCACCTTCCTGCACATGACCCCTCAAATTCCTGCTTTTTCTCGCTTTGATTCACGCTCAAATTTGAAAACGCTTCGAAATTCATCTCTGCATGTAACGCCTCTGCAAGTTTGACACCTGTGCGCCACGTGTCCTGCTTTTCCTGCGTCCTGTGTAACGCTTACTGCGAAAAAAAATGACAAAACTGCAAGTCTGCCTGTTCATCTTCTTAGCCGCGATATGGCGACATGTCACGAAATCGTGACATGTCGCGATATCGCTACATGCTTCCCGGCCGTACGCCTTTAGCAGCTCCCTGTAGCGATGTCGCGACCATTTTTCATTTGTATACCTCCGACCGCTTCTCGTAGCGATATCGCTACTCTTTTAAAGCTTTGGGCCTTCTTCTTCGAAGGGTAGCGATATCGCTACCACTTTGAACCTTGAGTCTTCTTCCCCAAAAATTGTAGCGATATCGCTACCTTCTGACTTCGTCGGGCTCTTTTGAGAATTTTGCAGCGATTCGCTACCTTTTGGCTTTGAGCCTTTGTCTTCAAGAAATGGCAGCGATTCGCTACCATTTGGCTTCGAGTCTTTGTCTTCAAGAAATGGCAGCGATTCGCTACCATTTGGCTTTGAGCCTTTGTCTTCAAGAAATGGCAATTTGGCTTCAGCCTTGATTCGCTACCATTTGGCTTTGAGCCTTTGTCTTCAAGAAATGGCAGTGATTCGCTACCATTTGGCTTTGAGCCTTTGTCTTCAAGAAATGTAGCGAAATCGCTACATTTTGAAACTCTGTGGTATCATCTCTGAAAATTGTAGTGATATCGCTACCCTCTGACCTCGTCGGGCTCTTTTGAGAATTTTGTAGCGAAATCGCTACCTATTGACTCTGTTGCCACCGACACGTCGCGATTTCGCTGCAAAATTTTGTTCATGCCACCGACCCGTCGCGATTTCGCTGCATCTTTTTATGACTTGCTAGCAATCCGTCACGATTTCGCGACACCTTTTTCTGCTTTGCTGCATGCCCGTCGCGATTTCGTGACATCTTTTCCTTTCTGTTGCCAACTCGTCGCGATTTCGTGACATCTTTTCTGTTTTGTTGCCGTTGACCGCGATTTTCCGACACGTCGCGATTTCGCTACCGTTTTCCAGCTTTGGTCGTGATGGCGCAATATGTCACGATTTCGCGACCTATCGCAATTTCGCGACCTGTCACGATTTCGCGACCTGTCACGATTTCGCGACCCCTTTCTATACTTGTGCATTTTTCTATTTTTTTTCTTTATTTTTGGCCTCTGGGTCATCGAAATCCTCCCTGAAAACCTGCAAAAAGGTGGGTCCCCACCAAGTGGGGTGTGTTGTGGATCAACCACAACACACAGGAAGGAAATGGTCACGATATCATGACATGTCATGATATCATGACCAAACAGGAAAACATGCACTCCCAGCTTTCTTAAAGGTGGCCCTTCATGCGTGGCAAGTTAGCGGCAGTGAAGCAACAGTTCCAAAGAAGGATTTCAATGGGCATGTTGGCCACTCGCGCAGGATATCTGGAAGACGCATTTAAAGCAACTAACGACAAGCAGCGAGATCGAGAAGAAGATTTCGTTGGATATGGCAGCCAGTCGTGCACCTCACCTGGAGTCTCATCAATGCAACTTTCTAGAATTGTCCCAGGTGGCAATTGTAGATCGTGGGAAGTTTGAAAGCACAGAGGATCGAGACCTCGATAAAAACCCATGGATTATAATGAGAGGGGGTTGGAAAATGGCAGTTTGGCTATTTATTCTTGTAAAATTCTTTCGAAGTATTGAATACAAATTTTGGGCTCTTGTTTCTTTGGTTTTTTGTATTATGCAAGATCTGTTCTCCACCAAGTGGTATCAGAGCCAGTAGTTCCTGAGTGTGTAGCAGATCACCGGAGGAGAGGCAGTTACACCAGGATCTGTGGAAGGGCTTGGAATTGGGTGAGCAGAATGCCTCCAAGGAGAAACCTAGTTGGTGGGAGAGGCATGGCAGTAGCGGAAGATGTTCGAGCTTTGCAGCGGCAAATGCAAGCCCTGCAAGAAGAAATGCGTAGAATATTGGAGCCAAGAAGAGACGAAGGTAGTGAAGAGGAAGATGATGAAGAAGAAGACCAACCTAAGGAAGAAGAAGAAGCAGTAGATCCTGCTCAGGCCAGACTATACAAAGCCATATCCTAGATTGGGAAGAGGCCGAAGATGGAGGTTTCCACATATTCTAGGAACCTTGATCCAGAGGAATTGATCGATTGGATCAATGATCTGGAAGAGTACTTTGAGTACGAAGAGGTTGAGGATCCTGATAGGGTCAGATTCGCAAAGACCAAACTGAAAGGTCATGCTAGCATTTGGTGGAAGGGAGTGCAGCTGGAGCAAAATAAAAGAGGGAAAGAGAGAATAACTAAGTGGGAACGGATGGCAGAAAAGCTAAAGAGGCAGTTCATCCCTGGTGATTATGAGTTAGACCTGCTAAAGAAGATGCAAGGATTGAGGCAATCAAGCAAGTCTATGAAAGAATACACAGAAGAATTTCATAAAATAATGATTAGAACAGGCCACTCAGAGGCCAACAAGGAGAAGGTAGCCCATTACATTAATGGGTTACGAGCAAGTATTCAAGAAGAATTAAGTCTAGTTCGGATGACCACCATAGAGGACGCTTACCAATTTGCTTTAAAGGTTGAAGAAAAGCTCAATAGGAGGTTTGAAAACAAGCAAAGAGGAAGAGGTCATGGCGGAAGGACCGACGGAAGGAACAGTGGAAGAAGAAATGAAGATTCTCAAAAAAATGGAGAAGGTAGCAGCAATCAAGAACAAAGGAGAGAAAATACAGACCGCCCCCGTAATCAGAATAATGGTTACCGAGGGGGAAGAGGCAGAGTTGGACGTGGACAAGGAAGAGGAAGATTTCGTGGAACTTGCTTCCAATGTGGGGAAGAGGGACATCACCAATATGAGTGCCCACAACAATGAGAAAGAAATAATCGAAGGCCGAAAGGAAATGCCAAAGTAGCAGTCGTTGATGAAGATGTTGGATCTGAGCATTCTGAAGAAGCTGAGAGAGGAGAAGTAATGATTGCAAGAAGAGTCTTGCTGAATGAAGAGGGAGCTGTAGATCAGAGGAAAAGCTTATTCCGCACAAGGTGTAAATGCGTGGGTAAGATTTGTAACATTATCATTGACAATGGTAGCACAGATAACCTAGTTTCAGAGGGAATGGTTACAAAGCTACAACTGGAGAGAAAGAAACACCCACATCCATATCGGATCACGTGGTTGCAGAAAGACCATAAGGTTTTGGTCAATGAATAGTGCCTGGTAAAATTTAGTATTGGAAATTACCGTGATGAGGTTCTGTGCGACATTCTGCCCATGGATGCATGCCATTTGCTGCTGGGAAGGCCATGGCAGTTTGACAGGTGTGCGGTTCATGATGGCCGAGCCAACACCTATTCCATGACCAAGAATGGAATGCATCATAAGTTGAAACCCTTGAAGGAGGTGGAAGAAAAGGTATGTGGCAGTGCAAGAATTTGCTTGGTTGACGAAAGAAAATTTTTAGATGATTTAAAGCATGAACATATGTGTTATGCATTAATTCCTAGAGTCAGGGATATAGAATGCAAATATGCCCCAGCAGAAGTCCAAGATCTGTTGAAGGAATTTCCAGATATCATATCTAATAATGTGCCTGAGGGTTTACCCCCAGTAAGAAAAATCAGTCACCATATTGATTTGGTGCCAGGGTCAAGCTTGCCCAATAAAGCTGCACATAGAATGACACCTATAGAAATTGAAGAACTAAACAGGCAGGTCCAGGAGTTGCTGGAGAAGGGATTGATTAGGGAGAGTCTTAGCCCATGTGTAGTACCTATAGTACTAGCACCCAAGAAGGATGGAGAGTGGAGAATGTGCATAGACTCTCGAGCCATCAACAAGATCACAATAAAATACAGATTTCCATTGCCAAGGATGGATGACATAATGGACTGTTTGAGTGGAGCCAAGTACTTCACCAAAATTGACCTCAAGAGTGGTTACCACCAGATCCGTGTCAGGGAAGGAGATGAGTGGAAGACAACCTTCAAGACAAGAGAGGGCTTGTATGAGTGGTTGGTCATGCCATTTGGGCTGTCCAATGCACCAAGTACCTTCATGCGGATGATGAATGAGGTACTGAAAGAGTTTCTAGGAAAGTTTGTCATTGTTTATTTAGATGATATATTAATATTCAGCAGAACCCTGGAGGAACACCTGATGCACATCAGGAGGGTTTTTGAAAAGCTGCGGGAGGAGCAGTTATTAATAAATCTGAAAAAGTGTAATTTTGTCAAGAAAGAGTTAGTATACCGGGATTTGTAATCTCGGCAGAAGGTCTGAAAATGGACCCAGAGAAGGTGAGAGCTATCATCGAATGGCCTACCCCAAGAAGCACAACAGAGGTAAGATCATTTCATGGTCTAGCCGACTTTTACAGAAAGTTCATAAGAAACTTCAGCAACATTTGTGCACCCCTCACGAAACAATGAGAGGGGATAAGAAAGAATTCAAGTGGACCTTAGGGGCTGAAAGGAGCTTTGATGCATTAAAGAAAAGGGTCACAGAACAGCCTATTTTGGCACTCCCAGACTTTAACAAAGTATTTCAGGTAGACTGTGATGCCAGTGGCAGTGCAATAGGGGATGTACTGAGTCAAGAAGGCAGACCTATTGCTTATTTTAGTGAAAAGCTCAATGATGCTCGGAAAAAGTATTCAGTTTATGACCAAGAATTTTATGCTATAGTTCAGGCTCTGAAGAAGTGGAGGCATTATTTGTTGCCAAAAGAGTTTGTTCTATTTACTGATCATCAGGCATTGCAGTACATCAACAGCCAAACAAAACTGAATCAGAGGCACATGAAGTGGGTTGAGTTTCTCCAAAGCTATACCTTTGTGTTGAAGAACAGAAGTGGGAAATCAAATAGAGTTGCAGATGCTTTAAGTAGAAGGCAGAATATGCTGATTGAAATGACAGTGGAAGTGGTAGGATTCGAAGAACTGAAGGGTCTTTATCTTGAAGATCCTAATTTTGCAGAAGCCTAGACGGCTTGCTTGGCACCTGTTACTGTGGACAGGACAAAATGGTTAGATTTCCTAATCCAAGACGGAATGTTGTTCAAGGGAAGTAAATTATGCATTCCAAGGAGTTCCATGCGGGAGAACTTAATCAAGGAAAAGCACAACGGAGGACTAGCTGGGCATTTTGGTCGAGATAAGACCATTGCCCTGGTGAATGAAAATTACTACTGGCCGCAACTTTAGCAAGATGTGAAAAAGTTTGTGCAAAGTTGTAGAATATGCCAGATGGCAAAAGGCGTAAGGCAAAACATAGGATTATACCAGCCGTTACCTATACCTGAGAGGCCATGGGAGGACATAAGCATGGATTTTATTCTTGGATTGCCCAGAACACAGAGGGGAAATGACTTTGTATTTGTGGTGGTTGACAGATTCTCCAAGATGGCACATTTTATTCCCTGCCAGAAAACAAGTGATGCAGTTCACATTACAGGGTTATTTTTCAAGGAAGTTGTACGACTTCACGGTCTACCAAGAAGCATAGTTTCTGACGAGAGATACAAAGTTTGTTGGGTATTTTTGGAGAACATTGTGGAAGAAGCTGAAGACAGATCTGAAGTTCAGTTCTGCATACCACCCACAAACTGATGGATAGACAGAGGTGGTAAATAGAATTCTAGGTAATTTATTAAGATGCTTGATAGCAGATAAACCCAAGGGATGGGATTTAGTTTTGCCGCAGGCAGAATTTGCATACAAAAATTCTATCAATAAGAGTACAAACAAATCTCCATTCCAAATCATATATGGAAATAGTCCGAGAAACATTTTTGAGCTGAGAAAATTAGATAAAGGAGAAAAGTGCAGTGCAGAGGCTGAGGAATTCACGAAACAGATGAAAAGCCTGCATGAAGAAGTGAAGAAACAAATTACAAAAATGAATACTCAGTATAAAGCAAGAGCAGACCAAAAGCGGCGGTTCAAAGAGTTCGAAGTGGGGGATGAAGTCATGGTCCATCTCAGAAAAGAAATATTTCTAGCCAAAACTTATAACAAGTTGAAGATGAAGAAGTTTGGGCCATGCAGAATATTGGAAAAACGGGATTCAGGCAATGCATATGAAGTGGAATTGCCAAGTGGGCTTGACATTTCACCTATTTTTAACATATCTGATTTAGTGGAATACCATGAAGGAGATAGTATAGAGGCACCAAGCACAGAATTGTGGAGCATTCCAGTGTCTAACCCAACCAAAGACGAGATCGAGAAAATATTAGATACTCGTGAAGGCAGAAGCACAAGGAACAAACAATATTCTGAGTATTTGATCAAGTGGAAGGGCAGACCTATAGAAGATGCAACTTGGTTATCAAAAACAGAGGTTGACCGCCTAGGTCTTCCTCCCAAAGATCAGAAGTGAGGATCACTTCTCAATCCACCCTAGGTGTCTGATGCAGGAGCATCCGAGGGCAGTAAAGCAATTGAGCATCAACCAAACTTTTTATTGTTATTTTTTTCTAAGTGTTACGATATCGCAACCAAAATGGAAGATAGGGGAGCAGCAGACACAAGGTCATGAAATCGCAACCACCGTAGGGAAAACAAAGGCACGAAGACCAAAGGTCACAAAATCACAACCATCGCAAGGGAAACAAAGGCATGGAGACCAAAGGTTGCAAAATCGTGACCACCACAGGGGAAACAAAGGCGCGGAGACCAAAGGTCACGAAATCATGACCAAAGCCAAAGAACAAAGGCACGGAGGAACAAAGGTCATGATTTCGTGACACGTCACAAAATCACGACCAAAGCAGGGAAGGCAAGGCGCGAAAGACAAATGGTCATGAAATCGTGACATGTCATGATTTCATGACCAGAGAAAAATAACGGAGGTTGACAGACAAAAATGGCGTGATATCACGACAGGTCGCGATATCGTGGCCAAAACGGAGAGAGAAGGCTTGACGGAGGAAATGTCATGATATCGCGACGAGAGCAGGAGAGAGAAAGCGTAGGAAGGAAATGGTCGTGATATCGTGACATGTCGCGATATCATGACCAAACAGGAAAACATGCACTCCCAGCTTTCTTAAAGGCGGCCCTTCATGCGTGGCAAGTTAGCGACAGTGAAGCAGCAGTTCCAAAGAAGGATTTCAATGGGCATGTTGGCCACTCACGCAGGATATCTGGAAGACGCGTTTAAAGCAACTAACAGCAAGCAGTAGATCAAGAAGAAGATTTCGTTGGATATGGCAGCCATGACATGCACCTCACCTGGAGTCTCATCAATGAAACTTTCAAAAATTGTCCCAGGTGGCAATTGTAGATCGTGGGAAGTTTGAAAGCACAGAGGATCGGGACCTCGATAAAAACCCATGGATTGTAATGAGAGGGGTGGCAAATGGCAGTTTGGCTATTTATTCTTGTAAAATTCTTCCGAAGTATTGAATACAAATTTTGGGCTCTTGTTTCTCTAGTTTTCTGTATTATGCAAGATCTGTTCTCCACCACATATGCATATTTTTTTGGATTTGTACATAGATTCGATAAGGTCATTACATACTTGAATGTAATCCTTTCAACTGGAGAAGGGTATAACCATTCTCTAGAGGGGTAATTTCAATGTAAGATGAGTGGTATGCTAGACCACCAACTTTTGATAGGGAGTTCATAGAGCAGGACTTCCATGGTTGATGTTTTGCACAAATGGTAGGGATTCTAAAGCCTCTTTCAAATTATGGTCAGATGTGACCTAGATTGGATATTACCTCCTCTTTACAACTTTATTTTTTAGTCAAATAGAGCACCTTTGATATTTTATTTTGACTTTGGGATTCATTGCTTCACCTCTTTTCTCAAACTCGATTACTCTGCCCCTATTTTGAAGTCTAGGGGTGGCATCACAATCATTGTTGTTGCCTTTGGGGGTACTATCTATGGCCACATAAGTATCTAGACCCTCCATCCAAGCTAATTTATTATAATTTTTCTTTTTAGAGTGTTGTGGAAATCATTCTTAGTTGTTTTGGAAGGGCTCCCCATGCTTTTTTCAATGTTCAATAGGGGTATCTATGACTTTTTATTCAAAATAAGCTAAAACAGGATCATGTGTAGACCTTGGTGGATTAAGGAGGAGGATCATTTCTTCACTTGGTTCATGGAATTATCCATAGATTTTAAGAGAAAACTAGGAATATTGATTCATTTCTTACCATGAATGCTATTAATAAATGTAAAATTGGAGCTCATAAGGATGTTTGTCTACCTATTCAATGTGAAATACTAGATTATGGGAATGACAACCTTGTCCCATGGCTTGGAGAGAGACTCCCTAAGAATTACATTTTTATCTTTGTTGATATTTTCTCCCTAATATTGAAAAAGAAGCAATTCATTGGCTAGCGAGTGCTTATATTTATTTATACTTTTGCTAAAGGTAGGGAAGCCTAAAACTTTTATAATCAGGGTTTGGTTGATGTTGAAGCTCAAATATATGACCATAACCATGCCATCACTCTAGTTGAGGGACATTTACTTAGAGATATCCCCATCATGGCTTCAAAATTTCTTTAGGAAAGGCAAAAATCCCACATAATCTATATTCTCTTCCACCAATTTTTTAAGGTTCAAAATAGTCAATTCAACTCTAGAATTGACCTCAACCATCTTCAAGAGAGCATAAAAATAGGCACTATCAATGGAGATGATGGAAGTGAGAAGAAAAAATATAAGAGTGAAGAAAACAAGGCCCAAGATACCTTTAAAAAATTATGCCAATCTCGATCATGATACATGAAATTTTCAAAATGTGAGTCACTAATTCTTGGGTAGAAAACCTTCCCTCATGAGCAAAATATTTACCATGCTGATAAATCCTACTTGAGGCAAGCACCATCAAGTGACACAAGAAAGGAAATGGAAAATTTTATTGTCAAAATTCATTAGGATGATCAAGGTGATGAGATTATTCCCAAGGCCAACTAGAAAAATGGAAACAAGGACACACATGGCACAAACTCCTCAAATAGTGACAATCCTTGGAATTTAACTTCTTACATTTGGAAGACTCAAAAAATATAAGGTAATCATTGGAAGTAATAGGGTCTAGTTTAAAAATAATCACAAAGTTAATGGCTGAGCGACTAAAACCTCTTTTACATAACATTATCTCCTCAGAGCAAGGGGGTTTTTTTGAGGGTAGACAGATCTTGGATGGGGTGGTTCTATCTCAGGAGGCAATCCATTCAATGCAAACTTCTGGTAATAAAGGAATGTTCATAAAATTAGATATGTCAAAGGCCTATGATAGGGTGGAGTGGAGCTTCTTGGCAAAGATGATGGTAGCCTTTGGTTTCTCTCGAGATTGGATAGAATGGGTCATGAGTTGTGTCTCTACTCTGACATACTCAGTGTTAATCAAGGGTCTCCCATCGCAACCATTTGGAGCCACCCGTGGCCTTCGTCAAGGGGATCCCTGCTCTCACTCTTTGTTTCTCATATTGGCTGAAGGACTAGGTAGACTTTTCTTGAGAAGAAGACAACAAGGTTTGCTAACAGGTATCAAGGTGGGTGAGGAATTTTTAACTCACCTATAGTTTGTGGATGATACTGGTTTGGTGGGATTTGCTAGCTTCAGGGAAGCAATAATGATCAGAGATACTCTTAGTGTCTACCTTAGGGCTTCAAACCAAGTCATCAATGATAAAAAATCCAAAGTGGTCTTTTTCAATCTTGATCAGAGGCTTCAGGGTAGAATCTTAGATATCTTGGGATTCACAAGGAATTCTCTCCCAGTGGTTTACTTGGGGGTCCCTTTGCACTTCAAAAAACTAAAAATAGAGATTTGGAGGAATATTTTGGATTGTATCAAGGATAGAATCAATCATTGGTCTCACAAATGGTTAAGCTATGGGGGTAGATTAACCTTTCTACAGTCAGTCATTCAGGCCATGCCAATTTATAAATTCTCTATCCTGGCTGCCCCACATACTATATGGAAAGAGTTGGACAAGATGGCCAAAAAAATTTTATGGGAAGGAGCAAAAGGTAAGAGGAAATGGGTCTTAATTGGTTGGGACAAAGTAACCTAGCCCAAGGTAAAAGGAGGTTTGGGTCTAAGAAGATCTAAGATAAATAATAAAGCTTTGGCTGGAAAGCTTTACTGGAGGTGGATTTCCCAGCCAACTTCCTTATTTAGTAGAATCCTAACCAGTAAATATTTGGGACATGTTAACCCAAATGAGGTGGGTCATTTCCCTTTGGAAGGTATTGGATCCTTAGTGTGGTAGGCTCTCAAGTTAGGATCTCAGGTTGTAAAAGATCGATTATTTTGGAAAGTGGGGAGAGGGGAGAAGGCACATTTTTGGTCAGATTATTGGGATCAATACCCACCTATCATTGTCAAATTTCTTGAATTGCAACCTTTAAAAGTAGCCATTGAAACCAAGGTATGGGTTCAAATTGAAATTTATTTCACCACTAGTCATCTGGGGGATTACAAGTTTAAGCAGTTTAAGAAGTTGGATGAGTGGCCAATTTCAATCCCTCCGAATTTGGCACCCATCATGACTAAAATCTTGACAAAAATATTCCTCACAGGTAGATATGAGGAGGATGAATTATCTTGGGGCTATGGGAGACTTGGTGTCTACACGGTGAAAGACGGATATGACAAGATCCTTCCAGAGCCTCCCCGCATACTTTTCAAGTTGAGGATTGGAGAAAGATTGGGCATTCCAAAGGGTGGCTAAAAGTTAACTTTTTTGCATGGTAGTTCATGTACAATGGAATTCTCACTTTTGACAATCTCAGATGTAAAGGAATCATCAGCCCTTCCCAATGTGTATTATGCTACAAGAGCGAGGAAAAAGCTGACCACTTGATGTTTGAGTGCTCTTTCATGCGCCAGATCTGGAAGAGATGGTTTTCATGTTTTAAAATTCAAGTTAATAGTGACTTGAACCGAATTAATATCTGAGAAATATGGAAGAGGGGTAGATTTAAATATAAAGCTCTTCATATTGGTTGGGATCTTGGATTAAACTTCATTTGGTGGCAAGTGTGGTTGGAGAGAAATGATAGAATATTTAGAGAAACTTTTTCTTCATTAGATGGAGTTTGGCAGGTCATTTGGAGCAAAGTCACTGAAACTATGGCTGTCTATGCTAAAGAGGAAACTCAGGTTGCTGTCAGGGCAATGGAAGAAGGACTTGAAATGCAAGAGGAACATATCAAAGCTAGTTGGAAACCACCCCTAGTAGGTTGGATTAAAATTAATACTAATGGAGCTGCAAAAGGTAACATAGGTAGAGATGGAATTGGAGTGGTTTGCCGTAATCATGTTGGAGCAGTGCTCTATTGGGAACTGCAAGGCTTTGGAAGAGATAAAAACAATGAAGCAAAAGCCATAGATATCAAATCTACTTCTATTTGGGTAGTTAAATAGGGCCATAGGAGGATAATACTCGAATCAAATTCTCAAATAATGGTCAGAGCTCTAGATTGCATGAGGAACTTTGCCTTGAAAGCTTGGAGGTTGATGATTCTTATCAATCAAATTAAGGAACTATGGAGGCAATTAGATGATGTGGTTCTAGTCTATGTGAGTAGAGATTTAAACAAAGTGGCCGACTTCCTGGCTAAGATTGGTGCTAAGAAGGAGGTTGGGGTTCAGTTGCACAGTGACATGGCTACTGAGGATGAGGCGATTAGGCAGGGTATTGAAAGGTCCCTGAGCTAATGATCAAGGAAAAATCAAAGGGTGGAATGGTGTCACGATTTCATGACATGCTGCTGCATAATGGCCAAGGGAGGAAAGTTGTCACGATATCATGACATTTTGTTTCATCGCGGCCAAGGGAGGATAGTTGTCACGATATCGCAACATGTTGTTTGGTCGCAGTCACTGGAGGAAAGGTGTCATGACATCATGACTTTTTGTTTTGTCATGGCCAAGGGAGGATAGCTGTCATGATATCATGACATGTTGCTTTGTCATGGACATGGGAGGAAAGGTGTCATGATATCACAACATGGTGCTTGGTCACGGCCAAGGGAGGAAGGGCATCGTGATATCGTGACATGTTGCTTGGTCACGGCCAAGGAAGGAAAGACATTGCGATATCACAACATGTTGCTTGGTCACTACCAAGGGAGGAAAGATGTCATGATTTCACATGTTGCTTGGTCACGGTCAATGGAGGAAAGATGTCATATCATGACATGTTGCTTGGTCATGGCTGAAGGAGAGAAAGTGTCACGATATCGTGACATGTTGCTTCGTCACAGTCGAAAGAGAAAAAGTGTCGTGATATCACGACATGTTGCTTTGTCACAGCAGAGAAAGAAAAAGTGTCACGATATCACATGTTGCTTCATAGCGTCTAAGAAAGAAAAAGTGTCGTGATATCGTGACATGTTGCTTCATTGTGGCCAAGAAAGAAAAAGTGTCATGATATCATGACATGTTGCTTTGTAGTGGCCGAAAGAGAAAAAGTGTCGTGATATCATGACATGTTGCTTTGTCATGGCAGAGAAAGAAGAAGTGTCACGATATCGTGACATGTTGCTTCGTCGTGGCCAAGAAAGAAAAAGTGTCACAATATTGCGACATGTTGCTTCATCATGGCCGAGAAAGAAAAAGTTTTGCGATATCACGACATGTTGCTTCATCATGGCAAAAGGAGGAAAAGGTGTCACGATTTCCTGACATGTTGCAACACTACTACCCAAGGAGAAAAAGTGTCAAGATATCGCGACATGTTGCTTTGCCACGACCAAAGGAGGAAAAAGTGTCACGATATCAGGACATGTTGCAATGTCATGGACAGAAGAGGAAAAAGTGTCGTGATATCGCAACATGTTGCATTGTCACGCCCAAAGGAAAAAAGTGTCATGATATCGTGACATGTTGCATTTTTGCGGCCAAAGGAGAAGAGGGCAAGAGTGTCACGATTTCACAACAAGTTGCATCTACAGACCAATCTAACCCCCCTGTTTGCTAGTTAATGGTTTAGGAGATTTGGCCCCATTGCAAATCTTCCTTCCTTTTGTAAGCTGGTGTTCTATTTGATTTTGGATGGGAAATTTCCCTTCCCAATTTGTAATTGATCTTTGTTTTAATACAAGTTTTTTCAAAATTTTCAAAAAAAAAATAGGGTCTAGTTTAACGTTCCAAGAAAAAATTGAAAGGGGATCAACGTGACAAGAATTGACCCATAAGAGGATAGGGAATGCCATCCTAGATACCAAGGGAGGCTTGGCAGATTTGAGTTGGATGAAAGTGTGACATATGGCTAATGATAGATATTAGAAGGTCAACAACCAAGTTAGAAAAAAACTCTACCCAAGATAGGTCACAAGCCTAGGTCTCATGGGATAGAAGGATGTAATGATGAATGGTTGGAAAGGGAGAAAAAAATGGAGGTGAGTAAACAACCACCTCATAAAACAAGGGAAGGAAAAACTAGGTTAGGTGGTTTGGTCCAAATCATCAACGAAACAAAATTGTAGTAAATATGGAGAAAAATTGCTTCTCCAAATGGAAAGGTGCTCCTAAGAGATGCCAAGGTTGGCAAGGGAATCTACAACATTGTTGTCCTACTGATAGACGTGTTGAATTTGGATGTTTTTAAAATATAAAATAATTATTTTAGCCCCCTCCATGATATTTTATATGCTCCAATATGTAGGATGAGAGCATTTCAGCATTTTGATAATGTTCATGGAATTGTTAGAATTAAAGTGCACTATGCCTCTGTTTTGACACTTGTCAGTTTATCATATAGGCCTTCTGCCTATATATGTAACTCATCTTGTATCAATAAAATAATCCCATCAGTTTTAGTCCCAACATTTGGTATCAGAGCAGGCTTTCCCTGCCCTGTGAAATCCCTTGAGGGGGGATTTCCCTCATGGAAATCCTCCCTCCCCCTTAGTTTTTTCCTATTTTTTAATTTTTTTTACCAAGGGAGTATGCTCTCCATCATTTGATGGATTAGAAACCAACTAGTAAAAATATTAAAACTTCGCAGTAGTAGTAGTGTTTGCCGTGGGCGGATTCCTTCACAGTTGTCGCCCACCTGAATATTTTTTTTAGCACTTTTTTACGGCTCTCTTTGGCTTCGGGTGTCTGTTATTTTTCTACCATTTTTCTGTCGCAGCGCTGGTGATATGAAGAAGCGCTAGTTTGGAGGCTCATAAAACATAAATTATTTGATGGAGACTGGACGAAAAATTTAACGCATTTGTTTGGCGGCTCCTTTTGCTCAGTCTACTGGTGGACGTACATTTGGCAGAGGGAATCGACATGAAACTTGATGATAAAATTTTTTTTCCCATCTGTGCAATTCTAGTATTGTAGTATGTTAGAATTAAAGTGCACTATGCCTCTATTTTGACACTTTTCAGTTTATATTGACACTTGTTAGTTTATCATATAGGCCTTCTACCTATATATGTAACTCATCTTGTATCAATAAAATAATCCTATCAGTTTCAGTCCCAACAGGAATAACATTTGATGATAACTTTCCTAAGAGGAAGGTTTTATAAAAGCATTAATCCTTGGTACAGAGCTCTTGCCTCTACAAAATGGCTAGTTTAGAGGCCCAAATTTTCTACATAGGCAAGGAGGATGTGACCTTTATCATTTTTTAGAACCCCTCCTAAAATTATTGGATTATCCTTGGTTGCCTCGTTAAAGTTTAATTTTATCCAACCAAGAGGAGGAGGGGTCCATTTAAATTTTTATATAACAATTTTTTGAAAATTAGGGGAGCAATATATCTAGTGGGAAGCCTAAGAGAGGCATATAAATGACCTTCAAGGGTGCTTTCATTTATAACTTGGCAGGGAATATATGATAACATTTTATTTAAAATTTAAAAAATTCTAAAACCAAAAAAAAGGGGATCCCTACATTTATTCTAGAAGGTTTTGTTACTCCTCTCCTTCCAAATCCCCCAAAGGAAATGGGGTGAATAGAAGGACCAAAGGAATCAAATTTTACCTCCTAAGAAGACTACTATAGGTAAACATCCATAGTACTATTTGGTTGGGCTTAGGAGAAGCCAAAGGAGCTAAGTAAGAATTTGAGGACAACCTGAGAGAAGGGGTATATGAGGAAGAGGTTATGAGTAAACTCACAACTAGCTTTGCACATATAGCATCTATTGGGAAACATCAAACCTCTATTTTAGAGCTTGTTAAGAGTGGGAATTTTTTTTTGAATAACAAGCCAAAAGAAAAAGGAGAAATAGGAAGAAATTTCTTAAGCTAAACCTATTTGAAAGGAAACCAATATTATCCCCCTTTCTCTTCCTAAAAATAGGTAGTGTTAACTGAGAAGAGGTCATTATTACTAGCTTTTCACATTAGGGTATCCTCTATCTCATCATTTTGGATGAAAAAAATATCATCTTGGAGATTTATTTCCTTGCTTTTTATTCTCTTTCATTTAGTTTCCTATTGGGGATAATCCCCTAGAATTTCCTTCCATTAGTAGATTCTATAAAATTATGGACTCTACTACCAAAGATACTGGTGGTGAAGGGTTCTAGTATAACTAGCTCTAGATAATAATTAATGAGGGAATCCTGAATCCAATAATATTTCCAAAAGTCAATCCATTTTCTAGAGCCCAATTTCCATCTAACTCCATTTTAGATGAGTTGTCTAGTCTTGAGGAGGGATTTCCAGAAGGATGACCCTTTAGGAGGTGAGGGTTCTTCTAAGAGATTTCTTTCTTGCCAAATATATTTTTCTATGAGAATTTTTACCCATCCTGTGTTGTCTTACTTAAGAAATTTTTGACCTTGCTTAGCCATAAGGGCTCTATTCATCTACCCGACTTTCCTAAAATAAAGCCCACATGATTCTTTTTTGGAATAGACTTGGTCCCAAGCTACTAGAGGAAATATTTTACGGACTTCAAACCCTAGACCAAAAGAAATATTTTTGAACTTGCTTAATGTTTTTGTTGATAGCGGCCAATATTTTTAAAAGGGACAAGAAGTAAATTGGAATGCTTTGCAAGGTAGCTTTGACTAATTGAGATCTCCCTGCTTGGTTGAGGAGAGCTCCCTTCCAACCTACCATTTTTTTAAATTCTTTTAAGGATAGGGATCCAAATACCTTATTAAATATTCCCTTTGAAATGAGGTATTCCAAGGTAATTTGAGAACAATTCTAAAATAGCACAACCAAGGATTTGGGCTATTTTCCTTTACCTTCTAATAGGGGTATTAAGGAAAAGATTTCTCTTTTAGAAATTTACCTTTTTCCTATTGCTATTTCATAAAGGTTTAAAATCTCTTTGATAGCTCTAGCTTATGGAATGGAAGTGTAGACACCTAAAACATGTCATGTGTAGGGGACTACTCATATAGGCATCTTATCAGACCATATGAATGATCTTGGACCATTCCAAGGCAAAGCAATGGTTTTAACCACTCAATTTAGGTAGTTTTTGCCTACTCAACCTTAACCACGGATGGCATCTGTAGTAAAGATCTCAATTGTGGATCAATGACTAATAGATCTAGCTACATTTAATAACCATGATTAGCTTTGCAACTATAATGGACTCTCGATCTAGGCTAAAAATAGTTACAATGGCTCTAGCAATGGATTTCTAGTGGTTTCAAGTGAGGAAGCTTCCAGATTCTTCCTTCCAATTGCTCCAACCTCTTGGTTCTTGATCTTGTCTTCCCAAAGAAGATAGGATTAGGAATTGAGAAGGCTATAAGACCCCCATCCAAATTGGGGATAAGAGAGAAAAATTTTCAATTGAATGTAGCAAAGCCCTAATGGATTGGAGAGCCACTTACAACCCTTGAGGAATGCCTACATACTGTCAATTTGGATAATCATGACTACATTTGAAGCTATGGAGGTTTCAAGAGTTTGAAGAGGTCATTCATCGCTAATTGAACCATGTACACAACAAATTTGAATAATCTACATTATCAATTCATTACAGAACATAGAGGTGACCCTTGATCATCAATTCCTTGGAGGAATTAGCAATTTCAAGCCCTGATTGCAAGAGAAAGAGGATTTTCCCCTCATCTATAGCTATCATCCATGGCTAATAGAGCCAACTATTTCAAGCACCCGCAACTATGGTTTGAAGCTATTTTATCTCATTTTTAGCCATAGCAATTTCATTTCATAGGTGTAATTAGTTATATTTGCTCTAGATTAATTTTCATTTATATTTTCATATAGTTAATTCTAGATATTTGAGATATCATTGCTCTTGTTTCCTTAAATTTATTAATTTGTACTAATTTCATTAGATTTTATCCACTTTAGGTTTTAATTGCAAATTATGCATCAGATTAGCTAAATTTACTATCTTCTTAGCATTATTTATCATAATTTAGAGATTTGGTGATTGTCTTCACTAGTCTTTATGGTTTCTTTGCATATTTTCTATCTTTCTTGCAAATCCTCCATAATAGCCTCATCATGAGAGGCTTCCTTTGCTTCTAATCATGCTATGTTGTTTCTTGAATGTAGATTTACAGGATCTTGACATATTCAAAGTATTATTAGCATCATATTCCTCCCAAGAAAGTGAGAAGAAGGCTTCCTTGAGCCTTGAGTAGTTCGTGTCTACTCTAAGAGCCTACGGATTGCACCATCCCCATTTAGGGGCCTTCAAATTTGTATCAATTGTATCAATATTTTGGTATTCCTTAGAGGGACCTATTTGTAACTGAGATTTGCAATGATTTAATAAAATAAACATTCACATTCTTGTTAAATTCATTTGTTCACATGCTTTATTTCTTTAATATTTGATATATTTGATGCAATAGTCTAGGTGCATGCTTTTAGGAAATGGTATAGGGAGAATCAGTATTGATCTACCATAGGATGACGGGACATGACATTGAAGGATGTTATAGTTTTAAACATGTGGTACAAAACATGATGAGATAATTGTTGACAACCCTCAAGCTCCAGATAACCAAAACATAGGGAGTTTCAAAAATCCTCTTCCAAACCATGAGCCTCCAAGGAACCATACCGACCAAGTGAACCAAGTGTGAATTAAACCACCTATGCAGGGTTTTATCGGTATGGTAAACATTATCACAAGGAAAGAGAGGTACAAGAATCCAGATCTACCTCTAGCTCCAATCATGATTCAACCTGCATCTCCACAAAGGCCAGCATAAAATAATATACCAGGCCAACCAACTAGACCGATGGTGACCATTATAAATAGGCTTGTGCAAAGCCTTCAGATAGCTTTAGTAAAGTTGTCATTTTATGAAATAATACATCAGTATCCTAAGTACAAGGATATGCTAATGGACATCTTGAGGTCCATTGAAGTTTAGTCCTAATACCTAGAAGTATTTATAAATTTCATGGGACATGTGTAGTAGTGCTAAGAGCTAGTGATTCAATTTCATGATCACAAGATTAAAACTATTTCTACTGCTACATCAAACCCACCACTTCACATAATTACGTGTGTCAACCACACACCTTTCAAGAGGGTATTTGATCAATATCATTACAATGAAGGCCTTAGCATATTTGAAATTTCCCAAATCACACATTGTACCTCCAAACTTTACTCTGAGAGCATTTAATGATGCATTATTCTCAACGATCAGCACTATAGTCCTACCTATTTAGGTTGGACTGAAGACCATCCCTATGATGTGTCACATACTAGAAGGTGCAGTTCAATATAATATCCTCTTAGGAAGGTCTTGGATAAGAGAGATGCATTATGTTCCCTCAATTTTACATCAATGTATCAAGTATATATATGAGGGACAAGTGCACATGGTTTTTTATGATGAGGAGCCATTTAAATATGTGAATCAAGTAGATTTTCTTGGATATTTCATACTCCCTTCAACACACCTAGATATAAGGCCAATATAACCTATTAAACATATAGAGGGTAAATGAAAGGAAGTGTGTGCAGGACCTTCAACTTTAGCACCAAGACCATCTATGCATACAATAGCAGCTTCGACAAAGACTACAACATCGATGATGCTTAGAAATGACCATAATCTTAAGGTAATAATGGGTGAGAAAGAGTAAAAAAAAGGCCTGAAGTAGCCAATGCTAAAGTTTCTTGTCCCATGGATGAAGGAGACATGCAAAATGAATTTGAGGAGGTACAATAACCTACTTCACCTGTTTCTTCAGCTGGGTCATTTACACCATAGGTGATCATCCATTTGGTTAATCCTGAGCTAGCAAAGTATATAGTTTAGAACATGATATTCACACCTTTTATTAATACTGAATAGGACATGGGTAGAACTTAAGTCCATCGCTTTCCCATAGGGATGGTGGCACCACTAGGGGTACCATCCAACCAAAGAAATTTCATCTATGGATGTCTTGACCAACTGGCTAATCGCACATCCATAGATGAAGATGATGATGAACCATTCTCAGTAAATGTTCATTATTTATCCAACCTAGAGTTTACCTTGCATTATTTTAAACATTACCATTGGTATGGTTATGGTATAGGCTTATTAGATCAAGGGCATCAAACTCCCTATGAACCATAATATCAATTGCCAACTAATAGGTTCGAGTTGGGCTACCATATAAGGGGACAGGATGAGCTTTTAGCAGCATCTCTCACTCACCTGAACCTAATTTTAGGGGATAATGTGGTTAGAATCCTTATCACCATAACCCTTTCTACAGGAAAAGGGGTAGTCATAAAATATCCAAGAAAATCTACTTGATTCACATATTTAAATGGCTCCTCATCATAAGGAACCACGTGCACTTGTCCCTCATATATATACTTGATACATTGATGTAAAATTAAGGGAACATAATGCATCTCTCTTATCCAAGACCTTCCTAAGAGGATATTATACTGAACTGCACCTTCTAGTATGTGAAACATCACAGGGATTGTCTTTAGTCCAACCTGAATAGGTAGGACTATAGTGTTGATCATTGAGCATAATGCATCGTTAAATGCTCTCAGAGTAAAGTTCGGAGGTACAATGTGTGATTAATTTCAAATATGCTAAGGCCTTTGTTGTAATGATATTGATAAAATACCTTGTGTTGATCAATACCCTCTTGAAAGGTGTGTGGTTGACACACATAATTATGTGAAGTGGTGGGTATGCTATAGCAGTAGAAATAGTTCTAATCTTGTGATCATGAAATTGAATCACCGGCTCTCAACACTACTACACATGTCCCATGAAATTTATAAATACTTCTAGGTCTTAGGACTAAACTTCAATGGACCTCAAGATGTCCATTAGCATATCCTTGTACTTAGGATACTGATGTAATAGTTCATAAAATGATAAATTTATTGAAGCTATATGAAGGCTTTGCACAAGCCTATTTATGATGGTCACCACCGGTCTAGTTGGTTGACCTGGTATATTATGTTATGCTGGCCTTTGTGGAGGTGCAGCTTGAATCATGATTGGAGCTAGAGGTAGATCTAGATTCTTGTACCTCTCTTTCCTTGTGATAATGTTTACCATACCGATAAAACCCTATGTAGGTGGTTTAATTCACACTTGGTTCACTTGGTCGACATGGTTCCTTGGAGGCTCATGGTTTGAAAGAGGATTTTTGAAAATCCCTATGTTTTGGTTATCTGGAGCTTGAGGGTTGTTAAAAATTAGCTCATCATGTTTTGTACCACATGTTTAAAACTATAACATCCTTCAATGTCATGTCTCGTCATCCTATGGTAGATCAATACTGATTCTCCCTATACCCTTTCCTAAAAGCATGCACCTACTCTATTGCATCAAATATATCAAATATTAAAGAAATAAATCATTTGAAAAAATGAATTTAACAAGAATGTGAATGTTTATTTTATTAAATCATTGCAAATATCAATTACAAATAGGTCCCTCTGAGGAATACCAAAATATTGATACAATTGATACAAATTTTAAGGCCTTTAAATGGGGATGGTGCAATCCGTAGGCTCTTAGAGTAGACATGAACTACTCAAGGCTCAAGGAAGCCTTCTTCTCACTTTCTTGGGAGTAATATGATGCCAATAATACTTTGAATATGACAAGATCCTATAAATCTACATTCAAGAAACAACATAGCATGATTAGAAGTAGAGGAAGCCTCTCATGATGAGGCTCTTATGGAGGATTTACAATAAAGATAGAAAATATGCAAAGAAACCATGAAGACTAGTGAAGATAATCACCAAATCTCTAAATTATTATAAATAATGCTAAGAAGATAGTAAATTTAGCTAATATGATGTATAATTTGCAATTAAAACCTAAAGTGGATCAAATCTAATGAAACTAGTACAAATTAATAAATGTAAGGAAACAAGAGCAACGGTATCTCAAATATCTAGAATTAACCATATGAAAATATAAATGAAAGTTAATCTAGAGCAAATATAACTAATTACACCTATGAAATGAAATTTCTATGGCTAAAAATGAGGTAAAATAGCTTCAAACCATAGTTGCGGGTGCTTGAAACAGTTGGCTCTATTAGCCATGGATGATAGCTATAGATGAGGAGAAAATCCTCTTTCTCTTGTAATCAAGGCTTTAAATTGCTAATTCTTCCAAGGGATTGATGATCAAGGGTCACCTATATGTTCTGTAATGAATTGATAATGTAGATTTTTCAAATTTGTAGTGTACGTGGTTCAATTAGGGATGAATGATCTCTTCAAACTCTTGAAACCTCCATAGCTTCAAATGCAGTCATGATTATCCAAATTGACAATATGTAGGCATTCCTCAAGGGTTGTAAGTGGCTCTCCAATCCATTAGGGCTTTGCTACATTCAATTGAAAATTTTTCTCTCTTATCCCCAATTTGGATGGGGGTCTTATAGCCTTCTCAATTTCTAATCCTAGCTTCTTTGGGAAGACAAGATCAAGAACCAAGAGGTTGGAGCAATTGGGAGGAAGAATTTGGAAGCTTCCTCACTTGAAACCACTAGAAATCCATTGCTAGAGCCATTGTAACTACTTTTGTCCTGGCTCGGTAGTCCATTACAGTTGCAAAGCTAGTCATGGTTATTAAATTTAGCTAGATCTATTAGTCATTGATGTCATCCACGATTGAGATCTTGACTGTGGATGCCATCCATGGTTAAGGTTGAGTAGGTCAAAGCTACCTAAATTGAGTGGTTAAAACAATTGCTTTGCATTGGAATGGTCCAAGATCATTCATATGGTCTGATAAGATGCCCATATGAGTAGTCCCCTACACATGACATGTTTTAGGTGTCTACACTTCTATTCCATAGGCTAGAGCTATCAAAGAGATTTTGAACCTTTATGAAATAGCAATAGGAAAAAGGTAAATTTCTAAAAGAGAAATTTTTTCCTCAATACCCCTATTAGAAGGTAAAGGAAAATAGCCCAAATCCTTGGTTGTGCTATTTTAGAATTGTGCTCAAATTACCTTGGAATACCTCATTTCAAAGGGAATATTTAATAAGGTATTTAGATCCCTATCCTTAAAAGAATTTAAAAAAATGGTAGGTTGTAAGGGAGCTCTCCTCAACCAAGTAAGGAGATCTCAATTAGTCAAATCCACCTTGCAAAGCGTTCCAATTTACTTCTTGTCCCTTTTAAAAATATTGGCCTCTATCAACAAAAACATTGAGCAAGTTCAAAAATATTTCTTTTGGTCTAGGGTTTGAAGTCCATAAAATATTTCCTCTGGTAGTTTGGGACCAGGTCTATTCCAAAAAATAATCATGTGGGCTTTATTTTAGGAAAGTCGGGTAGATGAATAGAGCCCTTATGGATAAGCAAGGTCAAAATTTTCTTAAGTAAGACAACATAGGCTGGGTAAAAATTCTCATAGAAAAATATATTTGGCAAGGAATAAATTTCTTAGAATAACCCTCACCTCCTAAAATCCTTCTGGAACTCCCTCCTCAAGACTAGACAACTCATATAAAATGGAGTTATATGGAAATTGGGCTCTATAAAATGGATTGACTTTTGGAAATATTATTGGATTCAAGATTCCCTCCTTAATTATTATCTAGAGCTAGTTATACTAGAACCCTTCACCACTAGTATATTTGGTAGTAGAGTCCATAATTTTATAGAATCTACTAATGGAAGGAAATTCTAGAGGATTATCCCCAGTAGGAACCTAAAGGAAAGAGAAGAAAAAGCAAGGTAATAAATCTCCAAGATGATATTTTTTCATCAAAATGATGAGATAGAGGATACCCTAATGTGAAAAGCTAGTAATAATGACCTCTTCTCAGTTAACACTACCTATTTTTTGGAAGAGCAAAGGGGATAATATTGGTTTCCTTTCAAATAGGTTTAGCTTAAGCAATTTCTTCCTATTTCTCCTTTTTCTTTTGGCTTGCTATTCAAACAAAAATTCCCACTCTTAACAAGCTCTAAACTAGAGGTTCGATGTTTCCCAATAGATGCTATATGTGCAAAGATAGTTGTGAGTTTACTCATAACCTCTTCCTCATATACCCCTTCTCTCAGGTTGTCCTCAAATTCTTACTTATCTCCTTTGGCTTCTCCTAAGCCCAACCAAATAGTACTATGGATCTTTACCTATAGTAGTCTTATTAGGAGGTAGAATTTGATTCCTTTGGTCCTTCTATTCACCCCATTTCCTTTGGGGGATTTGGAAGGAGAGGAGTAACAAAACCTTCTAGAATAAATGTAGGGATCCCCTCTTTGTTGGTTTTAGAATTTTTGAAATTTTAAAGAAAATGTTATCCTAGATTCCCTGCCAAGTTATAAATGAAAGCACCCTTGAAGGCCATTTAGATGCCTCTCTTAGGCTTCCCACTAGATATCTTGCTCCCCTAATTTTCAAAAAAGTGTTATATCAGAATTTAAATGGACCCCTCCTCTTGGTTGGATAAAATTAAAATTTAATGAGGCAACCAAGGATAATCCAATAATTTTAGGAAGGGTTCTAAAAAATGATAAAGGTCACATCCTCCTTGCCTATGTAGAAAATTTGGGCCTCCAAACTAGCCATTTTGTAGAGGCAAGAGCTCTGTACCAAGGATTAATGCTTTTAGAAAACCTTCCTCTTAGGAAAGTTACCATCAAAGGTTATTCCATGAACATTATCAAAATGCTGAAATGCTCTCATCCTACATATTGGAGCATATAAAATATCATGGAGGGGGCTAAAATAATTATTTTATAGTTCAAAAACATCCAAATTCAACACGTCTATCATGAGGACAACAATGTTGTAGATTCCCTTACCAACCTTGGCATCTCTTAGGAGCACCTTTCCATTTGGAGAAGCAATTTTTCTCCATCCTTACTACAATTTTGTTTCCTTGATGATTTGGACCAAACCACCTAACCTAGTTTTTCCTTCCCTTGTTTTATGAAGTGGTTGTTTACTCACCTCCATTTTTTTCTCCCTTTCCAATAATTCATCATTACATCCTTCTATCCCATGAGACCCAGGCTTGTGACCTATCTTGGGTAGAGTTTTTTTCTAACTTGGTTGTTGACCTTATAATATCTATCATTAGCCATATGTCACACTTTCATCCAACTCAAATCTGCCAAGCCTCCCTTGGTATCTAGGATGGCATTCCCTATCCTCTTATGGGTCAATTCTTGTCACGTTGATCCCATTTCAATTTTTTCTTGGAACGTTAAACTAGACCCTATTACTTCCAATGATTACCTTATATTTTTTGAGTCTTCCAAATGTAAGAAGTTAAATTCTAAGGATTGTCACTATTTGAGGAGTTTGTGCCACGTGTGTCCTTGTTTCCATTTTTCTAGTTGGCCTTGGGATAAAGCTCATCACCTTGATCATCCCAATGAATTTTGACAATAAAAATTTCCATTTCCTTTCTTGTGTCACTTGATGGTGCTTGCATCAAGTAGGATTTATCAGCATGGTAAATATTTTTCTCATGAGGGAAGGTTTTCTACCCAAGAATTAGTGACTCACATTTTGAAAATTTCATGTATCATGATCGAGAGTGGCATAATTTTTTAAGGGTATCTTGGGCCTTATTTTCTTCACTCTTATATTTTTTCTTCTCACTTCCATCATCTCCATTGATAGTGCCTATTTTTATGCTCTCTTGAAGATGGTTGAGGTCAATTCTAGAGTTGAATTGACTATTTTGAACCTTAAAAAATTGGTGGAAGAGAATATAGATTATGTGGGATTTTTTCCTTTCTTAAAGAAATTTTGAAGCCATGATGGGGATATCTCCAAGTAAATGTCCCTCAACTAGAGCGATGGCATGGTTATGGTCATATATTTGAGCTTCAACATCAACCAAACCCTGATTACAAAATTTTTTGGCTTCCCTACCTTTAGCAAAAGTATAAATAAATATAAGCACTCGCTAGCGAATGAATTGCTTATTTTTCAATATTAGGGAGAAAATATCAACAAAGATAAAAATGTAATTCTTAGGGAGTCTCTCTCCAAGCCATGGGACAAGGTTGTCATTACCATAATCTAGTATTTCACATTGAATAGGTAGACAAACATCCTTATGAGCTCCAATTTTACATTTATTAATAGCATTCATGGTAATAAATGCATTAATATTCCTAGTTTTCTCTTAAAATCTATGGATAATTCCATGAACCAAGTGAAGAAAGGATCCTCCTCCTTTTTAATCCACCAAGGTCTACACATGATCCTGTTTTAGCTTATTTTGAATAAAAATTCATAGATATCCCTATTGAACATTGAAAAAAGCATGGGGAGCCCTTCTAAAAAAACTAAGCATGATTTCCACAACACTCTAAAAAGAAAAATTATAATAAATTAGCCTGGATGGAGGGTATAGATACTTATGTGGCCATAGATAGTACCCCTAAAGGCAACAACAATGATCGTGAGGCCACCCGTAGAATTCAAAAGAAGGGTAGAGTAATTGAGTTTGAGAAAAGAGGTGAAGCAATGAATCCCAAAGTCAAAATAAAATATCAAAGGTGCTCTATTTGACTAAAAAATAAAGTTGTAAAGAGGAGGTAATCTCCAAAATAGGTCACATCTGACCATAATTTGAAAGAGGCTTTAGAATCCTTACCATTTATGCAAAATATCAACCATGGAAGTCCTGCTCTATGAAATCCCTATCAAAAGTTGGTGGTCCAGCATACCACTCATCTTACATTGAAATTACCCCTCTAGAGAATGGTTATACCCTTCTCCAGTTGAAAGGATTACATTCAAGTATGTAAAGACCTTATCGAATCTATGTACAAATCCAAAAAAATATGCATATGTTATATCAAAGAAGTAGCCACCCTATTAGAGGAGTACAAGAAAACTTACGGCAATGAGGACCTTGAAGACCCAATGGAATCCCTAGATGCAACTGGTATTGATTGGATCTCCCATATTGTTTCTCCCTAGTCTCTTGATTCACCTTCCTCTATTTATCTTTTTTAAGTTATAGTTTAATTTCTCTATTTTTGGTGTTCTTATGTCCTCCCTTATTTTGTTTTTGGACTCAAGACTTCCTTGTTTTTTAATGGTGTTTTTCCTATAGGCTCCTCTCTAAGGGTCTTCTCTTATTTTAAAATTTTTGGAGATCCTTTCAAAACCCCTCTATCTATCAATACAAAAATTTATAAGTTAAGATAACTTTACCTTCAATATTTTGAAAAACATCACTTCCACCAAATTTTCATATATTTCTTTTGAAAGCACCATCAACTTAATTTTAATAAACCTAATTTTTAGATAGTTCTATTTTACTATAGATTAAAATAAATCCTTTATGTAAATGCCATTGTAATAGAAAACCTTCCATTTATATTCAAATATTGTAGCCAAGTGGCTAGCACCTATTTTTATACACTCGAGACTTCCCATGATAAGAACCATATCTATTAACATTCTACAAAAGAGGCAATAATATGATTCCAAAACTTTGCATGATTTTAAGATTTTTTTTTTAATTCTATTATTCCTTTCAATCCATAAATTACAAAAAATAACGGTAGGACCAATCCTCTATATAATAAATAATACTTTAGCTTTGAAATAATTAATTTGATATTTTATTATATAATTTAGATTTGAAATAATTAATTTGATATTTCATTGAATCTTTCGACATTGATGGAGCTACCTAATATATTATTATATTTTTGAAAAAGTAGCCCCAAATGGCATGACCAATGGAACAATGAAGGAGTCAACATTCTAATGTTTCTAAATCCTTCTCACACAAGGAATATATAAAAGATCCATATTATCCTCTTCTTTATAGGCTCTTTTCTATAAGAATATTACTTTGGACTACTAACTAAAGGAATGTTAAGGCCTTAGGGAAACCTCTAGTAACCAAAAATTTTTCCAACAAAAATATTTGGGAGTAGAAAATTTTGTTTGTTCTAATTCATAATATTCTGACTTGATTGAGTATCCACCATATTTTGATAGATTCCAAATCAACTCATCCTTTCATGTAATAATTGGAAAATAAAATCATTTAAACATCTTTTGAAGATCAATTGTAAAATAATTCAACTAATAATTAGACTAAAAATTTGTATAATACCTCTTATTAATTGGCCATCTAAAATATTTATTAATCAATTGTAAAATATTTGATATAACATTCCATATTGGTGATCCTTTATGTAGGGTCTATTTCTTGAATAATTTCTTTGCATTTTAAGAACCTATATATTTTTGAAGTAAAATTTTCACCAACTCTTTCCTTTATATTTAAATAATATCCTACAAAGTCCTCCCCCTCCCCCTCCCCCTAAGGTTATACTCATAAGTTCGTAATTTTGCAAGTGTACGCCTCCAATATTCTTTCCTTGGAAAATTGTATCACACTTACAAAGAGGGAACCTAAAATTTTCCTCACATTATTTCTAAAGAAAATATCTTTTAATTTTATGAAATTTAATTTTTCAATTGAATGTAGCAAAGCCCTAACGGATTGGAGAGCCACTTACAACCCTTGAGGAATGCCTACATATTGTCAATTTGGATAATCATGACTGCATTTGAAGCTATGGAGGTTTCAAGAGTTTGAAGAGATCATTCATCCCTAATTGAACCACGTACACTAAAAATTTGAATAATCTACATTATCAATTCATTACAGAACATAGAGGTGACCCTTTATCATCAATTCCTTGGAGGAATTAGCAATTTCAAGCCCTGATTGAAAGATAAAGAGGATTTTCTCCTCATATATAGCTATCATCCATGGCTAATAAAGCCAACTATTTCAAGCACCCGCAACTATGGTTTGAAGCTATTTTATCTCATTTTTAGCCATAGAAATTTCATTTCATAGGTGTAATTAATTATATTTGCTCTAGATTAACTTTCATTTATATTTTCATATAGTTAATTCTAGATATTTGAGATATCGTTGCTCTTGTTTCCTTACATTTATTAATTTGTACTAGTTTCATTAGATTTGATCCACTTTAGGTTTTAATTGCAAAATATGCATCAGATTAGCTAAATTTGCTATATTCTTAGCATTATTTATCATAATTTAGAGATTTGGTGATTATCTTCACTAGTCTTCATGGTTTCTTTGCATATTTTCTATCTTTCTTGCAAATCCTCCATAAGAGCCTCATCATGAGAGGCTTACTCTACTTCTAATTATGCTATGTTGTTTCTTGAATGTAGATTTACAGGATCTTGTCATATTCAAAGTATTATTGGCATCATATTCCTCCCAAGAAAGTGAGAAGAAGACTTCCTTGAGCCTTGAGCAGTTCATGTCTACTCTAAGAGCCTACGGATTGCACCATCCCCATTTAGGGGCCTTCAAATTTGTATCAATTGTATCAATATTTTGGTATTCCTCAGAGGGACCTATTTGTAACTGATATTTGCAATGATTTAATAAAATAAACATTCACATTCTTGTTAAATTCATTTTTTCACATGCTTTATTTCTTTAATATTTGATATATTTGATGCAATAGTCTAGGTGAATGCTTTTAGGAAAGGGTATAGGAAGAATCAGTATTGATCTACCATAGGATGACGGGACATGACATTGAAGGATGTTATAGTTTTAAATATGTGGTACAAAACATGATGAGCTAATTTTTGACAACCCTCAAGCTCCAGATACCAAAACATAAGGATTTTAAAAAATCCTCTTCCAAACCATGAGCCTCCAAGGAACCATGTCGACCAAGTGAACCAAGTGTGAATTAAACCACCTATGTAGGGTTTTATCGGTATGGTAAACATTATCACAAGGAAAGAGAGGTACAAGAATCCAGATCTACCTTTAGCTCCAATCATGATTCAAGTTACACCTCCACAAAGGCCAGCATAAAATAATATACCAGGACAACCAACTAGACCTGTGGTGACCATCATAAATAGGCTTGTGCAAAGCCTTCAGATAGCTTCAGTAAAGTTGTCATTTTATGAACTAATACATCAGTATCCTAAGTACAAGGATATGCTAATGGACATCTTGAGGTCCATTGAAGTTTAGTCCTAAGACCTAGAAGTATTTATAAATTTCATGGGACATGTGTAGTAGTGTTGAGATCCAGTGATTCAATTTCATGATCACAAGATTAAAACTATTTCTACTGCTACAGCAGACCCACCACTTCACATAATTACGTGTGTCAACCACACACCTTTTAAGAGGGTATTGATCAACATAGGGTATTTGATCAATATCATTACAACGAAGGCCTTAGCATATTTGAAATTGCCCAAATCACACATTGTACCTCCAAAATTTACTCTGAGAGCATTTAACGATGCATTATGCTCAACGATCAACACTATAGTCCTACCTATTTAGGTTGGACTGAAGACCATCCCTATGATGTGTCACATACTAGAAGGTGCAATTCAGTATAATATCCTCTTATGAAGGTCTTGGATAAGAGAGATGCATTATGTTCCCTCAATTTTACATAAATGTATCAACTATATATATGAGGGACAAGTGCACATGGTTCGTTATGATGAGGATACATTTAAATATGTGAATCAAGTAGATTTTCTTGGATATTTCATACTCCCTTCAACACACCTAGATATAAAGCCAACATAACCTATTAAACATATAGAGGGTAAAATAAAGGAAGTGTGTGTAGGACCTTCAACATTAGCACCAAGACCATCTATGCATACAATAGTAGCTTCGACAAATACTACAACATCGACGATGCTTAGAAATGACCATAATCTTAAGGTAGTAATGGGTGAGAAAGAGTAAAAAAAGGCCCGAAGTAGCCAATGCTAAAGTTTCTTGTCCCATGGATGAAGGAGACATGAAAAATGAAGCTGAGGAGGTACAATAACCTGATTCACCTATTTCTTCAGCTGGGTCATTTACACCACAGGTGACCATCCGTTTGGTTAATCCTGAGCTAGCAAAGTATATAGTTTAGAACATAATATTCACACATTTTATTGATACTGAATAGGACATGGGTAGACCTTAAGTCCATCGATTTCCCATAGGTATGGTGGTACCACTAGGGGTACCATCCAACCAAATAAATTTCATCTATGGATGTCTTAACCAACTGGCTAATCGCACACCCATAGATGAAGATGATGATGAACCATTCTCAGTAAATGTTCATTATTTGTCCAACCTAGAGTTTGCATTGCATTATTTTAAACATTACCATTGGTATGGTATGGTCTAGGCTTATTATATCAAGGGCATCAAACTCCCTATGAACCATAATATCAATTTCCAACTGATAGGTTCGAGTTGGGCTACCATATAAGAGGACAGGATGAGCTTTTAGCAGCATCTCTCACTCACCTGAACCTCTTTTTAGGGGATAATGTGGTTAGAATACTTATCACCCTAACCCTTTATACAGGAAAAGGGGTAGTCACATAGTGACATATGTCTCTATAGAACCACCTAATATCTATCACGGCAAAATTCTGGTGGAGGCTACTCCAGAAGACATTCCAAGAGCTAACTTGGAGATTCAAAGCCATGAAGATGTTGATGACACTGGAATACAAATCCAAAATATGGGCCTAATAGTAGACATTGAATCAGAAGTTGCTTCTGAGGAATTTATAGAAGAATCCATTTCTAAAATATATGGACCATAATGTTATTTTAGAATAGATGATGAGGAGTCCTCAACCAATGAACAATATAAGGATGAGACTGAGTTGGCCTACTTTGACCCTTTACATTTACATCATTTGTTACCTATGGATCCAGTGGGTATAAATAATGGATACTTCATTTATTATAGTGACTACAAATATGAGACCAAGAGGATCTACCTTAGGCCTTACTATTTACATCATCATCATGAACCGATCGACATCGAAGAGATGTATCAAAGAATTTATCCTAGCCCATGCTTTAGGGGAATATCGGTTAATCTAGATGAAGTTTATCACATAGTATTCCCTAATTCACCTACATATCAATAGTTCCTTGATCCAAATGATACTATTTTCTTGTCTATTTATAGACCAGATCTAGAGATCCCCATACCCCTAGAGCCTCATCTCGGGTATGCAAATAACACTAATAATGTAGATTTGCACACACATGGTCCTGTATATCTAACCCATTCCATCAATATGATCTCCATTGATTCGACCACTCCATTATACAATCCAGTAGATCCTTCTAAATCATTGTGTCTTAATCTAGATGCTATTGATTAGGATCATGCTGATTCACCTTTAGAGCTTGAAGATTTCTTCCCCAATGAAGAATTGTTACAACAATTTCACTTTGCATTAGGTTGGGCACATGATGTTTATCATGTTGAAGGTAATATTGATGTGAGACCTTAAAACACAACTGATGATATCCACCTGATTCATATGCCTCACTAGCTTTAGAAGGTATCACACATGTTAGTAGAGGAAACATTTTATGTGGATATCAGTGATGATCCTACTAATCCTAAGAAGGTTAAGTTTGGAGAGAGCCTATCTCTTGATGAGTGTGCCATCCTCATCCCTATACTGAAAGAGAGACCTAATATATTTTCTTGGATGTATAAGGATATTCTAGGACTTGATCCAAAATTGGTTACCCATAACCTTTCACTAGATCCCTCTAAAAAGCTAGTCAAGTAGAAGCTTAGGAAAATGCATCCAACTTCACTTTAATGGTTATATATGAGTTGCAAAAGCTACTGGATGTAGATTTTATTATCTCCATTGACTATCCAAAATGGGTATCAAACATGGTACTTGTAGGAAAACCTGATGGAATGATTCGTATCTGTATGAATTTTAGAGACCTCACCAAGGCAACACCAAAGGATTCTTTCTCGTTGCCCAAAATAGATGCTCTCACATACATAACTATAGTTCATGAGATGCATTCCCTTATGGATAGTTTTTCTAGCTATAATCAAATTCAAATTAAATTCAAAAACTATCATAAAACCATATTCACAATGCCATGGGGAAAATTTTGTTACAATGTTATGTCATTCAGCCTTAAAAATGTTGGTGCCACATATCAACAAGCCATGACATACATCTTCCATGACTACATGCACAAGATACTAAAGGATTATATTGATGACTTATTGGCAAAGTCATTGTTGCATGAAGAGCATGTTGAGGTTCTCAAGAAAGTCTTCAATCACTTGATAGAGCATAATGTTAGGTTGAACCCCAAGAAGTGTGTATTTGGCATAACCTCAAGAAAATTCTCAGGATTCATAGTTTATAAATGAGAGATCAAAGTCGACCTAGCAAAGGTCAAGACCATACATGAAATACATCCTCCCACAAATATCAAAGAGCTAAGAAGCCTATAGAGCAAATTAGTATTCATGAAGTGATTCATCACACAATTATTAGACAAATGTAGATCCATGAATTGTTTGCTACACAAGGGGGTACCATTTAATTGGGATGAGGACTGTCAAATAGCCTTTGATGAAATTAAGAAATACCTAGAAATGCCACCAATATGGCTCTACCAAGGTCATATGTACCATTTTTTCTTTATATATCAGCTACTAACTTTACACTGGGAACCATGTTAGCCCAAAATAATGTGCAAGACAAAGAGCAAGTGATATATTATATCAGTCACACCTTGGTGAGTTATGAGCTAAGGTATGCATATGTATAAAAACTATGCTTAGCAGTGGTTTTTACGACTAAGAAGTTGCACCACTACATGCTGAGTCATACGACGTATGTGATATCCAAATCCTTTGCAATACATGATGAGAAAGACATATCATAATATATATACTATAAAGTAGATTATGCTATTGATAGAGTTTGACTTGGAATTCATTAGCCAAAATTCCATCAAGAAATAATTCATAGCTGATGAACTGGTTGAGGTAACTATTGAAGATAGTAAGCATCTCATAATAGAGCTTCCTGATGATGCAATTTTTACATTATCATAGTCACCCAAACCCAAAGAACCAGAAAAAAAGCTGACATAACTTTTTTCTTTGATGGTTCAAAGTGTGAGCAAGGGGGTGGTGTGAGAATTATCTTCTTCACACCACAAGTTGCTCCAATTCCCTTGTATTTTAAGCTAGCCTTTCCTTGTACGAATAATAATTTTGAATATGAGGCCCTAATATTGGGTATCCAAATAGTAATAACCATGAATATAAAATTATTAAACATCTTTGATAACTCTATTCTCATTTTTAACTAGGTTAAGGGACTATTTCAATGTGTATCGCTCCAAATTTTTCGCATCCCTACCTTCAGGCTATAGGATCCGCGCCCGGAAGGAGGATGGGAAAAGGATGTCGCGATACCTCGGACTGAGAGGACTTTGCGAAGGTCCCGCCTCTCAAGGGAGGTGTATTTTGGTGATTTTTCGACGGATGGTGGGTTCACCAGGAAACATTTAGCGGCGGTTTCCACGCCTAGGTTTTGGAATGTGTTTGATGAGTTCGTTTTAACCTTAAGCATTCATATCCTAGGTTTGGCCGAATGAATCTAAATTAAAACTACATGAAAATGCAACTTTCATGAATACAGCAAACAGATTTGAAAGCAGAAAACAGAGAATTTTATAGAATGACAATGAAAAATACCTGATCCGGATGTCTGTAGAAGATTCTGACGTTTGAAGCAGTCTGGATCGCCTGTAATCTGACGAGAATCGTCTGTAATCTGATAGAATCGTCTGAGACTGACAGATTCATCCGAGATCTGACGAATTCGTCAGACGAATTCGCCAGAGACCCGCAAGACAGAAAATAGATGCAAAATACAAGAAATTCTATTGTGCTAACAGAGGCAAATTACACCAAATAGCAATATGAATACTGAACAATATTTAAGAACAAAATTTAAAGCCAATTACTGTACTTTAATAGCAGATCATGAACTTAGCATGCAATCTAAGCTAAATGGGTGAACTCCAAATGCAAAATAACATAAAAACTGAATAAATAATCTAATTTACAGAATAAAATGACAGAAACAGAGTTGAGAAAAGCAAACTCTAGGCACTGATTGCCTCGATGTGGACTGCAGTCGAGATCGTCTCGCATCAGTACGAAATCGTCTCGCATTTGACGGGATCGCCTCCGATCTGAACAGGTTCGTCGACGACGATGGATGCTGGCTCCGACTGAAAAACAATGATGTACCTGCAATAAAATCGATGTGGAACTAGTGCAAATGCAAGATTAGGATGTTCTAATGTAGAGGGAATCACTTTGCAGAAAATTTCAGCCAGGGGTTGGGGAGGGAAAATCTTAGAGATTAAATAGGCTTAGGGGGAGTAGGTAGGAGGTTGGAGATCATCCCAATTTGGGAGATCTCCAACGGGGGAGGGTCCCAATGGCGTAGACACGCTTCTGCCCGTATTGGAGACCCGTTGGAACAGATTCCAACTATGCAAATTCAGTTTTGCGACAAGATCGTCTGGACGTCCTAGTCCGGACGAAATCGTCAAATGCGGGGCGATATCGTCTGATCGGCGACGATATCGTCAAACGGTCAAAACAACCTCTAAAATTGGCACGAAAAAGGGGGAAACGGAATACCCGACGGTTAACGGGTGGTTTGGGAGGTTAAATTTGATTTTAAAATTATTTACTAAGGTGAATGTAAATTTTATAATTTTATTGCGCCAATTTTAGGGTGCTACATTTTGCCCCCTCTTTAGCGAATTTTCCGAAGAAAATGCGTTAAAGATGAGTTCTTCTCGATCTACGAGAAAGCAAAAAATTATACCCATTTTTAGGCGACGATTCTTGGTCGAATCGTACGACAACTTACTATGGTGCCCCCTCCGTGTTTTTACCCAAATCGAACGTTTGAGGTAAAAACGCGAAAAAGCAAAAAAATTATTGTTGAATAAAATTAAGAAAAATAGGGTAAAACCCTAATTCATTTTTACTTGTTCATTTTCTCGGTTTTTAGAGCTCTGAAGCAGAAAATGGTGGAGACGACGCACGAGATCTCGCAGAGGTCCAGGCGCGGTCTACGGGTAAGAGCCTAGACTTAGCTAGAACTGATTTAATTTAATTTTTACATGCTTTTTAAGTGATTTTTAGGTGAATTTGGAGCATCGCGGCCGTTTTTGGCCGTCGACGTCAGTCGAGATGAAATCGTCTCAATTTCGTCAATTTCGCCCAAGGGCGAAATCGGCGAAAGGGGGACGATTTCGTCAATCTAGAGACGATTTCGACAAGCGAGATCGGAGACGATTATGCTCAAATTTGGGACGATATCGTCCAATAGTGGGCGATATCATCAATTACATGAAATTGATCTTTAAGTTGCATTATTAATTACTGGAATTGTTATTAATGATTGTTTGTTGTTTTGTTGTTTATGTTGCAGAGAGGATTACTAAAGAGCAAGGAGTGGAAATATGGAGGTTTGAGAGATGACTTGGCCGCTCTGACACAGGCAGAGCGAGATCTCGCTGGCACAGGCCGGCTTACAACATGTGGCGGAGATGCCACAAGTATCCACGGACATGGGGCTTCTAACAACCCTAGCAGAGAGATGGTATCCGGGTTCTTCCTATTTTTGGTTACCGACAGGGGAGATGGCTCCCACACTAGAGGATGTATGGAGGATTCTGAGAATCCCCATACAAGGACGGATGATCACTCCTACGGCCAATCAGGGCCACGCTATGGGACGGCTGTGTGGTGACCCGAGCTTCACCCTGGAGAAGGGCGAAGTGAATATCGAGGCACTACGCCGGATGCCCGGGGCATCCGGACTCACACGAGTTCTAGCCGGAGTGGTTGGTGGACTTCTCGCTGTGCCACCAGAGCGGGTGCAGGGTACCATGGATGCTCGTAGATGTGATCTACGATATGAGAGACCATGGGTACAGGTTTTGTTGGGGCAGTTTTGTTCTATGCCGGTTGTACAAGATCCTGTATGGGGTCGTGTACAAGGGCGGGCGATGTCTGGTGATGACATCGCTCCTACAGGTTTGGTGCTGGGAGCACATTGCAGGTGCGGAGGCCGGTAGGGCTTCCACTGACAGGGGTGGACGGGGAGAGGCCCCGAGTCTTCTACTGGTGGCTCCGGAGAGGGTCACAGCGGCGGATCGACCTACCGATGTCCCGGAGGCTACCGGATGACTTGGTCCCAGATCAGATCACCTGGAGGCCATGGAGAGGGCACCCAGGGTGGGCCGAGGACGGACAGGAGCTGGCTCGCATCAGGCGAGTCTGCTGGCTATGGATGGAGAGAGGAGAGGTGGAGCTCCACCGCTATGACCGAGTTTTGAGACAGTTCGGTCTGCAGCAGGGGATCCCATCTCTGAGGGACTACGAGTTTTCTCGGACTGTCCGGGATAACACCACGGTTAGCGGGGCTCCTGACATGCAGCGCTTCTGGAGCCAGGACGCAGACGATGCCCCCATCCAGCCAGTGGATGGGGACGATGCGAGGGTCGCCGATGGCTACGATGCCTGGTACGTAGGCATCCACCCTCCTCGGATGACGAGGGCACAGGGTCCGATCCACGCGGTTGTGCGTCGGATAGGGAGGCGGCACCAGGCAGCGATAGAGGCGGCCCAGGGTCACGATGGGAGAGAGCAGAGGAGGCCACAGGCACAGGAGAGGCCGCGGCAGCGGGAGAGGAGGGAGGAGAGACCCCCATCTCCATAGAGAGAGAGGCCACCATCGCCCGATAAGGGCAAGGGCATTGACACAGGAGAGAGCAACGAGACGACGACTCTCCGGACGGAGAATATCCATCTCCAGACACAGGTGCAGACTCTACAGGACGAGGCTGCACGACATCGAGCTGAGGTGACACAGCTCAGAGACGAGATTGCATGCCTCAGGGCATGGGGCGGAGGGGCGAGCACTCAGGAGCTGATGCGGTCGGTTGCTCAGACCGCATTCTACCAGGGGATCTATTTTTAGATGGTGCCCGAGGGCCAGAGGGTACAGCTACCGACTGCTATTGCAGATCCGATCAGGACAGGGTCATCGAGGAGCTCATCCCGATCGACGACGAGGACTCGCAGTACCACACATACTGCGATGGGGCCACCTCGTCCTCCGTAGGGCGGGGGAGGAGATGAGGCTGAGAGCTCTAGGGGCTCTCGAGACACTGCTCGGAGGACATTTGATTGAGTATGCCAAGATATGGATTGTGGCATACCAATCTAGTTGATATGATGTACATATATTTTTGAGATATATATGATGATATATTTTTGATCATATGACTTGTGTCTTGAGTATGTTTATGATGATTTTATGTTTTGATTGATTGATTTGAAAATTCATGTAATTATGTCGTTGGAAATATTATAATTTGAATGTCATGCTATAAAATTTTAAATGAAATAATCGATGTAACAAAGTGGTTGTATGTGATGCAATAATTTTGATAAAAATAAAAGGGGACTTTTAACAATAATTTCAAAGGACATTGTCGCTATTATAGACCATTTCATGGAGTCGCCGCTCACTCGGTCGTCAAGCTAATCCCCGTATAGAAATATTGTGAAAAGTAAAAGAGTGCTTAAGAGACTGTCTTAAGACTTTGTTGTGATAGTGCAAATGATGATGATGATGGTTGGTTTGTTTTCAGACTTTCATGAAAAATATTATGCATGAAATATTTTTAAAATGATTTTTGCTAGGCATAAATTCCTAAGTGTGATAAAATTTGTGAATAATTCCTTAGGAATTATACCATCATTGCAAAGTTAAAGGTTTGACATAATGACATAAAATAGTGAAAAAAATGGGTTTGCTTTTGAAAAGCATAATTTGTGTAAAATGAAGTCATATGGTTTTTATGATTTTTGATAAAATGGGGAATAAAAATTGTTACAATGGTTTGCGCTAGGCATAGAATATGTAGGTATAGACTTATACCATCATCGCGAAAATCAAAAAAATAGTTTTATTGCATGGTTGATTTTTTGATGAACAGAAAAGATGAAAATGAGGACTTGCGCTAGGCATAAAATTCCAATTTTGGTTTTGAAACTATACCATCGTCGCGAAAGTCAACCAGATATATATGATTTGATTTGTGTAATTTGGAAGAAATTTTTGATTTTTCTAATTCTATAGTTGTCTTTGTGAAAAATAATTGTACTTGATTATTCCAAACAAGTTGCAAAAATAATATTTCAAAGTATTTTGAAGACAAAAGTTAGATTTATAAGGAATCCCATGTGCATATGTGCATTCATTTCCGATCTTGATTTATCCTAATGATAAACAAAATCTCTCAAATACAAATGTGTGTGCAATTGCATTGTTCATTTACCAGTTTTGAGCAAGATACTATGATACAAGTGATTTGAGGAAACCAAATAAATGTTCATTAACCATGATGTAGATGCATATAACCATATTAGACTACTATGTAGGTCGGATTATCAAGAGCTAGCTAATCCATAAGCAGACATAGGTCTGTACAAAAGAAGGTCGCTAATGTGACAGACATATCGCCACGCTAGGAGTTACCCAAGGCCAAGCAGATTGGGCACAAACCACCTGTTATGGGGCTTACCTCACAGTTTTCGAATAATTGAGAATTCCAGGGATTCAAGCTCATCAACCCTTCTTTTCTTTTCAAAGGGTAGGGAAAGGGATTTTATTGCTTTCTTGCTTTCTTTTGAACTTTGCTTATTTTTCTTTTTGTATTTCTTTTGCTTGATAATACTTGGAACATTGCTGAAATAACATTTTTCTTTTCTCTTCTTTCTTGAATTTTTCTTCTCTTTTTTTGTGCTAGGGATACTTGCTCAGATTAGCTGTAGAGCAAGGGATTTTTATTCTGGGTAGGGGTGAGCTTGTCCTTTTGCCAATTCTCAAAGATTCTAGACCATGTGCATGATAGGATAGCAGGGGAAACTTTTCACTCAAGAAATCAGTTCTACTATGTAGCAAAACATGGAAATTACAAATATAATCATTTTATTGTGAAAAGATGTGCTTGGTTTAGGTAAATAACAAGATCAATTCTCTATGCTCAAACTTTATTTAATTGAAATTTGTGAACTTTGATATAAGAGAGATTAGTAATCATGCCATATAAAAGCAAGATATTTATTTTTTTGTGAGTGTGCAAGTGAGGGATTCAAAATAAATGCTAATTTATCCAAAATAAGTTGAAACATATAACTGCAATAATTGTAAGAAAATATATATAAATGATTTTTGAGAAAGTTTTGAGAATGTTGACTCTCTCTTTCTTCTGTATATTGTTTTGGTTTCGAAAGAGTCAAGCATATATTGTTAGATTTTTATTTGATTTTAGTTTTTGAGCAAAAGGAATTTAACTAGTGCTTTAAATAAATGCAATAGATAGTTTTGAAGATTTTTCGGAGATTTATGAATGTTTTTGGTGTTTTTGGATTTTTATAAATTGAAAGAAATACAAGATAATGATTTTAAACAAATATATACATGGATGAAATGACCAAATTTATGCATAGTAACGTTTAAGGTGCAAAATATTCATGGGTTCTTTAAGTTCTTTACCATCTAAGGTAGATAATTTATATGCTCCTGATTCAAATTTAGCAGTAATGATGTATGGTCCGAGCCAGTTGGGCTCAAATTTACCTTTAAGTTCCTTGGTTGCATTTGTATTTTTTTGATTTTCTTTTAAAACAAGGTCGCCAATCTCAAAGGATCGATGACGAACTTTCTTAGCATATGATCTTTTAAGCTTGTTTTGGTAAGCACGGAGATGCTCCAAAGCATTGATGCATTTTTCATCGAGGAGTTCCAGCTGACTGAGTCTGCCAGCACGATATTCATCTCCTACTTCGGTATCTTGAAGTAGCAGAGCCAAAGAAGGAACTTCCAATTCAAATGGAAAAACTGCTTCAGCACCATATACCAAAACAAATGGTGAAGTGCCCGTCGGGGTTCGAACACTAGTTCGATAAGCCCACAAGGCAGGATATAATTGAA
Source organism: Wollemia nobilis (assembly GCA_028583015.1). Taxonomy (NCBI): domain Eukaryota; kingdom Viridiplantae; phylum Streptophyta; class Pinopsida; order Araucariales; family Araucariaceae; genus Wollemia; species Wollemia nobilis. Next base: position 4,073,147 of record JAQPPZ010003177.1, read on the forward strand.
TATGCCGATCACGGCCAGCTTTATTGACTAATATTTTGAGAATTTTGATTAAAGTTTTGTTAGAAGCTTCATGCTTGACCATTACCCTGAGGATAATAGGGGGTGGACCAACGATGTTGAATCTTATATTTTTGACATAATTTTTTAACATCTTTATTTTTGAAAGGAGTTCCATTGTCAGAGATGAGATTCGCAGGAATTCCGAACCTGCAAATGATTTGATTAAAAATGAATTTAGAGACCTGTGAGCCAGTGCAAGAAGCTAAAGGCATAGCTTCAACCCACTTCGTGAAATACTCAGTGGCAGTTATGATGAACTTGTGTCCATCAGATGACACAGGATTGATTTTGCCAATAATATCCAAGCCCCATTTAGAAAAGGGCCAAGGAGATGAAATAGCCTACAACTCTTGTGCAGGCGCATGGACAAGGTCAGCATGTTTTTGACACTTGTCGCAATGGCGCACATACTCATGTGCATCTGTTTCCATGGTAGGCCAAAAGTATCCTATCCGAAGGAGCTTTTTAGCAATGGCACTACCACTAAAGTGTCCTCCACAAGATCCATCGTGGGCTTCACTCAAGGCTGATTTAGACTCTTCTAAGTTTAAACATCTTAATAGGATACCTTCAAAAGATCTCCTATATAAAGTATTGCCAATTATTACAAAGCGACTTGCTCGTCGACGTAATAACCGACGCTGGTTTCTATTAGAATTGTCAAGGAAAGTCCCATTTTGGAGAAAATCAAATATGTCTGTATACCAAGGTTCAGGAGTAGTTTCATTGATTAGAAACACATCCAAAGGCTCTAAGCATGACTTAGTTGAAGTGGGTTCCTGGAGTCGACGAATAATGATAGTGGCATATTCGTCGTCTAACTCCAAGGGCAGGAGAGATGCAGCTGCGGCCATGGCATCAGCTGCACGGTTGCTAGTTCGAGGAATGGCTTCCAAGGTGACTTGATCAAACAAGGACATTAGTTGTAAAACATAGGCCTTATATGGGCGAAGTTTATCATCTCGGGTTTGATAAACTTCATTAATTTGGTTTATAACTAATTGGGAATCCCCAAAAACTAAAAGGTGTTTAATTTTTAGTGCTAGAGCAGCTCGTAATCCAAGGATTAGAGCTTCATACTCAGCAGTATTGTTGGTGCAAGCAAAGGTCGGTTTGAAAGACAGAGGAATAAGATGTTTTTGCGGAGATATTAAAATAATACCCGCACCTGACCCCACTCATGCATCGGGCTCCATCAAAGTATAAGGACCATTGTTCAACAAGGTCTCGCCTCTAATTGAAGGCATTCATCAGGAAACTCGATAATGAGGGGATGAGTAGACTCTAAGGGTGCAGCGACTAATTGATCTCGCTATGATTTGACCCTTAACAGACTTTTGTCCTATGAATGTGAGATCAAACTCGCTTAGAGCAAGAACCCACTTGGCTGTGCGACCCGATAAATAAGGTCGACTCATGAGATACCTTAAGGGATCGTATTTAGCAATGACATACATTTTTTGACTAAGCATATAATGTCGTAATTTTTGCGTAGCAAAAATGACTGCTAGACATAGCTTCTCTAACGCTGTATAGCGGGTTTCATAATCGATGAAGGTTCGGCTAATATAATAATTAGCACGTTCTCATTTTTCATCATCGAGTTGAGCTAACATAGCTCCTAAGGCAGAATCTGAAGCAGAAATATAGAGGAGAAATGGGCGATCAGATTTAGGCGGTGAAAGCACCGATGGGTTAAGGAGATATTGTTTGAGAAGTTCAAAAGCTTCTCTACATTCTGTGTCCCAATTGAAAGGGACATCCTTCTTAAGAAGTTTGAGAAAAGGACCAGTTTTGTCCGCCAGCTTATCAATGAAGCGACGGATAGCTTGAAGTTTACCCTGTAAACTTCGTAATTCAGATATATTAGTAGGTGCGGGCATATCGGTGATAGCCACAATTTTGAGAGGGTCAATTTCGATACCACGTAAAGAAACTAAAACCCCCAATAGTTTGCCGGACTTAACTCCGAATATACATTTTGCTGGATTTAATCGAATGAGATATTCTCGTAATCGATTAAAGACTTTTCGCAAATCATCCAAATGATGATCTTCAATAAGAGAGCGAGCTATAATATCATCTACATAATCATGTAGGATATCATGCATCATATCATGAAAAATGTAGGTCATAGCTCGTTGGTAAGTTGCACCTGCGTTCTTTAAGCCAAATGGCATCACTTTCCAAAGCAAAAGGTACCCCAGGGGGTAATAAAGGCTGTTTTAGCCTGGTCTTCAGGAGCTATCCGAATTTGATTATAACCGGAGAATCCATCCATTAAGGACATCATCCCACTTCCGGCAGTAAAGTCAATAATTTGATCCATGTTTGGAAGAGGAAAGTCGTCTTTAGGGCATGCAGCGTTGATATCTCTAAAATCGGTGCAAACCCTAACTTTGGTAGCTTCTTTCTTGGTGACTGGAACTACATTTGAGATCCATTCAAAGCATAATCAATAGCTTGTATAAAGATAACATTCAGGAGTTTTTCTAACTCCCCTTTGACTAGCAAAGCCACTTTGGGATGCATTTTTCTAAGTTTTTGTTTAACCGGTTTAGCATCCGGATGGACCACTAGATGATGCATGACTACGGAAGGGTCTAGACCTGGCATATCTTCGTATGTCCAAGCGAAGACATCTTCATACTCTTTAAGGAATGCAATGTATTGTTCTTGTTTTTCTGGACTTAGTTCTGCTCCAATATTGATTATGTGAGGATTGTCCTCAGTTCCAATGTTAATTTTAATGACATTTTCTACCTCCATGTGTAGATCTCTTTCAAAATTAGGTGGGGCGGGTGAAACGCCCAATTCTTGTAATTCTTGTAAGGTTAATTTAGATAATTCATTCCGAGGATCAGTGGCCTCAAGTTGGGCTATAGTTGGTATAGAACCATCAAAATAAAACCCATTGTGTAACATCTCTTCAACAGAGACATCATGGAAGATATCTCCTTCCAACTCTTCATCGGGGTCAGCAATCATTTCAGGGTATGCTATGGATAGCATGTTGCATGAAAACGACTGATTATTAAGAGGCAAATCAACATGCCTATCCAAATAATCTTGATAGCATATGAGGTGATCATCCTCCTCAAAAGGAAAGGGTTGACCCTTACTAGGAAATAGGCCCACACCACAGCGGGCAGGCCACGGTTCTACCTCGAAAGGTTCTTTCATGCCATTTTGGAAAGGTCCCAAGCCTTTCCCTTTATATCCCATTTTAAGCATCATGGGTTTAGCTTTAATATAATCATTGGTAAAATAACACCGAGCGTATCCCTCATGATGAGTTTTGATATTCCGAGGGATTCTTCCCCAGTCATATCCTTTATAAATGAAGGCACAACTCCCGACTTGGTAAGTACTTCCCATAGGTTGTGGGAGGCCCAAAGTACGAGGAGATGGCGGCAATTTATTTAAAAGGTTTGAATCTTGCATGAAAGCATTCATTTTTTCTGATATTAAGGTTGTAGATAAATCTGGTAATAGTTCATCAAAAAGGGCATAAGATGTAGAAGGTTTATTACCTATGTCTTGAGATGTGGAAGGTATGATAGATGTGTCTAGAGGTTTTGAATTTGTAGGGGTAGTAGTTGAAGAATTGGTTGTAGATTTGAAATCTTTTTGAGGTTCTAGAATAATTTGTTTAGAAGGTTGTTGATCTATATAGGAGGATGAAGTTAATGGAGGGGAACTAGGTGAAGTTATGGGTTTATGTTTCATAGTTTTAGATGAAAAAGAAGAACTAGGATGTGTGGATGACAGAGCTGGGCAAAATTGCACTCCAACTGGTTCTGCCAAAGCACACATATCAAAAGGTCTAGGGTCACCATGAATAGTGACCAACTGATTTTTAAACTCAAATTTAACACATTGGTGTAAAGTTGATGGGACCGCTCGCATGGCATTGATCCAAGGGCGACCCAAAAGTATATTGTACGATGCTGGGCAATGTACAATAAACACGGTTGTTTCTAGGGTTCTAGGACCAACTTGCAATGGGAGGGTGATAACTCCACACGTTTCTTGTGTTTCGTCATTAAAAGCTTTGATGATCATATCGGTTTTCTTCATTTCATCACTTCTAAAGCCAAATCGTTGGTAGAAGTCAAAGGTGCAAATGTTTAGAGATGAGCCATTATCAATCAAAACTCGTTTGACAACTACATCTCCAATTAAAGCAGTAATGTATAAGGGATTGTCCTTATGTAAACTGTGTTGCGGGATATCTTTATCCCTGAAGTCAATACAATCAATCTCTCGAGTGATGATCGTATGGGCCATAGCTTCAGGTTGAATGTTTTGAGGTACCATCATTTGGCTCAATGTAAGCATCAACTCATCCCTATGGGTGGGAGAGGATCTCAATAAATCTAAGAGGGAAATTCTGGCCGTAGTGTTGGACAATTGCTCCTTAATGCTGTAAGGGGGTTTAGATTGGATATTAGGAGCATGATTCCCTTTATTAGGATTTTTCAGAACGAATGGAGCTGATCCATCGTTCTGGTTTGGTTCTTGTTGGGAATTTTGAGCTTGTTGTCGAGTAACGACTCCAATGGTACCTACGATGTTATAGTGATGACGTTGAAATGGTCTCGGTTGAGAATTTATGGCTTGTTCATAAGGAAGGACTATATTAGAAGAAGGTCGAGTAGTGACTCTTCTAGGAAATGGTTCTTCTGGAACCATAGCATCTGTGATAGGTTGAATAGGATCTGATTCATTTTCAGAACTATTCGATTGGTTTGAAGTAATGTCTAGTTCACTTTCACTATCTGATTCTATATCACTAGAATCAGAAGTTTGAAAATTATGTAAGGGCCTGGTTGTAACTAGGGATAAGGTCGTGTCAAATATTTGAGAATCCTGAACAGGTAATTGTCCGCTAATGGTTCCTACATATCGGGTAGGAGGGGGAACATTATGATGTTCGATTTGATTGGCCACCTCTTTACCATGTCTTGGTAAAGGGTGTTGAAATATGTCTAAAGTTTGATTGGCGTTTTGATTTTGATTTTGGGGAATGGTCTTTTGAGTATTATTAGGAGGGTTTTGTTTAGGTTGGAAGGCTTGCACTTCCATTTCATTATTGTCAATCAAATCTTGTATTTTATGTTTCAATCTCTTACAAGCGTTGGTAGAATGTCCAGGTCCTCTATGGAAATCACAGTGCAAATCAGCTCTATATCCGGGTATACTTGGGTCAGGTTCCCGGATAGCGGGTAATTGGATCAAACCTCTTTCGAGTAATTGAGGTAAAATAGTTGACAAAGGTTGGTTTAATCTAGTGAATTCTCGAGGAGGCTTGTCAGGAGGTTTCAATATGAATTTTTCCGTTGTCTTCGTTGCATTGATATTAGCAACATTTTTGCTGTCAGTGACTCCGTCACCGACAACCTGTTTGTTTTTATATTGATTTCTGGATGTTTTCTCATCATCCTTCTTCCTAAGTTGGCCTCTCCTAATGAGGGCATCTTCTACTCTTCGAGCTAAATCTATAGCTTGATCGAAGGTAGTTAGGGTAGCAGTTGATAGTTCATAAGATAGTTGTTCTTGTAAATTGTTGATGAAAATGTCTAACATTTCCCTATAGGGTAGCACAAAGTGCAGTTTTCCTATCAATTGCCTCCATCTAGCTAAGAAATCGGCAAAGCATTCATCCTTATCTTGTTTTAAATTGTATAGGTCTTTAATAGTTACATGCCTCTCGATGTAGGCACTAAATTGATGGACAAATGATTCAAGTTGTTTCTTCAAAGTTTCTTAAAGAATGAGTGGGCAATTGATAGTACCACTCTAATGCCATTCCACCTAAACTTTTGGGGAACATTTTTAGTAATAGCAAGTCGTCATGCGATATGTCGTGACATGCTATCCTAAACATGCGAAGATGCTCTATGGGATCTTCGGTTCCTTTATATATAGGCAGAACGAGGCATGGGAAAATGTTTAGGGTATGGTTGAGCTACAACTATGGGATCCAAAGGTTGACTACAGATCTCTCGATAATTATACGAGGGACGGTAGGGATCTATCTGGTCCATACGTGAAGCTAATTGTTTCACCATGGCTTCCAGATTACTAGTTTGCCCCCCATATTGGTTTGGTAGGGCATTGACATAAGTGTTATGGGCATATGATGGAGGAACATGCAGGTTAGATGCCATGTTACTGTTGTGTAAAGTATTGGTAGGAAAAGTATTATGGAGGAATTTTGAAGTTGTATTATGTTGTATTCCAGATTGCTGAAAGTTTGTATTTGGCTTAGTTTTAGGTTTCTGTTTACTTAAAGCATTTTGCTCAATAGTTTGGCGGAATAAAGTAGTGAAGGGAATTTTCTTTTGTGCGGGAGTGATTTTAGGTTGAGTAACAGGTTCCTTAGGAGGTTGGGTAACCCGTTGTTTTGACATGCTTTGGGCTATAGTGACCATATCCGTATTGGATGGTCCACCCTTGTCACTTTCTTGATCAATGAAAGACAAGGGATTAGTCTGCATATTGCACATATATTCCATGGCTGCTTGAGTTTTACTAATTTGCCCTTTATCAAGGCGAATTGCCACATTAAGGTCATCAATGTTTTCCATGAGAAATCTCTTGAAATGCTCTGCATTGTCAAAGGCAATAGCTCCATTTGGAGCTACTCTAGGGGATGAGGATCCATCCTCTTTAACACTTGCTTCTTGTTCCTTATCTTCCCCTAAGTCTTCATCTGATTGACCTAGAGTTTCTCCTTCCGGATTTGAATCTCCAAGAAGGACATTTGGGTTTTCAGTTGTATCTTGTAACCAATCTTCTCCTTCCCCTAAAGTTTCTTTGCCATTCCTAAGTTTAGGCATGGTGCTAAGTTTTGATTTCAGCAAAATATATATATATATATATATATATATATATATATATATATATATATATATGCAACAAATTAAGAGGTATATATTATTTACTATATACCTACTATAATATTTGAAATTGAAGTGTTTAAGTTTTTGCTAAGTTTTTTGATTTTTTTAGTTTTTCTTTAATTTTTTGAAATAATACAATAAAGACAGCAAATAAAACAATAGATGCACGCAATAATAAGACTGAAAGTAAATGAGCTAGTTTTCTATGAATAACTTATGAATATCATTAATAGGTTCGAGTTGTTCAGGGGTCATGAAATGTTCTTCTTCAAATTGAAAGTTTTCTTTTAAGAATTTGATGAAAAGGGCTATGGTAATATTATCTGTCTCGGATGCTTCGGTTGATAGAAGTAAAGCTCGTGGCAATACTCTCGATATAACACAGCACGAGGAACTCTATTCCATCTTTCCCTATCTGTAAGAACAACCTCTTGGTCTTCTACAAGGCCTAGGAATTGGTGCACAATGGCTGTGTTCTCGAGGTATTCCTCGAAGGTGAATAATTCTGAAGATACTAAAGCTCTCCTATAGGCTAACCATCTATGGCAGGCTCTCTGAAGTTCATGATAAAAAACTAATTGATGAGGATCCAGGATTCTATCCAAGACTAGCCTCTTAATTTGCTTAAGTTGTGTGGACCTAGATGAGATGAGACTAAGTCTCCTGTCAAGTTCGTCCCACAAGGATTGATTTCTACTTGTTTCAGGGATATTAAGGACAAAATTAACTTCTATAGCTGCCAATTGATTTTCTACGTTTATAGTAACTGCTAACCTCTTTTTAGGAGCTACCATCTAAACATGACTTTAAACCTTAAATGTTTTAAAATGCATCTAAGTTTTAGTTGTTCTAATTTTTTTTTTTTTGTTTTTGTTTTTGTTTTCAAAAGGTTATGATGCATTCACGTCGGGTTCACCAAAATGTATCGCTCCAAATTTTTTGCATCCCTACCTTCAGGCTATAGGATCCGCGCCCGGAAGGAGGATGGGAAAAGGATGTCGCGATACCTCGGACTGAGAGGACTTTGCGAAGGTCCCGCCTCTCAAGGGAGGTGTATTTTGGTGATTTTTCGACGGATGGTGGGTTCACCAGAAACATTTAGCGGTAGTTTCCACGCCTAGGTTTTGGAATGTGTTTGATGAGTTCGTTTTAACCTTAAGCATTCATATCCTAGGTTTGGCCGAATGAATCTAAATTAAAACTACATGAAAATGCAACTTTCATGAATACAACAAACAGATTTGAAAGCAGAAAATAGAGAATTTTATAGAATGACAATGAAAAATACCTGATCCGGATGTCTGCAGAAGATTCTGACGTTTGAAGCAGTCTGGATCGCCTGTAATCTGACAGAATCGTCTGTAATCTGACAGAATCGTCTGAGACTGACAGATTCGTCCGAGATCTGACGAATTCGTCAGACGAATTCGCCAGAGACCTGCAAGACAGAAAATAGATGCAAAATACAAGAAATTCTATTGTGCTAACAGAGGCAAATTACACCAAATAGCAATATGAATACTGAACAATATTTAAGAACAGAATTTAAAGCCAATTACTGTACTTTAATAGCAGATCATGAACTTAGCATGCAATCTAAGCTAAATGGGTGAACTCCAAATGCAAAATAACATAAAAACTGAATAAATAATCTAATTTATAGAATAAAATGACAGAAATAGAGTTGAGAAAAGCAAACTCCAGGCACTGATTGCCTCGATGTGGGCTGCAGTCGAGATCGTCTCGCATCAGTACGAAATCGTCTCGCATTTGACGGGATCGCCTCCGATCTGAACAGGTTCGTCGACGACGATGGATGCTGGCTCCGGCTGAAAAACAATGATGTACCTACAATAAAATCGATGTGGAACTAGTGCAAATGCAAGATTAGGATGTTCTAATGTAGAGGGAATCACTTTGCAAAAAATTTCAGCCAGGGGTTGGGGAGGGAAAATCTTAGAGATTAAATAGGCTTAGAGGGAGTAGGTAGGAGGTTGGAGATCATCCCAATTTGGGAGATCTCCAACAGGGGAGGGTCCCAATGGCGCAGACACGCTTCTGCCCAGATTGGAGACCCGTTGGAACAGATTCCAACTATGCAAATTCAGTTTTGCGACAAGATCGTCTGGACGTCCTAGTCCAGACGAAATCGTCAAATCTGGGGCGATATCGTCTGATCGGCGACGATATCGTCAAACGGTCAAAACAACCTCTAAAATTGGCACGAAAAAGGGGGAAACGGAATACCCGACGGTTAACGGGCGGTTTGGGAGGTTAAATTTGATTTTAAAATTATTTACTAAGGTGAATGTAAATTTTATAATTTTATTGCGCCAATTTTAGGGTGCTACACAATGTAGGTGTCCTATCTTAAAGGCTTATAAGGATCTTTCTGACACTTATCTAGCACAACTAGAGTGGTACGACATTGAGGCAATATCTCGTATGTTGAAAACATAGGCACTATGGCATATTTGGGATCCTTGATCCCTTAGAATTTATTTTCTAATTTTACCACCATTCATGTAAAGATGCTCTCACACTCTACGATGCAGTGTGAGGCTTTTGACAACAAAGAATCAGTCAACATGATTTATATAGAACCAAATCATGAGTGGTTCTATAAAGCCAAATAATTTCTTAAGAAGGCACCTTGGGGGTCTTTGATCTCACAGGATCCTATGGGGAATGGCATCATCATTCATCGTAAGGTTGTATCCCAGTCTACATTCGTGCATAGTGAACTACAAAGGAAATAAGTCATCTTATTGTAGACACCTAAAATACGTCATTCCGAGGTTACTACTAATATGGGACATGCTAGAAGACCATATGGAAGACCTTGGATAGATTCCAAGGTATAGTAGTGGTTTTTACCACTCATTTGGACACCTTTGCCTAGTTAGTGCTAGCCACTACTGACACTCGTAGTTAGTAGTGTTTATCATGCCTATCATCCAAAGTCAGCACTTAGATTCAGTTGGCCTTCATCCAACCCAAAGTTGGTTGCAACGGCCAATTGGTTATGGATTGGAGCAATTTTAGTGATGAAGCATCTGGATCCTTCCATCCAACAAGCTCAAGTACCCAATATTGATATTAGCTTCCTCATGAAGCTACCCCTAGCCCTTGTAAATTGTTATATAATCCCCCTCAAAATTGGGTAAAGAGAGATAGAAGTATAATCAATTGAGTAGCAAAGCACTATCAGATTGCATACTCATTCACATGCATTGATAGGAATATTTTTTCTACCCAATTGGATATCACATTTCCATGGAGATCCTAGGAGGATAGGAGAGCCAAGAAATGCTAATCCATGAAATCCATGCACTCACTGAGCAATTCAATCACCAAATATATCAGAGGACACAAAGGCGACCATTTACCATCAATTTGGCAAGGAAAAATAGAGAATTAGCTTTGATTTGGAGGATAAACTTACTTCAAGCTCTTCCAGGGCTGTCAGCTACGATGAATAATGCCCACCGCACGAATGACCCATGGTCAAAGGGTATTCTATGATTTAATTGTTATTTGTTTTGCAATATGTTTAACTAGGTTAGATTAATCATATTGTAGGTTTAATTCAATATTTTAGAGACATTTGATAGATGAATTAAGAGTTAATTGCAATTTCTCTTCATTATTGTAGTGTAGGTATAATGAATCTTTTTCATGCTTTCATGTCTTCAATTGGATAATTAGGAGCTTAGATAGATTTATCTTAGTTTATTTCATGTTTCTAATGGTATATCATCATGATTTAGATCAATTTACATGCATTGAATCACTTTCTTGATTTCTTTATTATCATGTTATCTTTTGTGCAAGCACCCTTTAAAAGCCTCATCAAGAGATGCCCCCTTTGCTTTTAATGTTTCTTGTTGTTTATTGCATGCAGGACTAACAGGGTTTTGGGATGCAAGCCAATAAATGCCTCTAATCATGGAGAAGAGGGTCATAAACACCCTAGAGTAGTTCATGTCATCCTAAAAAGGAACTTGGAAATCACACCTACCCTTGAGAGGGAAATATTACATCATATTGTAACAATTGTATCAAAGTGATTATCCCTAAGAGGGATGTACTTGTAATTTGACTGTGGCTTAAAATATAATGGAATAAAGCATATTTCTTAGTGTCTATTTTTTTTTAATTTCTTGTTCTTGTATATCTTTTGTGTATATTTTAATTCTTGCAATAGGAACCGATAGGTGTGAGCCCTTTTTGGATATTACAAAAGGTGATCACAACAGAACTCTGCATTTCATGCCTCAAATTTTTTATTTCTATTATTTTTTATTATAGGTTCTTATCACAGTTGATAGTCGTGGTCAAAATTTATCATTGTAGTTGACATCTGTGGATAACATTGGTCACTGTGCCATAGATCCACAGTTAGAATATGATAAACTAGATAGCAAGGAGAAAAATATTAATCGAATGAGAATCTAAGGTAGGTTCCACTATCATTCTATTTTTTTTGTTCTCTATATGTGTTTTTCTAGAATGTAGAAAATGTTAGCATAATCATGAAAGGAAATGAAGGAATTTTAAATGCATTGAGTCCTTAGGTCTTTTGATTAGGATCTACTAGTCACTTATAGGAATAACAGACCTCTAAGTGCAGTCCACCCTAGTATCCAATGGTATAGGCCCCTCTTATATGTTATTTTTACTTGCTTGAGGTCTGATCAGTGGCCATACCATTGTTAGTATGCATTTTCAAGATATCATGTAAAATTAATCATGCATGCTTTCTTAATTTGAAATGTTTCTTTTTCTGTATTGCATATAGAAAGAATCATTTGAATGTTGTATTATGCATCTTTCTTTTCATGAAAATTAAAAGGAACCACACACACTACATTTTACAATAAATGCTAGTGAGTTAAGAGTTACATCCAACCACTAGTAGGGTTTCAATAATGATGGAGGTGATTTCCATCCATTGGCCCAACTCCCTTGTACCTTATATTCTAGACTAATACCGGATCCAAGAACCTTTTGTAGCCTGGAAAATTTGCATATACTCCTCTTCGGAGGGTATGACGCTGATTTGATGAAAATGAGTGAGGATCTGGGAGGACTTGTGCTCCCTTCCTGGGTGTGAACTTTCATTACCGTACTTTGGGAGGATTACACAACTTGGAGTTCATAGCAAGGTTGTCGAGCTATAAGCATACAGGTGAAAGCCATTAAAAATTTGAGAAAATAATCAATGTATTGCAAAACACATCAAACAATTTAGGGCTCATTTTAAAACTGTAAAAGGAGATAATCATCATTGTATTCTTTGCATGTTAATAAAAGTTGAATCTAGACATAGGATACATAATGGTGCAAACATGGAGAGGGTGATCTAGGCATAGACTTGAGATTGAGGCCCAAGCTCCACCTAATGCATAGCATGATGTAGAACACCCTCAATCATAGAATCCTCCTGGACATCATTCAACGAGCATTAGAGGAGATAATTCTACACAAGGAGATTCCATTGAGAATACCTTGATTAGAGAAAGTACTAGACATCCCTCTAGACATATATTAGAGCATGGGACTTCCCAGCATGGGGGTTCTACATATGGTATAATTTAACATGATTGCATTCCATGGGTATCCATAGGATCAACAGAGTAATATGTCATCGAGGGATCTAGATTGGTACCCCTTCGACCTGTATCTAAGGAAGGCTCAAGACCTCCATCGTTAGAGTGTAGACACATCCAAGATCTACCCATTTAGGGGTGAATAGATAGGGCTAATTTTAAGCATAGTCCAACATAGACTCTCTATAGGGGTGAACCTACCAAGTTCACCATAGATATATCCAAAGTGGGATAAAATGGTATACCGCCTCACGATCCATGGCGTAGCAAATAGTTGGACGGTCTAGATAGAGTCCTAGGGCATCTATAATATAAGCCTATGCATACACCCTCCTGACATGTGAGTGAGTGTAGCACAAGTACCATTAGGACTGCCCAAGAACATGGAGAGTTCTCCAAGAATCCTTGAGATATGAATGCTCCTGCATCGCATGCAAGCACTGAGTATAGGAGAGAGCCTAACACAAATGCCATATTTATAGATCTAAGTAAGAGTGTGGTAAATCAGTCCATTGGAGGACATACCCATAAAGTTTCTCGAATAGAGCACACTCTCTAGAGGCCTCAAATAGTCAATCATGTTGATAGATCTCATAGATTGATGTTAGAGCAGAGATGGCAGATTCTCCAAGATCAATTGGAGGATGTTCGCACGGAGAAAGAGTGCCTCAAAAATGAGAACTCTTAGAGGTAGAGGTTCATAATATAGAAATTATATGAATAGCGTATGCATGAACAACGCATCTTCGATTAGAAGGAGCATGTAGAGAGAGAGGATCAATTGGCTAGCACTGTTTGACCTCCTCGTAGTGATATTAGAGAGTGTGTCGATAGACGAGTGGCTTCATAGCCTGAGTTATACCCTAAGAACATAGACACACATACTCACCATACATCTCAGCATAGATATTGACATCCAATATCTTAACAGCATGAACATAGGTAGTATGATAACAAAGTGGAAGAATAATTAGAACAATAATATCCAAAAATCTCCCAATTTGAGGAGGAGGGCGAGCCTAGACCCCCACCTCAGTCGAGGAAGAATCTACCTTTGAGGATGCCTCCAAGGCAATCTTGAGAGGAGGAGTTTCTTTTCTCGTAAGCATATAAGACCTTAGTAGAGAAGGTCCAAGCCATAGAGAAGCAAGAAATGGCATATCAGAAGCCTACCTTGAACAAAATTCATAATAAACCTATTGTGGTTGATCCACAACACACCCCAAAATTGGGGACCCACCTTTTTGCAGGCTTACAGGGAAGGATCTCAGTGACCCAGATGCCAGAATTGAAGAAAAAGAGAAAATGCACAAGTGTAGAAAGGGGTCACGAAATCGCGACAGGTAGCGAAATCGCGACATGTCACGAAATCGCGATCGAAGCCAAAAAATTGTCACGAAATCGCGACATGTCAAAAAATCGCGGTCAACGCGGTCAACGGCAACAAAACAGAAAAAGTGTCGTGAAATCGCGACGTGTCGGTGACCAGGATGAAAAGGATGTCACGAAATCATGACATGTCACTGAGGAGAAAAGAAAAGGTGTCACGAAATCGCGACATGCTGTTGAGAAGAAAATAAATGATGTCGCGAAATCGCGACACGCCGTTGGAAAAGGATGAGAATGGTCGCGATTTCGCGACGTGTTTTGCCGAAGCGTACGGGTGATGAAAAGTGTCGCGATTTCGTGACGTGTTTTGGAAAGGTGTACGAAAGCGGAAAAACGTCGCGATATCACGACAGGAAATAGCTAAAGGACTCGAAGAGGAGAGACGTCGCGATTTCATGACCGATTGCAGCAAAGGTGTACGAACGAAGAAAATGGTCGCGATTTCGCGACGTGTTTTGGCAAACTGTACGGACAGAGAAAATGGTCACGATTTCGCGACGTGTTTCGGGGAGGCATACGGAAAGAAAAAGCGGTAGCGATATCGCGACAGAAAGCTGCATGAAGGTCCGAGGGGGAAAAACGTCGCGATATCACGACAGGTTTTGCCAAGACGTACGGATGATGAAAGGTGTCGCGATTTCGCGACGCATTTTGGCAAAGTTGTACGATACAAGGAAGATGTCGTGAAATCACGACGGAAATGAAAATCAGGCTCGAAGCAGAGAAGCGGTAGCGATATCACGACGGTTTGTCGAAAGAGGGCAAGAGGATGATAATGGTCGCGATGTCGCGACGTAAAGTTGCCCAGGAGGTCCGAGAGAAAAACGGTAGCGATTTCGCTACATTATTCAGTGACAACACCACTTCGAAAAGAGAAGGGCTTAAGGCCAAAAGTGGTAGCGAATCGCTACCACTTCGAAAGGAGAAGGGCTTAAAGAAAAAGTGGTAGCGAATCGCTGCCACATTTCAAAGGGACGCTGCAAGGCCAAGGTGGTAGCGATATCGCTACCACATTTTGAAAAGGGTTCAAAGTTAGAAAGTGGTAGCGATATCGCTACCATTCGAAGAAGAAGGCTCAAAATGTTAAAAGGGTAGCGATATCGCTACGAGAAGTTGCCGGAGGTAGACAAATGAAAAACGGTCGCGACATCGCTACGGGGAGCTGATGAAGGCGTACGGCAGGAAAGCAGGTAGCGATATCGCGACATGTCACGATTTCACGGCCGGGAAGGTGAACAGGCGGACTTGCAGTTTTGTCGGGTTCTTTCATAGGAAAGCATTACATAGGACGTAGGAAAAGTAGGACACGTGGCGCACATGTGTCAAACTTGCAGAGGCGTTACATGCAGAGATGAATTTTGAAGAGTTTTCAAATTTGAGCATGAATCAAAGCAAGAAAGCAGGAATTTGAGGGGTCATGTGCAGGAAGGTGAAATGAAGCGACGGAGGAAATCGAAGAGCCATAACAATGCTATAAAGCCAGAAATGCAAATTGAATATGGGTTGGAAATTGTCGAATACGGAGTTGCAGAGACGAAAGCTTTGTGCTATTCTCGGCCCGTACTTGGGCAATTTCCTTCTTTTTGTTTTGGGATTTTCTTTTACACCTGGAAAATTTTTGAATGTAATCGAGATATCATTTAAATACAAATACAGAGAGTTGGCATCTTATTGGATGAGAAAGAAGGAGTAACTTTTGCATGCATGATTTAATGTTTATATTTCCCTTCCAGATTTCTTAGGTTTTTAGGTGAAGTTAATGCAAGATCTCTTGGTTGCTTCATGCGAATGCCTATTTTCTGGAATTACCATAGAAACCCTCGAGACTCGCACCTGGCCTATTTGGATTGTGTGGATGTGCAGGTTCATTAGGTTAGGTTGCATGTAGAAAGCCTCAGTATCTTCGGTTTCATCAGATTAGTGATAGCTTTCTGACTGTAATCTATTCTTATTGTTACTTTTGTTTACTTTTGTCTTTGCTTTTCAAACCCATATTTTATTTTCAAGCATTTTAATTACTGTGTTTGAATAAATCACTGAAAATCCATCAGAATTAAAGGTTAAAACAGATTTTATTCATTTTGAGTCCATTGAAAGTTCAAAATTAATAAACCACAGTGCCCCTTGTTAACATCCACTTGCAAACCCTAAGGTGTTCTTAGCATTTCATTTTAAATAGCATCCTTGATAATCAATAATTAGCATAATAAGAACCTTGGAGAAATCGTTTTTCTTTGCAAGCAGAGGATTTAGGACTCGGATCCTACAGGAGAGTGTGTTTTCACAATCGGGTTAAAACACCACTCAACAGATTGGCGCTAGAAGGAGGGCCGAATTGGTTTATTCTACTTTGATGTTTCATATTTGAATAGTACATTTTTGATATAAATTGTGAAATCATATCTCTTAAATCTCATAGACGGCTAAACTGCAGCATTTGTTTTTCGGTTGCAGGTATTCTTCGTGATAATCGAGAGTTTAGCCAAGGAGAGCCGAAGCGGTTTATGTTATCGTGAGGGCTAGGCACTGTTCTTAGCATTTTGACTGTTCATGCAGGAGTAATACGATTTGATTTGACTTTAAAAAAAAAAAAATAAGAAAAAAAAAAAATATAAAAGATAAAATAAAAAAAAATTAAAATGAATATAAAAAAAAAAAAGAGAAAGGAACTTTTGGCTATTAAAGTTATCTTCTTCAAAATTCACTAATGGCTATGTTTGCACCGTGGATGACAGGTAGCCCATTAAATATACCGGGAGTTCAGCATTATTTGCCCGTCGGTTTTGAGAGATGTCTTCCTCATTTTGTGTCTAATGGGACAAACACCGCAGAAGGACACGTTCAAGCATTTAAATTTGTTGTGAACCACTTAACAAGTTGGTATGACGATGTCGCTTGTAGAATGTTCCTTTACACCTTGGACAAAGTGGCGTATGATTGGTTCACCAGTCTGCCTTTAGGGTCTATCACTTCTTGGGCTCGACTAGAGGCGACATTTCTCAATCAATTCAACAAAAAGCAAGTTGACCCAATCCTCATGTACAATCAGTTCGCCTATATTAGAAAAGGGCCAAGTGAAAATGTGAAGTCATTTTATGAGAGATTCTTTGGATTATATGCTCAATTAGTGACATTTTATGTTCTTCACGAAGAAGTGGCCCTCCAAATATACATCAATGCTCTTGATTCACCCATGTCCACATATTTGCGAGGGATGCCTCAAATCACATCTTTGTCACAAGCCTATACTCAAGCAATGGCAATTGAGCAGCAATTGAGTTGTCAAAATTTTGGTGTGGGTTTCGGATCATGTAATCTTCAACCATTTAATACCTCCTTTACCCACCCAATGATTTATCCACCTCAACCAAGTTCAAGTGTGAGTCAATTTCAGAGCCAACAATCATTCCCAAGCTTCAATCAAATTCAAAATCCTCAACCTACCATGCAACATCAACCGTCTTTCTTAAGTATGAATCAACTTCAAAATCCTCATCTTGATTCAAAAGATGTTGCTAAAATCAATTTCAATG
Source organism: Wollemia nobilis (assembly GCA_028583015.1). Classification (NCBI taxonomy): domain Eukaryota; kingdom Viridiplantae; phylum Streptophyta; class Pinopsida; order Araucariales; family Araucariaceae; genus Wollemia; species Wollemia nobilis. The sequence goes on from JAQPPZ010003177.1 coordinate 4,090,649, forward strand.
ATTTTCATAGGAATATGATTCTAGGCAAGGGAGGAATACTAAATCCAACTAGTAGGGAAGCATGGGATAGATTGGAAACCCTTGACTCACCAAAAGATGAATTATATGAGGATGAATCTGATTCGGATGACACATTGGAAGACATTGTTGAAAGCAATGGCCTAGGAGATCCACACCTTCCAAATTGTGATAAAATTGAATCATGGGTTACACATGTGGATTATGATAGCCTTATCGATTTGAATACAAGCAATAACCCAATTTTGGAAGAAATTGAACCATTTAAGGAAGGTGAATATAAATTTGATGAGAAGCATGTTGATGAATTAAAGGATGAAGAAGAAATGGTTGAGCATCACAATTTGATTTTGAAAGATGATCATCATGATTCTTGGGAAGAATATGCTCACCCCAAACCTTCTAACGAAATTTGTGTGCCTATTGATATGCGGGATGATACAATTGCCCTTTCACATGAGGATATTACGAGTCCTGTGCAATCTGAAAATGTTTTGGAAGAAGGATTGGAATCTCATCAAGGGTTTGAGAAGAATAATAATTCTACTACCATGGATGAAGAAGGAGAGTCGATTGTTTTTGTTCCTCTTGGGGGGCAAGAAATTAGGAAGTTTGATCCACCTTTTGTTTCTACAATGTCTATGCCATCTCAAGATGTTGAAATTACAAAGCCTAGGTGGTGTGGGTTGGATGATATTGATGATCTTAATGAAAATATGGATTTGGTGACGACTCAAGCCATTGATCATGGAAAGGTGTCACGTGACACATATCTTGAAAATTTAGGCTCTTGTTTTGAAAAATATGGACGCATGTTTGATTGGGTGCCTAACTTTGGTGTTTTTGAACAGGTATTGGGCGATGAAGAAGACAACGAGAAAAAGAAAAGGCTACTAATACTCATCAAGTTATGATAAACTTTAATCATGATGGGTTGAGTATGGATGATAAGGGGAAATCTTTACCTTTGGTAGTAGCTACAAAAATCTCAAGTGATGGGTTACATAATGTCCTTTTGGATGCTAACAACATTAATGAGGAAATGCCAAATTTCGTTGATGTTTATCAAGTGTTGAATGATGCTGATGGTTTTAAAATCCTGGAAAATGAGTTGAAGTCAAGATTTTTAGAGATAGGCTCTTGTTTGCAACATCTCACATTTGAAAAGGATAGCCTACTTCTAAATCATGAAGGGAACGATGAAGCTTGCACTTTAAAGAATAGACAAGATAAAATTGAATATCAACTATTGTCTAATCAATTTGACTTGAATCTCACCTATGATGTTGGTAATAGAACTAAATCAAAGTTGAAGGATGAACATGGCAAGTTGAGGTGTGTTGCATTGCTTGGTCCGATCTTATTGTTGTTGGATTCCTATAAAATTTGGCATGTATATTGTGTCATATGTTTTTTGATATGTTCTTATCATGTTTGGGATCCAGGAAAATGATAATCCAAGCTTTGCATCATCCTGTATTATATTGTACATTTGTATATAGATTTTGGTTTTTTGGATTTTGGTTTGTGTTTTCAAAGTTTCATTTTGGGATTGCAGTTTGGTTTTGGATTGAACAAGTTTTAATTTACAGTTGTGTGTTTATTTTATTTGTCTATAAAAAAAAAAAAAATGATGAAAATAAATTTGAGATGTCAACTTATGCTTAAGGTTAGGAGGTTATGAAGCATTGGAATTGTCTCGTAAAAGCTCCACAAGTAACACAAGCATATTAAATTATATTGTTTGATTTTGTGATACATGAAAGAGTCAGTTTTGCATGACAAATCATTTCATTCACAATTCAAGAAGTAATGCATTCATATTCCATCTCACCTCACATACATCTCATCTTAGTTACATATGCATCTTAGGTGCAAGCCATTAAAGTATGTCAAATCCTCTTAGGGTTGTGTTATAACATATATGTAAGTGCATCCTAAGGTTGGAAACTGAGTCTTGAGATATCTAGAATCAAGCACGCCCCATACATTAAAAAGGATCTTGAGCAAAATGATCAAAACCTAACTTGGAAGAAAGGGTTGGGCGAAAGTGGTTTTCATGTCTATCCTATTATGCAACATGATCCTTAAAACAGTGGTTTTGACCACTTCCATAGAGCTTAAAGCTTAAAATCATAGTAGTAAGGATAGGGTTAAATCCTCATCAAACTTAGGTTGAGGATCCAATTCCCCAAAGCTTTGATTTGACCCACATGGAGTAGTAAGGATAGGGCATAAATTCTCATCTTGGTTGGTTGAGAATCTGATTCCCCAAAGCTCTTATGTCTCATTTCATAGTAAGTCTTGGATTGTAAGGATCGTACTACTTGTCCTCCGCAAAGGATGGGTAGTCATCCCCAAGGTCTAAGCAACAAAATTAATATTTTCCATTTACATTTAAATTTTGGATTGTAAGGATCGTACCACTTGTCCCTAACCAGGATGGGTAGTCATCCCCAAGGTCCAAGAAGTAAATAAATAAATAAATTTTTCCCATCTCATATTTATTTTGGATTGTAAGGATCGTACTACTTGTCCTCTGCAAGGGATGGGTAGTCATCCCCAAGGTCCAAAGAAATGGAGATAAGTTTTGGATTGTGGGGTTAGATATGCCCATGCATGGCATCATGTCTTGCCTAAAAAAAAAAAACAAGACCACTGATTGTCTAGAGGGTTAGACTAGCATGACCATTTCTTCCATAACTGGTTTAATTATTTTGCTTAAAGTGAGGTAATGAACTCTAAATCAGAATAGTAAGGATAAGGTTAAACTCTCATCTCGGTTGGGTGGGAGTCTGATTCCCCAAAGTTCTGATTTCACATTCACTTGCACATGGGTTTTAGATAGTAGGGACTCATAACCAACTTTGGGATACAATAAGGAAATGAACTAGTGGATCCTAAGAGGGTTTGGCAATCTTGAATGCTTGTACATAGTATTAGAAGAAGTACCATGCCCTTTATGGAAGCAAATCTCCTTGCACATTCATTAGGGTACACAAATCATTCACCATCCCATATATGCATTCATGCAAAACTGATAATGGAATGTTGATCAATTTCAAACGATAGGGAATGAAAACACATTGCACACACTAGGCTAATACTTGATGATTCTGATGATTCATGTACTTCGGATCTTTGGGCATTTGTTATTTTGCTTATGTGCTAACATGTATTTACGAGTTTGTGATATGTTTCAGGTTGGGTTCTTACTAAAATGCTCAAGAGCATTTGACAGCAGAGTCGCCATTTGTTGTGGTTGATCCACAACACACCCCAAAATTGGGGACCCACCTTTTTGCAGGCTTACAGGGAAGGATCTCAGTGACCCAGATGCCAGAATTGAAGAAAAAGAGAAAATGCACAAGTGTAGAAAGGGGTCACGAAATCGCGACAGGTAGCGAAATCGCGACATGTCGCGAAATCACGATCGAAGCCGGAAAATTGTCACGAAATCGCGACATGTCGGAAAATCGCGGTCAACGCGGTCAACGGCAACAAAACAGAAAAAGTGTCGCGAAATCGCGACGTGTCGGTGACCAGGATGAAAAGGATGTCGCGAAATCGTGACATGTCGCTGAGGAGAAAAGAAAAGGTGTCACGAAATCGCGACATGCTGTTGAGAAGAAAATAAATGATGTCGCGAAATCGTGACACGCCGTTGGAAAAGGATGAGAATGGTCACGATTTCGCGACGTGTTTTGCCGAAGCGTACGGGTGATGAAAAGTGTCACGATTTCGCGACGTGTTTTGGAAAGGTGTACGAAAGCGAAAAACGCCGATTCGGACGGAAATAGCTAAAGGACTCGAAGAGGAGAGACGTCACGATTTCGCGACCGATTGCAGCAAAGGTGTACGGACGGAGAAAAGGGTCACGATTTCGCGACGTGTTTTGGCAAACTGTACGGACGGAGAAAATGGTCGCGATATCGCGACAAGTTTTGCCAAGGCATGCGAAACAGAAAAATGGTCGCGATTTTGCGACGTGTTTCGGGGAGGCGTACGGAAAGAAAAAGCGGTAGCGATATCGCGATAGAAAGTTGCATGAAGGTCCGAGGGGGAAAAACGTCGCGATATCGCGACAGGTTTTGCCAAGACGTACGGATGATGAAAGGTGTCACGATTTCGTGACGCATTTTGGCAAAGTTGTACGGTACAAGGAAGATGTCACGAAATCATGACGAAAATGAAAATCAGGCTCGAAGCAGAGAAGCGGTAGCGATATCGCGACGGTTTGTCGAAAGAGGGCAAGAGGATGATAATGGTCGCGATGTCGCGACGTAAAGTTTCCCAGGAGGTCCGAGAGAAAACGGTAGCGATTTCGCTACATTATTCAGTGACAACACCACTTCGAAAAGAGAAGGGCTTAAGGCCAAAAGTGGTAGCGAATCGCTACCACTTCGAAAGGAGAAGGGCTTAAAGAAAAAGTGGTAGCGAATCGCTGCCACATTTCAAAGGGATGCTGCAAGGCCAAGGTGGTAGCGATATCGCTACCACATTTTGAAAAGGGTTCAAAGTTAGAAAGTGGTAGCGATATCGCTACCATTCGAAGAAGAAGGCTCAAAATGTTAAAAGGGTAGCGATATCGCTACGAGAAGTTGTCGGAGGTAGAAAAATGAAAAACGGTCGCGACATCGCTACGGGGAGCTGATGAAGGCGTACGACAGGAAAGCAGGTAGCGATATCGTGACATGTCACGATTTCGTGACATGTCGCGATTTCGCGGCCGGGAAGGTGAACAGGCGGACTTGCAGTTTTGTCGGGTTCTTTCGCAGGAAAGCGTTACACAGGACGTAGGAAAAGCAGGACACGTGGCACACAGGTGTCAAACTTGCAGAGGCGTTACATGCAGAGATGAATTTCGAAGCGTTTTCAAATTTGAGCGTGAATCAAAGCGAGAAAGCAGGAATTTGAGGGGTCATGTGCAGGAAGGTGAAATGAAGCGACGGAGGAAATCGAAGAGCCATAACAATGCTATAAAGCCAGAAATGCAAATTGAAGATGGGTTGGAAATTGCCGAATACGGAGTTGCAGAGACGAAAGCTTTGTGCTATTCTGGGCCCGTACTTGGGCAATTTCCTTCTTTTTGTTTTGGGATTTTATTTTACACCTGGAACATTTTTTGAATGTAATCGAGATATCATTTAAATACAAAATACAGAGAGTTGGCATCTTATTGGATGAGAAAGAAGGAGTAACTTTTGCATGCATGATTTAATGTTTATATTTCCCTTCCATATTTCTTAGGTTTTTAGGTGAAGTTAATGCAAGATCTCTTGGTTGCTTCATGCGAATGCCTATTTTTTGGAATTACCACAGAAACCCTCGAGACTCGCACTTGGCCTATTTGGATTGTGTGGATGTGCAGGTTCATTAGGTTAGGTTGCATGTAGAAAGCCTCGGTATCTTCGGTTTCATCGGATTAATGACAGCTTTCTAACTGTAATCTATTTTTATTGTTACTTTTGTTTACTTTTGTCTTTGCTTTTCAAACCCATATTTTATTTTCAGCAGTTTAATTACTGTGTTTGAATAAATCACTGAAAATCCATCAAAATTAAAGGTTAAAATAGATTTTATTCATTTTGAGTCCATTGAAAGTTCAAAATTAATAAACCACAGTGCCCCTTGTTAACATCCACTTGCAAACCCTAAGGTGTTCTTAGAATTTCATTTTAAACAGCATCCTTGATAATCAATAATTAGCATAATAAGAACCTTGGAGAAATCGTTTTTCTTTGCAAGCAGAGGATTTAGGACTCGGATCCTACAGGAGAGTGTGTTTTCACAATCGGGTTAAAACACCACTCAACAAAACCTCTATGCACATTAGTGCCTATTCTAGCATATCCTGAGCATTTCAAGATGCATATACTAGAAAAGTTTTAAGGAGAGGAAGACGCACATGAGCACATGACTAGTTTTCTATATATGTTATTTTATATTGAGAGCAATGATGCTTTACTCTTGTGCATCTTCATCATGACCCTCTCAAGCCTAGCTCAAGAGTGGTTCAACCAATTAAATAGGCACATCACTAGTTTCAAATAACTAGTTGATGCATTTCTTGAATTCTTCTCCTTCGACATCAAAAAGAGGGTAAAATTATCTAACCTGGCCACTCTAAAGAAACATGACGATGAGCCAGTGATGGATTATGGAAAATGATGGAGGAATATGATGGCAAAGCTACCATTCCCCATACTATCCTCTTAATTTACGTGAATTCTCATGAAGATTTATTCCAACACATTTCATTATTGCTACAGTTGTAGCAATACCAGACATTCGAAGAGGCTTTAGCGCAATCCAAGGTATTGAGGACATCTAGTTATAGGAGGGTAACTTGAAGCTTAGGAATAGGAAGGATGGAATAGGAAGGAGAGACACAATAAAATCACTGAGAGATAATAGACCAAGTTGGCCCATGTTAATTAGGTAGTTTTGAATCTCCAAAAAGGAGAAAAAGGGTAGCAAAATCAAAACAATTAAGCCCAACCTCCATCTATGTAGTATGAGCAGTGCAACAACAATTATAAGGGTAAAAATAAGAAACAATGCCCACATCATGTATTCACTCAGTTATCAGAGTTGTTGGCTTTTATTTTTCATCAGTTATGTGAGGCAAAGGATATAAACTTACCCGAAGTCAAGTTAATGTATCCTAATTAGCCTAAGCCTAAAGGCTATAAAGATAATCAATATTGCATCTTTCATCGATCGAAAGGCCACGACATCAAAGGTATGTTGGTATTTCAAACATCTTATGCAAAATATGATTGAAAGAGGTATGCTTCTTGTTGAAAACCCACAAGTGCCTGACAATCAAAATATGAGGATTTACAAAAATCCTCTACCAAATCATGAGGCGCTAAAGAATAATGTTGGCTAAGTCAACCAAGTCCGCATCGAACCACCAACCTAGGGGTTCATTGAAATGGTCAATGTTGTCACAAGAAATGTGAGGTATGAATGATTGAATAAGCCTCCAGTGCCTATTAGAGTCCAAGCTACACCTCCTTCAAGGCCAGCCCAGTATGTGTTTAACCCACCAACTAGACAAGTGGTGACCATCATAAGTAGGTTGATTCAAAACCTACATATAACTCTAGCAAAGTTGTATATTTATGAGCTAATTCAGTAGTCTCCTCAGCAAAGGGAGATTCTCATGGACATCTTAAGGTCCATATAAGTGCAGCCTCAGGATCCCAAAGTGTTTACACACTTCATGGGGCACATGCAACAGTGTCAAAAATTGGTCATTCAATTTCATGACCATGAAGTCAAGATGGTTTCCATTGTTATAGCAGACCCACAACTGTATACCATTGCATGTACGAATCACAAACTATTCAACCAGGTTTTTATTGACATGGGGTCATCAATAAATATCATAACTATTGAGGCGTTAAATCACTTGAAGTTACCCAAGATGCATATCATCCCTTCTACCTTCACATTGAGAGCTTTCAATGATGCATTATGCTCGATAGTTAGTACTATAAGTTTACCTATGTAGGTAGTACTGAAGACCATCCCGATGATGTGTCATGTAATTGAAGGTGCTATGTAGTATAATATACTTCTAGGGAGGCCTTGGATTAGAGAAATACATTGCATCCCTTCTATTCTACACCAGTGTATTAAATACATTCATGAGGGACAGGTTCACATAGTGCCTTCAAATGAAGAACCCTTTAAATATGTGAATCTAGCAGATTTTCTAGGGGAATTCATGCTCCCCTCAATGCACCTGGATGTATGGATAGCATCACCAATCAAATATCCATGAGGCAAGATCAAAGAAGTGTGTGCTAGACCTACAACATTCATATCTCAACAATTGGAGCACATGATGACTACTTCTATTATACTGACTATGTCTATGATATAGTGGGATGATAGGAAGTTGAAAGAAAAGGTGGGCAAAAATAAGATAAAGAAAAAACCCCATCTAGTTATCATTGAAGCCCCTACTCCCATAGAAATAGAGGAAGTTTGAGGAGTTGAAGAGGCACCTCAGCCTACTTCGCTTGCATCTTTAGCAAGGTCATCTGCACTGCAGGTGACTGTCCATTTGGTTAATCCTGGATTAGGGTAATATATTGTGTAGAACATGATGTTCATGCTGATTATCGAGACTAGACATGAAATGGGATGACCACAAGCCCATAACCTTCCCATAGGGATGGTGGAACCATTGGGGGTGCCACATAACCAAACCAACTTCATCTATGGAGGGCTAGACCAGTTTGCATCTCCCACACCCATGGATGAGGATGATAATGAACCATTCATTGTGAATGTTCATTATCTTTCTAACCCAAACTATGCCATGTGATACTTCAAGTGTTACCATTGGCATGGTTATGGTCTCATACTATTTGAGCAAGTGCATAAGAGGCATATAGAACCACAGTATTAGTTACCTACTGATAGGTTCAAGTTGGAATTTTATAGCGGAGGATAGGCTGAACTCCTCACATCTTTAGACCACCTGTACCTCAGTCTAGGGGGTGAAGTTGACTTCAATACGTATCACCCTAATCCTTATGTGTTTTGGAGGGATAACCGAATAGTATATTATGTCACTATAGAACCACTTGAGACATATCACAAGGATATCTTGGTGGGGACCAGTCTAGACCATATACCAAGAGAAAACTTGGGTCAACAAATCCATGAGGTAGCCAACGATATAGGCATGCAGGTTCATAATGATAATTTAGTGATAAAATCCAAGTTAGAAGATCATTCTTACAAGGATACAATAGATTCCATCTATGAGATAGGTGGACCAGGTTGCATATATGATAATGATGATGACAAAGATTCCTTAAATAGTGAGATTTATGAGGATGAGTATGAGGTGGCCTATTTTGGCCCTCGTAATTTATGTCATCTATTACAGAAGGAAAAAATCATCAAAGATGTTAAATCCTGAATGAGTGACAATAGTTATCGGGTGTGGGCATACATGGGACCTCATATTCCTAATATTCTTATTCCAGTTGGTAGCGGTGTGAAGATGTGAAATTTACTACATCGCCTTAAGGGCACTTAATTGCAATGTAAAGTAATTTGAAAGCATTCAAAGGGAAATAACATAAACTTGTAATCTAGTAAAATGAAGCAAATGTATAACCAAATGGTGGATTTCTCCTTCTATTTAATCAATGTATAGCTTCAAATATGAGATTACAAATATCCCCTTGAGGGCTTTTACAAATTGATACAATTTCCATTACAATGTTCAAGGGATCTAGTCCCTTGAAAGGGGCCTCAAAGCGGTGTAAACTATGGTTGTTGATGTAAATATCGCATCCCACGATTGAGAGCTATCCTTCAACCTATTCTTCTGGTCTTCTTAGCTCCTTCCTTCTACGTAGAACTACCTGCACCTACACACAAGGGACTAAAATGGGGTTAATAGCACCTACATTATAAGAAGAAAGCCATGGAAAACATAGCAAAGGAGAGCATATGCTACGACAAATACAAAGTGATCTACATGCATAAAAACTGATCTACAATAAGCATATACATATTATAATATAATATAAATACAAATAAGCAAATTTGGAGGCAATATCAAGGGTGAAACTATGCATAAATGGTGGCCACTCCTAGGTGAGCCAGATAGACCTGCAACATTGGGGATCACCAAATCCTGCATCAAAACTCCTCCAAATTGCCTCAAATTTGGACCAGAGGTTCCTCTAGGACATTCCTAAAGGGGTATATGGAGGAATTTCTCTAAAATTCCAACCTATTTTGTGGCCATCCCTAGGTGTGCCATGGACAGACTATTGGCCATCCCTAGGTGGGACGGTTACAAAACTGCCTTAGTTTTGTCACCTATGGCTATGGGAATTGGTCCAAAATTGGGTGTGGGAGTGTTGTTGATAGATGGGGCCAAAGTATGCCTTCAATTTGGCTGGTTTGGAATTGGTGGATTGAGCCTATTGCCCCTAAAATTGCCTTCGAGTGAAGAGGGTTTCAAGGCTAGGGAAAGGGCAAGTTTTGGTTTGCAAAAGGTTGGGGACAAGTAGGGATAGAATTGGGCAGCACTTCGTTGCTCAAATTCTACTTCTCTCCTCTTTGAAATGAGGGTTTGGACCTCCTTTTATAGCCCAAAAGGGCATCTAGGGCAAAATGGCATCTTCTACCATGCGAGGCAGGTGACGCCATGTGTCCTAATCACGTCATTTGATTGGTGAGGGGAAGGTTGCCCCTTTGGGGCTCCCAATCAACTGCCTCACTATCCATTAGTAGGTCCCCAATAAATTTGGGGTGATTGGACATGCTAATGGTAGTCTTGGATTGCCATTTAGCGCGTCCTTTGAATTTTTCAAGGGTCCAGTTAGGGGTCGTCCCACCCAAGGACGGTTGCTGATGGTCATCCCTGGGTGGGACGCACTATGGTCATCCCTGGGTGGGACGACCACTAGTAGGAGCCCCAAAACTGCCCTAGACTGCTAGGAACCCTCCAAACTGAGTTTTGGAGGCTTTTGGAAGCCTTTTCCTAGCCTAGAGGGGTGCCCAATAGGGCCATATGTTGTCGATAAGAGGGCATATGTAATGCACTGATAGTCTTATCCGATTTACGTGATTTAGGTGTCTATAGATGCCCCATTTTTGGGATGCACGATGTGAAACAAAGCGCTGAGCAAAAATAGATCACTAAATCATCGAATGATCAAGGTTGTTCATTAACCTAATCAACTTTGGATGCCTCCATTGTGGAAATGGCATACATTCTTGGAATCCTTTCTATTGACATAGTCGAAGGATCAATTTTGGGTATACCTTTCAGTCGTGTTGTAGTAACAGTCTTATGGGGCTTAGGGCATACTAGGTCTTGGTGCCTTGTGTTCTTGTAAACCTTTACATGGGTCAATTCCCGAGGTTTCAAGGAGGTCAAGCCTATTTGTTTGTTTCTTATGCTGATTCTTTGCCCCAACATGGGCTTGAAAATTTATCTTTAGCCAAGATTCTTTTGAATGCATGGAATTTACACTTATGAGTATTTAAATGTTGATTCGATTTTTGAATTCATTATTATGACTACCCCCTCAAGTGATGAGTCGATGAGGGTATGAAAAATGCTAAAGCGATGAGTCACTTGACACATATGACTTAATTGGGGCAACTCTCTATTTTGCCCATGGTACTAAATACCTGTTTGGAGGTGATTTTTGACTATTTTGATGAATAGTTTTGGAGTCAAAAGGCCAAATATCTCATTCCCTTGGAGTGGTCCATCCATGGAGGCCTTCTTGGGGAGTAAAATAGAGTCTTTTGATGCATCCAAAAATACTATGGGTTCAGTCTTGACCCCTCCTATTTTATTGACCATTCTATCTTGTTTTTGGTGGGTTGTTGGCCCATTTTTTTTTGATATTTGAAGTTGTTTTTGAATTTTTATTTTTGGAGTGTGAGGTCTAAGGACCCACTTGATTGTAGCCCATAGGAAATTTTTTGGATTATGATGTATCTTTTGGTCTCATACATATATATATGAGTTTCTATTATCATCATGTGTTTCCTTATTGCTTTATGAGATGTATGCAATGCTTATATTTTATGATGCTATGATGGATGTCTAACATGGATGCATGTATTGATCATATGATTTGAGCTGATGATATGTAGATGTTTATGTGTTCTCTATATGCTTTTGTAAATTAAAATATATGCATAAAATAGTCAGTGGCCATCTAAATATTATTGCTAATATCTATCCGGTATCTATCCCATTTTATGAACATCCTTTAATAAACAAAAGTATATAAGGAAAAATGTATATGAATTGATGTAATGAATGATTTGATTTTGTATGATGGCTATATAATGACTATTTGATGCATACTATGCTAGCACCATAGACTATACAAAATGTATCTTTATTATTTTCATGTTATTATTGACACTATGTAATGGATTTTGGAATTATGACAAACATGTGGCAACATGATGTAAAATAAAATGGATAATGTAATATGATATGATATTATTTAGTGGTTTTGAAGAGACTCAAACACTCTAGTTACCTAATCAAAAGTCATATAATAACTATACAAGATATTTTGACAAAGTATGCACCTACTAAGATAACCAAGATAATCAATATCCCTGTGTGTGCACGTGAGTTCATTACCATGATAACACATAAGATTACCCTAGTGCAAATGGGATTCACTCAGCCCATCGACACTAGAGATCATTCTGCGAGTCTCATTATCCTGAGTTTTGTACTTAGTTGGATTAGACCACTAGGTAATCTAGGTTACAACAAGCTAGCTCATCCACATTCAAACATTGGTCTATACCTAAGCAAGTTGCTTAAGTGATAGACATATCATCATGCGGGAGGCTACCACCATTGACAAGTAGGCTATCCACCAAACCTATAATGAGGATCACCTTATGGTTCTCTAATGCTGAGAATTCTAGGGATTCAAGTTCCGGAGTCCCTACCTTTCTTTGACTTTCTCAAGGGAATTGCTCATTTTGATTTGTTGAGCAAGGGATTTTAATAGTGGTGAGAACCACTATTTCTTTTTGCTTTTCCTAGTGATAATAATCACTGTTTCTTTATGCATATTTTGGAGTGATAATAATCACTATTTTCTTTGGAATATTTCTTTGAGATACTTGCCCCAGTGTAGGGCAATGTATGTTTTCAATACTAGGGGGATAATAATCATTACTGATTTTATTTCTTTGGGATACTTACCCCAGTGTAGGGTAAGGGATTTTTGGGTAAGGAGGAACTTGTCCTTTTGTCAATTCTCAGCATCTTTGAACCATTCGCATAGGGGGATGAGCAAGATAACCTTTTCGCTTGAAAGTAACCTAGACTACTTCATAGTTTTCATCTTTCCTTGTGCTAGACTTGGATTTATTAATGTGAAAATTGTGTTGGGATTTTGATGTATACCAAGCATTATCCAAGTAGGATTCTACCTTCTAAAGATCATGATAGCTTTCTACAATTTTGAGAAGACAACTAGATATGGCTGAGTGACCAAAAACTTTAACTATGTTTTACTAACAATGGCTAAGTGATGGGAAACAGACATATAATATATAATGTAAATGGTATATGTAATATAAACAGGTGGTAATATTGACTCATGATAACAATGATTTGAACATATGCCTAGTGTACAGACCTAGTGCTAGACATATATGATCAATTTGGAATGATGCATAATGCAATGATGAGTATGCCTAATGCAACTATGATTATAATGCAGAGAATGCAATACAATGCAATATTTTTGTATTTTGATGATTTTAATGATTTTTTTTGTATTTTTGAGATATATATATATATACAAGTTGACCAATGGGCTTAATGAATGCCATTGGAGCTTTTGGGATGACCAAAGGGCTTATAGATGCCTTTGGAGCATTTAGGTTTGACCTAGATAGTTGTAGACTACCTAGGAACATTTTAGCTTGACCTAGACGGTCATAGACCGCCTAGGGGCATTTTGGGTTGACCTAGATGATCATGGACCATCTAGGAGCATTTTAAGGTGACCAAAGGGCTTATAGATGCCTTTGGAGATTTTAAGGTTGACCTAGATGATCGTAGATAGTCTAGGAGCTTTTTTATGTGACCTAGATGGTCAAAGACCGCTAGGAGCCTTTAGGGTGACCTAGGCGGGCAACGACACTTAGAAAGTGTCTACGACTACCTAGGGTATTTGGTTGTGACAAAAGGGCTTATAGATGCCTTTGGAGCATTTAAGGTTGACCTAGATGATCGTAGATAGTCTAGGGGATTTTTTATGTGACCTAGATGGTCAAAAACCGCTAGGAGCCTTTAGGGTGACCTAGGTGGGCAACGACACTTAGAAAGTGTCTACGACCTAGGGGAATTTGGTTGTGACCAAAGGGCTTATACCGGAGCATTTAAGGTTGACCTAGATGATCATAGATAGTCTAGGGCTTTTATGTGACCTAGACTGTCAAAACTAGAGCCTTTAGGTGACCCAACAACACTTAAAAGTGTCTACGACTACCTAGGGGTATTTTGTTGTGACCAAAGGGCTTATGGATGCCTTTGGATAATTTAAGGTTGACCTAGATGATCATAGATAGTCTAGGGGATTTTTATGTGACCTAGATGGTCAAAAACTGCTAGGAGCCTTTAGGGTGACCTAGGGGAACGACACTTAGAAAGTGTTACGTAGGGGATTGTTGGAAAGGTAGATGTGGAGATAAGGTTGATAGAGAGATAGTCTAGGATTTAGCAGAGGTCAACCGCTAGGAGCCTTTAGGGTGACCTAGGCGGGCAACGACACTTAGAAAGTGTCTACGACTGCCTAGGGGTATTTGGTTGTGACCAAAGGGCTTATGGATGCCTTTGGAGATTTTATGTAACTTTGATTACTTTGTGATTCTAGGAGGAAGGTGCAATACCTTGTGTCCCCCTAGCATTTGTGGTGATCAAAGGAAGCGAGGAAGGTGCAATACCTTTAGGATCCTCAATTTGCTTCATTTTTTGTAATGTAAATAGTGGGGAAGGTGTGACACCTTGGATACCCCTAGTATGTACTATGTTTGATGCATTATTATTGGATTGGCTAGGAGGAGTGATAGAGACTAACTCCCCCTATTGTGGCAAGGAATTCTGGGTAATACCACTATCTTGATGGGGTAACATGAGTGACCCGCTTGTGGATACAACTTCCCTATCAATAAGATCTTGGACCACATGTCTAAAATTATGATAATTTCTAATGTCATGCCCTCTTATTTGGTGATAGAGGCAAGAATGATCCTCCCTATATCATCTAGATCTAGACCTATTTGGTTGACCAGGGGTATATCTGGCAAGATGATTGCCTTTGCTTCTTGCAAGTTGTGAAAGATGGTTGACATGGACTCAGCTAATGGAGTCCAGGTGTGATGTTGATGCTTTAAATGAGGTGAACGTGGTCACCACATTTTATGAGGCGATGGGGTTGTATGCATCTTAGTCACCTATTTAGGTTTTTCTTCTTGACTCTTCTTTATAGGTAATAGATTTTGAACTATGTCAATTTGTTGATTGTTGATTTGAAGATCATTCTTGTCAAGCATATCTTGTACCTTATTCTTGAAGGTGATACATGACTTAATGTTATGACCATTCACTTGATGATAAGGACAATGTTGACTCTCTTGATACCACATTGGTTTGTGTCTATTAGGATCCAAAGGGTGGATATCTGGCAATGTGATAACCTTAGCCTCGCATAATCGATTAAAGAGTGACACCAAAGATTCAGGCAATGGTGTATACATGCGAGGTTGATGGTGTTGTTGCCTTTGCCCTTGCTTCTATTGAGGCTTAACATTGGATTGCATAGGAGGAGGTTGGTCCTGACAATCAAGGGGTTGAGATTTTGAATGACTCAACTGTAGCTCAATGCTTGCAAGTCGATTCAAGATCTATTGTGAGTCATTATGTTGGTGACTCACTTGTAACTCAACATTGGCTAGCCTATCCAAAATCATCTGAGTAAATGCAGATGGTTCATGATGATTGTGGGTAGTGAGTATATCCACATGCTCTTGTTCTTGATTTAACTCATGCTCTTGTTCCACCTCATAGTGTTCAATTGTGGCAACTAAATTATCTCCACTTTGTTGTAGTGGGTACACTTGTTCTTGATTTTGTTGAGATGTTGAATGAGATGGAGTAGGTGTGACCAAATCCATCAATGATATCTCTTGTGTTATGGATGGAATTTTGGATGGAGTCGCAAGTGGCCTAGATGAATTCAGAGGATTTTGGTTCTCTGTCATCACATTGATCATTCCCACAAACTCATGAGAAGATGCATTGGCACTTGGACCAGTCATAGGTTCATCATAGACTTGTCCAAGGTGAACTACTTGGCCCCCATGCTCAGGGGGTGCATCAGAGATGCTATCAATGGGTGGCAACTCGATAGGAGGACAACCTAGATCCTTGATCAACTCAATGATATGCATGAATTTAACATCGGGTTCTATGCATTCATCAAGTTCAGGATTGGTCAAGTGACTTGTGTCCTCAAGTTTGGTGGATGAAGATGGTATGATATGATCTAATTCTTCTGTATCCACCATTGGTTCCTCCTTGTTGGTAGGAGTAGGAAGGTCTTCTTCTAATGTGTCAAAAATGTCTAAGAGAGCTTTTGCGGTTAGCATTTTTGACTCTCCCTCGTTTGAAGAAACAGGGGATGGTACTGGCGATGGTGGTGAAGGTAACTTCACAACTAACCGTGGGGTTGAATCCAAAATTTGGATAAGGTCATTGAGTTTAGTATCCAAAGGTGTGGATGGATGAGTAGACTCTTGTGGATGATCATCCTTATTGTAATACTTGAAGGGGTCTGGGTCGGCATCAACCACATGGACCTGACCTTCATGAATGTATTTAAGGCATTGATGTACAAGAGAAGGGATGCACTCCATGTCTCTTATCCAAGGTACTCCTAATAATATGTTGTATATTCTTTCACCTTCCAATATATAGAATAATGTAGGCATAGTCTTTTGCCCCACTTGAACAGGTAGGATTATTGTGCCCATAATGGAGGACAAAGCATCATTAAATGCTTTCAAGGTGAAATTGGATCTTGCAATGTGCGAAGATGGGATTTTGAGATGCTTTAGTGTGGTTGTGGTAATGATGTTTATTGTGGAACCTGTATCAACCAACACTCACTTATAGGGGATCCTATTGATGCACGCGATGATGTGCAAAGGAGAGTCTGGTAAATTGGTAGACCTAGGTTTGATATCCTGATTCCGAAAGGATATAACAGGATCTTTGTGCATTTGTATGTATCCCACAAAGTTGGTGAAAGCATCAGAATCATGAGGTTGTAATTCAATAGAATTTAAAACCTCCATGAAAGTTTCCTGATACTTTGGGAATCCTTGTATTAACTCTCCCATGGTCATGTTGGTTGATGACGTATGCAAACTTCGCATAGGCCTCTTCTGGCTTGCTACCACTTGTTGGATGGGAGTTCTAGGTGGTGTAGAGGGAGTGTAGACTTCCCTACTAGGCCTCTTGGTAGGCTGATTATCTCTAGTTTGGGCTTGGACTCGGTGTTGGCTAACTGAAGAGTCCACTTGATCACATGAATAACCCATTGGTGTTCTCTTGGAAGAGGTACCTTGTGGTTGCATGGAATAATGTGATCAAGGATAATTAGGATCTTCCTCAGGTCTTCTTTTATAAGTGAGGAATGGTTGGGCAGAATTGACTTGCCCACTATGATGAGTATCATACTCATCTAGGTTTTGGTACCCTAGGGAAGGGTTCCTTGGAAGCTTAAGATGATCATTTAACCCTACCCTAGGTATATAGTCATGTTCCCTATGTGGGGGGAGATCCTCATACTTATAACTATGATGCTCATGGCCTCTCCTATAGTTTTCAACTTCATAGGCTCATGATTGAGCTTGGCTATGCATAGTTGTCATGATGCATTGACTAGGAAAACCCTGAAGGGAACCCTACACTAAAGAAATACCCTATGCATTTTTTTTTTATTATTAGGGTTTGACCCCCAGATCGAGGATCTTGGGTTGATTACCCAAACAATAAAGAAATACCTAAAGTAGACAACATGATTATCTCTTTTAAGTTTTATAGATTCAAATACACAATCAATAGAAACACACAAGAAAACAAATGATTATCTCCTTTAAATATTTAAATGTGAATCCCTAAACTTGTTTGATGTGTTTCAAGATGTGTTGCTTTGTAAAGAAAATACTTTTCTCGTGTTTGATATTTCGTTGGATGATATTCTCAAATGTTTAAAGGATTTCACCTATATACTCGCACAAGTCAAATATGGGGATGAAATCCATATCCAACGAGGTAGCATAGGTACTACCAACCCTCACCCAACACCCCGTGCATAGTGATACACCCCTCCGAAGAGGAATGCATGCTATTTTGCATGGTTAGGACAGATCTTGGGTCGGCCTTGGCCACGGATGGGTCCTGATAGTACTCTTTCTCATGAGCCAATCGAGTGGTAATTACATCCACTATTGGTCTCGATCAATGGGTTGGATATGAGAGCCCAACTCCATTGATGTTAAAATAGAACTTGGTGTGTGGGGTTCCTTTTAAAATTTGAAAGAAAACAAAGTAGCACTCAATGATTATTTACTAAATGCATGAAGGTGCGTTTTTCTTTCAGAAATATTAGTAGCATAAAAGGAAAGCCAAAAATATAAAAACCTATATGACCTTAACCTTCGTGGGCAAGGTTTCAACAAGCAAAACCAGACAAATGCAATGACTTCTACTGTATTTTCTTCTATTTTTCTAAGATAATTAATGCACAATTTAGGAAAGAGAAATTCTAACCTTTCTATGCAAAGAAGAAGCAAGAAAAACATGAAATTGAGCAATTTTAAGCAGTAAAAAGTCAAATTTATGATGCAGAAAGGTGTAAAATGGAACCTGAAAGTTGTTGTTTCTACAAATTTTTGTAGAAACCCTCTAGTTTTGTGGCCATCCTAGGTAGGTATGGTCACATATTAGGGGCCGTCCCACCCAGTGCCATGGAGCTGGCCATCTCACCCAGTGCCATGGAGCCACAAAGAGGTCATTTCTTCTCAGAACGGTCAGCACCTGCAACAGAGAAAACCAGAATTAGAGGTCCAAATTAGCCTCTTTCAATGGGAGATTGAAATAAAATCTAGATACCATGATCGCCACTGAAGACGTGAAATTTACTACACCGCCTTAAGGGCACTTAATTGCAATGTAAAGCAGTTAAAAAGCATTCAAAGGGAAAATACACATAAACTTGTAATCTATTAAAATGAAGCAAATATATAACAAAATGGTGGATTTATCCTTATATTTAATCAATTTATAGCTTCAAATATGAGATTAAAAATATCCCCTTGAGGGCTTTTACAAATTGATACAACTTCCATTACAATGTTCAAGGGATCTAGTCCCTTGAAAGGGGCCTCAAAGCGATGTAAACTATGGTATGTTGTAAATCTCGCATCCCATGATTGAGAGCTAGCCTTACTAACCTAATATTCTAGTCTTCTTAGCTCCTCCTCTTGCATAGAATTCATGTACCTACACACAAGGGATTAAAATGGGGTTAGTAGCACCTGCATTATAGAAGAAAGCCTTGAAAACATAAAAAGAGAGCATATTCTACAACAATAAAAGGTGATCTACATGCATAAAAACTGATCTAAATTAAGCATAAACATATTATTAATTAATATAAATACAAATAAGAAAATTTGGAAGCAAGATCTAAGGTGAAACTATGCTAAACTACTGGCCGCTCCCGGGTGAGCCAGATAGACCTGCAACATTGGGGATCACCAAACCGGCATCAAAACTCCTCCAAATTACATCAAATTTGGACCAGAGGTTCATCTAGGCATCCTAAAGGGGTCTATGGAGGAATTTATATGAAATTACAACATATTTTTTGTTCATCCCTAGGTGTGCCATGGGTAGACTACTAGCCGTCCCTAGGTGGGACGGTTACAAAATTGCCTTAGTTTTGTCACCTATGGCCATGGGAATTGGTCCAAAATTGGGTAGGGGTGTTGTCGATAGATGGGGCCAAATAATTCTTCAATTTGGCCTATGTTGGCAATTTTGGGTACCTTGGGTACATTGCCTTTGCTCTAAGTGTAGATGTTGTCATTGATGTCAAGAAGGTCTTGAAGCATTTTGGTTTGATGTCAAAGAATGTGTTTTGATGAAGGTTTCAGTTTGGACAGTGAGTTTCCAAGTAGATCAGAGTAGCCTAGTTGCAAAAGATCAAGAAAAAGACAAGTAAGAAAAAGTATGCAGGCGGTTGGAAAAACTGTCGTGATTTCGTGACATGTTTCAGGAGAGAGAAAGCGCTGGCAAAACTATCATGATTTCATGACATGTTTGAGGAGAGAGAAAGTTTCGGCAAAAGTGTCACGATTTCATGACATGCTGGAAGACAGAGAGAAGGCAAAACTGTCACGATTTCATGACATGTTGGCAGAGAAAGAGAGCAAGATGGAAAGTGTCACGATTTCATGACATGTCGCATTTTCGCGACTCGAAAAGTGCAGGAAGGCAGAGAAGGAAAAGTGTCATGATTTCGTGACACATTGCCAAGAAAGTTGTACGGATGAAAAGGTGTCACGATTTCATGACATAATGCAGAAAAGAGAGTCCGTAGTGTGAATGGTCATGATTTCGTGACATGATGCAAAGTTCCAAGTGAGGACTGTCATGTTTTTGTGACATGCTGCAGAGGTCAAGTTGAGGACTATCATGATTTTGTGACATGCTAAAAAGCTCGAAGTGAGAACTGTCATGATTTCATGACATGCAGCAAAAGGGAAGAGTCTGAAAGGAGAAGCATCACGATTTCGTGATAGGTTGCAAGGAAAGCTTTCGAAAGCTGAAAGCGTCACGATTTCATGATAGGCTACAAAGAAGTTGTACGGATGCAGAAAGTGTCATGATTTCATGACAGGTTGAGATAGCTTGCAGTTGGAGAAAGTGTCATGATTTCATGACAGAAATAGTTAGCAAGTCTTAATAGAAGAAGCGTCATGATTTCGCGATGAATTGAAGAAGGAAGAGCTCGAAGGTGAAAGCGTCATGATTTCGTGACATGTTCCATTTCACGGGCATATGGGCAAAAGAGCTTAAGGCAACGAAAGCGTCATGATTTCATGAAGAGAAAGAAAGAAAAATGATTAGTGAAGATGACGTGCAAAAAATCATAAGTGTCATGATTTCATGACAAAAGCTGAGAGGAAGGCCATGAAGACTAAAGTGTCACGATTTCGTGACAGAAGTGAGATGACGTCAGCAAGAGGCAAAGGTGTCACGATTTCATGACAGAAGCACAAAGGAAGTCGACAAAGGCCAAGGTGTCACGATTTCGCGATAGCAGGCTATAGAAGGTGTACGGCTATAAAAGTGTCACGATATCGTGACATGTTGTAGTTTCATGAGAAAAGCTACAGAACAATAGAGGCGGTTGAAGCCGACAGAGTTAACCTTGAGCCGACGAAGTGTAGGGTTGTGCAACCGACGTTGTTTTAGGGATATACAGCCGACTAAGATCAAGAATCTAATCTTGAGATTGTCAGTATAAAAGGAGGGTTGTTCGAAGAGTTTGATGATCGAATGTGTGTATCGAACTTGCACAAGCGAAGTCCATGGTGTGCAAAGACCGAGTCGAGTCGATTCGAGTGAGGTGTGCGAGATGCAGCCATAATAACGTAGATAGCGCAGAAGTGGCGAGTTGATGCGCTGAATGAGGAGTTCGATCGTAGAGTGTTGAAGTGTTGCTGTATTTACGAAGACAGTGCAAAGGTTGGATTTCAATCAAAGGGCGGCTGTGATTGCGGCTGTGTTTGCGTAGACAGATTTGTGTTTCATGTTCTTAAGAAAAGCATATTACATATATCTTATTCTTTTGAGATTTGAGATTGAGATTGGGAGTTAAGTATAGAACATATTGAGTCTCTAACAATTCTCTTTATGCTTCTATGATGTTAATGAATCACATTGGGTCTCTAACAATTCTCTTTGTGAGTTCATGCTAAGCAAGTTGTCTTTGTGAGCTTGCTGAGGTTTTGGACAGGTTTCGGTGGGGATGTATGAGCAGGTTTTGGACAAGTCATTGAGAGGGCTTGTTGGACAGCATTGAGCAAGCTTTTTGTTGAAGCTTGTGGAGCAGTTTGGGCAGGTTCTAAGTGAGAACTTGCAAAGCAGATCTGAAACAAGTCTTGAAGACTTGGGTGAAGATCAAGCCAACATTAATGCAAGCTGGTGAACCATTTCTGTGAACCAGATTTGAGGACCATTTGAGGACAGAGATTGATGCAGAGTTGAGAACAGATTTGTGCCAGATCGAAGGACTGTGTTTGGTGCAGACCTGAGAAAGAGGAAGAGGACATTTGTGCCAGATCGAAGGACTATGTTTTGGTGCAAATTCGAGGACCAACATTGAGGTGATAGAGTGAGGACAGAGGTCTCCAGCCAGAGCAGGGAAGACAGGTGTCTTCTGTGGATAGAGTTCCACTTGCTAAGGGCTGAAGAGGCAGAGGTCTTCTAGAGGATCACCAGCCAGAGCAGAGTTAAGGGGAAGGTATCTCCTTTGAGCAGAGGCTCATAAACTTTGTAATTGGGAAGGTTTCCCAGAGAACTACGATATAACTTTTAGAGAAAAGTTTTATCCGTGGAGTAGCCCACTTTGGGTGAACCACGTAAATTGTTGTGTCACTTTGTGGATGGTGTTTTGTGCATTGCTTTGATTACTGTTGTTGTTACTGCTATCTTTATACTGCATAATATTGAATTGAAAGCTGTTTTGAAAGAAAAAGTTAAAAGTGGTCTTATACTGTTCACCCCCCCTCTCAGTATAAGCTTGTGTTCTTCAATTGGTATCAGAGCGGGTTCCTTCGAAAAGTTTAATAGCTTGAAGGAAAAGCTAGCAAAGAACACAATGGATCATTCATGTAGTAATACAACACCTATTATTGATGAGTCTTCTAGTGATGATGAGACTTATTACAGCAAGAAGGGCAAGTTCTCAAGAAAGCACAAAGGTATGAAATTTGTCAAATGTTTCAATTGTGGAATGGTTGGTCATTATGCTACTAACTATACTGTTACCAAGGATGAAAGTGATAAAGACAAACAGGATTGTAAGAGCAAGGATTCTGAAAGGCATAGGCATCACAGGAAGAATAAATATGAGCAAAGCAATCAAGGAAAGAGGTATTCTCACAAGCACAAGAAGAGCTTCTACCTAGACAAAGCAAGTAAGTGGTCTAGTAATGATATTGAAAGTTCTTCAAGTGATGTTGAAAATGAGATGTTGTTCATTTCAGAAAAAGAGGAAGAACCGAAACATAGATTCATTATCATGAAATGTTTTAGATGTGGAAATTTTGGGCACCTTGAGGATGAGTGCACAAATAATGAATTGTTTTTGAGTATGTATGAAGATGCTTCAGAAAACTGTAAGGAAGATGCTTGTATGGTTTTTGAAAAAGGTAGCACCTCTAGTGATAAGAAATCTAAAAAAGGGTTTGATGATTCAGAAAGCAAACAAATAAAGGATCTTGAAAGAGAACTTATTAATGCTCTTAGTGCTTTGAAAAAGGAAAGAAAGAAGAATGCTAGACTCAAGGATAAGTTAGATAAGTGAGGAGAGAGAAGACAAAAAAACGAGAACTCAAGGATGAGTTAGAGTCTAAGGCTCTTGAATATAGTGAGTTAGAACAGAAAATGGCTTCTTTGAAAGAGGAAACTAAAGAGTACAAGGATAAGCTGTACAGGTTTCAAGATAGCTCCAAAAGGGTTAAATCTCTCATCAAAGGTCAAAGAAAGACAACAGATAAAACAGGCCTCGGTTTTGTTAAGCCGCACAAGGAACAGGTTAGGAAATCTAGTAAGAGATTTCAAAAAGGAGAGAGTTCTGATGAGGAGAGTATTTCTGAGAAAAAATCCGTGGATGACAGATGCGCAGAAATAGAAAATAGAATTCAGAATGCGAAGAAGAAGTTTTCGGGACCCAAGAGGTCGAATAAAAGAAAATTTCACGGCAGATGTTTTGCGTGTCACAGGTTTGGTCACATGGCTGTACATTGCATGGCTCAAGTGAAGAAAGTTAATGACAAATTCAGAAGTGCTAGTTTCTTTCGAGGGTATTGCTACTCATGTCAATAGTTTGGGCACAAGGCAATTTTTTGCAAGGAAAATAATAGGAACTGGGTTAGTCAAAATAGGCGGATTCAAAGAACAGACTTTATTACTTGTTATAAATGCAACAATGACGGTCACACAGCTAGACAGTGTAGAGCTGTACTTCCAAAATACAGGAACAGGAAAAGTTGTATGAACAGGTCCAAGGATCAAGACATGGTTAAGAACAGGAACGATAACAAGAACAGTAGTATGAACAGGTCCGAGGATCAAAACAATAACAAGAATAGGAATTTGGACAAAGAGTTCAAGAGAAGGCCCGACAAGGAAGTTTTAGACCCTGATAATGATCAGTGCCTAATGGGAGTTTTACTCCCACCCCTGTTTTAACCACCTCATCAGGAGGTGGGGGAGGGACTAAGCTAAGAAGCTCATTCTTAGTCCCAAGCCCCAAAGGTGACCCTTTGCCATTGATGACAAAGGGGGAGAGATATGAGTAAGGGGGAGAGCTTCAAGTGAAGAAGAAAGCTTCAAGTCAGGGGGAGCAAAAACTTCAAAGGCAGATTCTCAGTTGTTGGATCAGTTGGTTTCAGTTTTGGCTCTTGAGTAGTGTTTTTCGGTTAAGGTTTGCCATCAATGACAAAGGGGGAGATTGTTGGCAATTTTGGGTACCTTGGGTACATTGCCTTTGCTCTAAGTGTAGATGTTGTCATTGATGTCAAGAAGGTCTTGAAGCATTTTGGTTTGATGTCAAAGAATGTGTTTTGATGAAGGTTTCAGTTTGGACAGTGAGTTTCCAAGTAGATCAGAGTAGCCCAGTTGCAAAAGATCAAGAAAAAGACAAGTAAGAAAAAGTATGCAGGCGGCTGGAAAAACTGTCATGATTTCGTGACATGTTTGAGGAGAGAGAAAGCACTGGCAAAACTATCATGATTTCGTGACATGTTTGAGGAGAGAGAAAGTTTGGGCAAAAGTGTCATGATTTCATGACATGCTGGAAGACAGAGACGAAGGAAAAACTATCACGATTTCGTGACATGTTGGTAGAGAAAGAGAGCAAGTTGGAAAGTGTCATGATTTCGTGACATGTCGCATTTTTGTGACTCAAAAGTGCAAAAAGGCAGAGAAGGAAAAGTGTCATGATTTCATGACACATTGCAAAGAAAGTTGTACGGATGAAAAAGTGTCACGATTTCGTGACATGATGCAAAAGAGAGTCCGAAGGTGAATGGTCACGATTTCATGACATGATGGAAAGTTCCAAGTGAGGACTGTCCATTTTTATGACATGAGAGGTCAAGTTGAGGACTATCATGATTTTGTGACATGCTAAAAGCTCAAAGTGAGAACTATCATGATTTCATGACATGCAGAAAAGGGAAGAGTCTGAAAGGAGAAGCATCACGATTTCATGATAGGTGCAAGGAAAGTTTCAAAGCTGAAAGCATCACGATTTCACGATAGGCTACAAAGAAGTTGTACGGATGCAAAAAGTGTCACGATTTCATGACAAGTTGAGATGGCAGCTTGCAGTTGGAGAAAGTGTCATGATTTCATGACAAAAATAGTTAGCAAGTCTTAAAAAAGAAGCGTCATGATTTCATGATGAATTGAAGAAGGAAGAGCTCGAAGGGAAAGTGTCACGATTTCATGACATGTTCCAGTTTCAGGGCATATGGCGAAAAGAGCTTAAGAGAAAGCGTCATGATTTCATGACAAGTTGAAGAGAAGGTCACAAAGTGAAGATGACGTCAGAAAAAATCATAAGTGTCACGATTTCATGACAAAAGCTGAGAGGAAGGCCATGAAGACTAAAGTGTCACGATTTCACGATAGAAGTGAGATGACATCAGCAAGAGGCAAAGGTGTCACGATTTCATGACAGAAGCACAAAGGAAGTCGACAAAGGCCAAGGTGTCACGATTTCATGACAACAGGCTATAGAAGGTGTACGACTATAAAAGTGTCACGATATCGCGACATGTTGTAGTTTCATGAGAAAAGCTATAGAACAACAGAGGCGGTTGAAGCCGACAGAGTTAACCTTGAGCCGACGAAGTGTAGGGTTGTGCAGCCGACGTTGTTTTAGGGATATACAGCCGACTAAGATCAAGAATCTAATCTTGAGATTGTCAGTATAAAAGGAGGGCTGTTCGGAGAGTTTGATGATCGAATGTGTGTATCAAACTTGCACAAGCGAAGTCCATGATGCACAAAGACCGAGTCGAGTCGATTCGAGTGAGGTGTGCGAGATGCAGCCATAACAACGCAGATAGCACAGAAGTGGCGAGTTGATGCGCTGAATGAGGAGTTCGATCGTAGAGTGTTGAAGTGCTACTGTATTTACGAAGACAGTGCAAAGGTTGGATTTCAATCAAAGGGCGGCTATGATTGCGGCTGTGTTTGCGTAGACAGATTTGTGTTTCATGTTCTTAAGAAAAGCATATTACATATATCTTATTCTTTTGAGATTTGAGATTGAGATTGGGAGTTAAGTATAGAACATATTGAGTCTCTAACAATTCTCTTTATGCTTCTATGATGTTAATGAATCACATTGGGTCTCTAACAATTCTCTTTGTGAGTTCATGCTAAGCAAGTTGTCTTTGTGAGCTTGCTGAGGTTTTGGATAGGTTTCGGTGGGGATGTATGAGCAGGTTTTGGACAAGTCATTGAGAGGGCTTGTTGGACAGCATTGAGCAAGCTTTTTGTTGAAGCTTGTGGAGCAGCTTGGGCAGGTTCTAAGTGAGAACTTGCAAAGCAGATCTAAAACAAGTCTTGAAGACTTGGGTGAAGATCAAGCCAACATTAATGCAAGCTGGTGAACCATTTTTGTGAACCAGATTTGAGGACCATTTGAGGACAGAGATTGATGCAGAGTTGAGAACAGATTTGTGCCAGACCGAAGGACTGTGTTTGGTGCAGACCTGAGAAAGAGGAAGAGGACATTTGTGCCAGACCGAAGGACTATGTTTTGGTGCAAATTCGAGGACCAACGTTGAGGTGATAGAGTGAGGACAGAGGTCTCCAGCCAGAGCAGGGAAGACAGGTGTCTTCTGTGGATAGAGTTCCACTTGCTAAGGGCTGAAGAGGCAGAGGTCTTCTAGAGGATCACCAGCCAGAGCAGAGTTAAGGGGAAGGTATCTCCTTTGAGCAGAGGCTCATAAACTTTGTAATTGGGAAGGTTTCCCAGAGAACTGCGATATAACTTTTAGAGAAAAGTTTTATCCGTGGAGTAGCCCACTTTGGGTGAACCACGTAAATTGTTGTGTCACTTTGTGGATGGTGTTTTGTGCATTGCTTTGATTACTGATGTTGTTACTGCTATCTTTATACTGCATAATATTGAATTGAAATCTGTTTTGAAAGAAAAAGTTAAAAGTGGTCTTATACTGTTCACCCCCCCTCTCAGTATAAGCTTGTGTTCTTCAGCCTATTTGGAATAAGTGGATCGAGCCTATTGCCCCTAAAATTGCCTTCTAAGGGAAGAGGGTTTCAAGGCAAAATGTGAGCAAAGTTTGGTTTGCAAAAGGTTGGGGATAAGTAGGGATAGAATTGGGTAGCACTTCATTGCTCAAATGCTACTTCTCTCCTCATTTGAAATGAGGTTTTGGATCTCCTTTTATAGCCCAAAAGGGCATCTAG
The DNA here is from genome assembly GCA_028583015.1 of Wollemia nobilis. Classification (NCBI taxonomy): domain Eukaryota; kingdom Viridiplantae; phylum Streptophyta; class Pinopsida; order Araucariales; family Araucariaceae; genus Wollemia; species Wollemia nobilis. The sequence goes on from JAQPPZ010003177.1 coordinate 4,118,022, forward strand.
AGAAAAATGGCATCTTCCACCATGTGAGGTAGGTGTCGCCCTGTGTCCTAATCTCATCATTGATTAATGAGGGGAATTTTTCCCCTTTAGGGATCCAAATATATTGTCTCACTACATATTTATAGGTCCCCAACCAATTTGGGATGATTGGACACATTAATGGCATTATTTGATTGCCATTTAGCATGTCATTTGACTTTTCAAGGGTCTAGTTAGGGGCCATCCCACCCAAGTATGGTTGTTTATGGCCATCCCTGGGTGGGACTGTCACCAACTGTGACCGTCCCTGGGTGGGACAATCACCAGTAGGAGCCCCAAAACAACCCAAAACTACTAGGAACCCTCCAATATGAGTTTTGGAGGCTTTTGTAAGACTTTTTATAGCTTTGAAATGTCCCCAATAGGGCCATATGTTGTCGATAAGAGTGCATATGTAATGCACTGATAGTATTATCTGATTTATAGGATTTAGGTATCTACATGATGAAGATCTCTATTATGATAGTGATGATGAGGATGAGATAAAGATATCCTATTTAGGACCTCCATACTTATGCCATCGAAATGCACCTTACACTATGGAGGATTTATGTAGAGAGATTAATCTCCATCCTCGCCTCAGAGGGAGACCACAAAATATCAATATGATTTATCATATGGTGTTTCCCAATACACCAACATACACAAAGCTCCTTGAGCCTAATTATCCCATACAATAATTTGTTCATGGACCATATTTGGAGATCCCCATACCCCCAGAACCACATATCAAGCATGGTAGTTTTGCTAATGTTGAGTCACTTGCACATGGTTCTGGAGACATGATCTATTCCATCAACATGATCTCCATTTATTTGACCAGTCCACTCCACAATCTAGTTGATCCATCTAAACCATTGCATCTAAATGTAGATGTTATTGATTGGGATCGCACATTTCTTCCCTAATGAAGAAATGTTTCAACCTTTTTATTTTGTGCCAAGATATGCACATGATGTCTATCATGCTGAGGATGCTTCCAATGAGGAACCTATAAACCCATTATATGACATCCAATTGATCCCTATGCCTCATCAGTTTGAGGAGAGATCCCATATATCAATAGAAGAAACATTCAAAATGGATATCAGTAATGATCCCACCAATACAAGGAAGGTTAAATTTGGGGAGACTTTAACTCCTGATGAGCATGCCAACCTCATCCTTATACTGAGAGAGAGACCTGATCTCTTTTCTTGGACTTACAAAGACATGTCAGGTCTAGATCAAAAATTGGTTACTCATAACCTTTCGCTAGATCTATCAAAGAATCAAGTCAAGTAGAAACTCTAGAAGATGCATCCAACAGTATCCTTAATGGTTAATGACGAGTTGCAAAAGCTATTAGATGTAGATTTTGTCATCTCCATAGACTATCTAGAATTAGTATCCAATATGGTACCTATAGAAAAACCTGATGAAAGGATTCGTATCTATATAGATTTCAGAGACCTAAATAAGGCAACACCAAAGAATTCATTTCCATTGCTAAATATTGATGCTCTTATAGATGCAACTGTAGGTCATGAAATTCTCTCCTTAATGGATATATTTTTTGGTTATAATCAAATTTGGATTAAGCCTGAAGACCAGGACAAAACCATGTTTATAATGCCATGGGGAACATTTTACTATAATTTTATGCCATTCGACCTAAAAATTGTTGGTGCTACATATAAGTGGGCTATGACATATATCTTTCATGACTATATGCATAAAATATTATAATATTACATTGATGAATTGTTTGCAAAGTCATTACTATGTTATGAGCATGTGGAGGTCTTGAGGAAGGTCTTCAATCACCTGATAGAGCATAATGTTAGGTCGAATCCTAAGAAGTGTGTATTTGGTGTAACTTCAAGAAAGATTTTAGCATTCATCATTTTAAAATGAGGCATCAAAGTTGACCTAGAAAAGGTCAAGGCTATTTTAGAAATGCATCCTCCCATAAACATCAAAGAATTAAGAAGCCTACAGGGCAAAGTAGCATCCATAAAGCAATTTATTGCACAATTATAGGATAAATGTCAACCCATGAATTGACTACTACACAAGGGGATCCCATTTTATTAGGATGAGGACTATCAAGTGGAATTTACTAAGATTTAGCAATACTTGGTAATTTCATCAGTGCTAGCTCCACCAAAGCCAGATGTATCATTTTTGCTATATATATCGGCAACCAAATTTGCACTAGGAACCATGTTAGCCCAAAAGAATGTGCAAGACAAAGAGAAGGTCATATATTATATTAGCTTAACCTTGGTGATTTTGTGAGCTAGGATATGCATATGTGGAAAAGTTGTGTTTAGTAGTAGTGTTTGCTACAAAGAAATTATGACACTATATGTTGAGTCATACAATGTATGTCATATCCAAAAAAATCCTTTGCAGTACATGATGAGCAAGACATATCATAATACATGTAATGTGAAGTGGATCATGCTACTGATAGAATTTGATTTGAAATTCATAAGCCAAAAATCCATTAAGGGACAAGTCATACCAGATCAATTGGCCATGGCACCTCTCAAAAATAGTAGGCCCCTCACAATAGAGCTCCCTAATGATGCAGTATTTGCCTTATCAAAAGCACCTGAACTCAAAGAACCAGATAAAAAAGTCGATATGACCTTGTTATTCGATGGTTTGAAGTGTGAGTGTAGACACCTAAATCATGTAAATCGGATAATACTATCAATGCATCACATATGTCCTCTTATCAACAATATATGTCACTATTGGGCACCCCTCTAGGCTAACAAAAGGCTTCCAAAAGCCTCCTAAACTTAGTTTGGAGGGTACCTAGTAGTCTGGGGCAATTTTGAGGCTCCTACTAGTGGTTGTACCACCCAGGGACAACCATAGATGGTGACCATACCACCCAGGGATGTCCATTACCAATCGTCCCTGGGTGGGATGACCCCTAACTAGACCATTGAAAAAGTCAAAGGATGTGCTAAATGGTAATCCAAGACTACCATTAGCGTGTCCAATCACCCAAAATTTATTGGGGACCTATTTATGGATAGTGGGGTAGTTTATTGGGAGCACCCAAAGGTGAAACCTTCTCCCAATCACCCCATGACATGATTAGGACATGTGGCATCACCTGCCTCATATGGCAGAAGATGTCATTTTGATCTAGATGTCCTTTTGTGATATAAAAGGAGGTCCAAAACCTCATTCCAAAATGAGGAGAGAAGTAGCATTTTGAGCAACGAAGTGCTGCCCAATTCTATCCCTACTTGTCCCCAACCTTTTTGCAAACTAAAACTCACCATTTCCCTAGCCTTGAAACCCTCTTCACTTAAAGGTTATTTTAGGGGCAGTAGGATGTGATATGCCATTCCAAACCAGCCAAATTGAATTTATATTTGGACCCATCTGTCGAAAACACTCCCATGCTAGTTTTGGACCAATTTCTACAGCCATAGGTGACAAAACTAAGGCAATTTTGTAACCATCCCAATTGGGGACAACCAAAAATTTGTCCATGGAACACCTAGGGACGGCCACAAAATAGGTTGGAATTTCAGATAAATTCCTCCATAGTCCCCTTAGGAATGTCCTAAGGAACCTATGGTCCAAATTTGAAGTGATTTGGAGGAGTATTGATGCAGGTTTGGTGATCCCCAACATTGCAGGTCTATTTGGCTCACCTTAGGATGGCCAGTAGTTAGGCATTGTTTCACCCTTAATATTACCTCCAAAGTTTCTTATTTGCATTTATATTATATTATAATATGCATATGCTTATTGTATATTGGTTTTTGTATATGTAGATCACTTTTTTTAGTCGTAGTATATGTTGCTTTTGCTATGTTTTCAAGGCTTTCATTATCTTATGAAACAGGTGCTATTAACCCCATTTTAGTCCCTTGTGTGTAGGTGTAGGTATTATACACAGAATTAAGGAGCTAAGAAGACTAGAATAATAGGTTTAAGGATATCTCTCAATCATGGGATGTGAGATTTACATCAAACGCCATAGTTTACACCACTTTGAGGCCCCTTTCAAGGGACTAGATCCCTTGAACATTGTAATGGAAGTTGTATCAATTTGTAAAATCCCTCAAGGGGATATTTTTAATTGCATATTTTAAGATATACATTGATTAAATATAAGGACAAATCTACAATTTGGTTATATGTTTGTTTCACCTTAATAGATTACAAGTTTGTGTTATTTCCTTTGAATGCTTTATAAATGCTTTACATTGTAATGGAATGCCCTTAAGGTGGTGTAGTAAATTTCACGTATTTAGTCGCAATCATGGTATTCAATATTTTTAAGTCTCCCCCTTGGATGATGTTAATTTTGACCTCAAATTTTGGTTTTGCAGGTTGCAGGTAGTGACCATTCTGATCAGAAATGACCTCTTTACTGCTCCATGGCATTGGGTGAGACGACCAACTCCATGGCACTAGGTTAGATGGCCAACTACATAGCACTGGGTGGGATGTCCCACAATATATGACTGTAGCTACATAGGAATGCCACAAAACTAGAGGGTTTCTATAAAAATGTGCAGAAACAACAAGTTTTAGGTTCATTTTTACACCTTTCTGCACTTTCAATTTGTAAATTTGTTGTTCAAAATAGTCAAATTTTACATTTTCTTGTCTTCTCTATGCATAGAAAGGTTAGATATCCTCTTTCCAAAATTTTGCATTAATTATATCAGAAGAAATAAGGAAAATAATAGTAGAATTTTTGCTTTTTGTCTAGTTTGACTGCTTGCCACTTGCCCAAAAAGGGTTAAGTTCATATAGGTGTTTAATTTCAGTGCTTTCCTTTTATGCTACTAATATTTCTAAAATAAAAACACACTTTAATGCATTTAGTAAATAATCATTGAGTGCTACTTTGTTTTCTTCCAAATTTTAAAAGGAACCCCACACACCAAGTTCTATTTTAACATCAATGGAGTTGGGCTCCCATATCCAACCTGTTGATTGAGACCAACAGTGGATGTAATTACCACTCGATTGGCTCATGAGAAATAATACTATCAGGACCTATCCATGGCCAAGGCTGACCCAAGATCTATCCTAACCATGCAAAATATCACACATTCCTCTTTGGAGGGGTGTATCATTACGCACGGGGTGTTGGGTGAGGGTTGGTAGTACCTATGCTAGCTCTTTGGATATGGATTTCATCCTCATATTTGACTTGTGCTAGTATATAGGTGAAATACTTTAAAATTTGAGAATGTCATCCAATGAAATATCAAACATGATAAAAGGGTTCTCTTTACAAATAAAAACATCTTGAAACACATCAAAAAAATTTAGGGATTCACATTTAAATCTTTAAATGAGATAATCATTTGTTTTCTTGTGTGTTTCTATTGATTGTGTATTTGAATCTATAAAACTTAAAAAGAAATAATCATGTTGTCTACTTTAGGTATTTCTTTATTGTTTGGATAATCAACTCAAGATCCTTGATTTGGGGGTCAAACCCTAATAAAATAATAATAATAATAATAATGCATAGGGTATTTCTTTAGTGTAGGGTTCCCTTCAAGGTTTGACTAGTCAATGCATCATGACAACTATGCATAGCCAAGCTCAATCACAAGCCTATGAAGTTGAAAACTATAGGAGAGGCCATGAGCATCATAGTTATAAGTATGAGGATCTCCCCCCACATAGGGAACATGACTATACACCTAGGGTTGGGTTAAATGATCATATTAAGCTTCAAAGGAACCCTTCCCTAGGGTACCAAAACCTAGATGAGTATGATATTCGTCATAGTGGGTACGTCAATTTTGCCCAACCATTCCTCACTTATAAAATAAGACTTGAGGAATATCCTAATTATCCTCGATCACATTATTCCATGCAACCACAAGTTACCTCTTCCAAGAGAACACCAATGTGTTATTCATGTGATCAAGTGGACTCTTCGGTTAGTCAAAACCAAGTCCAAGTCCAAACTAGAGATAATCAGCCTACTAAGAGGCCTAGTAGGGAAGTCTACATGCCCTCTACACCACCTAGAACTCCCATACAAGAAGTGGTAGCAATCTAGAAGAGTCCTATGCAAAGTTCGCATACGTCATCAACCAACATGACCATGGGAGAGTTAATACAAGGATTCCCAAAGTATTACGAAACTTTCATGGAGGTTTTAAATTCCATCGAATTACAACTTCATGATTTTGATGCTTTCACCAAATTTGTGGGATACATACAAATGCAAAAATATAATGTTATATTCTTTTGGAATCAAGATATCAAACCTAGGTCTGTTAATTTATCAGACTCTCCTATGCACATCATTGCGTGCATCAATAGCATCCCCTATAAGTGAGTGTTGGTTGATACAGATTCCACAATAAACATCATTACCATAATCTCACTAAATCATCTCAAAATCCCATCTTCGCACATTGCAAGATCTAATTTCACCTTGAAATAATTTAATGATGCTTTAATCTCCACTATGGGCACAATAATTCTATCTATTCAAGTCAGACAAAATACTATGCCTACATTATTCTATATATTGGAAGGTGAAAGAATATATAACATATTATTAGGAGTATCTTGGATAAGATACATGGAGTGCATCCCATATCTTGTACATTAATGCCTTAAATACATTCATGAAGGTCAGGTCCATGTGGTTGATGCTGACCCAGACCCCTTCAAGTATTATAATAAGGATGATCATCCAAAATATTCTACTTGCCCATACACACCTTTGGATACTAAACTCAATGACCTTATCCAAAGTCTAAATTCAACCCTATGGTTAGTTGTGAAGTTACCTTCACCACCATCACCAGTACCATCCTCTGTTTCTTCAAATGAGGGAGAGTCAAAAAGGCTAACCGCAAAAGCTCTCTTAGATATTTTTGACACATTAGAAGAAGACCTTCATACTCCTACCAACAAGGAGGAACCAATGGTGGATACACAATAATTAGATCATATCATACCATATTCATACACAAAACTTGAAGACACAAGTCACTTGACCAATCTTGAACTTGATGAATGCATAGAACCTGATGTTAAATTCATGCATATCATTGAGTTGATAAAGGATCTAGGTTGTCCTATTGAGTTTCCACTAATTGATATCATCTATGATGCACCCCCTAAGTATGGGGACCAAGTATATCACATTGAACAAATTGATGAGGTAGCCATGACTAGTCCAAGTGCCAACATATCTTCTCATGAGTTTGTGGGAATGATCAATGTGATGAAAAAGAACCAAAGTCATATTAATTCATCTATACCACTTGTGACTCCATCCAACATTCCATCCATAACATAAGAGATATCATTTATGGATTCAGGCACACCTACTCCATCTCATTCAACATATCAACAAAATAAATAACAAGTGTACCCACTACAACAAAGTGGAGATAAGCTATCTACCACAATTGAACACTATGAGATAGAACAAGAGCATGTGGATATACTCACTATCCATAATCATCATTAACCATATGCATTTACTCAGATGATTTTGGATAGGATAGCCAATGTTGAGTTACAAGTGAATCACCATATTAATGACTCACAATAGATCTTGAATTGACTCGCAAGCATTGAGTTACAGTTGAGTCATTCAAAATCTCAACCCCTTGATTGTCAGGATCAACCTCCTCTTGTGCAATACAATATTAAGTCTCAATAGAAGTAATGGAAAATGAAACAACACCATCAACCTCTCACGTATACACCATTGCCCAAATATTTGGTGTCACTCTTTAATCAATTATGTGAGGCTAAGGTTATCACATTGCCAAATATCCATCCTTTAGATCCCAATAGACACAAACCAATGTGGTATCAATAGAATCAAAACTATCCTTATCATAAATTGAATGGTCATAACATTAAGTCATGTATCACATTCAAGAATAAGGTACAAGATATGCTTGACAAGAATGATCTTCAAATCAACAATCAACAAATTAACATAGTTCAGAATATGTTACCTATAAATAAGAGTCAAGAAGAGCAACCTAAATAGGTGACTAATACGCATACAACCCCATCACCTCATAAAATGTGGTGATTGCATGTTCACCTCATCTAAAGCCTCAACATCATACCTGGACTCTACTATCTGAGTCCATGTCAACTATTTTTCACAACTTGCAAGAAGTAATGGAAATCATCTTGCCAGATATCAATCCAAATAGGTCTAGATCTAGATGATATAGGGAGGATAATTCTTGCCTCTATATCCAAATTAAATGGCATGACATTAGCAATTGTCATAATTTTAGATATGTGGTCCAAGATCTTATTGATAAGGAATTTGTATCCACAATCGGGTCACTCATGTTACCCCATCAAGATAGTGGTATTACCCATAAACCTTTGCAACAACAAGGGAAGTCAACCTCTATCACTCCTCCTATCCAATACAATAACATTGCATCAAACATAGTACATGTTGGGGGTATCCAAGGTGTCACACCTTCCCCACTATTTACATTACAAGAAATGAAGCAAATTGAGGATCCTAAAGGTATCGCACCTTCCTCACTTCCTTTGATCACCAAAAATATTTGAGGACACAAGGTATTTCACCTTCCTCTTAGAATCACAAAGTAATCAAAGTTACAAAAATCTCCAAAGGCATCCATAAGCCCTTTGGTCACAACCAAATGCCCCTAGGAAATCGTATACACTTTCTAAGTGTTGTTGCCCGCCTAGGTCACCCTAAAGGCTCCTAGCGATCTTTGACCATATAGGTCACATAAAAAAAAAGCTTATATACTATATATGATCATCTAGGTCAATCTTAAATTCTCCAAAGAAATCCATAATCCCTTTAGTCACAACCAAATGCCCCTAGGTAGTCATCGACACTTTCTAAGTGTCATTACCTGCCTAGGTCACCCTAAAGGATCCTAGCGGTTTTTAACCATTTAGGTCACATAAAAAATTTCCTAGACTATCTACGATCATCTAGGTCAACCTTAAATACTCCAAAGGTATCCATAAGCCCTTTGGTCACAACCAAATACCCCTAGATAGTCATAGACACTTTCTAAGTGTCGTTGCCCGCCTAGGTCACCCTAAAGGCTCCTAGCGGTTTTTGATCATCTAGGTCACATAAAAAATCCTCTATACTATCTACGATCATCTAGATCAACCCTAAAATATCCAAAGGCATCCATAAGTCCTTTGGTCATAACCAAATGCCCCTAGGCAGTTGTAGACACTTTCTAAGTGTCGCTGACCACCTAGGTCACCCTAAAGGCTCCTAGCAGTCTTTGATCATCTAGGTCAAATAAAAAATATCCTAGACTATCTATGATCATCTAGGTAAATCTTAAATTATCCAAAGGCATCCATAATCCCTTTGGTCACAACCAAATGTCCCTAGGTAGTCATATACACTTTCTAATTGTCGTTACCTGCCTAGGTCACCCAAAAATGCCCCTAGCGGTTTTTCACCGTCTAGGTCAAATTAAAAATGTTCCTAGACTATCTATGATCATATAGGTCAATACAAAAAGCTCAAAAGGCATCTATAAGCCCTTTTTTCACCTTAAAACACTCCTAGGTAGTCCATTATTGTTTAGGTTAACCCGAAATGCTCCTAGGCGGTTTATGATCGTGTAGGTCAAGCTAAAACGTTCCTAGGCAGTCTACGACTATCTATGTCAAACATAAATGCTTCAAATGCATCTATAAGCCCTTTCGTCACCCAAAAAGCCCCAATTTCATTCATTAAGACCATTGGTTAACCTATACATATATATACATATCTCAAAAATAATAAAAAATCATCAAAATACAAAAATATTGCATTGTATTGCATTTTTTATCACTTGCATTATAATCATAGGTGCATTAGGCATACTCATCATTGCATTATGGATCATTACAAATTGATAATATATGTCTAGCACTAGGTATGTACACTAGGCATCTATTTAAACCATTGTTGTTATGAGTTAATATCGCCACCTATTAATATTACAAATACTATTTACATTTACATTCCATATTATATGTCTGTTTTTCGTCACTTAGTCATTGTTAGTAACACATAGTTAAGTTTTCGGTCACTAAGCCATACCTATTTGTATTCTCAAATTTTGTATAAAGCTAACATGATTTTTAGAAGGTAGAATCCTAATTAGATAATGCTTGGTATACATCAAAATCCCAACATATTTTTCACATTAAAAATCCAAGTCTAGCACAAGGAAAGATGAAAACTATGAAGTGGTTTAGGTTGCTTTAAGAGAAAAGGTTATCCTACTCATCCCCCTATGTGAATGGTTCAAATATGCTAAGAATTTACAAAAGGAAAAGTTCCTCCTTACCCAAAATCCCTTACCCTACACTGGGGTAAGTATCCCAAAAAAAAAGAATTAGTAAAGATTATTATTCCCCCCAGTATTCCAAACATATATTGCCCTACACTGAGGCAAGTATATCAAAGAAATATTCCAAAGAAATAGTTATTATCATCACTCCAAAATATGTAGCAATAGTTATTATTATCACTTCAAAAAATAAAAAAGAAATAGTGGTTCTCACCACTACTAAAATCCCTTGCTCTCCAAATAAAAATGAGCAATTCCCTTGAGAAATTCAAATAAGGGTAGGGACTCCAAAATTTGAATCCCTATAATTCTCAGCATTAGAGAACCATAAGTTTATCCTCATTACAGGTTTTGTGGATATCCTACTTGTCAATGGCAGTAGCCTCCCACATGATGATATGTCTATAACTTAAGCAACTTGCTTAGGTATAGACCAAAGTTTGAATGTGGATGAGCTATCTTGTTGTAACCTAGATTACCTAGTAGTCTAATCCAACTAAGTACAAAACACAGGATAATGAGACTTGTAGAATGATCTATAATATCGATGGGTTGAGTGAATCCCATTTGCACTAGGGTAATATTATGTGTTATCATGGTAATGAAATCACGTGCACACATAGGGATATTGATTATCTTGGTTATCTTAGTAGGTGCATACTTTGTCAAAATATCTTGTATAGTTATTATATGACTTTTGATTAGGTAACTAGAGTGTTTGAGTCTCTTCAAAACCATCAAATAATATCATATCGTATTACATTATCCTTTTTATTTTACATCATGTTGCCACATGTTTGTCATAATTTCAAAATCCATTACCTAATGTCAATAATGACATGAAAATAATAAAGATACATTTTGTATAGTCTATGGTGCTAGCATAGTATGCATCAAATAGTCATCATAAATCCATCATACAAAATTAAATCAAATCATCCATTTCATTTTACATCCACATTGCATCTCATATCATCAAATCACATCATAGGATCAATACATGCATCCATGTTAGACATCCATCATAGCATCATAAAATATAAGCATTGCATACATCTCATAAAGCAATAAGGAAACACATGATGATAATAGAAACTCATATATATATGTATGAGACCAAAATATATATCATAATCTAGAAATTGCCTATGGGCTACAATCAAGTGGGTCCTTAGACCTCACACTCTAAAAATAAAAATTCAAAAACAAATTTAAATATAAAAAAAAATATGGGCCAACAACCCACCAAAAACAAGATAGAATTATCAATAAAATAGGAAGGGTCAATACTGACCCCAGAGTATTTTTGGATGCCCTCAAGGGAATATTTTTAATCGTATATTTTAAGCTATACATTGATTAAATATAAGGAGAAATCCACCATTTTGTTATACGTTTGCTTCACCTTAATAGATTACAAGTTTATGTGTTATTTCCTTTGAATGCTTTATAAATGCTTTACATTGCAATGGAATGCCCTTAAGGCGGTGTAGTAAATTTCACGTCTTCAGTGAGAAAGGGGGTGGTGCAAGAATAGTGATGTTTACACCATAGGGTGCTCCAATACCCTTGTCATTCAAGTTGGACTTTTATTGCACTAACAACAATGTTGACTATGAAGCCCTAATTTTGGGCCTCCAAACAGTTGTTGCCATGAAGATAAAAAGACTAAATATCTTTGGAAATTCCATTCTCATTGTTAACCAAGTTAAGGAATTATTTCAATGTTGATTTTTAGTATTGAAAGATTACAAGTATATTTTTGATATTTATCTAGCTTGACTAGAATGGTATGACATTGAGGCAATCGCTTGTTCATAAAATAGATTTACAGACACAATGGCATCTTTGGGATCTCTAATTCCTCATAATCTATATACCAATTTCACTACCATCCATGTAAAAATATTGTCACACTCTATTGTGTAGTGTGAAGAATTGGATAAAAAGAGTCAATAAACATGATTCATGTAGAACCAAACCATGACTGGTTCTACAGAGCCAGAGACTTTCTCAAGAGAGTGTCCTAGGGGTCTTTGATCTCATAGGATCTGATGGGTAGTGGCATTACCATTCACCACAAGGTTGTTTCCCAGTCTGCATTTGTAAGTGTAGAACTGTAGGAGGAGCATGATATCTTGTCATTTGAAGTTGAAGCTTATCATAACTGGATGTCATAGATACATGACTTCCTTAGACTTGGTGTGATCCCTTAGGGATTGTTGCGTGCCACAAAATGCACATTTAAATAGAAAATGATAAAGTATGTCTTGTTAGTAGATATACTATACTATAGAAGCTATTATGGAGTTCTCCTTCATTATCTTGAGCCCCAAGAGTCATATTGGGAAAGTTTACAAGTTCACAATGGTATGTGTGGTGGTCATTTTAGTGGCATGGCTATCATCAAGCGCATCCTTCACATGGATTATTATTGGTCCACTACGGATAAGGATTGCAATGTGTATGTCATGAAATGCGTTAAATGTCAGAATCATGTTAATATTATGCACCTGCCATCATAGGCCTTATATCCCATTCAAGTGGCTTGGCCATTTGCTCAATGGGGACTTGATCTCATTGGTAAGATCTCTCATCTGTCATCGGGTTGGTATACTTTTATTATTATGGCTACTAAGTATTTTACTAAGTGGGTGGAAGCCATTCCCTTAAAAATGATAATTGGAGTGTGTATTTTTGAGATTATATTCACCAATATCATAAGTCATTTTGGGATACCATCCAAGATAGTTTCGGATAATGGAATGTCATTTAAGAAAAAAATTGTGAGAGCTTTAACGTCTAAGTATATAATAAAACATAGTTTTGCAACTCCATATTATCTGTAAGCAAATGAGCAAGTTGAAGCTTCAAATAAGATAGTGATCTCCATCTTGAAAAATATGGTACAAGAGCACCACAAATATTGGCACATCCAGTTGCCCATTGCATTATGGGATTACATGAATAGTATTCAGACACCCATTGGGATAACTCCATTTTCATTAGTATATGGCACTAAGGCCATTATGCCCTTAGATTTGGAGATTCCAACGTTGTGCATCGCATTGAAATAGTTCATTGATAACAAAACTATGCAGTAAGCTTACCTAGATCAATTGATGCTACTTGATGAACATTTTGTGAATGCCATCGAGCACCTTCATGTTTATCAAGAGTTCTTAAAATGAGATTATAATAGCAAAGTCCATCTGAGAGACTTTGAGGTTGGTGATCTTATGCTAAAATAGAACCAACAGAACTCAAATTTATTGCTAGAAATACGAGAAAAATTCATGGCTAACTATTTAGGTCATTATATGATCTCGGAGAAGATTAGACCTAGGACATATCACTTGACATCGCTTGGAGGATTTGAAGAGCCTGAACATCTCAATATCCTTCATATTAAATCATTTTATACCTAAATCCTAAAAAGGCTCCAAAGGCATCTATAAGCCCTTTGGTCATCCAAAAAAGGCTCCAAGGGTTTCTCAAAACCACTTGGTCAATCCCAAAAAGCTCCAAGGGTTTCTCAAAACCGCTTGGTCAATCCCAAAAGGCTCTAAGGGTTTCTCAAAACCACTTGGTCAATTCCAAAAGGCTCCAAGGGTCTCTCAAAACTACTTGGTCAATCCCAAAAGGCTCCAAGGGTCTCTCAAAACCACTTGGTCAATCCCAAAAGGCTCCAAGGGTTTCTCAAAACCGCTTGGTCAATCCCAAAAGGCTCTAAGGGTTTCTCAAAACCACTTGGTCAATTCCAAAAGGCTCAAAGGGTCTCTCAAAACTACTTGGTCAGTCCCAAAAGGCTCCAAGGGTCTCTCAAAACCACTTGGTCAATCCCAAAAGGCTCCAAGGGTTTCTCAAAACCACTTGGTCAATCCCAAAAGGCTCCAAGGGTTTCTCAAAACCACTTGGTCAATCCCAAAAGGCTCTAATGGTTTCTAAAAATTGCTTGGTCAATCCCAAAAGGCTCCAAGGGTCTCTCAAAATCGCTTGGTCAATCCCAAAAGGCTCTAAGGGTGTATCAAAACTACTTGGTCAATCCCAAAATGCTCCAAGGGTCTCTCAAAACCACTTGGTCAATCCCAAAATGCTCCAAGGGTCTCTCAAAACCACTTGGTCAATCCCAAAATTCTCCAAGGGTCTCTCAAAACTGCTTGGTCAATCCCAAAAGGCTCTAAGGGTTTCTCAAAACCGCTTGGTCAATCCCAAAAGGCTCCAAGGGTTTCTCAAAACCCCTTGGTCAATCCCAAAATGCTCTAAGGGTTTCTCAAAACCACTTGGTCAATCCAAAAAGGCTCCAAGGATCTCTCAAAACCACTTGGTCAATCCCAAAAGGCTCCAAGGGTTTCTCAAAATTGCTTGGTTAATCCCAAAAGGCTCAAAGGGTCTCTCAAAATATCTTGGTCAATCCCACAAAGCTCCAAAGGCATCTGTAAGCCCTTTGGTCATTCATAAAAGGCTCCAAGGATTTCTCAAAATCACTTGGTCGATCCCAAAAATCTCCAAAGGCATTTGTAAGCCCTTTTTCATTTAGAAAATTCTCCAAGGGTTTCTCAAAATTGCTTGGTCAATCCCAAAAGTCTCCAATGGTTTCTCAAAACTACTTGGTCAATCCCAAAAGGCTCTAAGGGTTTCTCAAAACCACTTGGTCAATCCAAAAAGGATCCAATGGTTTTCAAAAATCCATTGGTCAAAATTTTAAATCCATAAAAAAAATTGAAAAATATAAAATATAAAAAACATTTGTATTTCATTTGTATCATTGAATTACATTTTGCATCATGGATCTCATTTACGACATGCATTTCACCTTTGCATTGCATTAGGTATATTCATCCATCGCACTTGAATCAGAATAAATTGTGTTTACAGTCTTGAAAATGACACCACATTTGTGTTTCAATCATGCATCTATGCACTATATTTTTCATCCATTTATCACCCTTGTGAGTAATTGTGTTTTTCAAACACAACCCCAATTGTTGCTATGAAGAATATACTAGGTTTTTTCGGTCATTAAACCATACCTAGAGGTATTCTCAAGAGTTTATATAAATCTTGCTTTGCTTTTGTAGTTGAGGTCTAGTTAGTATATCCCTTAGCATATCAAAATTATATCACTAATAAACAAATTAAACAATCCTAATAAGGACTAGGGGAAGATGAAAGCTATGAAGTAGGACCAGGTATCCTAAGGTGAAAATTTTATTCTTTCTTATCCCCCTATGTGGATGGTATGGGAAATGTTGGCAATTGGCAAATGGGCGGGTTTATTCACTACCCATAATCCCTTGCTTACATTTAAATGAGCAATATCCCAGAGTGATATCCCAGATCAATCTTCCAGATTGATACCCTAGATTGATATCATAGATTAACATCCCAGATTGATATCCCATATTGATATCATAAGATCAATATCCTAGATCGATATCCCATAAATAGTTCCACAAATCAAAATCCCTAGAGGAATTTTTTGAAGCAAATTATCAAATGTAAATCCTAGAAAGTCAGATCAAATGAAAATCAAATTGTACAAAGAAAGTCAAATAAGTATCAAATACCTTGCTCAAGAAAAAAAAAGAAAAAAAAAAATGGAAAGTATAAAATAAATAGTTATTCTTTTCACTATAGTACAGAATAAATAGTGATTTTTGTCACTTTATATGAGCAAGTATCCCAAAAAATTGAAGAAAATAAGGAAGTGAACTTGAATCCATGGAATTTCCAGCACTACTATACCTTACACATGATGATATGTCTGATACAATAGCATCCTGCTTTTTTGTAGACCAATGTTTGAATGTGGAAGAGCTAGTTTCAGGTGTCCTATATTGCCTAGTGGTCTAGTCAAACTAAAATATAAACCTAGGATTGGATAAACATTTGTGGACCCCCAATCTTAGCAATGGGCTGAAAGAATCCTTCCTGACATTAGGGTATGATTATGCCTTATCAAATATACTCACTTGCACACATAGGTATAATGAACATTTAGGGCGTATCCTAGTGAAAGCCTTATATTTCAAAAGTATTGTATGGTCAGTATATAACTTTTGATAAGTAAAATAGGGTGTTTGAGTCTCATGGTAAACCTCAAAAATTCCCAAATAGCAACAACCAATTTTTAATGCAATCATCAAAACATCAATTTCTTTTATGAGAGTTTGTTTATTAGAATTATTTGTAATATATGTTAGATACTAGATGGACATCAGAAATGATGTTTAGATGTCCACTAACTAAGTTATCCATATTATTTTAATTTACAAAAGCTTATGAACAAAAAATAATAAATAATTGCATCTCACATATGGGTGTACTATCTTTCACAAAAATATAAAGCAACTACAATCCATGATTGTTATAAATTCTGTGGTGTCATCCATTAGATTGATTAAAACTCATATTGCATACATTATATTTTAAGTGATTAAAGAATACATGTCTATTTTACAAACACATTATCAAAGAAATAAATAAATACATGCAGTACATACATGGCATAAATTATGTCATAGAAGTATAAAATAAATGCATACAAGTAAAGCAAAGTATACATGCATTTAACATCAAAATATGGCATTCATAATGCATCCATTATAAGTAGTACATATGCATACATAACTCATAGCATTTAATCATCTATCACATAGCTATCTAGTGCATGTCATCCATACATCACATCATATAGCATCTAATAAATAACGCATTGCATCCATATGCATAACATAAAACATAAAATACCAAAAATAAAGTACACATGTAATGAGATGAACTGTCATATCATATATATATATGTGTGTGTGTGTGTCAAATATATATCATAGTGGGGTACATCAAAATTCTTGTAGGCTACATATGTGTAGGTCCTCGACCTTACACTCAAAAATGGTATAAAGACATATCTCATATCAGTACTAGAAATTGCATGTACCCATAGTCTATGAGGAACTTTTATCACCTCCACCATCCCTGTGGGTCCTCCATGAGCTGGTACCATGAGTCATGTCAGAACTATACATCCTATGGTTGAAGCTAGCTGATGACTACCCTATCTCCCTAGTCCTAGTATTGGTCCTATGGGACCGTATGGTAGTGGTCCTCTTCGGAACCTACCCACCTAGTAGCCTGATGATGCCCTCTAGTTGGGCATTGTGGGCTACATCCATTGTGTGCTACTCATTATCCTCCTCCATGAGGGTATGTAGCCTCTTGATCTCCACCATAGGATTAAAACCTATTGGTACTGAAGTAGATGGTACCACAGCAAGTGCCATGATAGCCTATGAGGATGAGGGATCTCCCCTCACCACCCTAAGTAGGTCTCACTCCAGGGTCACTGCACCTAGCTGTGCCTACAATAGATCACACTCGCTAATGAGCAGACTACTTTGAGTGTTTTCTATGGTCACTTGTGCCTAGAGAGCTACACTCTCCTCATCTTATATGCACCACTACCTCTGACCATGATCTAGCTTTATCTCTAGAGTGGCGATCAAAGTGTCCCTATGTAGGCATTGTATGTGGAGTCTTCCAACCTAGCTCTAGAGGTCAACAACCTATGCTCTTAGCTACCCTACCTCACTATCCAGAGGTTCCTCACCATCCTAAAAGACGACCTCCTCTACCTCTACCTATGGGCCCTCGTATGCTATGGCCCTTGCATCCCATACACCCTATATCCTCTAGTGGGTCCTATGCCCATGAGGGTGAACCTCTGTGCCCTATATGCTCTCTACTATGAATTCATCAGCTGGTTGACCTAGAAGACCCTCTCCATGCCACTATAAGTATGACCACCAACCATCATAATCTATAGTAGTGCCTATGTCTGCTAGGCCCGAATCTTAAAATTCATCGTCGTCATCTCCCAGTGGAGTCACCTGGGGCCAGGTTAAGTCCCTTTCTAGGACTAGGCATCTATATATGGTAGGCATCTCTGGGACATCTTGATGAATCCCAAAGTACCTCGATGTTGGCAATTTTGGGTACCTTGGGTGCATTGTCTTTGCTCAAGTGTTTAAGTTGTCATTGATGTCAAGAAGCTTTTGAAGGAATTTGATTTTATGTAAAATAATCTGTTTTGATGAAGGGTTCGGCATGACAGGTTCGAAAGAAAGCTTTTTAGAAAAGTGTCGCGATATCGCGACATGTCGCATTTTCGCGACTTGAGCAGGCGAGAGAAAGCTTTTTAGAAAAGTGTCGCGATATCGCGACATGTCGCAGTTTCGCGACTCAAAGAGGAGAGAGAATGTTCGAGTCAGAAATGTCACGATTTCGTGACATATTGCAAGGAAGGTTGGTCGGACGAAAAAGTGTCACGATTTCGTGACATGTTGCAGGAGAGAGAGTCCGAAAGAAAAAGTGTCACGATTTCGCGACATAATGCAGGAGAGAGAGTCCGGGAGAAAAAGTGTCACGATATCGCGACATGTCGGGTTTTCGCGACCCGAAGAAAAGAAAAGTGCTAAGGAGAAAAAGTGTCACGATTTCGTGACATGCTGCAGAACTCGAAGTGAGAACTGTCACGATTTCACGACATGCAGCAAAGGGAAGAGTCTGAAATGAGAACTGTCATGATTTCGTGATAGGTTGCAAAGAAGACGTACGAAAGCTGAAAGCGTCGCGATTTCACGATAGGCTGAAAAGAAGTCGTACGGATGCAGAAAGTGTCGCGATTTCACGACAGGTTGAAGAGAAAGCTTATGGATGCAGAAAGTGTCACGATTTCATGACAGAGATAGTAAGCAAGTCTTCAACAGAAGAAGCGTCGTGATTTCACGATGAATTCAAGAAGGAAGAGCTCGAAGGTGAAAGCATCACGATTTCGTGACATGTTCCAGTTTTGCGGGCGTAAGGCAGAGAAAAACACAAGGCAACGAAAGTGTCACGATTTCGTGACATGTTTCATTTTCGCTAGTGCAAGCAGACAAGAGTGCAAGGAAGAGAAAGTGTCATGATTTCACGACAGATTGAGATGGCAGCGTTCGGTTGGAGAAAGTGTCACGATTTCATGACAAAACACAAAGCAGGTCTTCAACAGGAGAAGTGTCACGATTTCACGATAGAAGCCAAGTTGTGAACTATGAAGACAGAAGTGTCACGATTTCATGAAGAAGTGAAGTCGAAGTCTGCAGAGGTAGAAGTGTCACGATTTCGTGACAAAAGCAAAGTTGATGCTGACAAAGACAAAAGTGTCGCGATATCGCGACAAGAGCTTAGATGAAGTCGTTAAAGGCTAAAGTGTCACATTTTCATGACAAAAGGCAAAAGAAAGTGTACGGTTGCAAAGGTGTCACGATATCGCGACATGTTGTAGTTTCACGATAGAAGCTACAGAAGAGTTGCAGAGGCAATGAGGCCGACAAAGTTAAATTTGGGCCGACGAAGATTAGGGTTTGCATCCAACGTAGTTTAGGGTTGTGCGATCGACTAAGATCAAGGTTTTGATCTTGAAAGTATTAGTATAAAAGGAGGGTTGTTCGAAGAGTTAAAGTATCGATTTTGTGTGTGCGTTCGAAGTGCGACATTCACAGATAGAGTGCGGGGGAGAAGTCCGATCGCTGAGAGCAGAGTGCAAAATTTGATAGTAGTGTATAGAGTGCATTTTGTCGAATCGTCTAAGTGAGAGAGATCGCAAGGAATCAGAGTGCGCGAAGACGGTGCTGCTGTGTTTGCGCACAGAGAGCAAAAAAGTGCAAAGCTATGGGGTGCATCATTTTTGTGACGTTCGGTGATAGTGCGTAGGCTTTGATGGTTTTGGACAAGTCATTGAGAGGGATTGTTGCACAGATTTGAGCAAGTTTTTCTTGAGCTTGTGAAGCAGTTTGGGCAGGTTCTAGTAAGAACTTGCAAAGCAGATCTGAGACAAGTCTTGGTGAAGACTTGGGTGAAGATCAAGCAAGCTTTAGTGAAAGCTTGTGAACCACTTTTGTGAACCAGATTTGAGGACCAATTGAGGACAGAGATTGGTGCAGATTCGAGGACATTTGTGCCAGATCGAAGGACTGTGTTTGGTGCAGATCAGAGAAAGAGAACGAGGACATTTGTGCTAAACCGAAGGACTATGTTTAGTGCAAATTCGAGGACCAGCTTTGGAGGTGATAGAGTTGAGGGCAGAGGTCTCCAGCCAGAGCAGGGAGGACAGGTGTCTTCTATGGATAGAGTTCCATTTGCTAAGGGCAGCGAAGGTAGAGGTCTTCTAGAGGATCACCAATCAGAGCAGAGCTAGGGGATTTGTGTCTCCTTTGGGTTGGTGCCCATAAACATTGTAATCGGGAAAGGTATTCCCAAAATTTGATTTGATAAAATTTAGTGAAATATTTTATCCATGGAGTAGCCCACATTGGGTGAACCACGTAAATTGTTGTGTCTCTATTGTGGATGGTATTTTGTGCATTGCTTTGATTACGGCTATTGATACTGCTATCTATACACTGCATAATTTTGAATTGAAGTATAAAGGAAAAAGTAAAAAGAGGTCTTATACTGTTCACCCCCCCTCTCAGTATAAGCTTGTGTTCTTCAATTGGTATCAGAGTGGGTGCCTTCGGAAAAGTTTAACAGCTTGAAGGAAAAGCTAGTTAAGAACACAATGGATTATTCTAGCGGCAATGCAGCACCTATTCTTGATGGGTCAGATTTTGGTCTTTGGAGTGCAAGGATGAAGGTTCATCTAATGGCACTTGGTAATGAGGTATGGGAAGTAATTGAAGATGAGTACACTATTCCTGTACATGGTCCAAATACTAAAGAAGAAAGGCTCCTACATCACAAGCAATTCAAAAGCAATGAATGCAATCCTGAAAGGCTTACGAAAGCAGATCTCACCAAAGTGATTCACTGCAAGACAACCAGTGAAATGTGGAAACAAGCTGCAGGTGGTTCATACAGGTGATACAAATGTCAAAAAGGCCAAGTTGAGACACTTCAAAGGTATGTTTGAACAACTCAAGATGAATGATGATGAAAATATTAGTGACTATATGCTTCGTATGGATGAGGTTGTTAACTCCATGAAAGACTTAGGTCTTGAGCTTGCTGAAAATGATGTTTGTGATAAGATTTTAAGATCTCTTCCTAATAGATTTAGTGAAAATATTTTTGCTATTGAGGAAGCTAAAGATTTGGATAAATTGAAAAAGGATGAACTACATAGTATACTTGCAGCATTTGAGTTGAGAACTCAGGTGAAGGTTGATGTCAAGAAAGAGGCAGCTTTCAAGACTACCAAGAAATCCAAGGGTAAACAACTTCAAGAGAGTGATGAGTCTTCTAGTGATGAAGAGGCATATTACAGCAAGAAAGGCAAATTCTCTAGAAAGCACAAAAACATGAAAAATATAAGATGTTTTAATTGCGGAAAGTTTGGTCATTATGCTACAGACTGTACTGTTCCCAAGGATGAAAGTGATGAAGATAAACAGGATTCAAAGAGCAAGGATTCTAAAAAGCACAAGCATCACAGAAAGAACAAAGATGAGCACAACAATCAAGGAAAGAGGTATTCTCACAAGCACAAGAAGAGTTTTTACCTAGACAAAGCAAGTAAGTGCTCTAGTAGTGATAGTGAAAGTTCGTCAAGTGATAATGAAAATGAGATGTTGTTCATATCAGAAAAAGAGGAAGAACCGAAACATAGATTCATTATCATGAAATGTCTTAGATGTGGAAATTTTGGTCACCTTGAGGATAATTGCACAAATAATGATTTGGTTTCTAGTATGTATGAGGATGCTTCAGAAAACTATAAGGAAGATGCATGTATGGTTTTTGAAAAAGGTAGCACCTCTAGTGATAAGAAATCTGAAAAAGGCTTTGATGATTCGGAAAGCAAACAAATAAAGGATCTTGAAAGTGAACTTACTAACGCTCTTAGTGTTTTGAAAAAGGAAAGAAAGAAGAATGCTAGACTCAAGGATAAGTTAGATGAATGTTGTATGGAGAGAGATGATCTTATAGAAAGTCTTGACCTCTCTATGGCTAAGACACAAGAACTCAAGGATGAGTTAGAATCTAAGGTTCTTGAGTATAGTGAGTTAGAACAGAAAATGGCTTCTTTGAAAGAGGAAACTAGAGAGTACAAGGATAAGCTTTACAGGTTTCAAGATAGCTCCAAAAAGGTTAAGTCACTCATCAAAGGTCAAAGAAAGACAACAGATAAAACAGGCCTTGGTTTTGTCAAGGAACAAGCTGGAGAGTCTAGTAAGAGACTCCAAAAGGAAGAGAGTTCTGATGAGGAAAGTATTTCAGATTATGAGTCCTTGGATGATAGATGCGCAGAAATAGAAAACGAAATTCAGAATGAGAAGAAGAAATTTTTAGGACCCAAGAGGTCGAATAAAGGAAAATTTCACGGCATATGTTTTGCGTGTCACAGGTTTGGTCACATGGCTGCACATTGCATGGCTCAAGTGAAGAAGGTAAATGACAATTTTAGAAGCGCTAGTTTCTTTCAAGGGTATTGCTACTCTTGTCAATAGTTTGGGCACAAGGCAGTCTATTGCAAGGTTAATTACAGGAATAGGTTTGATCAAAACAGGTTCGGCCAGATCAGGCGGATTCAAAGAACAGGTATGCCTAAAAGAAATAACATTGTTACTTGTTATAAGTGTAACAATGAAGGTCACACAGCTAGACAGTGTAGAGCTGAACTTCCAAGGTACAAGAATAGGAACAGTGATATGAACAGGTCCAAGGATCAAGGCATGGATAAGAACAGGAATGATAACAGGAATAGGAAAAGTGACAGGAATAGGAACAAGAATACGGGCAAAGAGTTCAAGAGAAGGCCCGACAAGGAAGTGATAGACGCTGATGATGATCAGTGCCTAATGGGAGTTTTACTCCCACCCCAGAATTAATCACCTCATCAGGAGGTGGGGGAGGGACTAAGCTAAGAAGCTCATTCTTAGTCCCGAGCCCCAAAGGTGACCCTTTGCCATTGATGACAAAGGGGGAGAGAGATATGAGTAAGGGGGAGAGCTTCAAGTGAAGAGGAAAGCTTCAAGTCAGGGGGAGCAAAACTTCAGAGGAAGATTCTCAGTTGTGGGCACAGTTTCTCAGTTGTTAGCACAGTTGGTTTCAGTTTTGGCTCTTGAGACGTGTTTTCAGTAAAGGTTTGCCATCAATGACAAAGGGGGAGATTGTTGGCAATTTTGGGTACCTTGGGTGCATTGTCTTTGCTCAAGTGTTTAAGTTGTCATTGATGTCAAGAAGCTTTTGAAGGAATTTGATTTTATGTAAAATAATTTGTTTTGATGAAGGGTTCGGCATGACAGGTTCGAAAGAAAGCTTTTTAGAAAAGTGTCGCGATATCGCGACATGTCGCATTTTCGTGACTTGAGCAGGCGAGAGAAAGCTTTTTAGAAAAGTGTCGCGATATCGCGACATGTCGCAGTTTCGTGACTCAAAGAGGAGAGAGAATGTTCGAGTCAGAAATGTCACGATTTCGTGACATATTGCAAGGAAGGTTGGTCGGACGAAAAAGTGTCACGATTTCATGACATGTTGTAGGAGAGAGAGTTCGAAAGAAAAAGTGTCACGATTTCGTGACATAATGCAGGAGAGAGAGTCCGAGAGAAAAAGTGTCGCGATATCGTGACATGTCGGGTTTTCGCGACCCGAAGAAAAGAAAAGCGCTAAGGAGAAAAAGTGTCACGATTTCGTGACATGCTACAGAAGTCGAAGTGAGAACTGTCGCGATTTCGTGACATGCAGCAAAGGGAAGAGTTCGAAATGAGAACTATCATGATTTCATGACAGGTTGCAAAGAAGACGTACGAAAGCTGAAAGCGTCGCGATTTCACGATAGGTTGAAAAGAAGTCATACGGATGCAGAAAGTGTCACGATTTCATGACAGGTTGAAGAGAAAGCTTATGGATGCAGAAAGTGTCACGATTTCATGACAGAGACAGTAAGCAAGTCTTCAACAGAAGAAGCGTCATGATTTCATGACGAATTCAAGAAGGAAGAGCTCGAAGGCGAAAGCATCACGATTTCGTGACATGTTCCAGTTTCGTGGGCGTAAGGCAGAGAAAAACACAAGGCAACGAAAGTGTCACGATTTCGTGACATGTTCCATTTTTGCTAGTGCAAGCAGACAAGAGTGCAAGGAAGAGAAAGTGTCACGATTTCATGATAGATTGAGATGGCAGCGTTCGGTTGGAGAAAGTGTCACGATTTCATGACAAAAACACAAAGCAGGTCTTCAATAGGAGAAGTGTCGCGATTTCATGACAGAAGCCAAGTTGTGAACTATGAAGACAGAAGTGTCACGATTTCATGACAGAAGTGAAGTCGGAGTCTAGAGGCAGAAGTGTCATGATTTCACGACAAAAGCAAAGTTGATGCTGACAAAGACAAAAGTGTCGCGATATCGCGACAAGAGCTTAGATGAAGTCGTTAAAGGCTAAAGTGTCACGTTTTCATGACAAAAGGCAAAAGAAAGTGTACGGTTGCAAAGGTGTCACGATATCGCGACATGTTGTAGTTTCGCGATAGAAGCTACAGAAGAGTTGCAGAGGCAATGAGGCCGACAAAGTTAAATTTGGGCTGACGAAGATTAGGGTTTGTAGCCAACGTAGTTTAGGGTTGTGCAGCCGACTAAGATCAAGGTTTTGATCTTGAAAGTATTAGTATAAAAGGAGGGTTGTTCGAAGAGTTAAAGTATCAATTTTGTGTGTGCGTTCGAAGTGCGACATTCGTAGATAGAGTGCGGGGGAGAAGTCCGATCGCTGAGAGCAGAGTGCAAAATTTGATAGTAGTGTACAGAGTGCATTTTGTCGAATCGTCTAAGTGAGAGAGATCGCAAGGAATCAGAGTGCGCGAAGACGGTGCTACTGTGTTTGCGCATAGAGAGCAAAAAAGCGCAAAGCTGTGGGGTGCATCATTTTTGCGACGTTCGGTGATAGTGCGCAGGCTTTGATGGTTTTGGACAAGTCATTGAGAGGGATTGTTGCACAGATTTGAGCAAGTTTTTCTTGAGCTTGTGAAGCAGTTTGGGCAGGTTCTAGTAAGAACTTGCAAAGCAGATCTGAGACAAGTCTTGGTGAAGACTTGGGTGAAGATCAAGCAAGCTTTAGTGAAAGCTTGTGAACCACTTTTGTGAACCAGATTTGAGGACCAGTTGAGGACAGAGATTGGTGCAGATTCGAGGACATTTGTGCCAGATCGAAGGACTGTGTTTGGTGCAGATCAGAGAAAGAGAACGAGGACATTTGTGCTAAATCGAAGGACTATGTTTAGTGCAAATTCGAGGACCAGCTTTGGAGGTGATAGAGTTGAGGGCAGAGGTCTCCAGCCAGAGTAGGGAGGACAGGTGTCTTCTATGGATAGAGTTCCATTTGCTAAGGGCAGCGGAGGTAGAGGTCTTCTAGAGGATCACCAATCAGAGCAGAGCTAGGGGATTTGTGTCTCCTTTGGGTTGGTGCCCATAAACATTGTAATCGGGAAAGGTATTCCCAAAATTTGATTTGATAAAATTTAGTGAAATATTTTATCCATGGAGTAGCCCACATTGGGTGAACCACGTAAATTGTTGTGTCTCTATTGTGGATGGTATTTTGTGCATTGCTTTGATTACGGCTATTGATACTGCTATCTATACACTGCATAATTTTGAATTGAAGTATAAAGGAAAAAGTAAAAAGAGGTCTTATACTGTTCACCCCCCCTCTCAGTATAAGCTTGTGTTCTTTACTCAGGCTGTGAGAGTAGAACTGGTACTCATGTATGTCGATATTTTGATTGATGGTACACCTATATCTGTGCATCCGATGCAAGAATTTTTCTACCTCTATCTAGGGTGGGAAATCCATGTAGGGTCACTATTGTATCTGCTTAGGGTGAAGCTGTGCAAAGAAACCAATATAGTGATATAAGTCTCCTACATGAGACCTAATACTGAAGCCCTCATGATCCCATGGCTAGCTAGCTATGTAGCATTATCGCTTGGTAGGAATGGAAGTGATATCCAAGGGTAAATCAATGGTATGCTCTATCAGAATGTGCTACTAGCCCCAAATCTATAGGAGTAGATTTCAACTGATGCCCAGTCTACTATGATGCGTGATATGATATAACTCATGGTAGAGCTATGAAAGTAGAGTGCTCCCCTACGCCAGAATGAGAGGTCACATGGTCGAGCTAACCATAACCTCCCTGGTCCTAGCTAGGAGGTTCCAAGGTAACCTCACACCTGAGGAGTCTAGGAGGACTATTTGAATGATCAAATGCATGAACACAACCTCCCGCTATAAAATGAATCTAGCCTAGAACCACTTCTCGATATGGACACCTCCATGATCGATGTGACCCTGTGCATTGCAGCTTCGTTGACAAAATATAGCATCAAATATGTCCTTCCTCACTATATTAGGAGAGGAGGTTATGGCTTTGCCATCAATAGGTAGGTAGAAGATGTGATAAAAATCCTCAATATTCATAGTCATTTCACCCATTGGTAGGTGAAAAGTGTTGGTCCACACATCCCAGTGATGGGCCAAAGTAATTAGGTAGGACTAATCAAATCTGATGGTGGGGAGATCCAAGACATAGCCAAACCCCATGGCATCAAACCATGCTCGCTCCCCATCATTGAGAGTGTGGCACAGGTTGTGAAGGAGATCATTATCCCTTGCTCTGTTGGTCAAGGCCTGAGTGAAAGCAATCAAATAAAAACAAGAAGAAAACAATTAAAAACAACTTAAAATGACAAAAAAATCATAAAATATCATGAAAAAGAAAAAAAATGTAAAAATATGATAAAAAATTTCAAAAAATATAAAAAGAGCATTTCAAAAATGCATTAAAAGACATTAATTGCCAAGAAAATTCAAAAAAATAAAAAAATTTGAATTTTTTTTCCAAAGTTTGTGCGTCGCGGGTCGAAACCACGGTCGATGCAATGGTCAAAAATCTTACCATTGGGAGTTAAATCCTATTGTGGCTGCCACCCATGGCTAAGGAGCGAGACCCTTTTTGGGCTCCGTCCTCCCCAAAATAAACCCAAAATTAAAACCCACCCCCTAAACTAACCTATGCTAAATCTAACTAGGGTGAGGTTTATTACCGACAGTTTAATATGGTTCATTTACCCATTACTTAGTGTGATTAATTTTAAATTTGGTAATTTGCAAGAATGGTCTAGGTTTATGTGTTACCTTGGAGGCACCGGCTCCACTGGTTGAAGCCTCTGACTGGTCTGCCATTGGTGTGGAATATATAGAATTGGGCAAGTTTTCGATAGCATCCCAGGTCAAATTTTACTATTTACCTTTCATAGCTCTCAAGTTTTGTTGTCAATGTGAGATAAATAATGATTTTTTTTTAAATCACAAACCTTATATATATTTTTTGAATTTGGTTTAGCCCACGACTGACAACCGCGGTCCCTAAATTAGGCTTTTGTGACCATAGATTTGAGCTATGGTCAAGGAAATTGCCTGCATTTGACAGGTGTGGTCAGAAAACCATAATAAATGCTCAAAATTCCCATCGTGGAGAGCCTTAAAAGGTCAAATTTGATTTTTTCGCTAGACTATAATTGCTCTAGAAAATATAAAATAAGTAGAATGAGCCAAAAAAAGAACAATGACATTGGAAAATGTCATCATAAAGAAAAACAAAATAACTGGCTGAGATTACAAAGTACATTCAACCGAGGTCATCACTATGGAAATCCTTTCTTGGAGTGCCGCACCTCCTAGCCAATAAAAAAAATTCAATTCAAAATTAAAAAAAATCATATAAAATTTAAAATCCAAATGTGCCTCGTATTCAGTAATTTACCCTATAACTTGGCGGTTGTAACGACTTGTGATCCATCCAATCCAGCAAGATGAATAAATTACCATAAGGACATTTGGGGCAAATTCATCATTTGTAGAATTGTTATGCTTCATTTCAATCCCCAAGAAGGCCTTGATGGTTGGACTGCTCCAAGGGAACAAGATATTCATTACAATTCTCCTATGATATTTTCAGCATATCATCGATAATATGATTCAACACATGCATAATAGGGATTATCTTAATTTCAATTCCCTAAGAAATCCTTCTTTGCTGGACCACTCCATGGGATAGAAAAATGCAATTACTTTTAATAGTTGCAATCATAGTTGATCAGGCCTTGCCAGGAATTCAAAATGCTAAAATCTTAATTTTTTCAAGATCATTCATAGTGGTCAAGCGACCTCGTCACTTCATTTATTGTCATTACCATCATCGACTTATCGCTTGAGGGGGTAGTCATAATATCAAATCATAATCAAAGTCAACTGAAGATCCCTTGATCGTATATCCCTTTATCTTGTCAAAATAATGTTCATCTTACGAATCATTGCCAAAGACTATCATAAGGTTACCCTTCTGCTGGGGAAAATAACATATATGACAATTTTTTTGTAGCTCTCCTACTTTCGGTTATATAGGCCTAACTCCTATTGTAGCACCAAAGCTACCCGAATGCTTGATGACGAGTGCAAACCCTTTCAAATTAAGCCTTTCATCGAGTTGGAAGCAATGATTATGGGATGCACGTCCTATTTGTAGGACTTGGGCATCTAATGTTGATCAAATAAATGATCATCATGCAAGCTATGGCATAGTTTTAGGAGGTTTATTTTTGCTTAGTGTTGTTCGATCTTACAATGCATCTCAAAAGGGGCATCTGTAGACACTTAAAATGTGTTATGCTGAGGCGACTACTCATATGGGACATGCTAGAAGACCATATGGAAGACCTTGGATAGATTCCAAGGTATAGCAGTGGTTTTTACCACTCATTTGGGCACCTTTTCCTAGTCAGTGCTAGTCACTGCTGACACCCATGGTTAGCAATGTTGATCGTACTTGTCATCTGTAGTCAACACTCAAAGTCAGTTAGACTTCATCCGACCCAAAGTTGGTTGCAATGGCCAATTAGTTGTAGATTTGAGCAGTTTGAGTGAGGAAGGTTCTGGATCCTTCCATCCAATAGGCTCAACTGCCCAATATTGATCTTAGCTTCCTCATGAAGCTACCCCTAGCCCTTGGCAATTGCTATATAATCCCCTTATAAATTGGGTAAAGAGAGAGAGAAACATATAATCAATTAAGCAGCAAAGCCCTATTGGATTGCATACTCATTCACATGCATTGATAGGAATACTTTTCCTACCCAATTGTAGATGACATTGCCATGGAGGTCCTAGGAGGATAGGAGAGCCAAGAAATGCTAATCCATGCACTCACTGAGTAATTAAACCACCAAATATGTCAGAGGATACATAGGTGACCCTTGACCATCAATTTGACAAGGAGAATCGAAGAATTGGCAATGATTTGGAGGGTAAACTTACTTCAGACTCAGCTGTGGTGAACAGTGCCCATTGCGTGAATGACCCATGGTCAGAGGTTAATCTCTAATTTCCTTGTTCTTTGTTTTACAATATATTTAACTAGGTTATATTAATCATGTTGTAGGTTTAATTCAATATTTTAGAGACATTTAAATGGTGTATTAAGAGTTAATTACAATTTCCCTTCATTGTTGTAGTATAGGTATAACGAATATTTTTCATGCTTTCATGTCTTCAATTGGCTAATTAGGAGCTTAGATAGATTCATATTATTTTCTTTCATGTTTCTAATGGTATATCATCATGATTTAGATCAATTTACATGCACTGAATCACTTTCTTGATTTCTTGATTATCATGTTATCTTTTGTACAAGAACCCTTTAAAAACCTCATCAAGAGAGGCCCCATTTGCTTTTAATGTTTCTTGTTTTTTATTGCATGTAGGACTAATAGGGTTTTGGGATGCAAGGCAAAAAATGCCTCTAATCATGGAGAAGAGGGTCATCGACACCATAGAGAAGTTCGTGTCATCCTAAAAAGGTACTTGGAAATCACACACCCTTGAGAGGGGAACATTACATCCTATTGTAACAATTGTATCAAAGTGATTATCCCTAAGAGGGATGTACTTGTAATTCAACTTTGGCTTCAAATATAATGGACTAAAGTGTATTTCTTATTGTCTATTTGTTTTCAATTTCTTGTTTTTGTATGCATTTTGTGCATCTTTCAATTCTTGCAATAGGAACCGATAGGTGTGAGCTATTTTTGGATAGTACACTTGTCATTCGAGGCTAAAGCTTATCAAGATTGGATGTCACAATTACATGAATTCCTTAATCTTTGTTTAATCCTGCAGGGATTGTTGCATGCCATGAAGCACACATTCAAACAAAAAGTGATAAGGTATGTCTTGTTAGGAGATATCTTGTACCATCAAAGCTATGATGGAATTCTCCTTCGTTGTCTTGAGCTCCAAGAATCAACTTGGTTAATATCACAAGATCATGATGGTACATGTGGTGGCCATTTTATTAGCATTAACATCATCAAGCGCATCCTTCAAATGGGCTATTATTGGCCCACTATGAAGAAGGATTGCACTACGTATGTCAAGATATGCGTTAAATTTTAGCATCATGCTAATATTATGCACTTGCCATCATAGGCCTTACAACCCATTCAAGTGGCTTGGTCATTTTCTTAGTGGGGTCTAGATCTAATAGAAAATATCTCTCCCCCATCATTGTGTTGGCATACATTTATTATAATGGTTACCGATTATTTTACCAAATAGGTGGAAGCAATCCCTTTAACAACAATAACTGGAGCATGTATTATGGAGTTCATACTTCACAATATCATAAGTTATTTTGGGATACCATCCAAAATAATATTGGATAATGGAAGGTCATTCAAGAACAAAATTGTAAGGGCGTTGATGTCTAAGTACAATATACAACACAATTTTGTGACTCCATACTATCCGTAAGCAAACGGGTAAGTTGAAGCTTCAAATAAGATAATGGTAGCCATCTTGAAAAATACTATTCAAGAAAACTATAAATATTGGCACATCTAGCTGCCCCTTGCATTATAGGCTTACAAGACTAGCATACAGATCCCATTAGGGTAATCCTGTTTTCACTAGTATATGGTGCTAAGGCTATTATACCCTTGGAGTTGGAAATTCCAACCCTACCTGTTGCATTAAAAGAGTTCATTGATGATGACACTATGTAGCAAGCTCACCTCGATCAACTGATGCTTCTTGATGAACATCATGTGAATGCCCTTGAGCATCTTTGTGTTTATCAAGAACACCTAAAATGAGCTTATAAAAATAAAGTCCATTTGAGAGACTTTAAATTTGGTGATCTTGTAATGAAGGAGAACCAACATAAATCAAACCTGTCACCGCACTTGTGAGATAAATTTTTGGCTAACTGGTTAGGTCCTTACATCATATCAAATCATATAGGACCTGGGACATATCACTTAACATTGCTTGAAGGTGTTGAAGAGCCTGAAAATCTCAATATACTTCATCTTAAGTCATTCCACACATAAATTTAAAAATTCAAAAACATGGAAAAATTCAAAATCCATAAAAATCAAAAAGCAATAAAATCCAAAAATATTGCAAAATATCAAAATTCAAAAACATTTGGATCATGCATTTCATTTTACACTTGCATTTAGTTAATGGCATTGCATTAGGTATTTATGTCCATCTAGGATAGGTTGTGTTTAAAATCTTACAAATGACACCATGTTTGTATTTCAATCATGCATCTATGCATCATCATCATCCATCACCCTTCTAAGTAATTGTGTTTCTCAAAACAACCCCTTCCTATTGCTATGAAGAATATACTAGGGTTTTTTGGTCATTTAGTCATACCTAGTGATCTTAGATTTTGTAGAAATCTTGCTTTGATTTTTGATATAATTTCTAGTTTTGATAGTACCTAGCATATTTCAAAATCCCAGCACTAATCAAACACATTCATAATCCTAATTAGGACAAATAAATATGAACACTGCAAAGTGGTCCTAGTCACCTTAAGCGAAAGTTTTTACTTGCTCATTTTGTGATGCACATGGTCTAGAGTGGTGATTATTAGAAAAAGGACAAGTGCCCCCTATCCAAGAAATACCTTGCTTACAAAAAGGAGAAAAATCCCTAAGTCAAATCAAATCCCTTCTTCAAAAAAAAAATACAAAATAAATAGTGATTTTTATCACTAAGCATGAGCAAGTATCCTAATAAATCAAAAGAAAAGAAGGGGGTGAAGAGCTTGAATCCTTGGAATGATCAATACTTGGAGATTATAGAGTGATACCCAATACAACAATGGGCTTAATGAATCTTGTCTAACATTGGGGTAGTTCTAAGAAAGTTACAAATGAGCTAGCTTTAGGTGGCCTGCATTACCTAGCGGTCTAGTCCAACTATGTCCAAACCTAGTATCATGGTAAACATTTGGTGATACTCATTACTGAAATGGGATGAATGAATCCCACCTGGAAATGAGGTAGTATTATATCTCATCTAATATATTCATCTACACACATAGGGATAATGAATATCTTGGTCTTCATAACAAAAAAATTATCTTTTAGGAGTCTATTATAGTCATTATAAAACTTTTGATAATTCAAAAAGGGTGTTTGAGTCTCTTGGAAAACCTTAAAAAATCCTAAATAGCAACAATACATCTCATATAATAAATCAATACATATCTATCCAATGCATCATTCCATATATAGATGTTAAAATGATTGATTCTTATGATAATATTTAATATTTTAATTCATGATTTTTCTGTGGTGTCATCCATTAGATTGTTAACTCATATTGCATTCATTCCTTATGTTTTAAGTGATTAAAGCATATAGGTTCATTTATATTAGATCATAATCATGTAAATAATGCATTACATACATAGCATTTATCATAACATCATAAATTAAATGTATACAATTAAATAAAATTAAACATGCATTTAAAATTTAGCATTACATCCATATATGCACACATAAACAGTCCATCTACACGTCTAGATCACAGTATCTAGTCATAAATTCATCAACTAGTTAGTGTATGCCATCAATACATGACATCATATAGTATCAAATAAACATAGCATATAAGAATTGCATCCATGTGCATCACATAAATATAAAACAATAAAAATAATACACATAATGAGTCTCAAATGTCATATATATTTGTTTCAAAAAGTACATATAAATGTTAGATAAAAAATACCCATAGGCTAGAACTGTGTAGGTCCTCAAAACTTACACTCAAAAATGGTACATATTGTAGCACCCTAAAATTGGCGCAATAAAATTGGAATAATTACATTCACCTTAGTAAATAAATTTAAATTCAAATTTAACCTCCCAAACCGCCCATTAACCGTCGAGAAACCCGTTTCCTCCTTTTCCGCGCCATTTTTAGCAGTTGTTTTGACCGTTTGACGATATCGTCTCCGATCAGACGATATCGCCCCAGATTTGATGATTTCGTTTGGACTAGAACGTCCAGACGATTTCGTCGCAAAACTGAATTTGCATAGTTGGAATCCGTTCCAACGGGTCTCCAATCCGGGTAGAAGCGTGTCTGCGCCGTTGGGACCCTTCCCCCATTGGAGATCTCCCAAATTGGGATGATCTCCAACCTCCCAACAACTATCCTATGCCTATTTAACTCTAAGGCTTTTCCCTCCCCAACCCCTGGCTGAATTTTTATGCAAATTGAACCCTTATGCTCTAAAACATCGTAATTCATATTTTGCATTAGTCCTATAGTAATTTTATTGCAGGTATACCACTGGTTTTCAGCCGGAGCCAGCACCTATCGCAGCCGACGAACCTGTCAAGATCGGAGGCGATCTCGTCAAATTCGGGACGATCTCGTACTGATTGGAGACGATTTCGACTGCAGCGCACATCGAGGCAATCAGTGCCTGGAGTTTGTTCTTCTGTTTCTTTTCTCTATCATTTTATGTTATAAATTAGATTGTTTATTTAGTTTTTATATTATATTGCATTTGGAGTTCACCCATTTTGTCTAGTTTATAGATTAAGATCATATTATGCTATCTAAACACAGTTATTTGCATTTACTTCTGTTCCTGTATATTTTTCAACACTCATATTACTGTTTTACATAGTTTGCCCCTGTTTGCAAAATAGAATTTCTTGTATTTCGCATCTGTTTGCTGTTTTGCAGGTCTCTGATGAATTCGTCTGACGAATTCGTCAGATTGAAGACGATCTTGTCAGTTCAGACGATTTTATCAAATTGAAGGCAATTTTGTTGAATTGCGGGCGATCCAGACTACTTCAAGCTTTAGAAACTCCATCAGACTTCCGGATCAGGTAATCTTCATTGGCCTCCTGCAAATTCTCTATTTCTATTTTCCTTTCTGTTTGTTGTATGCATTTAAATTGCATTTTCATGTAGTTTAAGTTAGAATCATTCGGCCAAACCTAGGATGAATGTTTAAAATAAAACGAACTTATCAAAACTCATTCCCAAAACCTAGGCATGGAAACTGCCATCAAATGTTTCCTGGTGAACCCACCATCCGTCGAAAAATCACCAAAATGCACCTCCCTTGAGATGCGGGACCTTCGCAAAGTCCTCTCGTCCGAGGTACCGCACCATCCTTTTCCCATCCTCCTTCCAGGCGCGGATCCAATAGCCTGAAGGTAGGGGTGCGAAAAATTTGGAGCGATACATTTTGGTGAACCCGACGTGAATGCATCATAACCTTTTGAACAAAAACAAACAAGACAAAAAAAAAAAAAATTTAGATGCATTTTAAAACATTTAAGGTTCAAAATCATGTTTAGATGGTAGCTCCTAAAAAGAGGTTAGCAGTTACTATAAACGTAGTAAACCAATTAGCGGCCATAGAAGTTAATTATGTCCTTAGTGTCCCTGAAGCAAGTAGAAATCAATCCTTGTGGGACGAGCTTATCGGGAGACTTAGTATCATTTCATCTAGGTCCACACAACTTAAACAGATTAAGAGGCTAGTCTTGGATAGAATCCTGGATCCTCATCAATTAGTGTTCTATCATGAACTTCAGAGAGCTTGCCATAGGTGGTTAGCCTATAGGAGAGCTTTAGTATCTTCAGAGTTGTTCAGCTTCGAGGAATACCTCGAGAATGCAGACATTGTACACCGATTCCTAGGCCTTGTAGAGGACCAAGAAGTTGTTCTCATAGATAGGGAAAGATGGAGTAGAGTTCCGCCTATGCCATATCGAGAGTATTTCCATGAGCTTTACTTTTATCAACCAGCATCTGAGATAGACAATATCACCATAACCCTTTTCATCAAATTCTTAAAAGAAAACTTTCAATTTGAAGAAGAACATTTCATGACCCCTGAACGACCTTGAACCTATTAATGATATTCATAAATTATTCATAGAAGATTAGTTCATCTA
The DNA here is from genome assembly GCA_028583015.1 of Wollemia nobilis. Taxonomy (NCBI): domain Eukaryota; kingdom Viridiplantae; phylum Streptophyta; class Pinopsida; order Araucariales; family Araucariaceae; genus Wollemia; species Wollemia nobilis. The sequence goes on from JAQPPZ010003177.1 coordinate 4,153,720, forward strand.
CTTTTAGCATTATTATTATTGTGTGCATTTCTTGTTTCATTTGTTGTCTTTATTATATTGTTTCAAAGAAAAACTAAAAAAAAAACTAAAAATCAAAAAATCAAAAAACATAGTAAAAAAAAAAAACTTAAACATTTCATTTACAATATTGCATTAGGTATATATAAATATATACCTTTTAATTTGTTGCATATTTATATATATATATATATATATATATATATATATATTTGCTGAAATCACCATGACTAAACTTAGGAATGGTAAAGAAATTTTAGGAGAAGGAGAAGATTGGCTACAAAATACAACTGAAAACCCAAATGTCCTTCTTGGAAATACAAATCCGGAAGGTGAAACTCTAGGTCAATCAGATGAAGACTTAGGTGAAGATAAGGAACAAGAAGGAAGTGTTAAAGAATCTTCGTCCCCTAGACTAGCTCCAAATGGAGGCATCACTTTTGAAAACGCAGAACATTTTCAAAAATTTCTTAATCAACATATCGACATTCTTAATGTGGCAGTCCATATTGATAAAGGGGAAATTAGTGATTCTCAAGCAGTCTTAGAACGGGCGATTGATATGCAAACTAATCCTTTGTCTTTCATTGATCAAGAAAGTGATAAGGGTGGACCATCTAATGCGAATATGGTCACTATAGCCCAAGCCATGACCAAACAACAAGTCACCCAACCTCCTAAGCAACCTGTTACTCAACCTAAAATCACTCCCGCACAAAATAAAATTCCCTTCACTACTTCCTTCCTCCAAAAAGTTGAGCAAAATGCTTTAAATAGACAAAAATCTAAAACAAAGCCAAATACAAACTTTCAACAATCTACAATACAACACAATCCAACTTCAAAACTCCTCCATAATATCTTTCCTACCAATGTTTTACACAATAGTAACATGGCATCTAATCTGCATGTTCCTCCATCCTACGCCCATAACACTTATGGCAATGCCCCACCGAATCAATATGGGGGGCAAACTAGTAGTTTGGAAGCTATGGTGAAACAATTGGTTTCACGTATGGACCAGATAGATCCCTACCGTCCCTCGTATAATTATCGAGAGATTTGTAGCCAACCATTGGATCCCATAGTGGTAGCTCAACCATACCCTAAACATTTTCCCATGCCCGTCCTACCTATCTATAAAGGAACCGAAGATCCCATAGAACATCTTCGCATGTTTAGGATAGCATGTCATGACATATCGCATAACGACTTGCTATTACTAAAAATGTTCCCCAAAAGTTTAGGTGGAATGGCGTTAGAGTGGTATTATCAATTGCCCACTCATTCCTTAAGAAACTTTGAAGAAACAAAGTGAGTCATTTGTTCATCAATTTAGTGCCTACATCGAGAGGCATGTAACTATTAAAGACCTATACAATTTAAAACAAGATAAAGACGAATGTTTTGCTGATTTCTTAGCAAGATGGAGACAATTGATAGGAAAACTGCACTTTGTGCTACCCTATAGGGAGATGTTAGACATTTTCATTAACAATTTACAAGAACAACTTTCTTATGAGCTATCAACAGCTACTTTGACTACCTTCGATCAAGCTATAGACTTAGCTCGAAGGGTAGAAGATGCCCTCATTAGGAGAGGCCAACTTAGAAAGAAGGATGATGAGAAAACATCTAGAAATCAATATAAAAACAAACAGGTTGTCGATGATGGAGTCACTGACAGCAGAAATGTTGCTAATGTCAATGCAACAAAAACAACAGAAAAATTCATCTTGAAACCTCCTGATAAGCCTCCTCGAGAGTTCACTAGATTAAACCAACCTTTATCAACTATTTTACCTCAACTTCTTGAAAGAGGTTTAATCCAATCGCCAGCCTATCCGGGAACCCGACCCAAGCATACCCGGATATAGAGCTGATTTGCACCGTGATTTTCATAGAGGTCCTGGACATTCTACCAACGCTTGTAAGAGATTGAAACATAAAATACAAGATTTGATTGACAATAATGAAATGGAAGTGCAAGCCTTCCAACCTAAACAAAACCCTCCTAATAATACCCAAAAGATCTGCTCCCCAAAATCAAAATCAGAATGCCAATCAAACTTTAGACATATTTCAACACCCTTTACCAAGACATGGTAAAGAGGTAGCCAATCAAATTGAACATCACAATGTTCCCCCTCCTACCCGATATGTAGGAACCATTAGCGGGCAATTACCTGTTCAAGACTCTCACACATTCGACACAACCTTATCCCTGGTTACAACCAGGCCCTTACATAATTTTCAAACTTCTGATTCTAGCGATATAGAGTCAGATAGTGAAAGTGAAGTAGACACCATTCAATCGAATAGTTCTGAAAATGAATCAGATCCTATTCAACCTATCACATATGCTAATGTTCCAGAAGAACCATTTCCCAGAAGAGTCACTACTCGACCTTCTTCTAATGAAGTCCTTCCTTATGAACAAGCCATAAACTCTCAACCTAGACCCTTTCAACGTCATCACTATAACATTGTAGGTACCATCGGAGTCGTCACCCGACAACAAGCTCAAAATCCCCAACAAGAACCAAACCAGAACGATGGATCAGCTCCATTTGTTCTGAAAAATCCTAATAAAGGAAATCATGCTCCTATTGTTCAAACTAAACCTCCTTACAACATTAATGAGCAATTGTCTAATACCACCGCCAGAATCTCCCTTTTAGATTTATTAAGATCCTCCCCCACCCATAGGGATGAATTGATGCTTACTTTGAGCCAGATGATGGTACCTCAAAACATCCAACCCGAAGCTATGGCCAATACTATCATCACGCGAGAGATTGATTGTATTGACTTTCGGGATAAAGATATCCCACAACACAGCTTTACACAAGGATAATCCCTTGTATATTACAGATTTAATTGGGGATGTAGCTATCAAACGAGTCCTGATTGATAATGGCTCATCTCTAAACATCTCGCACCTTTGACTTCTACCAATGATTTGGTTTTAGAAGTGATGAAATGAAGAAGACTGATATGATTATCAAAGCCTTTAATGACGAAACACAAGAAACATGTGGAGTCATTACCCTCCCATTGCAAGTTGGTCCTAGAACCCTTGAGACAATCGTGTTCATTGTACATTGCCCAGCATCGTACAATATACTTTTGGGTCGCCCTTGGATTAACGCCATGCGAGCAGTCCCATCAACTTTACACCAATGTGTTAAGTTGAGTTTAAAAATTAGTTGGTCACTATTCATGGTGACCCTAGACCTTTTGATATGTGTGCATTGGCAGAACCAGTTGGAGTGCAATTTTGCCTCGCTCTGTCATCCACATATCCTAGTTCTTCTTCATCTAAAACTCGTGAAATATAAACCCATCATTTCATCTATTCCTCCTCCATTAACTTCATCTTCCCATATAGATCAACCACCTGCTAAACAAATCACTGTAGAACATCAAAAAGCTCTTAAAACTACAACCAATTCTTCAAGTTCTAATCCCATAAATTCAAAACCTTCAGACACATCTATCATACCTTCCACATCTCAAAACATAGGTAATAAGCCTTCTACATCCTATGCCCTTTCTGATGATCTTTTACCAGATTTATCTACAACCTTAATATCAGAAAAAATGAATGATTTCATGCAAGATTCAAACCTTTTAAATCAATTGCCGCCATCTCCTCGTACTTTGGGCCTCCCACAACCTATGGGAAGTACTTACCAAGTCGGGAGTTGCGCCTTCATGTACAAAGGATATGACTCGGGGAAGAATCCCTCAGAATATCAAAACCCATCATGATGGATATGCTCGGTGCTATTTTACCAACGATTATATTAAAGCTAAACCCATGATGCTTAAAATGGGATATAAAGGGAAAGGCTTAGGACCTTTCCAAAATGGCATGAAAGAACCTTTCAAGGTAGAACCATGGCCTGCCCGATGTGGTGTGGGCCTATTACCTAGTAAGGGTCAACCCTTTCCTTTTGAGGATGATGATCATATCATATGCTATCAAGACTATTTGGATAGACATGTTGATTTACCTCTTAAAAATCCATCATTTTCATGCAACATGCTATCCATAGCATACCCTAAAATGATTGCTGACCCCGATGAAGAGTTGGAAGGAGATATCTTCCATGATGTCTCTATTGAAGAGATGTTGTATAACGGGTTTTATTTTGATGGTTCTATACCAACCATAGCTCAACTTGAGGCTACCGACCCTTAGAACTAATTATCTAAATTAAATTTACAAGAGTTACAAGAGTTGGGCGTTTCACCTGCCCCACCTAATTTTGAAAGAGATCTACACATGGAGGTAGAAAATGTCCTTAAAATTAATATTGGAACTGAGGACAACCCTCACATATCAACATTGGAGCAGAACTAAGTCAAGAAAAACAAGAACAATACATTGCATTTCTTAAAGAGTATGAAGATGTCTTCGCTTGGACATATGAAGATATGCCAGGTCTAGACCCTTCTGTAGTCATGCACCATCTAGTGGTCCATCCGGATGCTAAACCCGTTAAACAAAAACTTAGAAAAATGCATCCCAAAGTGGCTCTGCTAGTCAAAGGGGAGTTAGAAAAACTCCCGAATGTTATCTTCATACAAGCTATTGATTATGTTGAATGGATCTCCAATGTAGTTCCAGTCACCAAGAAAGAAGCCACCAAAGTTAGGGTTTGCACAGATTTCAGAGATATTAACGCTGCATGCCCTAAAGACGACTTTCCTCTTCCAAATATGGACCAAATTATTGATTTTACTGTCGGAAGTGGGATGATGTCCTTAATGGACGGATTCTCCGGCTATAATCAGATCAGGATAGCTCCTGAAGACCAGGCTAAAACAGCCTTCATTACCCCCTGGGGTACCTTTTGCTGGAAAGTGATGCCCTTTGGCCTAAAGAATGCCGGGGCAACTTATCAACGGGCTATGACCTACATATTTCATGATATGATGCATGATATCCTACATGATTATGTAGATGATATTATAGCTCGCTCTCTTATTGAAGATCATCATTTAGACGATTTAAGAAAAGTTTTTAATCGATTACGAGAATATCTCATTCGATTAAATCCAACAAAATGTATATTCGGAGTTAAATCCGGCAAGTTATTAGGGGTTTTAGTTTCTTTACGTGGTATCGAAATTGACCCTCTCAAAATTGCGGCTATCACTGATATGCCCGCACCCACTAATATATTTGAATTACGAAGTTTACAAGGTAAACTTCAAGCTATCCGTCGCTTCATTGATAAGCTGGCGGACAAAACTGGTCCCTTTCTTAAACTCCTTAAGAAGGACGTCCCCTTTAATTGGGATACAGAATGTAGAGAAGCTTTTGAACTTCTCAAGCAATATCTCCTTAACCCTCCGGTGCTTTCACCGCCTAAATCTGATCGCCCATTTCTTTTATATATTTCTGCTTCAGATTCTGCCTTAGGAGCTATGTTAGCTCAGCTTGATGATGAAAAACGAGAACGCGCTAATTATTATATTAGCCGAACTTTCATCAGTTATGAAACTCGCTATACAGCGTTAGAAAAGTTATGTCTAGCAGTCGTGTTTGCTACGCAAAAATTACGGCATTACATGCTTAGCCAAAAAATGTATGTCATTGCCAAATATGATCCTTTAAGATATCTCATGAGTCGACCTTATTTATCGGGTCGCACAACCAAGTGGGTTCTTGCTCTAAGCGAGTTTGATCTCACCTTCATAGGACAAAAGTTCTTTAAGGGTCAAATCATAGCAGATCAATTAGCTGCTGCACCCTTAGAGTCTACTCATCCCCTCATTATCGAGTTTCCTGATGAATGCCTTCAATTAGAGGTAGACCTTGTTGAACAATGGTCCTTATACTTTGATGGAGCCCGATGCATGAGTGGGGCTGGTGCGGGTATTATTTTAATATCTCCGCAAAAACATCTTATTCCTCTGTCCTTCAAACTAACCTTTGCTTGCACCAACAATATCGCTGAGTATGAAGCTCTAATCCTTGGATTACGAGCCGCTTTAGCGCTTAAAATTAAAAAACTCTTAGTTTTTGGGGATTCCCAATTGGTTATAAACCAAATTAATGAAGTTTATCAAACCAGAGATGATAAACTTTGCCCATATAAGGCCTATGTTTTACAACTAATGGCCTTGTTTGATCAAGTTACCTTGGAAGCCATTCCTCAAACTAGCAACCGTGCAGCCGACGCCATGGCCGCCGCTGCATCTCTCTTGCCCTTGGAGTTAGACGACGAATATGCCACTATCATCATTCGTCGACTCTAGGAACCCGCTTCACATAAGTCATGCTTAGAGCCTTTGGATGTGTTTCTAATCAAGGAAACTACTCCTGAACTCTGGTATATAGACATATTTGATTTCCTCCAAAATGGGACTTTCCCTGCTAATTCTAATCGCAACCAGTGTCGGTTATTACGTCGACGAGCAAGTCGATTTGTAATCATTGGCAATACTTTATATAGGAGATATTTTGAAGGTATCCTATTAAGATGTCTAAATTTAGAAGAGTCTAAATCAGCCTTAAGTGAAGCCCACGATGGATCTTGTGGAGGACACTTTAGTGGTAGCGTCATTGCTAAAAAGCTCCTTCGGATAGGATACTTTTGGCCTACCATGGAAACGGATGCACATGAATATGTGCGCCATTGCGACAAGTGTCAAAAACATGCTGACCTTGTCCATGCGCCTACACAAGAGCTGCAGGCTATTTCTTCTCCTTGGCCCTTTTCTAAATGGGGCTTGGATATTATTGGTAAAATTAACCCTGTGTCTTCTGATGGACATAAGTTCATCATAACCGCCATTGAGTATTTCACGAAGTGGGTCGAAGCTATGCCTTTAGCTTCCTGCACTGGTTCACAAGTCTCTAAATTCATTTTTAATCAAATCATCTGCAGGTTCGGAATTCCTACAAATCTCATCTCTGACAATGGAACTCCATTCAAAAATAAAGATGTTAAAAAATTATGTCAAAAATATAAGATTCAACATCGCTGGTCTACTCCCTATTATCCTCAGGGTAATGGTCAAGCAGAAGCTTCTAACAAAACTCTAATCAAAATTCTCAAAAGACTAGTCAATAAAACTGGCCGTGACTGGCATATTCAATTATATCCAGCCTTGTGGGCTTATCGAACTAGTGTTTGAACCCCCACAGGCACTTCACCATTTGTTTTGGTATATGGTGCCGAGCAGCTTTTTCCATTTGAATTAGAAGTTCCTTCTTTGGCTCTCGCTACTTCAAGACACCGAAGTAGGAGATGAATATCGCATCGTGCAGACTCGATCGACTAGAACTCCTAGACGAAAAATGCATCAATGCTTTAGAGCATCTCCGTGCATACCAAAACAAGCTTAAAAGAGCATATAATAAGAAAGTTCGTCATCGATCCTTTGAGGTTGGCGATCTTGTTCTAAAAGAAAATCAAAAAAATACAAATGCAACCAAAGAACTGAAAGGTAAATTTGAGCCCAACTGGCTTGGACCATACATCATTACTGCAAAATTTGAATCAGGAGCATATAAATTATCTACCTTAGATGGTAAAGAACTTAAAGAACCCATGAATATTTTACATCTAAAACGTTATTATGCATAAATTTGATTATTTCATCCATGTACATATTTGTTCAAAATCATTTAAAAACCTCAAAGACATTCATAAAATCTTCAAAAATCTTCAAAAATATTTATCGCATTTATTTTGTAAAGTTTCTTTTGCTTTAAAACAAAAATCAACATAAAAAAATCCAAAAACAGCTATATGCTTGACTCTTTCGAAACCAAAACAATATATAGAATAAAGAGAGAGTCAACATTCTCAAAACTTTCTCAAAATCATTATTTTCTTACAATTATTGCAGTTATATGTTTCAACTTATTTTGGATAAAACTAGCATTTATTTGGCATCCCTCACTTGCACACTCACATAATAAATATCTTGATTTTATCTGGCATGATTACTAATCTCTCTTATATCAAAGTTCACAAAAATCAATTAAATAAAGTTTGAGCATAGAGAATTGATCTTGGTATTTACTTAAACCAAGCACATCTTTTCACAATAAAATGATTATATTTGTAATTTCCATGTTTTGCTACATAGTAGAACGGATTTCTTGAGTGAAAAGTTTCCCTTGCTATCCTATCATGCACATGGTCTAGAATCTTTGAGAATTGGCAAAAGGACAAGCTCACCCCTACCCAGAATAAAAATCCCTTGCTCTACAGCTAATCTGAGCAAGTATCCCTAGAAAAAAAGAAAAAGAAAAGAAAAATTCAAGAAAAAGAGAAAAGAAAAATGTTATGTCAGCAATATTTCAAGCACTATCTCAAAAATCAAGCAAAAGAAAAATAAGGAAAGTTCAAAAGAAAGCAAGAAAGCAATAAAATCCCTTTCCCTACCCTTTGAAAAGAAAATAAGGGTGAATGAGATTGAATCCCTGGAATTCTCAATTATTCGAAAATTGTGAGGTAAGCCCCATAACAGGTGGTTTGTGCCCAACCTTCTTGGCCTTGGGTAACTCCTAGCGTGGCGATATGTCTATCACATTAGGGACCTTATTTTGTACAGACCTATGTCTGCTTATGGATTAGCTAGCTCTTGATAATCCGATCTACATAGTAGCCTAGTATGGTTATATGCATCTACATCATGGTTAATGAACACTTAGTTGGTTTATTCAAATCACTTGTATCATAGTATCTTGCTCAAAACAAGTAACTGGACCATACAATTGCACACACATTCGTATTTGAGAGATTTTGTCTATCATTATGATAAATCAAGATTGGCAATGAATTCACTTATGCACATGGGATTCCTTATAAATCTAATTTTTTTCAAAATACTTTGAAATATTATTTTTGCAACTTGTTTGGAATAATCAAGTACAATTATCTAAAAACATATCATATATATCTTATCGACTTTCGCGACGATGGTATAATTCCAAAACCAAAATTGGAATTTTATGCTTAGCGCAAGTCATTATTATCATATTTTCTGTTCATAAAAAATTAATCATGCAATAAAACTATCTTTTCTTTGATCTTCGCGATGATGGTATAAGTCTATACCTACATATTCTATGCCTAGTGCAAACCATTGTAACAATATTTTTTCTCCAATTTATCCAAATTCATAAAAACCATATGACTTCATTCTATTACACAAATTATGCTTTTCAAAAGCAAACACATTTTTATTATTTCATATCATTATGTCACCTTTGCATTTTGCAATGATGGTATAATTCTTAAGGAATTATTCACAAATTTTATCACACTTAAGAATTTATGCCTAGCAAAAATCATTTCACAATATTTCATGCATAATATTTTTTATGGAAATCTGAAAGCAAACCATCATCATCATCATTTGCATCATCACAACAAAGTCTTAAGACAGTCTCTTAAGCACTCTTTTATTTTAACAATATTTCTATCCCGGGACTAGCTTGACGACCGAGTGAGCAACGACTCCATGAAATGGTCTATAATAGCGACAATGTCCTTTGAAATTATTGTTAGAAATCTCTTTTTATTTTTATCACATTTCATTACAACCAATCAATTTGTTACATCAGATTATTTCATTTAAAATATTTATAGCATGACATCCAAGTTATAATATTTTCCAAAACGACATAATTACATGAATCATCAATAAAATCATTACATCAATCAACTCAATCAATCAATCAAACATAAATAGCATCATACGCATCACAAAGACAAGTCATATGATCAAAAAATATCTCATCTATATATATCAACAGAATATATACATCATCAAAACTAGATTGGTATGCCACAATCTGTACCTTGGCATACTCAATCCTCTATCAAGTATAATACAATATCAGTGGCAGTATCCCGCCCTCTAGCCTCGAGAGCCTCTAGAGCTCTCGACCTCATCTCCTCCCCTGCCCTACGGAGGACGAGGTGGTCCCATCACAGTATGTGTGGTACTGCGAGTCCTCGTCGTCGATCGGGATGAGCTCCTCGACGACCCTGTCCTGATAGGATCTGCTATGGCAGGTGGCACCTGTATCCTCTGGCCCTCTGCATCACCTGGTAGTATAGCGCCTGATAGAATGTGGTCTAAGAAACCGACCGTAGCAGCTCCTGAGTGCTTACCCCTCCGCCTCGTGCCCTGAGACAAGCATTCTCGTCTCGTAGCTGCGACACCTCAGCCTGGTGTTGTGCAGCTACATCCTGTAACATATGCACCTAAGCTCGCAGATGATCTCTCTCTACCCGGAGAGTAGCCATCTCGCTACTCTCTCTTGTGTCCGCACCCTTGCCCTTATCAGGCGATGGTGGCCTCTATTGAGATGAGGGTCTCACCTCCCTCCTCTCCCTCTCCCTCTGTCATGACCTCTCCTATGCCTGTGGCCTCCTCTGCTCTCCTCTGCCATGACCCCGGGCTGCCTCTACCACCGCTTGGTGTTGCCTCCCTATTCGACGCACGACTGCATGGATCGGTCCCTGTGCCCTCGTCATTCGAGGAGGGCGGATGCCTGCGTACCAGGCATCGTAGCCATCGGCTACCCCTACGTCGTCCCCATCCACTGGCTAAATGGGGGCATCGTCCACGTCCTAACTCCAGAATCATTGCATATTTGGAGCCCCGCTAACTGTGGTGTTATCCCGAACAGTCCGAGAAAACTCGTAATCCCTGAGAGATGGGATCCCCTATCGTAGACCGAACTGTCGCAAAACTCGGTCATAGCGGTGGAGCTCCACCTCTCCCCTCTCCATCCATAGCCAACAGACTCTCTTGATGTGAGCTAGCTCCTGTGCGTCCTATGCCCACCTTGGATGCTGCCTCCACGGCCTCTAGGTGATCTGGTCTGGGACCAAGTCATCCAGTAGTCTCCGAGACATCAGTAGGTCGATCCGTCACTGTGCCCCTCTCCAGAGCCACCAGTAGAAGACTCGGGGCCTCTCCCCGTCAACCCCTGTCAGTGGAAGCCCTATCGGCCTCGACACCGCAATGTGCTCCCAGCACCAAACCTATAGGAGAGATGTCATAACCAGACATCGGCCGCCCTTGTATACGACCCCATGCAGGATCCTATACAATCGGCATAGAACAAAGCTACCCCAAGCAAATCTATAGCCATGGTTGCACATGTCGCAGATCACATCTGCCAGCATCCATGGTACCCTGCAGTCGCTCTGGTGGCACAACAGAAGTCCACCAACCACCCCAGCCAAAACTCGTGTCAGTGTAGATGCCCCAGGCATCTGGCGCAGTGCCTCGATGTTCACTCCACCCTTCTCCAGGGCGAAGCTCGGGTCACCACAGAGTCGTCCCATCGCATGGCCCTAATTTGCTGTAGGTGTGATCATCCTCCATTGTATGGGGATTCTAAGAATCCTCCATACATCCTCTAGTGTGGGAGTCATCTCCCCTGTCGGTAACCGAAAACATGAAGAGCCTAGGTACCACCTCTCTGCTAGGGCCGTCAGTAGCCCCATGTTCAGAGATACTTGTGGCATCTCTGCCACATGTAGTAAGCCGGCCTGTGCCAGCTGATCTCGCTCTGCCTGGGTGAGAGCAGCCAAGTCGTCTCTCAGCCCGCCGTATTTCCACTCTCTGCTCTTTAGTAATCCTCTCTGCAAGCATAAACATCAAAACAACAAACAATCATTAATAACAATTTTAGCAATCAATAATGCAACTTAAAGATCAAATTTTTGCAATTGATGATATAGCCTACTATTGGCCGATATCGTCTGAAATTTGAGCAAAATCATTTCCAATTTCGCGTGTCGAAATCGTCTTTAATTTGATGAAATCGTCCCTTTTTCGCCGATTTCGCCCTCGGGCGAAATTCATGAACTTGAGACGATTTCGTCGAACTAGGGATGATTTCGTCCGGACGACGTCGATGGCCAAAAACGACCGCGATGCTCAAAATTCACCTAAAAATTCATTTACAAAGCATGTAAAATCAAATTAAATCAATTCTAGATCAGTTTAAACCCTTACCCGTAGACCGCGGCGGACCTCTGCAGATCTGTGCGCTGTCTCTACCATTTTTGCTCCAGAGCTCTCAAAACAGTAAAATGAACAGTAACAAATGAATTAGGGTTTTACCCTATTTTTCTTAATTTTATTCAAAATAATTCAACAAATAATTTTTTGCTTTTCCGCGTTTTTACCTCAAACGTTCGATTTGGGTAAAAACACGGAGGGGGCACCATAGTAAGCTGTCGTACGATTCGACCAAGAATCATCGCCTAAAAATGGGAATAATTTTTTGCTTTCTCGTAGATCAAGAAGAACTCATCTTTAACGCATTTTCTTCAGAAAATTCGCTAAAGAGGGGGCAAAATGTAGCACCCTAAAATTGGCGCAGTAAAATTGGAATAATTACATTCACCTTAGTAAATAAATTTAAATTCAAATTTAACCTCCCAAACCGCCCGTTAACCGTCGAGAAACCCGTTTCCTCCTTTTTTGTGCCATTTTTAGCAGTTGTTTTGACCGTTTGACGATATCGTCTCCGATCAGACGATATCGCCCCAGATTTGACGATTTCGTCTGGACTAGAACATCCAGACGATTTCGTCGCAAAACTAAATTTGCATAGTTGGAATCCGTTCCAACGGGTCTCCAATCCGTGCAGAAGCGTGTCTACGCCATTGGGACCCTTCCCCCATTGGAGATCTCCCAAATTGGGATGATATCCAACCTCCCAACAACTATCCTATGCCTATTTAACTCTAAGGCTTTTCCCTCCCCAACCCCTGGCTGAATTTTTATGCAAATTGAACCCTTATGCTCTAAAACATCGTAATTCATATTTTGCATTAGTCCTATAGTAATTTTATTGCAGGTATACCACTGGTTTTCAGCCGGAGCCAGCACCTATCGCAGTCGATGAACCTGTCAAGATCGGAGGTGATCTCGTCAAATTCGGGACGATCTCGTACTGATTGGAGACGATTTCGACTGCAACGCACATCGAGGCAATCAGTGCCTGGAGTTTGTTCTTCTGTTTCTTTTCTCTGTCATTTTATGTTATAAATTAGATTTTTTATTCAGTTTTTATATTATATTGCATTTGGAGTTCACCCATTTTGTCTAGTTTATAGATTAAGATCATATTCTGCTATCTAAACATAGTTATTTGCATTTACTTTTGTTCCTGTATATTTTTCAACACTCATATTACTGTTTTACATAGTTTGCCCCTGTTTGCAAAATAGAATTTCTTGTATTTCGCATCTATTTGCTGTTTTGCAGGTCTCTGATGAATTCGTCTGACGAATTCGTCAGATTGAAGACGATCTTGTCAGTTTAGACGATTTTATCAAATTGAAGGTGATTCTGTTGAATTTCGGGTGATCCAGACTGCTTCAAGCTTCAGAAACTCCATCAGACTTCCGGATCAGGTAATCTTCATTGGCCTCCTACAAATTCTCTATTTTTGTTTTCCTTTCTATTTGCTGTATGCATTTAAATTGCATTTTCATGTAGTTTAAGTTAGAATCATTTGGCCAAACCTAGGATGAATGTTTAAAATAAAATGAACTTATCAAAACTCATTCCCAAAACCTAGGCATGGAAACTGCCATCAAATGTTTCCTGGTGAACCCACCATCCGTCGAAAAATCACCAAAATGCACCTCCCTTGAGAGGCGGGACCTTCGCAAAGTCCTCTCGTCCGAGGTACCGCACCATCCTTTTCCCATCCTCCTTCTGGGCGCGGATCCAATAGCTTGAAGGTAGGGGTGCGAAAAATTTGGAGCGATACACATATATATATATATATATATATATATATACTAAAAAGGGCTTGCACCCCCTAGTTGGTATCCTTTGTCATATCCCCCCTCTTTGTGTATCTTCTTGGAGCTGGTGCTCGTAGACCTCTCTGACCTGCCACCTACCCAATGGCTCAGATTCACTAAGGAATGTCTAGAATTGCTTCGAGTTCAGGATATGCTTGTTGTAGGTTGCTCTCTAGGAGTGTCATCCAGTATTCTAACATGTTCTTGTAGTGCCACAATAAGCCCAAAATCTATGATATCCTATGTAGTAGCATCCTCTAATGATCCCCATAGACATCTTATCTTGGCATCACCACTCAAAACTACATGTCCCTGAGCTACCGATATAACTACTATAGATTGTGAGGTGGAAGGGGCACCACTAGCTACCCTGAGTGCATCTCACTCTACAATATTGAGATCTAGCTATGCTAGACAAGATCTTATTGAGTGGTGATCTTCTCAATCTTTGTAGTGGTTAAATCCACTTGTGTATAGAGAGTAGTTCTCTTATCCTCGAAGACTCACCACTATTCCTATCCCTCTATGATCTAAGCTTGCACCACTATCACCTGAGCCTATAGGGTCACAAAAAATGTATATATCTCTAGGATCTTTGTATGAACTATCTATAGCTGGGTCTATAGACTAGCCACCTAGGCCCTAAGCTAAGACACATTATCATCAAGCTTCTCCTTACCCTGATCCTCATCCTAGGCTTCCTCATCTGCTATGATGGCCTAGGCCCATATGACCTTTGTCCACTAGCAAGTGCATCACCCCTTAGGATCCTCACCAAAAACATTTGCACCTACCTCATATTTATATCTACCTAGAGGATCGCCACCTTGTCATAACCTAGGAGTCCACTAGAAATCATAATATATCATGGTCCTTGTGTTTGCCAACCCTAAATCATGATAATCATCATCCTCATCACCCAATGGGATCACTTGAGACCATGAAAGTTGTGTCTCCACCTTCATGCAATGGTAAATGACTGGCTCTACCAGGATATCCTGATGTATTATAAACTATCTAGAGATGTGTGAGAAGTGGAAGAACTCATGCACATCAAGCTTACGCCTGATAAGCCATCTATCATTTTGTGTCTTTCTCAAGAAGCGGTCTACCTCCTACCATGCATGATAGTCCATGTAAGGGTACTATATGACCTTCCATACCCACAGTTATATAAATCAATCCATATAATACTAGATATCCCCTGCATGGGACCTGCTCCTGAAGCCCTCAACCTCTCTAGGATAGCATGCAACATAGCATTGAGACTCCTCTATAATGTAATTGATCCATAGGGATAAACCTCCAGGATGATCAATGCTAATGTGCTCCTAGGCCTAGATCTGGAGTAATAAAATACACCCAACTCCCACTCATCCCCACTGAGTGATGCGATACAACTCATCATAAAGCTACATGAGGAGAGTGCTCCCCCAAGATAAAATTAGTGACTCCCATGTAGTGCTCACCAGTAGGTCTTGTATCCTCACTAGGAGGCTCCAGGGGAACCTTGCAGTAGATGTATCCTAGAGCACAACCTGCATGATGATGTACATCAACACAGTCTATTGTTGTGAGAAGACCCATGCTCTATACTAGCAATCAATCAACACCCATCAGTGGTTAGTGTCCTCTAGCGCCTCATCACTCCTGATGTCGAAGATCCTCTAAAACACTACAACCTTTACCATAGTAGGCAAATATGTGATGGCCTCACCATCAATGGGGATATAGAAATTTGGTAGACATCCTCTAATGTATCTATGATATCACCTATTGGTAGGTGGAAAGTCTTGGTTCACGCATCCTAGTGATGGGCCAAGGAAGTCATGTAGGCCTGATCAACCCAAATAGAAGGTAACCGTAGCACATAGCCAAAACCTATGGTCATGAACCAGTCTTGATTAGCATCACCCATCCCACATAGAAGCTCCTATAGGAGGTCAGGCTTCTGCACTCTAGTAGTCAGGGTCTAAGGGCAAATAATAATTAAATGATTAAAATAACACAAAAACCATCAAAAATACACTTCAAAAGTCTAAAAAAATTCAAAAAACTCTAAAAATTTAAAAAACAATAAAAAATGCACTCAAAACATTCAAAAAAATCAAAATCGCACTTAGAGAATTCAAAAATTGCAATTAATTCCACCAAAAATCAAAAAATAAAAATAAAAAATTTAATTTTTTTTAAAGTTGCTCAGCTAAAGTTATTACCCATGACTGACATCAATGGTCAAATTTTTGGCCATTGAAATTTGAATTCTGACTATGGGAAAAAACCTCTTTCGAGGTCATTTCCTACCCCATAGACCCCAAAAATTAAAACCCCACCCACTAACTAGCTTAGTCTAACCCTAGCTTTGGTGTGGTTTGTTGCCAATATTTTAATTTATTCATTAAACCCATTAATTAGTGTGGTTCATTTTAAGATTTGGTAAATTCAAAGGGCAAGGCTCGCAATGCTACCTTTGTAGCATCAGCTCCACCACTGGTGGATATCTCTGGTTGGTCAGCCATCGGTATAGGTAGAAGTTTTAGCAGCATTCCATGTCAAGTTTTTAGCTTCATCTCTCAGAGCTATCCTATCAGTAGATGGCAACTAGTAATAATGAAATTGATAAATGCCAAATTTTATTTTATATTTCCAATTCAGCCCTCAGCCACAACTGGTAACCATGGGCACAAAATTAGGTTTTTCCAACCACAGATGTCAACCACGGCTAAGGAATTTGCTAAAACTAGCTACGGTTGACAACCATGGCTAGAAGCTAGCAATAAATGCCCTCAAAATTTCACCATGAGAAGTTTTAAAATGTAAAATAAAAAATATTCAACGATCCAAAACCTTCAAAATTTTCAAAAATAACAAAAAAATTACATAATTCAAAATTCAAATGTGCCTCGTATTCAATCATTTATTCTATACACTTAGCGGTTGCAGTGACTTCCACTCCATGCAATACAACAAGATGAGTAAATCACCATAAGGTCATTTGGGATAAATTAGTCATTGTTGACTTGTAATGCTTCACTTCAATCTTGAAGAAGGCCATAGCAGCTAGAATGCCTCATGGGAATGAGGCATTCATTTCATTTCTTCTATGAAACTTTTAGCAAATCATCAACCATAGTGATTCAACACAAGCCTAATTGAAATTGCTATCATCTTGATTTCTTAAGAAGGCCATTACGGTGAGACTACTCCATATGATAGAGATGTACAATTACTATTAATGGTTTAAATCATGGCTAAATTAGGCCTTGCCAAATAATAACAACAATGCAAAAGTCGTAAATCATCTAAATTATTCATTTGAATCAAACGACACGTCGCTTCATTAATTTTCCTTCCCTCATCGACCTGTCGCTTGAGGGGGTAGTCATAATATCAACAATCATAATCAAATTCAACAAAATATCACTCGATATTTTCAAAGTTGTGTTTGTCTTACAAATCATTGCCAAAAACTATCATAAGCTTACCCTTTGATCAGGAGAAAAACAAATATGATAGTTAAGCTTGAAGTTCTCCACCTATCAGAATGATTGTAGTATTGAAGCTACCCGATCATCGTGGATACATGAAATATTTGCAAATTTAAGCCTTTCCTCAGTTGGAAGCAATGATTCTAAGATGCACATCCTTTTACAAGACTGGGCATCTAATGTTGATCAGATCAATGATCATCATTTGACCTACAACATGGCTTTAGGTGATCTATTTTTGCTCAGTGTTGTGTTCCCACAACACATCCCAAAATGGGAATCTATAGATACCTAAAACACGTCATATGTAGGGGACTACTCATATGGGCATCTTATCATTATCATACCATTCTAAGGTAAAGCAATGGATTTAACAACTCAATTTAGGTAGCTTTGGCCTACTCAGCCTTATCTACAGATGGCATCCATAGATAAGATCTCAACTATGGTTGATACCCACAGCTAACATATCTAGCTACATTTAAGAACCACGACTAGCTTTTCAATTGTAAAAAACTCTCAAGCAAGGATAAAAGTAGTTACAATGGACCTGGAAATGGATTTCAAGTGATTTCAAGTGAGGAAGCTTCCAGATTATTCCTCCTAATTGCTCCAACCCCCTGGTTCTTGATCTTGGCTTCCCAAGGAAGCTGGGATTAGGAATTGAGAAGGCTATAAGACCCCCATCCAAATTAGGGAGAAGAGAGAAAAAATTTCAATTAAATGCAACGAAGCCCTACCAAATTGGAGAGCCACTTACAACCCTTGAGGAGTGCCTACATGCTGCTAATTTGGAGAATCATGACTGCATTTGAAGCTATGGAAGTTTTAAGAGTTTTAAGATATCATTCATCCCTAATTGAACCACATCCACTACAAATTCAAATAATCTACATCATCAATTAATTCTAGAACATAGAGGTGACCCTTGATCATCAATTCCTCGGAGGAATTAGCAATTTCAAGCCCTGATTGCAAGAGAAAGATGATTTTCTCCTCCATCGCATCAGTTAGTCATGGCTAATAGAGCTAGTTGCTTCAAGCACCCGTGGCTAGGGTTTGAAGCTATTTTATCTCATTTTTAGCCATAGCAATTTCATTTCATAGGTGTAATTAGTTAGGTTTGCTCTAGATTAACTGTTTTCATATAGTTAATTCTAGAGATTTGAGATATTTTTGCTCTTGTTTCCTTACATTTGTTAATTTGCACTAGTTTCATTATATTTGATCCATTTCAATCTTTAATTGCAAATTATGCATCATATTAGCTATATTTATTGTCTTCTTAGCATGCTTTATCATAATTTAGATATTTGATGATTATCTTTACTAGTCTTCATGTTTTATTGCATATTTGTTATCTTTCTTGCAAATCCTCCATAAGAGCCTCATCATGAGAGGCTTCCTATGATTTTAATCATGCTATGTTGTTTCTTGAATATAGATTTATATGATCTTGTCATATTTAGAGCATTCTTGGCATCATATTCCTCCCAAGAAAGTGAGAAGAAGGCTTCCTTGAGCCTTGAGCAGTTCATGTCTACTCTAAGAGCCTACAAAGTACACCATCCCCATTTAGGGGCCTTCAAATTTGTATCAATTATACCAAGATTTTGGTATCCTTTAGAGGGACCTACTTGTAACCAAGATTTGCAATGATTTAATAGAAGAAACATTCACATTCTTGTTAAATTCATTTGTTCACATGCTTTATTGCTTTAATATTTGATACATTTGATGCAATAGTCTAGGTGCATGCTTTTAGGATGGTACAAGAAGATATTGTAGCCAAGATAGTATCATCGATAAATTATTTATGGGTTATGGGATTAAAGGAAGAGGCTTCCTTGATATATTTAATTATCTTATGGGTAGAAGCAATTTTTATTGTTCTCCCTAAGGCTTCGACCATGATGATGATGAGGCCTAGACATACCTCATTGTTACACTATGTTTGAAATATAAAAACTATCATATTACCAAACATGACAAAGTTAATTTCCAAATAGTTTATTATAATATATTATTTTTTAAGTGTTTGCATGATTTTATGTTAGGAACACGATACCCTTGTTTTGACTATTTTCAACATTTTGTGACTATTTTTTACATGATTTTGTTGGTGAAAATAACATAGAAAAATAAAGTAGACAAGTATGTTTAGATATTTGGCTAAATATAGCATATTTGAAGTGTCATCCCATTTCAAAACTAAAATTATCAAGTGATTTGACATCAAAGTACCCTTTACTGCAAAACAGGACAAGTTTTGTGTACCATACAAAAATCAGCCAGTTGTCACATTGAAGAAGCACCTTGATTTTATAAAGCAAAGTATGAGAAAATGGATGGAATGTATTTATATGGACTAAATAAGACATATAACCTATTTATAAGCATTCCCACATAGTCTAAATGGACAACAATAGGGCATCACAAAACATGGACAATTGTGTAGTATTTTATGTACTATTTTAGTTTGATTAATTAGAAAATAAAATGTGCATTTCAAAATACAAATGTTGTGTGATGTTGTTTATAACCTCAAAATAATATCTGAATTCTTTTACCATATTAAAAATAATTTAAAATTCAATATGACACCAAGTTTCTATGATTGTGCAGCAAAACTATCAACTGCAGAAAAACAACCATATAAAAACCAGCAAGCTATCACTTTATTGATGACTTGGAATTTGTCAAATAAAGAGAGGGAAAAACTTGGAAAAAATTGAGGTATGTTAGGTACGACTCATTATCCACATGGTAGCATTTCCATGTGGTAAAAATGGGAGCAACAAGAAAAAAAGGCTAAAAATTAGGAACAACTAGAAAATGCATACAAAAATCAAAATTGTGCAATTATTAAGGAAGTCATAGAATTTGTCAATATAAATGGGGGGAAGTAGTTGGAAATTATTTCTAATGGATAGGAGATATGTCACATCCACTTAAAACCACCTTATTACCCTTTTTAGTGCAGTTGAGCATAAATTTTGTTTCAGCTCCTGAATGAGGGGGAAAATTAGCCAATTTTAGTCAAATGGAAGTTTGAGCACCCAAAACGATAGGGAAATGATATTTCAAGGTGGATACAGGTGTAAAAGAACATTTCTAACCTCCTCCAATGCACTCCCACCACTTGAGATGCATCCCAAGGGTCAATGAGTGCAACTGCAGCACAAACTATCTTAATTTGGACTAATTTAGTTTCAAAACTATTGTAAAATCACTGAGAAATAACAACATAGCTAATATGAGCATGAGATACATGTAATAGAGTATTATAAATAATATATACCTCATTGGTTGAACTAGTAGTTGGTAGGAGAGTAGTTAGTAGCAACAAATAGGACATAGTGCAACATTTTTCCTGTAATAGTTCAACATGTTTTGACAGAAATAAAGTGTAGTATTTTGTGTTTATTTTGTGATTTTTAAGTGAGTGTTTTAAGTATTTAGTTAGTTCTTCTTCACCTTCTTCTAGATCAGGAATCTTGGGCCCACTTTCAGGCCTAGAAGGAGGACTTTTATGATAGGTTTTTCTGCAATTTTGTTGCAGTAGATTTAGTAGGATGCTTGTTAATTTCCATTTCATGTTTTGAATTAGTGTGATGTTTTTCACAATTTTAATTGTGTTTTTGTGCAACCAATGTGTGTGTCAGAAAAAAAGAAGTTTAAACCTATGTTTTACCTATTTCCCCTATTTTTCATGCTACAACAACTTTTATCAGTTTTTCAGCAGCTTTCATTTTCACTGTCAGTCACTATAGTAGAAGCTTGATGACCTTCTGTAGTAAGACACTGATAGGTGTTTTTAGAATAAGTGTTATTTTCAAGTATCATTTCAATTCTACAAGAGTAAACTAGGTTTTAATTCTACAAGTGTAATTTAGGATTTCAATTCAGCAATATTTTAATTTAGCAATTTTAATTCTTGCAATTGTAGTTAGATTTCAATTTCTGCAACTTAGAATTAGTTTTCAATTCTTGCAAGTTTCCATTTTGTAGATTAGGTTTAGTGTGACACTAAAAGGCTAAACCAACATCTGTTTCACCCAATAAATACTTGTAATATGAATGTTTGAATTGTACTTTGCCCTAACCTTCTATCATAGATAGCCTTGGACACCACCTCGGATTTGAAAAATCATAAGATTAAATAATGCTATTAACGACGCACATCATTTTTATACCATTTTTGGGGAACACATTGTTGTTAGAAGGTAAAAGTAGCCCAATAATTGTTAATTGTCTATTCACACTTAGGGGGTTGAAATTGCCTATGTTTGAAATTCTTGATAAAATTAAAATAAACTCATCATCCTCATTATCAAGAAACATAATATTTCTTGAAAAAAATTAGAGGAGCCATATTTTAGTACTGCAATTTTTATATCTGTATCATCAAGTTAGTATAAACAAATTGGTACCAGGTGTTGGAAAGACATGATGTCAGATATACAAGACTTTCTCTTGAATAAAACATCTATATTAGCTACTTGTAGCCTTTGTTCAAAAGGACATATCATTGATGAATGCCATTTAATTCCACAACTCAAAAATATCATAGAAACACAAAATTTGTTGCCTGGTTCTACTCAAAATTATTCTCAAGAGATATTTTAACAACAATAAATAGGGCAGGTAAAACAACCACCACCTCTAGCTCAACCTGTGGCTAATCTAAATAATACAATACAAGTAGCCCCTATCTATGTAACTAAATCTGGTAAAAATATTGTAGGAAATGTTATTGACTACAATAACATCCAACTATGCTCAAACATGACCTTACCTGAGCTTGAAAAGATAAAATTCAATGGAAATACACAAGGATACTTTAGTCCAGAAACACAACAATCAACCCAAGTTAAAGAGGAAGAAGAAATAGAAAATCTGCACATAGAAAATTTACTTTCATTGAAATCCTTAGTAAGCAAAAACAAAGGGGTAAATTATTTCCTCTTAGGAATGAATACAGCCAGGAAAATTCTTGAACATTATTAGTTGGTTGAATTATGAACAAAAAGTAAAATTGTTTACTATTTTGAAACAACATGCTAATACCTTTGCATGGAAATACAAGGATATGTCAAGAATTCATCTTGATGTATGCACTCATAGGATATATGTTGAAAATGTTAAACTTGTGAAACAACTACAAAGAAAATTGAGTCCTACCTTAAGAGATATTATCAAAACTCAAATAAAAAAAAACTCTTAGAGGTTGGATTCGTTTATCCAATTTTTGATAATCGATGGGTTCCTCCATTAGTTATTATTCCAAAGAAAAATGGGAAACTGAGAGTGTGTGAAGATTATCAAAAACTGAATACATTCACACATAAAGACCATTTTCCATTTATTGATCATATGTTAGACATACTTAGTTTCACACTGTATGAACTGGTTTATTATAAGAAACCATATTTTCCTATTGAAATTGAGTTACTAATACTTTTAACATCTTTGGAAATTGGAATTGAATTGTTGCAAGTACAGATTGACAAGATTCTACAACTTAAAGTATTTTATGAACTTTGGTTGGATGCATTGCATCAAACAAAAGTGATTCAAAAGTAGAAAAAGTTGTGGTATGACAGTCATATTCAGTAACAAAAAGTTTAAAAATAAAATTGGGCTTTGTTGTTCAATTCTTGTTATAAATATGTTCTTGGGAAGTTGCAAACTAGGTGGCTTGAACCATAATTGATTGAATAAGTATTCTAAAATGGAGTAGTGTTTCTTTCTCCCATTGATGATTCATAGAGGAAGTTCATAGTGAATGGACACTACCTTTGGGTATACCATTCACCATTAAATAAGGAGTAGTACTTGAAGGAGGTTGAACAATTTGATGTACATAGGATGGAGGAGAATTTATCTTCTTTGTGAGATTCAGAGTGATGATAAATTTTTTGAAAAATAATAAGAATAAAATACAAGAAAAGCAAAAAAGAAAATAATCTTGTTTGTGAACTTCCTTCATGGGCACAAACAATACAAGAGAAAAAGTTGAGAGAGAGAGAGAGAGAGAGAAATTGCAGCAAAAGGCATGTCCCACAAAATGGGGATACATGAGGACAAGCATCAATTTCAGCATGGAGGAGGAATAATGAAGTCAATACTTCATTTCCAACAATAAGGAGTTAATGATGACATAATAAGGATCTTATTACTCATATGGAAAAAAGGGTGCATCATTGTTGCAGAATTTAGTAGAAAAATATGGTAGTAATTCTATTTGAATTAGTAGGGCAGGTTTCAGAAGGAGAACTACAAGTTGATATCCCTTAAATGCTTCATAAATATGAAGAGGATAATCTGGAAAATGCACCTGAAGATTCTATTTTACTACTACTACAATAAAACAACATACAAAATGAAGAATAATATCTAAACAAAAGGATAAAGAACGTATTTTTAATGTTATGGAAGGCTTACACACCCTAGATATAGGCCCACAATAGAATCTATAGCTAACTTTTTCATAGGAGGTCATTTTTGCATTTTTAGATGCATCTTCGAAATGAGCAAAGACATCTTCAGAATAACAGTCTCATTTCGAAGATCTTTGGAATGAGATAGAAATTGTGCCAAAAATTCCTAAAAATACTATAGAATGTAAAAATAAGTAGGGCATATCAGATATTGAGTTCTATAAAGCCCTACCATAAGTAAGTACATCCCTCAAGCATTTCAAAATCAAAATTTTATCAATTTTGTTTCAAAGGTGCAAATAGTAGAAATAGGTATCCAGGCTGAAATATTGTTAAGATAGAAAATTCCACTAGTAGTAGTGCATTTTCTAGATATGGTTCCATTATAAAAATACAATAATGTTATTGCAAGATGAATCACATGATACAAGGCCTTTAAGAGGTACCTTGCAGCACTTAAACTTGTAGAAAGGCAGAAAAAAAGTCAAAACTACATGAATTACAGAAATCGCAATATTGAAGGATGAAAGTGCAGAAATAAAAGAATTGCAATTTGAAAATGAAAAAATTTATTTAAAAAAAATGCAAGAAAAAAACAAAGAT
Organism: Wollemia nobilis; assembly: GCA_028583015.1. NCBI lineage: Eukaryota > Viridiplantae > Streptophyta > Pinopsida > Araucariales > Araucariaceae > Wollemia > Wollemia nobilis. Next base: position 4,178,092 of record JAQPPZ010003177.1, read on the forward strand.
CAGAATAAAAAAGAGAAGAAAATAAAACTTGCAGGAACTACAAAAATTAAAAAATTGCAAGGTTGTAAAAAAGTGAAATACATGTGCTTAATTGCAAAATTCTTGGTGTAGTGTAGCAAGGAGAAATTTCTCGGGTGGCAGGTAATGTGACTTGCTCAAAAAATTTTATAAAAGTACAACAATTTTATGTCTTCAACATCACATTTTCAAGAATTGTAGTACTTTCAAAATTTTCAACATTTTGAACCATTTTCAGAAAATTGCAACAATTTTAAAATTGTAGCATCTTTATCATTTGTAAAAACTTGCAAAAATTTCTCATGTGGTAAAGGATTTTATTCAAAAATATAAAACATGTATATTACTATGACCTACTAGGATGCATGAGGTCATGCATCAGTTCAAGCTAGGGGGGATGATGAGGCCTAGAAATACCTCATTGTTACACTATGTTTGACATATAAAAACTGTCATATTACCAAACATGACAAAGTTAATTGGTAAATAGTTTATTAGAATATATTATTTTTTAAGTATTTGCATGATTTTATGTTAGGAACATGATACCCCTATTTTGACTATTTTTAGCATTTTGTGACTGTTTTTGACATGATTTTGTTGGTGAAAATAACATAGAAAAATAAAGTAGACAAGCATGTTAAGATATTTGGCTAAATATAGCATGTTTGAAGTGTCATCCCATATCAAAACTAAATTTTTCAAGTGATTTGACATCAAATTACTCTCTATTGCAAAACAGGGTAGTGACAAGTTTTGTGCAACATACAAAAATTAGCCAACTATCACATTGAAGAAGCACCTTGAAGTTGTCAAGAAAAGCATGAGAAAATGGATGGAATGTATTTAGAGGGACTAAATAAGACATGTAACCTATTTAGAAGCATTCTCACCTAGTATAAATGGACAACAATAGGGCATCACAAAACAGGGACAATTGTGCAGTATTTATTGCACTATTTCAGTTTGATTAATTAGCAAATAAAATGTGCATTTCAAAATACAAGTGTTGTGTGTTGTTTTTTATAACCTCAAAAAAATATTTTAATGATTTTTCCACCTTCCAAATTATTTGAAATGCAATTTGGCACCAATTTTCTATGACTGTGCAACAAAACTGTCAACTGCAGAAAAAAAGCCATACAAAAACTAGTAAGCTATCACTTTATTGATGACTTGGAATTTGTCAACCAAAGAGGAGGAAAATGCTTGGAAGTAGCTAAGGGAGGTTAGGGATGACTCTTGCTCCACCTGGAAGCATTTAAACATGGTACAAATGGGAGCAACAAGACAAAAAGGCTAAAATGTAGGAACAACTAGAAAATACATACAAAAACCAAAATTGTGCAATTATTAAGGAAGTCATGGAATTTGTCAATGCAAATGGGTTTCAGTAGTTGTAAATGATTGATAAGGGATATGAGAGATGTACCATCCACTTAAAAACACCTTATTACCCATTTTTATTGGAACTGAGCATAAATTTTGTTTCAACTCTTGAATGAAGGGGAAAAGTAGCTAATTTTAGTCAAATGGAATTTTGAGCACCCAAAATGGTAGGGAAATGATATTTCAAGGTGGAGATAGGTGTAAAAGAACATTTCTAACCTCCTCCAATGCACTCCCACCATTGGAGATGCATCCCAAGGGCCAATGAGTGTTGTTGCAGCATAAACTATCTTAATTTGGACTAATTCAGTTTCAAAACTATTGGTAAATCACTAAGAAATAGCAACATAGCTAATATGAGATATACATGTAATATAGTATTATAAATGATAGCTCCCTCATTGGTTGAGCTATTAGTTGGTAGGAGAGTAGTTAGTAGCAACAAATAGGACATAGTGCAACATTTTTCTTGTAACAGTTTAGCACGTTTTGATAGAAATAAAGTGCAGTATTTTATGTTTATTTTGTGAGTTTTAAGTGAGTTTTTTAAGTAGTTAGTTAGTGCTTATTCACCTTATTCTGGATCAGAAATATTGAGCCCATTTTCAGGCCTGGAAGAAGGACTTTTACAATAGGTTGTTTTGCAACTTTGCTATAGTATATTTAATAGGATGCTTGTTAATTTCCATTTCTTGTTTTGAATTAGTGTGATGTTTTTCATGTTTTCAATTGTGTTTTTGTGCAACCAATGTGTGTTTTAACTGAAAAATAGTTTAAACCGATGTTTTTCCCTTATTTCCCCTATTTTTCATGTTATAGCAACTTTTATCAGTTTTTCAGCAGCTTTCATTTTTATTGTTAGTCACTGTAGCAGAAGCTTGATGACCTTCTTTAGTAGGACACTAATAGCTATTTTTAGCATAAGTGTTATTTCCAAGTATCATTTCAATTTTGCAATATTAAATTAGGTTTCAATTCTACAAGAGTAACCTAGGTTTCAATTCTGCAAGTGTAATTTAGGATTTCAATTTAGCAATTTTTTAATTTAGCAATTTTAATTCTTGCAATTGTAGTTAGATTTAAATTTCTATAAATTAGAATTAGTTTTCAATTCTTGCAAGTTTCCATTATATATATTAGTTTTAGTGTGACACAAAAATGCTAAACCAAAATATATTTCACCCAATAAATGCTTGTAATATGAATGTTTAAATTGTACTCTGCCCTAACATTCTATCATAGATAGTCTTGGATACCACCCCAGATTTGACAAATCATAAGATTAAATTATGCTATTAATGACATGCATCAGATGATGAAGAGATAATGAGAGAGGATCTCCTTGCCTAAGAACCCTAAATATTCTAAAATAGCCAGCTACAAAACCATTGATAATGATAGAGAAATTGGCTGAGAAGACACGCTCCTTTACAATGTTGATATAGTCTTGTTGAAAGACAAAGTTAGATAGAACTTGGAAGAGAAAATCCCAAGAGACCCTATCATAATATTTATTCATGTCCAATTTTAGGAAAATGTCTTCATTCTTACTTGTCTCCACTAAGTTAAGGAGTTCATGAATTGTGAATATACTATCTATGATAAGTTGACCTTGCACAAAGTTGCCTTGATAGGGATTTATGATGAGTGGGAGAGCTAGTTTCAACCTATTTTCCAAATATTTATAGAGAATATTATGGATGGTGTTGTAGAGACTAATGGACCTAAAGTCTTGGAAAGTATTTGATATAGCCTTATTGGGTATAAGAACCAAAAGGGTAGATTTGAGGCTAAAATTATAGCAAAATTAGGAATTAAAATAGCAATTGAAAAAGTAACTAAAAATATTTCAATTGAGGGGGGTTTACAAATTATCATTAATGGTATTAAAAAATGGATGTGGGGATTAGATTAAGAATAAGATTATTTTTTTCAACTATTGTTGGAGGCAATATCCTACAACTATGAGCATATCTTTAGAGAAGAAAATCAAGTGGTAGATAATTTATCCAATTGCAGTTTTAAACATCATCTTTGTGAAATATAAATTTTAGAAGGTAATTGGATGAGTGATATTTTATCTCTTAATGAAATGACATCAAGGATATAATTACATAAACATAGAAATTTGATAAATATGAGTATAATAAATATTTGATAGAAAATAAAATGAAGATTATCTTTAGTAAAAGGGCAAGTTGGATATGGTTTAATTGACATGACAACAAATTTAATATTTTGGTATTTTGATGAGTGACCTCCAATCATCATAAATCTTAATCAAATAGATTTACCATTATTTCTAACCATTAATATTGCATCAAATCCATATTAAAATTTCTCAACTCATTTTTAATTATATTTAATAAGTTTTTTATAAATTTACAAAGTTCCATGTCTTTGGTTCTATAAACCAACAAGTAATTTTAATTATTATATATCATACTGATATTTAATTATAAATTTTATTGATAAATTATAGGGTTTTCTAGTGAAGGTAGTCTATGGTGATTTATTGGTATATTATGGGATAGTGTTTTATTTCTCTTGAAAATAATTTAAGGGAAAATATATGTATAAAATTTTATCTTGGTTTGAAATATAAACATTTGAACTAACATTAATATTTGAGATTATTTTTAACAATCAACGTGTTAGTAATAAATGTAGAGTTGAGATTTTGGTAACTTTATCAACTCTACTAAGCTTATGGATCTAGATCTCAAATGTTCAAAATTCATCGAGAGTAATCGTTGAATGGGTAATTAGCTTATTCTTAGAAAGCTTGATAGAATTAATTTTAAAGCTTGTAATCTCCTTTTTTGGAAATGCCTCTCTATGCTCTCTCCCTAGAGTGGGATCAAACCCTAATCTCTTATGGTTGGAAATATCAGTTAAAGGAACTTCCTACCCTCACCCCTTAAAATTTGAGGCCATGTGGTTCTACCACCCTGATTTAGAATATAAGATCAAATAATGGTGGTCTTAAGACATCCCAAGTGAAGGATTGATCAAGGTGGCCAACAAACTTAAGAACATCAAACTTAATCTCAAGGCCTAGAATAATTTTTTTTTTTGCAATATCTTTAGAACCAAGGAGAGACTAAAAAATAAATTGAAAGAACTAGAGTTGTCAATAGAATTAGAAGGTGCTTTTTTAACCTCCATTTTGAAGGAAAAATAGCTTCTTGCGAAGCTTTATAACATGTTGGCCAATGAAGAATTACATTGGAAATAGAAATATCGAGCATTGTGGCTCAAGGAAGCAGATAAGAACTCCAAATTATTCCACTCTTTGACCCTTCACCATATAATTTCAAATAGAATCAAGGATATTTGCAAGTTATATAGGAGTAGAACTAGTGATCTTAATGAAATCAAGGTAAAAATAATTTCTCACTTCTGCTCTCTACTAAGAACCTAGAATTCTAAAGATGTGGCTGTAGAAGAATATATCCTCCCTTCCATCCCATTTCTAGTCATGTATGGGATGAATGTTGACCTGGTATCCCATTTTATAGATGAGGAGATCAAAGTTGCAGCTGATGAGATGGGGGCCCTGAAAGCTCCTGGTCCTAATGGGCTTCCACCTTTATTTTTTTCAAAAGTACTAGTATTTTTGTGGGAAGGATATCTATGATGCTTTGATATTAGCCCAATTTTCTAAAAGAATTCCTCCAAGTTTTAACTCAAACTTCTTGGTGTTAATCCCAAAACCCTCGAGAGCCTCTAGCTTCAATGATTTTAGGCCTATTAGCTTGTGCAACACTATTTATAAAATTTTGACTAAATTGTTGGCTAACAGGATTAAACCACTTCTCCCTTTCCTCATTAACAAAGCTTAAAGTGGCTTCATATCTGAGAGATAGATTTTGGATGGAGCAATTACAATTCATGAGCTTATACACTCAGTTCATACAAGTGGTATAGTTGGCCTATTCCTCAAACTATACATGAACAAGGCTTATGATAGGATCTCGTGGGACTTCTTATTCCAAGTCCTAAGGATTTTTTTCTTTGGATATAATTGGATTAAACTAATCTATTCTTATGTTTCTTTAGCCAAATTTTTAATCCTTGTTAATGTCTTACCAACTAGATTCTTCTAGAGCTATCGTGGTATCCATCAAGGGGGCCCTCTATATACCTATATTTTTATTCTAATGGTGGAAGGTTTGGGAAGATAAATATCTTTTAACTCTACCATAAAATGCCTTAGAACCAATATATCATACAATATGATCTCCCATCAACAATTTGTAGATGATACCTTGCTCTCCTGCTTAGCCTTGGTGATTTATGTGAGGGAGATCAAAAGGCTATTGGATTGCTTTGGAAAAGTAGTAGATCAAAATATCAATTATACTTTTTAAATACCCTATTTGAAATCCTTGGTTGTGGTATTGCAAACTTTCATGTTGTATATTTGGGGCTACCTTTGTTTCAAGGATGTATGTTGGATACCTTATGGAACCTGGTCATAGAGATATTATAAAAAAATTAGTAGGTTGGAAAGGTGCACTCCTAAGTCGTGCTAGAAAATATATCCTAGTTAAAATCTCCCTATAGAGTATCCCAATATAATTCATATCTATCTTTAGGATTCCTTGAAAGGTTATATCCAAGATAGAAAGTATTTTCAAAGATTTTATTTTGGTAGGATCAGCTTTGAAAGGAAAATTTCATTTGTTTTTCTAGGAATAGGCCCGCAGTCATAGGAAGAGAGAAGTTCTAGGTCTTAAAGATATTCATAGAATGAACAAAGCTCTAGTAGCAAAACAAGGTTGGAAGGTAGTGAAAAATGAAAATTTAGACTAGTTCAATATCTCAAAAGCTAAATACTGCTTCAAAAAATTCCTCTTAGATCAATTGTCAACCGATGGATCTCCCTTTTGGCAAAGTCTACTCAATTCAAAATATTTGCTACTTAAAGGAAGCAAATGGTTGTTTGGAAATGGAAGAAATATTAATTTTTGGAATGATTCATGGCTAACGAACCAACCCTTGAGGTTGAACCAGAGTATGGATATTTTTGAACCCTCCTCTAGAGCCTTGGGTAGACAAAATGTTATTGACTTTATCCTTGTCCAAAATGGTCATAAAATATGGAAGGAGCTACCCACGAACATTGGAAACAATCAAATCCAAAGGGTATGGGAGATAATTGGTATTGCTCTTAAACTCCAAGTTCTAAAGCAGTCAGACACAAAGGATAAAATAATCTAGAAAGAGGAGAGTGAAGGGGAGTTCACTATCAGGTCAACGTATGCCATGTAGGAACCAAAAACTCTATTTTGGATCTCTGGTTACAAAATTTGGTTCAAAATCATTTTACCCAAAGTTAATTTTTTCTTCTATATAGCCATACAAAACAATATTCTAACTATTGATAATCTATAGAAATAGGGTATGTATCTTCCTAACAGATGCTACTTATGTAAAGCTAATTCCAAGTCTACAAACCACTTATTAGCTCAATGTATCCTTTTTTGTGATTCCTTCAATTCCATCCTAAATAGGTTAGGGGTTCATTGGGTTCTCCAAAACTCAGTTGAAAACACTTGTGGAAGTTTCTTCTCCCCCATATTCTTTAGGGTGTGTAGAAGGAAAGAAATCATAAGGTCTTAAAAAAATCCAAGTGTGCCCATGTTTAGGTTGGCCTCAAAATCCTCTAGAGCATGGTGGAGAATGTTTCCAATGCCTTCCCTAAGTTGGGTAAAAATTTCCATGGTAGTCCTCCCCCTGAAGTTGCATTGGAAATGGCCTTAGGCCTACCACAAATTTTTCCAACTACCTTTTATCCAAATCCAAGACTGACTGTCTTATGGTGCTCCCCATCAATAGGTGGGTTAAAATCAACTTTGATGGTGCTTCTAAAGGTAACCTTAGGATTTTTGGGGTGGGTGGTGTTATTAGGAATGAAAGAGGAGGTGTCTTTTACTAAAAATATCTCCCTCAAAACGTCGCACTTCATTGAAGCCAGAGCTACTTATCACAGGCTAGTGTTATTGGAAGAAATGGGGGTAAGAAGAGTTGTTGTGGAAGAAGACTCTCTGAATATGATCAACCTATTGAGGTACTATAATTCCCCAAGCTAAAATATTCTTAATATGGTCATGGAAATGCAAAGATTGCTCCAGGAGCTAGATGAAACCCTAGTGCTTCATATATTTACAGAATGGATTAAATTAACATATTTGTTGGCCAAGTTGGGCACCACCCAGTAGGGGTTCACTATATAGAGGACTAATTTCCCTCAAGAATTGATTAATTTAAAAAATATTGAGGATTCTTGAGTTTTTAATTCCTAATCATGGGACTGCTCGACTCTTGTGCCTTTTATTTTTCAAAATTTACCCACGCTTGGTGTTGTGGTGTATCCCCTTTTGGCATGGAGTCTTGTGGACCCAAGAAAGTATCTATGAACTTGCCTGACACCCTTCTTGAGTGGATTAATAAGAAAGTGTTTTGGCCCCTCCTCACTACATTTAATAATTTTTGTATAGGGGGCATTTCCACCATCCTCTTGGCCCATCCATTTGAGTGATGTGTTGTGTTTTCCTTCCCTTTTGAAGTGTGGTACTTTCCTCATAATTTTTTGAAGTCACATCATATTTAGAGGACTCTAAATTTTAAGAGTTACTTTAATTTGAGTTACACTTCTCATGGGTAGATGATGTGGCAATAGATTTTGAGGGTTCTTGCACTCAACAAAATAATTAGACCAATCATCTATTCATGTGTCCAGTATCATTTTAGTGTGGTTTATTCCTAGTTTGTGTTGTATTTGAGATTCAACAATTAGTCTTGGAAGGTTTTTTAGTTTGAAATCTTGGCTTTAGTTGGAGATTTATCCACATCATGGAGTGTGGTGTTTCTTCCTTTTTTGTTGGCCCAACATTGAAAAGAGTTTCATTTCCATCCAAAGGTTGGTGTTTATTGGTCTCTTCTTCTATGCATCCATACAAAAATGTGACTTTTCAACTTGTTTCTATATTTATTTGGATCCCCTCCATCGACAATGCCAATTTTATGAGGGTCCTTAGTTTCCTAGCTTCATCATTCTGGTTTCATGTGAGGGTGTTTGGTGGCTATCTTAGAAATTCGTACCAAATGGGAAAAGCCAAGAAGTCGACCCCAAGGCCAGCCCATCTAAAATTATACCTGGAACTAGCTACCCTGGTTACATATGAGGAATTAAGAAAAATTCTAGAAGGGAAGTTTATTAGGTTTTATCCAAAAATTCCATGGTCACAACCTAACCCTGTCTATATGGATGGATTCTTCCTAGAATAAGGGTTGTGTAAAGGTGGATAAACTTTATTTTGGGATAATGGTGGACCTAATTGCCCAAGTCATAGGCCTCCCCCATGATGGATACTATTACAATAAAGAGAAGCACTCCCTCATCAAGGAAGTGAGATATTTCTTAGATGAAGGTGAGTACCTCCCTAAGGAGAAGAACATTTTTAGTGCGAAGGCCCTCAGGACCCTGTGGGATAGGATGGTGAAATTCATTATGGATTTTTTGATGCTCGATCCAACCAAAGATATTATGAAGAGCTACCACATTATGTTCCTCAATCAGCTAATAAGAGAGCACTGGATGAATGTCCCAACCTTTTTATTCCATTTGCTATGGAAATCAATGAGGAAGGTGAAAGGGTAAAAGAGTTTTGATCCTATTCATCAAGGCTTGGCCATGTTAATTTCTAAATATATGGAAAAATAAAAAGTTTTGGAGGTTGCATATATCATTAAAATTATTAAGACTCAACCCATTATGCTTGTTGTCAATCCTTCCCAGGATTCATCTCTCTCAAATTCCAATGATCCTTCTGATTTTAATGATGAGGATAGACCTATCATCTCCTCCAAGGTTGAGGAAAAAAGTAGGAATTTAGATGGTATCGAAGTGTCACCAAGGGGCATGAGAGGTGGTAAATCCAAAATATCATTATCATATTCTATGGAGTCTGATGAGAAACTAAGCTCTTCAGCCTCCCCTAAGGAGGCTAAAATATTTGGGAGATCCAGTGGTATCTCGATGTCTTCTAGAGGCATCACCTCTAAAAGACTCTAGGCCAAGTTATCCATGGAAAAAACCTTCCCTATTTTTGTGGACCATTCAAATTAAGATGACAAATCCTACACTGAGAAAAAAGTGAAGCCTTTAAATATGGATTATATCCCTCCTCCTAGAATTCCAAATTCTATCAATATTCAATAGTAGATTAAGTTGGTAGATGATAAATAAAATTTAATTTTGGGGATCATGTAAGTTGTAGTGGAATTCATTGAAGACATGAAACACCTTCTACATCAAATTATGGTTGAACCAACTTTTGGTAAGAGTGACCTCATAGGTGTGTCTGAGATTATTGAGGTCTAGGGTAATGTGGCTAGTCATATCCTTTTTTTCCTATAGTTTTCTTTCTTCCCGTTTGAGTTGGTGTGTTGCCTTCAGCCTCTCCTCCCTTCATGGGTTGAAAGGTCCCCAGGGTTGGATCACAAGATGGTTGGATCCTGGTGTAGCGACACAGGGGAAGCGGCGTGTCGTCCCCCACTACTCTAATTGCAATTTAATGGAATATTTTAAAGTTTAAACATGCATTTAAGTGAAAGGTATAAAATATGATATAACCAGAATGTGAAGAAATACATGAATGAATGCTTTTATATTGATATTTCCAAGATCCGGTTACATATGAATCCCTCTAAGGGATACCCTTTGTTTAATACATGATTTTACATAAAGAATATAGCAGGTGCATAAAATATCCCCTTACAATGGGTGACACACTTTATCAGGCTTCCCGGTGATGCACACAAAAATTTATGAGGGCTTATAGATGCCTCCTTCTCTAGGTCTAATTTTTAGAGAGATCCTCTTGCTTTCATATGTTGTGGATTTGTTTGATGAACATGTAGCCCTATAAAAAATAAAACAAAAACACACGCTTAGATGTCCTAGATTGCCTCCCTAGATGAGTCTGTTAGAAATGAATACACTCAATGAAAACAAATGCAATGAAACTAGTGCTATCAAAACAAGTAAATGAAGTAAATCTATGCTAATGACATGAAAAGCAAGTAACAAGCTAAGATGTAAGAAACTAGTAAAAAGAATGCTAGATTGGGCTGGTAGGCCACTATCTGAGATAGTGGCCACTAAGGTGAACTTGTTTCTAGTACTCCAAGGCTATGGATCTAGGCTTGTTGCCCATGTTGAAAGATTTTTCATGTCTTGTTCGTTGTATCAAATATCCTATAGATGAAAATACCCAAATTGGCTAGCCCTTCGTCACTCCTCAAAGATGCTCCAATAAGCTATCCAATTTGGCAAGGCTTCACTGTAAAAACGATCTTCAATGGAAGCTCTCCAAGTATTAAAAAGCTCTCCTCAATGACCTATTCTATTCAATTTGTGATCCTTTGGTGCCCTTAGGCTTGCACCTTTTAAAGTGTGTGAAGCCCTAGGTCTATGTTCAAAACCCTAGGACTGAATCCCTCATACATAGAGGATGTTAGCATGAGAAGATTTTTTTTCTATGTTTAACTAAAGTCTAAATTTGGACTTAAGTCTCCCATGTGAACTGGTCGTGAAGGAGAATGCAAAGTTTTCCTTGCTCAGCTTTATTTCATGTAAACTACCACTTCCACCCGTGAATGGGTTGATTTGTCAGCAAGTCGCATTTATGGCTTAGTCGTTGTCATCCACAGTTACTATGATTTAGCCATTATCATCTACAGTGGATGAGGTTTGGTCACTTTGAGCTTGAGTGACTAGGATATAGTCGCTCTGGTTTACAATGACCAAGCTTGAATGGGCTAATACTACCCCAAATGAGTAGTGAGAACCACTTTTGATACTTGGAAAGTCCAAGGTTTAGTCACATGGCCTATGAATGTGCCTATGTTAGTAGTTATCCTAAATATGACATGTTTTAGATATCTAAAGATGCCTCTTTTTATGATGCGCTATGTGAAAAACACAATGCTGAGCAAAAACATAGACTGATATGTCTATAAGGTGTATGATGATCATTGGTATGATCAACGCTGGATGTCCCAATCACACAAGATGATGTGCATCCTTGAATAATTGCTTCAACATTTGGAAGGTTTAATTTAGCACAGGGCTTGCACATGTTCAATTGCACTCATTCCTTAGACACAATCGGGTAGCTTCTATTGCTAAAATCAAATCCTACTGGTAGGAGAGCTACGGACTGAAGATGTCACAATTTGCTTATGATCCCAACAAACAAGGGAAATTTTTGTAATAGTTTTCTGCAATGATTTGTAGGATGAATGCAATTTTTATATGATCAAACGATATTTGGTTGATTTTAATTATGATTATTTGAATTACCCCCTCACACAATGAATTGGTAAGGGAAGGGCAATGAATGAAGTGAAAATTTGTTTGACCAATCATGACTGGTTCTGGCTTCTTTATAGTATTTGTTTTTTTTTTTAATGGGTAAACCCCCATTCAAGTGTGATATCAACTATTTACGATAATAATTCATCTCTATCCCGAGGATTGGTCTGGCTATCAATAGCCTTCTTAGGGAATTAGGATGACCTTAGTTAAATTTTGTGAAATTTGTGATTTTGCAAGGTGATTATGTTGATTTTTTTTTTTGAATATTTGAACTGCTTTCTTGTACTATGTTGCATGATTAGGTGCATTTACTCCTCTTTTACTTAGACTTAGGATAGTTTATCATTATGTGTGCCATTTTTTATGCTTTATTTGTGATTCATGCCTTAGATGCATTGTAGTTATGCTTTTTTTTCTTTTGCTCTTAGATTCTCATTGCGTAGGCTCGGGACCCAAGGCTCTTGAATGACCTTCTGCCCCTCCTGGATACTATGGAATGGGTCTGGCTTAAGGTTCGTGGGCTACAGTATGTTACTAGGATGCCTAATATTATTAGATCAGGCTTACCTCATGGACCTGGTATACCAGTGGGATCCCTAGACTAATACCTTCCATATTCCCACTGGTGATATGACTATCACGCTAGAGGATGTATACAAGATTTTCCCGATCCCATTTGATGGAGTGGCCATTGTCTCTTCGACTACCAATGACCATGATGTTGTATTTAGTGGGGTTTTTAGAAGGCATGTTGCAGATGCCTTCAAGGACACCAAATCTAATGGCATATCTATTGTGCGCTAGTACCGAGAGAAGGTCTTCTCCAAGAGGTATGCAGTGCTGCTGATGATTGTCAACAACATTCTCATTCTAGATTGCTCAGGATTTAGGTTCCCATGGAACCTCCTTGTGATGGTCTAGGATTTTATGGATAGTAAGGAGGCCATCATCTATGCATGGGAAGGTCTCTGTTGGCCAAGTGTTATGATGAGTTGTACCACATTCATCGGTGGGGTCACATTGGTATCACTTGCAGCTTGCTATTATAGGTTTGGTTATGGGAGCACATCAAGGTAGATCATCCCAGAGGGCTTCCTACTGATATTGTAGTCATCGATGAGTGGATGCAGTGCTATGATACTATGTGGGATCGAGGGCATGAAGAGCACAAGAGCCATACTCATGTGGGAGAGCTCTCCCACTACATTGGTACTTTTATTGGGCTAAAGGTTGGAGATATCATATGGCACCCATACCACAAGTGTCTGGATTGGGATGATCCAGATAGTTTCATAGCTATGACATGGTGTGAGCAGTAGTTCATCAGTCATAAGGTTGGCATCAGGGAGTATTTATTTTACTCCTAGGTTCTTCGTCAATACAGACTGTAGCAGGATGTGCTACTAGTTCTATTTTTGTATAGGCATATTGTAGTAGAGGGAGATCTTCCACCACCATGGATAAAAAAGATTTTTGATGAGGATGATGCCCTAAAAATTGACCTAGGAGTCACTGGAGGAGTCAAAAATGCATTTACACAGTGGTGGGAAGATCTAACGTGGCATGGTGATGGCAACCTAGGCTGCAAGGATGATGGTAGGGATGACAGTGTAGATCCAGCTAGGCTTAGAGTGAGCTAAGACTAAGGTATGGATCTAGCTAGTAGAGCAGATGGCAATAGAGGAGTAGGAGGCTCTTGAGTAGGATGAGGAGGAGTTGGATCCCTAGGAGAGAGATTCTCCTTTGAGAGAACAATTGCATGAAGTCGAGGTCAAACTCTAGTCGACCAAGATCCAAGTTCATCAATGAGATGCTATGATAGCACAACGATATGACACTATAAAGTATCTCACACTATAGATCCAGGCTTTGCAGGCTACTATCAGGGGTGGTGCCACTAGGATGCAATTTGTTGTTCCTACTTCTACACCACAAAGTGATATCAGGGCAGATCCTGGGGTAGATACAGGGGCACAGGTCCTACACCTACAATCATTACTAGATGAGTACAAGGGGTAGATATAGGGGTATGTATCCCATATAGCCTCTCTCCAGATGTAGCTTAGGAGGCATAGAGTTATCCCTAGGGAGGTACCAGGTGTAGGTGGCTCACAGGTCAGCAGGCGCTCCACCTCTAGGTAGTCTTTTATCCATCCTAGCCAGAGGATCCAGACTCGCACAAAGAGACCAGCAGGATCACACCACTCTACTCATGACACAACCATAGGGGGAGGTTATGTTGGGGTTACAGGCCCTGTGTTTGAATGATGATGCACTTGGATTCTATTTTTGAGGTCTACTTGACCTATATGATTGTAGCCCATGGACAATTTTTGTATACCCACGTATTTGATACACATATTTATATGATATCTTTGCATTATGACTCATTATGTGTATCATTTATTGCTCATGTTTTTGTTTTATTTTATTTTTATTTATGCGATGTAATGATGGCATTATAATGATTTCATGTATGTGTTAGATGATAGGTGATAGGTGATATTTATGATGATGTGGAGGTTTAGATGGATGCTCATGTAGATGTGATATGATTCAATAATGTGATGTATGATGCATTGACATGATGATGCATTTATGCTTGTATGTATAGGTGAATTATGATGTGATATTATATGTGAATGGATGAGTTATGAACTATGTATTTATGGATGTAATGATTATTGTTAAATGTATGTTTGATTTTTATTTTATTGTATGCATCTAACTTATGCTATGATAATGTGAATGCAATATGTAATCGTTATGTATATGGTGTTTAATCTAATGTGAATGAACTTGTATGTTTTAATCACTTAAAACATAAGGAATACATACGATATGATTCTGACAATCTAATGGGTGATGCCATAGAAAGTATAACAACCATGAAATTTTTAATAATCATTCTAATTATAAGAATTAATTCTATAGTGACCCTGGGGAAGTGATACGCCGTCCTCCACTACTCTACTTGCGATTTAATAGAATATTTTAAATTTTAAACATGCATTTAAGTGAAAGGCATAAAAGAATATATAACCATAATGTGAAGAAATACATGAATGAATGCTTTTATATTGATATTTCTAAGATCCAGTTATATATGAATCCCTCTAAGTGATACCCTTCATTTTATACATGATTTTACAAAAAAATAAGGTAGTAGGTGCATAAAATATACCCTTGCAAGGGGTGGCGTGCTTTATCAGGCTTCCTGGTGATGCACACAGAAATGTATGAGGGCTTACAAATGCCTCCTTCTCTAGGTTTTATTGCTAGAGGGATCCTCTTGCTTTCATATGTTGTGGATTTTTTTGATGAACCTGTAGCCCTATAAATAATGAAACAACAATATATGCTAAGATGTTCGAGAATGCCTCCTCGAATAAGGCTATTAGCAATTAATACACTCAATGGAAAAAAATGCAATGAAACTAGTGCTATCAGAACAAGTAAATGAATCAAATCTATGCTAATGACATGAAAAGCAAGTAACAAACTAAGATGTAAGAAACTAGTACAAAGAATGCTAGATTGGGTTGACAGGCCACTGTACAAGACAGCAACCGCTAAGGTAAAATTGTTTTTAGTACTCCAAGGCTATGGATCTAAGCTTGTTGTCGGTGTTGAAAGAGTTGTCATTTCTTGTCCGTTGTATCAAATATCTTGTAGATAAAAACCTCTAAATTGGCTAGCCCTTCGTCACTCCTCAAAAATGCTCCAATAGGCTCTCCAATCCGGTAGGGCTTTGCTATAAAAATGATCTCCAAGGGAAGCTCTCCAAGTCTTGCAAAGCTCTCCTCAATGACCTGTTATGTTTAATTAGTGATCCTTTTGTTCCCTTAGGCTTACATCTTTTAAAGTGTGTGAAGCCCTAGGTCTATGTTAAAAACCCTAGGACTGAATCCCTCATGCGTAGAGGATGTTAGCATGAGAATATTTTGTTTTTCTATGTTTAACTAAAGTCTAAATTTGGACTTAAGTCTCCCATGTGAACTGGTTGTGAAGGGGAATGCAAAGTTGTCCCCGCTCACCTTTATTGCATGCAAACTGCCACTTCTTCTCATGAATGGGCCAATTTTTTGGCAAGTTGCATTTATGGCTTAGTCGTTGTCATCTATAGTAACTATGATTTGGCCACTATCATATGCAGTAGTTGAGGTTTGGTCACTCTGAGCTTGAGCATCCAGGATATAACCACTCTGGTTTACAATGGCCAAGATTGGATGGGCTAATACTTCCCTAGATGAGTGGTGAGAACAAATTTTGATATTTGGAAAGTCCAAGCATTAGTCACATAGCCTATGAATGTGCCTATGTTAGTAGTTATTCTAAACATGACATGTTTTAGGTGTCTACAGATGCCCATTTTTGCGATGCATTGTGTGAAAAACACAATGCTAGGCAAAAACATAGACTGACATGTCTGTAAGGTGTATGATAATCATTAGTATGATCAATGTTGGATGCCCTAATCATGCAATATGGCATGCATCCTTGAATCATTGCTTCAACATTTGGAAGGCTTAATTTAGCACAGGGCTTGCACATGTTCAATTGTACTCATTTATCAGACAAAATCAGGTAGCTTCTATTGCTACAATCAGATCCGACCGATACAGATTGAATATGTCACAATTTGCTTATGATCCTAGCAAGCAAGAGAAATTTTTGTAATAGTTGTCTATAATGATTCGTAGGATGAACGCAATTTTGATATGATCGAGCGATATTTGGTTGATTTTGATTATGATTATTTGAATATTTTAACTACCCCATCACACAATGAATTGGTAAGGGAAGAGAAATGAATGAAGTGACAAATTGCTTGACCAATATTGACTAGTTCTAGCTTCTTTCTAGTATTTGTTTTTTTTTAATGGATAAACCCCCATCCAAGTGTGATATCAACTATTTACGATAATCATTCATCCCTATCCCGAGGAGCGATCCGGTTATCAATAGTCTTTTTAGAGAATTAGGATGCATGATTCTATTTATGTTTTCATTGCATCACTTAGCTTAGTTTTTTATGTCAAAAGGGAATCGGGATGATTCTATCGCACCCATGGAGCAGTTCGACTATTTTGGTCTTCTTCAGGATTGAAAGAGGTACATCGTAATTCTAAAAATGAATAATTTGTCCCAAGTAGCCCTATGGTAACTTACTCATCTCTCCGAATTACATGGAGTACAAATCATTGCAACCGCTGAGTTGATGGAGTAAGTAACTTGTTATGAGGCTTACTCGAGATGTGTTTTTATGTGTTTTTTTGATGACCATGAGTCATCAAAATGTGTTTATTTGATGTTTTTTTACTTCTTGTTGAGGGAATTCCTCCTATTTTTGCTTTTACTACTATCCATTCTCAGATCCAGTGACCCCCAAATGCTTGTTCTTGGCTGCTCTTGGCTACAGAAACCAAGAAGTTCGGGCCACTGACAGCAGTAGTGGTCGAGGCATAACTTGAAAAATATAAAATAACCTAGGGTTTTTGACTTTTCACTTTTCTAGCTGGCAATTTTCTTTTCAGAGCTCTGGAGAGAAAGTAATTTTTACAACTTGGAGTGTTGTTGAGTCGAGGATCATGGCTGTAGAGGATGAGGCATCATCGAGCAGATGAGCCAAAGCTTCTCGGGTAATCTTTGAAATATTTAATCTTGCTTGTTTCACTTTTGGGTAAAAATGAACCGCACTAAGTAATCAGAAAATGAACCTCATTAATCTCACCAGAAATGAACCAAACCCATAGTTTAGGCCTAGTTTAGGATTTAATGTGGTGGGATTGCCCCCATTTTTTAGTTTTTTTTCAAAAATATTTGTCATTTTTGGCCTAGGGTGTACATGTCTGCCATGTTGCCCATCGTCCGTTGCTGCTGAGAGTGGCCAATTTGTCTTGCAATTTTGCCGATGTCACTTAGAGCGGCCAAATTTGAATCCCAACGGTCAAAAATTTGACCATTGGGGTTTGGCCACTTCTGTCCTCGACAACCAGTTTTTGGCCACTATAGGCGATAGCGGCCAAGAGCCTTAAATTTTGTGAATTTTTGGATTTTGCAAGGTGATTATGCTGATTTTTTTTATTGAATTTTTGAACTACATTCTTGTACTATGCTGCATGATTAGGTGAATTTATTCCTCTTTTACATAGACTTAGGATAGTGAAAGCACGAGATTTCCGAAACAAAAAGGAAAGACTAAACAAAATTGCATTAAAAGGAAAGAACACAAATGAATGAACACAAGATATAAAAGCAATATAAAATACGACCCTTTTTATTGATATTCTTTCAGTAATGTGTTACAATACGTCTCCTTCCTTTTTAGGGGATAGGAGCGTCAAATGTTGATCTTTTACAACTTGTTCTAGAATTCCTTCTTCCGCGTGCCCACATATAAGATGGGCGAACCAAAACGTTGCCACCGCTTGTGTTGATAAAAGTAGACTCCTCGCTGCTCCTCTAATGTTGAAGACCTACGTTCAAAGAAACAAACAAAGAATCAGTAGCACCTGTATATGAAAATAAAACTCGCGAATATGAAGGGTTACTATTTGATGAATGTAAAAGATGAATATAATGATGATTAAAATGAATCCAAATAGACTAAAAATTTGATAGAAGCGTAATCATGTAACTAGAAAACTACTGCAAAAGAAACAGTCACCAAAATCAATACAGATCCGTATTCGTCCCTGGGTCGGACGAGTAAACCTGCAATAGTTTGGTACTCGTTCTGGGGTGAGACGAGAAAACCTACGACAGTTTGGTACTCGTTCCGGGGTGAGACGAGAAAACCTGCAATAAGGCAGGGGGTGCCCGAAGGCAAACCACCCGCGGGTTGAAACTTTGTTTCGACACCAATCCGCTTGGGATGGGTCCGAAACCTGTTGTGATGTGTTGTCGGCAAATTGATAGGCTATTGTGGTCAAAAAAATTGGGTTTTTGGTTCTTGATTCGTGCCTTCAAAGTCACCCAATAACCTCCTTTTCGATTAAGAGATTATGGATGTAAAGACACAAATCGTAAGTCAACAAAATAGCAGCACTTCGTCGCTCAAAATGCTCCTTCTCTGTATCTTTTGGGTGAGGAAATTCACCATTTTATAGACCCAAGGGGTCTCTTTGAATTAGCATGCAAAAGTGCTACTTAGCATGAATGCTTTTTGTGAAGAGAAGACTTCGTCTTGATCAAGGGCTTCTTAACTACCTCTGTGCATGTCTTTGCAACTGGTACTGTAACTGCCCCTGCATGCTCAAAAAACTTGACTCGAACTCCCATGCAATGAAGGGATAGTTAAGTGGCAGTTCTGAGTTATCATGCGTCGAGATTTGACTTTTTGCCGGTCAAACCTGGAATTCGTCCCACCCAGGAGCGAGCGCGAATTGAAAATCCGTATTCGTCCCTGGGTGAGACGAATATGGGGCAGAGTGCCTAAAAGGTGCCAAAATGGTGTCTGACCTTCCAAAACTATTGTGAGAGTGGTTAAGACCACTGTTTAACCTCTGTGGGCTGCCCTGGGGGTTGTGTGTCAATGCGATCAGTGTTTGCAGTCACATAATCGGATTGGTGCTATTTTGGTGTCTACAGATGCCCCTTTTTGGGAAGCGTTGTGCAAGGCGCAGCGTCGAGCAAAAATAGATAACCAAAGCACTAATGATTAGGGTTTCTTAGTAACCTAACCAACTCTTGATGCCCCAAGTATGGAAAGGGCATGCATTCTTGAATCCTTGCTTCTGACGAGCTAAGGAATTTGATTTCAAGTATTAACCTATTTTGGTGAGGTGTGACTTGAGCTTGGTCATTGATCAGTCATGAATAGGCAAAGGGCGCAACCTTTTGTCCATGGGGGAACCTTGTGTTCATGATTCACGAATGCCAAGTGTTTGATCAATTTGTGATTATTGCTTGTTTGCTGCCCCAAGCAGGAGCGTGATTGTCTTTGTCAATGATTCTTTGAATGCATGCCATTGCCTTGATTGGGTGTGTGTTTGTTGATTGGTGACTTAAGTGTGACTACCCCCTCAAGCGACGAATCGATGAAGGAATGACTGCCATGAGAAAAGCGACGAGTCGCTTGACCCAAGATGACTTAAGTGAGGGTGCCTTTAGATGTTGTCCGTTGAATGCTCGAGCAGTTTCCCGATTTTTGGACCTATTTTTGGTGGGTAAAAACCCTTTTGGTGATGCCATAATGGGGTGAAATTGTCGAAACCATCTTCCCGGGGGGGCCCGGCCCGGGGGGGGGGGGGGGGGGGGGCCCCCCCATTTTCTATGCATTTTGTGTTGGTTTTGCTTTTTTTTTTTTTGGCGCTTTTATTGTTTTTGGGGGTTTGTTGTTTTATTGTTTTTGAGTGGGTTTTGACCCATTTGGGACGTCGTTGGGGGGTGAAATTGTCAAAAATCCATCTTCCCGTGGAGCGGTCCGGCTATGGTAGCCTTCTTAGGGAGTAGGATAGCGACAAGGTAGACCCCGACATCAGTTTTTTATGCCATTGAATGTCAGGCGCAAAGGTGCCTTTGTTCAGCACTTTTATTGCTATTGTTTGTGGATATTTGTTGTTTTTGTTGTTTTGATTTTCTTGCTTTGTGTATATGTCATATTTTCATGTTATGCACAATGATTGATGTTGATGGATGCATGCTACGTGATATTGATGTATGCATATGATATGATAAATGCGAATGTTGTTGAGTTATATGATAGGTAATGGAATGGATGAAATGATTTGTTGATAACCTTGCATTGGCACCATAGACTATACAAGACTTATGGCTTTGTGTACTGGGTGATTGCTGTGGTAAATGACTTGGTATGTATACATGTGGTTCTCTTTTTTTTGTTTTCTTTTGATGGTGATGTAGGGATGAAATGTATGCCGGTTGGTGTAGAAATGTAGCTAAGTGTTTTCCGAGACTCAGATGGTTTTAACTAACTAGCCAAGACTGTACTTTATCTTACAAGATTTTTGAACAAGGTATGAATCGGACTTGTCTTTGACCAAGCTATTTCACATCCCTGTGTGTGCAATTGAGTTCATTTATGTGGTATTTGTCAGGATACCGCCAATGCCAGATGGGCTTTCAACCGAACCTGTACTGAGGATCACCTGATTAGTTCCACTAACTCCTTTGTTGTATTTAGTCAGATTAATCTGGTTTGCATTCTAGGATACCATAAGCTAGCTCATCCACATGCAAACATTGATCTGCACACAAGTGAATGCGGCAGATATATCGTCATGCAGGAGGTTTGCCACGAGTGACCGATAGGCTATCAACCAAACCGATACTGAGGTTTATCTCATGACCTTCTGAATGCTGAGAGTTCCAGGGATTCAAGTTCAACTCCCTTCTTTTCTTCATTTGTATTGGGATACTTGCTCGTTTATAGTGATAAAAATCACTGTTTATTTTATTTTGATTTTTCTTTTGAGCAAGGGATTTGAATTTCGAGTGATGAGAATCACTATTGTATGTGCCTTTGGATGTATGCACTTTGGTGGTGATGTCAAATTTTTGGAGTTTTGACTGTTTGCAAAATTTTATGATGTTTGCAACTTTTGAGAACTTGGGATTCTTGAGGAATTGGGTAGGGAGGATGCTTGTCCTTTTGCCAACTCTCAGCATTCTTGGGGTCATTCGCACAGGGGGATGAGCAAGATAACCGTTTCGCTTATGGTGACCTGGATTACTGTGCAGGTTTCATCTTTCATTCACACAACTTGGGAATTGTTTTATGTGTTTTTATTTGTGTTGGGATGCTACGTAACAAGGTGTATTTCAAGTAAAACTCTACCGTTGTAACATCCGTTTGACTTTGTACAATTCTTGGCTAGAGATCTAAAGACAACTGAATGACGAAAACTCTAGATACATTAGATGACAACTGATTTATGATATGGCAAAATGGTGATTGTCTGTCTATGATGTATTGCATTTTTCAAAATGGATTAGATATGGAAAAGTGGTGGAATTGCCAAGTAATGACAGCCTATGGTGCCTTTGCCTTGTGTGATCTAACAAAGTATGCAATGGATGGATGCAATGTTGATGCAACCTATATTTTTGTATTTTGATTTTTATGAGAATGCATGAAATTGAGATGCAAATTTTGTTGTGATTTTTTTTTTTTTTTTGATGATTTTATTGTTTTTGTTTGGTTTTGGATTTTTTTGACCAAGCGTTATGTAACCTTTAAATCCTGGGATTTTGGGGTTGACCAAGAGATTGTGATAATCCTTGGAGCTTTTTGGGGTGACCAAGAGATTGCGATAATCCTTGGAGCTTTTGGGGGTGACCAAGGGATTGCGATAATCCTTGGAGCTTTTAGGGTTGACCAAGGGATTGCGATAATCCTTGGAGCTTTTAGGGTGACCAAGTGATTACGATAATCCTTGGAGCTTTTGGGGATGACCAAGAGATTGCGATAATCCTTGGAGCTTTTAGGGATGACCAAGTGATTGCGATAATCCTTGGAGCTTTTGGTTGACCAAAGGATTACTTTTGGGTGACCAAGCGATTGTGATAATCCTTGGAGCTTTTGGGATGACCAAGTGATTGCGATAATCCTTGGAGATTTTGGTGACCAAGAGATTACGATAATCCTTGGAGCTTTTTGTGGTTGACCAAGAGATTGTGATAATCCTTGGAGCTTTTAGGGTTGACCAAAGGGTTTATGGACACCTTTGGAGCATTTGGTGTAATCCACTTGCTCTTCAGGGAATAGAGGTACCCCCAGCTTGATGATCGTTGTGCACCGGATCTGGCTCTGTAGGGATTGGCACGAATGGATCGGCCTTATGCATGGAGAGGAGGACAGGGTCTACCCTCGGCACTGATGGTGCTATGATATCTCTTGGTGGAAGTTGCTCATGATCTACCCAAAGGAGCGGAATCAACATTTGATGCCAGTGGGCTGGGTCTATGTGCCACTCATGCCCTAGTCTTATGCCTAGTTGTGCCATCAGTTCATCATGGGTTACAGGGTGATTGTGCCATCGTGCATGATTGAGATATGCCATCTCAGTTTCATCTTCGTAATCATTGTCAGAGATCCAAAGGCCCTCGTTGGCCCCGACAGCTGTCTGCGACATTCTAGGCTCTTCTTGTTCGAGCAGATTGATGTGGTCCTCGTGGGGTTGTTCCGCATTTTGCAGGGGGACCTAATTTTCCTGCAATGGCACGGGCTCGATGGGAGCCTCCAAAGGGAATAATGTTAGGAGAATTTTGTGATGATCATCCATGGGGACCACCCATGAATTATTGTTGTCTGACTCAAACGGGTCCCATGGTGCTATTGCATATGTTGACTCATCTTTGGCGAGAGAGTCAGGCTCAGCAGAATCTGGTGATGCTGAGATATGGAAGACCTCATCATCAGGTAGCTCTACAACCAGGGGTTGATCCTCTTGGAGAGGAGTCTCGCATAAGTTGGGCTTTTGGGGCCCCAAAATCTTGGTCTCTACCGACTCTAAGTGATCGGGCAGCGCATTGCTTGTATCGGGGGATTTGAGCTCCTCCGCTTTGATTTGTTCCCGTTGCAGGTTGTGGGGAACTTGGGGCCTTGGGAGGGGTGGCCGAATAGCACCCCCCATGCCTTGGTAGGGCATTTCATCCCGCTCTTCTTCTCGCTTAGGTTCCTTAGAGGCTTCTTGAAGAATTTTTGAGGGTGGCCCATGAACCTGGGTGGGTGCCTGAAGAAGGCGCCCGTCATTGGTCTGAGGAGTGGCCTCCCGCTCAAGTCTAGGAGGCATCGGAGGCAACGGTTGATAAGGTCACGGAGACCTGTCTCGCACCCAATTGTGTCTCTCATAATGTTTTGTCTTATGCGTGCGAGGGGTTGGAGTCCATGCCTGCATAGTGTATGGGAACAACTCATCCTCCTGGCGCTGAATGCACTCTTGATTTAGAAGATACTGTTGCTCTAACTGTTGTCGTTCTAGCTCAAGTAACGTGAGTTCCATCCGACGTGCGATATGCTTGGCAGATTCTAAGATAGTTGGTCCTGCCGTCTCATATCTAGAAGGCCTAGATGCCTCTCCTAGATATCTATCTCGGTCGTGGTGATCCGAGATCTCTAGAGGCCGCCTCCCTCTATTGGGGGTAGCGGCATTCCCCCGAGGCTTTGGCCTCAGTAGGTGATCTTGATAGCTAGCAGTTGCGGAGGCGTATTGCTCCCTCGATGTATATTGCTCTTGAGGAAGGTAAGGGTTTTCCTCGTGCTCTCTTTCGTAAGTGAAAAAGGAACGGGCGGAGTTGGCTCGCCCCGCTTGAGGAGCCTTGTGCTCTGGATTTGTCCTTGTAGTCCTGACAACTAGAGGGGGTGAAGGAGGGATAGTGTAATCATGTGGTTCCTCCCGTCGAACCCTATGTTGACCTAGCGCTTCATCGCGCGGTGACCACTCATAGCGAGCATCTAAGGGAGCTCTCCTACGGATGTACCCCTCATGGAAGGGTGTGTGTTGGGTGCTATGCTGAACAGGAGTACCCCTAGAAGAGGTGTCCCTATAGTCCCTTTCCGTTAAGGTGTGGAGGGGACTGCCTTGTGTGTTAGGTCGCCAAGGTGGTATGACCAAATCTTGGGGACTGTAACGGAGGCGACTCGTGCTTCTTTGGACATTCGCCGCAGCGTCTGCCCGTGAGTGGGCTTGACTGCGGGTGAATACCATGGTAATGACTCTCTACAAGCTACGTAGATTTTTATCTTTTGTTTATGATTTTTTTGATTTTTTTTTTGTTACACTAAGCAGAAAAGAACATACACACACAAAGCAATGATTATCTCTTTTAAAGATTAATGGTGTGTCCTAGACTGGTTTTAGTGTGTTTTTGATGATGATTTTTGTTTTGTTTTTGAAAATTTTTGTGAAGACCGTTTAAATGCAAAATGTTGGCTCATATGACTCCCATAAATGGTCGCCCTTCAATATACCATTGTCGGACCGATATACCAACCTCTCTATATACCCGCCCTTACGTGAGGGAGACTATAGGTACGTGAGAGCAGATGATACGTGGAACATAGGCGGTACGGAAGGGGGATTGTCCTGTTTATGACACCTACCATAGAAGACTTATCCTCGCATGCTGGGAATCACCCCAACGACACTCGGTCAGCTTTCGTCAGGATTTACGTCGAGCAACAGTGACAATCGGGGTAAATGGATGCAAAAATCAAGCCAAGGTGGTGATGAACCCACCGTTGGTCTTGATCAAGGGCTGGGGTCTTACGACCAGCTCCTTGGTTTAAAAATGCCACGTGATGTGTGTGGGGTTCCTTTTAATTTGCAAAAATTGAAACAGGCAAACAAAAAGGAAACTTTCCCTAAGCCATACAAAAACTGAAAACCAGAAAACAGAAAACAAAAATTTGACAGAGGCTTGTTAAAAACCCCTACCTCTTCTCTGCCCACAAGGATGCTTCTGATTTGCTGGTCTAAAAAATGCACAGAACTCTATTCGTCCCTGGGTGAGACGAATATCAGAACAGTATTCGTTCCAGGGTAGGACGAATGCCTATTCGTCCCTGGGTGAGACGAATCCCAATTCTGTAATCGTCACTGACAGAAACGAATAACAGTCTGATGACTAAAAAATAGGTACCTGTAATCAAACAAGCAATTTCAGATCAGAAATCTAACCTAAAAAAAAATAGAGGACAAAGGTCCCACCGTGATCGCCATTGAAAGCACGAGATTTCAGAAACAAAAAGGAAAGACTAAACAAAATTGCATTAAAAGGAAAGAACACAAATGAATGAACACAAGATATAAAAGCAATATAAAATACGGCCCTTTTTATTGATATTCTTTCAGTAATGTGTTACAATACGTCTCCTTCCTTTTTAGGGGATAGGAGCGTCAAATGTTGATCTTTTACAACTTGTTCTAGAATTCCTTCTTCCGCGTGCCCACATATAAGATGGGCGAACCAAAACGTTGCCACCGCTTGTGTTGATAAAAGTAGACTCCTCGCTGCTCCTCTAATGCTGAAGACCTACGTTCAAAGAAACAAACAAAGAATCAGTAGCACCTGTATATGAAAATAAAACTCGCGAATCTGAAGGGTTACTATTTGATGAATGTAAAAGATGAATATAACGATGATTAAAATGAATCCAAATAGACTAAAAATTTGACAGAAGCATAATCATGTAACTAGAAAAATACTGCAAAAGAAACAGTCACCAAATTCAATATAGATCCGTATTCGTCCCTGGGTCGGACGAGTAAACCTGCAATAGTTTGGTACTCGTTCCAGGGTGAGACGAGAAAACCTGTGATAGTTTGGTACTCGTTCCGGGGTGAGACGAGAAAACCTGCAATAAGGCAGGGGGTGCCCGAAGGCAAACCACCCGTGGGTTGAAACTTTGTTTCGACACCAATCCGCTTGGGATGGGTCCGAAACCTGTTGTGATGTGTTGTCGACAAATTGATAGGCTATTGTGGTCAGAAAAATCAGGTTTTTGGTTCTTGATTCGTGCCTTCAAAGTCACCCAATAACCTCCTTTTCGATTAAGAGATTATGGATGTAAAGACACAAATCGTAAGTCAGCAAAACAGCAGCACTTCGTCGCTCAAAATGCTCCTTCTCTGTATATCTTTTGGGTGAGGAAATTCACCATTTTATAGACCCAAGGGGTCTCTTTGAATTAGCATGCAGAAGTGCTACTTAGCATGAATGCTTTTTGTGAAGAGAAGACTTCGTCTTGATCAAGGGCTTCTTAACTGCCTCTGTGCATGTCTTTGCAACTGGTACTGTAACTGCCCCTGCATGCTCAAAAAACTTGACTCGAACTCCCATGCAATGAAGGGATAGTTAAGTGGCAGTTCTGAGTTATCATGCGCCGAGATTTGACTTTTTGTCGGTCAAACCTGGAATTCGTCCCACCCAGGAGCGAGCATGAATTGAAAGTCCGTATTCGTCCCTGGGTGAGACGAATATGGGGCAGAGTGCCTGAAAGGTGCCAAAATGGTGTCTGACCTTCCAAAACTATTGTGAGAGTGGTTAAGACCACTGTTTAACCTCTGTGGGCTGCCCTGGGGGCTGTGTGTGTCAATGCGATCAGTGTTTGCAGTCACATAATCGGATTGGTGCTGTTTTGGTGTCTACAGATAGTTTATCATTATTTGCACCATTTTTCATGCTTTATTATGATTTATGCCTTAGGTGCATTGTAGTTATGCTTTGTTTTCTTTTGCTCTTAGATTCTCACTGCTCGGGCTCGAGACCCAAAGCTCTTGAATGACCTTCTACCCCTCTTGGATACTATGGACTGGGCCTGGCTCAAGGCCCGTGGGCTACAATTTATCACTAGGATGCCCACTATTATGTCAGATTAGGCTTACCTCATGGCCCTGGTACACCGGTGGGATCCTCGGACTAATACCTTCCACCTTCCCATCGATGAGATGACTATCACGCCAGAGGATGTGTATAGGATTTTTTGGATCCCCTTTGATGGAGTGGCCATTGTCTCTTTGGCCACCAATGATCATGATGCTATCTTTGCTTGGGTGTTCGGAAGGCATGCTGTAGATGCCTTCAAGGACACCAAATCTAGTGGTGTATCTATTGTGCACTGGTACTAGGAGAAGGTCTTCTCTGAGAGGCACACAGTGTTGCTGATGGTTGTCAACAACATTCTCATTCCAGATTGCTCAAGCTTGAGGTTCCCGTGGAACCTCCTTGCGATGGTCTAGGATCTGATGGATAGTGAGGAGCCCATCATCTATGCATGGAGGAGGTCCCTATTGGCCCAGTGCTATGATGAGTTGTACCACATCCATCGATGGGGTCATGTTGGCATCGCTTGCAGCTTGCTCTTATAGGTTTGGGGATGGGAGCACATCAAGGTAGATCATCCCAGAGGACTTCCTACTGAGATCACAATCATCGAGGAGTGGATGCAGTGTTATGCTACTAGATGGGCTCGAGGGCACGAGGAGTGCAAGAGCCATCCTCATGCGAGGGAGCTCTCCCACTACACTACTACTTTTACTAGGCTAAAGGTTGATGATATCATGTGGTATCCATATCATGAGTGCTTAACTTGGGATGATCCAACTAGTTTCATAGCTAGGATGCGATGTGAGCGATGGCTCATCGACCGTAAGGTTGGCATCAGGGAGTATTTCTTCTACTCCTAAGTTCTTCATCAATACGAGCTACAGTAGGATGTGCCACTAGTTCCATTTTTGTATAGGCACCTCGTAGTAGAGAGAGACCTTCCCCCACCATGGATCATAGAGCTTTTCGATGAGGAGGATGCCCAGAAGTTGACCCAGGAGTCACTGAGGGAGTCACAGATGCATTTTCATAGTGGTGGAGGGATCGGATGTGGCATGGTGATGGTAGCCTAGGCCATGAGGATGATGGTGGGGATGATGATGTAGATCCAGTAGGGCATAGAGTCTAAGCTAGGACCAAGGTATGGGGCCAACCAGTAGAGTAGGTGGTAGTGGAGGAGCAGGAGGCTCCTGAGGAGGATGAGGAGGAGCTAGATCCCAAGGAGAGAGATTCTCCTCTAAGAGCATAATTGCATGAGGTCGAGGTTGAGCTCTAGTCGACCAAGATCTAGGTACAGTAGTGAGATGCTACTATAGCCCAGCAAGATGCTACTATAGAGTAGCTCACGCTATAGATCTAGGCTTTGTAGGCTACTATCAAGGGTGGTGCCACTAGGATGCAGTTTTTTGTTCCTCCTTCTACACCACAAAGTGATACCGAGGTAGATCCTGGGGCAGATCCAGGGGTAGAGGTTCTACGCCTATAGTCATTGCTAGATGAGTATGAGGGGCAGATCTAGGGGCATGTCTCCCATATAGCCTCTCTCCAGATGTAGCTTAGGAGGCATGGAGTAGTCCCTAGGGAGGCACCAGGTGTAGGTGGTTCACAGGTCAGCAGGTGCTCCACCTCAGGGTAGTCCTCCATCCATCCTAGCCAGAGGACCCAGACTCACATAGAGAGACCAATAGGGTCACATCACTCTACTCATGATACAACCACAAGGGGAGGTGATGTTGGGGGTGCAGGCCCTATGTTTGACTGATGATGCACTTGGATTCTATTTTTGAGGTCTGCTTGACCTATATGATTGTAGCCCATGGGCAATTTTTGTATACCCATGTACTTGATACACACATTTATATGATATCTTTGCATTATGACTCATTATGTGTATCATTTATTGCTCATGTTTTTGTTTTATTTTGTTTTATTTATGCGATGTGATGATGGCATTATGATGAGTTGATGTATGTGATAGATGATAGATGATATTTATGATGATGTGGATGTTTATATGGATGCTTATGTAGATGTGATATGATCCAATAATGTGATGTATCATGTGTTGATTTGATGATGGATTTATGATTGTATGTATAGGTGGATTATGATGTGATCTTAGATGTGAATGGATGAGTTATGAACTATGTATTTATGGATGTAATGTTTATTGTTAAATGCATGTTTGATTTTGATTTTATTGTATGCATCTAACTTATGCTATGATAAGGTGAATGCAATATGTAATGCGTTATGTATATGGTGTTTAATCTAATGTGAATGAACTTGTATGTTTTAATCACTTAAAACATAAGGAATGCATATGATATGATTTTGACAATCTAACGGGTGATACCACAGAAAGTATAACAACCATGAATGTTTAATAATCATTCTAATCATAAGAATTAATTATTTAAACCATTCATATGTGCAATGTAATGGTGTGGAATGTATGTATTTTTTGGATAAGCTTCTGTAATTTAAAAGATATAAAATAATCAGTGGTCATTTAAATATCATTTCTGACATATATCCGGTATCTAGTTTATTTTATTAATACCCCCTAATTTATAGAAGCTTATAGAGAAAGTTGATGATGTGGTTGATGATATGATTTGTTGCTATGTAGGAGTTTTTGAGGTTTTTCCTGAGACTTCAAACACTCTAGTTATCCTATCAACAACTATGTACTGACCATACAAGACTTTTGAAAAGCAAGGCTTTCACCATGTTCCTGGATATTCATTATCTCTATGTGTGCAAATGAATATATATTTTGAGATAGAACCCAAGCATTTCCTCCGATGTCAGGCGGGATTCTTTCAGCCCATTGCTAAGATCAAGGATCCTCAAGTGTTCATCTCATCCTTATGTTGGACTTAGTTGGACTATACCACTAGGCAGTATTAGGTTACCTAAAGCTAGCTCATCCACATGCAAACATTGGTCTATACAAATGCCAGAAGCAATTGTGATAGACATATCATCATGCGTAAGGATATCTCCTTCCAGTTTTGTACAATGCTGAGAATTCCAGGGATTCAAGCTCCATTCCCTTCTTTTCTTCATTTCATTTGGGATACTTGCTCATGTGTAGTGATGAGAATCACTGTTTATTTTGATTGATTTTTTTCTTGAGCAAGGGACCTATGTAGTGATGATAATCACTATTTGCTTTGTTTTTGCATTCTTTGAACTATGACTTTGAAAACTGGGGTTTTGAATTTGTGCTTTGTTTCGGGATTTTTGCTTGTGTTAATGAAAGCAAGGGATTTATGTAGTGATGATAATCACTCATTTTTGGGTAGGGTGGAACTTGTCCTTTTGCCAATTCTCAACACCTTTAAACCGGTCGCACAGGGGGATAAGCAAGGAAGATCCTTTTCGCTTAAGGTAACCTAGACCACTTTTGTAGTTTTCATCTTTCCCTTGTACCAACTAGGATTTTAGTGTTTCAATTAGTGATGGGATCCTGAATATCCAAGGTATTATCACAACTAGACCTTACCCTCTACTAATCAAGGTGGCTTTCTACAAAAGCTGATAAGACCACTAGATATGGTTGAAAGACTAGGAAACCTTAGTATATTTCATATAGCAACATGAAATGGTTGTGTTGAAAAACATAGTTACACACATGGATGCATGGATGAAGATGGATTTGAATATTGTGATTGTGATACAAACTGTGGCATCATTTGTAAGAATGTGATCATAACATATGGGAATGCAATGGATATGTATGTTATAATGAAATGCAACTATGTGGATGCAGATGTAAGATGCAAATATTTTTGTATTTTTTATTTTTGCATTGTTTTTGACCAAAGGGCTTTAAGATGCCTTTGGAGCTTTTTGTGATTTGATTTTGACCAAAGGGCTTTAAGATGCCTTTGGAGCATTTTTGTGATAATTTGACCAAAGGTCTTTAAGATGCCTTTGGAGCATTTTTATGATGATTTGACCAAAGGGCTTTAAGATACCTTTGGAGCATTTTTGATTGATTTTGACCAAGAGGATTAAGATACCCTTGGAGCATTTTTTATGATTTGACCAAAGGGATTTAAGATGCCTTTGGAGCATTTTTGATAGGTGACCAAGTACTTTGAAGATACCCTTGGAGCATTTTTGATTGATTTTGACCAAAGGATTTAAGATACCTTTGGAGCATTTTTGATAGAATTTTGAATTTTATGTTTTTTTGTTTTTATTTTTTGACATATTTGAATGTTTTTGTTATTTTTGAATTTTTTTGAATGTTTTTGTTATTTTTAATTTATGTATGAAACACCTTCAAATGAATGATGTTGAGAGGTTCAAGCTCTTCAACACCATCCAATGATGTAAGGTGATATGCTCCAGGCCCAACCCTTTCTGAAATCATGTAGGGGCCTATCCAATTTACCACAAATTTGTCTCGCAGGTGGGGCGATAGATTTGAGTTCTGTTGGTTTTCTTTGAGCACAAGATCCCCAAATTTGAATTCCCTCAAATGGACTTTACTATTGTAAGCTCGTGCAAGGTGATTCTGATAAACATGGAGATGCTCCAAGGCATTGACTCGACATTCATCAAGAAGCATCAACTGATCAAGGTGGCCTTGTCGTGCGGTGTCATCATCTATGAAGTCCTTCAATGCTATGCGCAAGGTTGGAATCTCCAACTCTAGGGGCATGATGGCCTCAGTGCCATATACAAGTGAAAATGGTGTTGCCCCAGTGGGCATCCGCACACTAGTCCTGTATGCCCATAATGCAAGAGGTAATTGCAAATGCCAATCCTTATGATTATCTTTAACCGTCTTCCTCAAGATGGAGATGATTGTTTTGTTTGAGGCTTCTGCTTGCCCATTTGCTTGCGGATAATAGGGTGTTGAAAAACTATGTTGAATATGGTATTTGTTCATTAAAGCACGCACATTTTTGTTCTTGAAAGATGGCCCATTATCCAATATTATCTTTGAAGGGACCCCAAAATGACTTATGATATTGTGGAGTATGAACTCCACAATCCTTGGTCCAGTAGTCGATGTCAAGGGGATCACTTCGACCCATTTGGTGAAGTACTCAATGGTCGTTATGATGAACATGTGTCGGCCTAAAGATGGGGGAGAGATCTTCCCAATCAAGTCTAGTCCCCACTGCGAGAAGGGCCATGCTTCCTGGATGGGTTGCAAGGCTTGTGATGGCAAGTGGGTGAGGTTTGCATGATGCTGGAACTTGACGCATTTCTTGACATACTCACAATAGTCTTTTTCCATAGTGGGCCAATAGTAACCCATTCTCAAGATGCGCTTAACGATGGCCATGCCACTGAAGTGACCGCCACACGTACCATCGTGAGCTTGCAAAATTGCCCAGGATGCTTCCTGGGGCTCAAGACAATGAAGGAGCATTCCATCATAACCTCATCTATAGAGGATGTCTCCTAGAAAAATGTATCTTGTCACCTTTTGTTTAAAGGTTCATCTTTCAGCATGCGATAGGTCTTGTGGTATCATTCCAAGCTTCAAGAAATCTCACAATTGGGAAAGCCAATCCTGATAAGCCACAACTTCTATGGATAACATGACATGTTCCTCCTGTGATTCAGAATCTGAGAACACAGATTGGGAAACAACCCTATGGTGAATGGTTGTACCACACTCCATAGGACCTTGAGAGATCAAATATTCCCAAGGTGCCATTTGCAAGAAAGCTCTAACTTTGAAGGACCAATCCTGATTTGGTTCAGTTTGGATCATGTTGACTGACTCTTGATTGTCAATAGCCTCACGTTGTATTGTTGAGTGCATAAGCACTTTCACATGAACGGTTGTGAAATCAGTAGATGGATTCTGAGGGATTAAGGATCCCAAATATGCCATGGTGTCTACAAATATGTTTGATGTACGAGGGATTGCCTCAATGTCATACCATTCTAGTCAGGCTAGGTAAGTGTCAACAAGCTCCTTGTAAGATTTCAAGAGTGGGCACCTACATTGGAACAATCCTTTGACTTGATTTACTATGAGCAAAGAGTCACCAAAGATATTCAATATTTTAATACCCATTGCCATGGCTATTTGAAGTCCCAAGATCAAGGCCTCATACTCTATGTTATTATTCATGCAAGGGAAGTCTAGCTTGAATGATAAGGGCAATGGAGCGCCCTATGGTGTGATAAAGACTATCCCTACTCCACCTCCTTGCTCGCATTTTGAGCCATCGAAGAATAATGCCATGTCTCTTTCTTTCTCAGGTTCTTCGAGTTTCGATGGATCTGATAATGCAAAGACTGCATCATCAGACAACTCTATAGTGAGAGGCTTGCTATCCTAAAGAGGTGCCTCTACTAATTGATCTGCTATGACTTATCCCTTGATGGAATTTTGGCTTATGAACTCTAGATCAAATTTTATCAATAGCATGATCCACTTTGCAGTACGTGTATTGTGATATGTCTTGTTCATCATGTACTACAAAGGATTTTGTTTGGATATAACGTAGGTCGTATGACTCAACATGTAGTGTCACAACTTTTTGGTTGCAAAGACCACTGCCAAGCACAACTTTTCTACATATGCATATCCCAGCTCATAACTCACCAAGGTGCGACTAATGTAATATACGGCTTGCTCTTTGTCTTGTGCATTCTTTTGGGCTAACATGGTGCCCAAAGCAAAATCAATAGCCGATATGTATAGTAAAAATGGTATGTCTGGCCTTGGTGGAGCCAATACTAGTGGTGTTGCTAGGTATGTTTTGATCTCTACAAAGGATTGTTGGCACTCTTCATCCCAATGAAATGGGACATCCTTGCGTAGCAACCAGTTCATGGGTCGACACTTGTCTGATAATTGAGCAATGAACCATTTGATGGATGCTACCTTGCCTTGTAGGCTTCTTAACTCCCTAATGTTGGTAGGGGCGGCCATTTCCAATATAGCCTTTACCTTTGTAGGATCGACTTCGATGCCTCTCTTAGAAATGATGAACCCTAAGAGCTTTCCAGAAGTTACGCCAAACACGCACTTCTTAGGATTCAATCTGACGTTGTGTTCAATGAGGTGATCGAAGACCTTTGTAAGGACTTGAGCATGCTCTTGCCGCAATAAATATTTGGCTAGTAAATCATCAATGTAGTCTTCCAAGATCCTATGCATATAGTCATGAAAGATGTATGTCATGGCCCGCTGATATGTGGCACCAACATTCTTTAGGCCAAATGGCATCACTTTGTAATAGAATGTCCCCCATGGAGTAATGAAAGCAGTCTTGTGTTGGTCCTCAGGTTTGATCCGGATTTGATTGTACCCAGAAAAACCATCCATTAGGGAGAGCATCTCATGACCTACGGTGGCATCAACAAGAGCATCTATGTTTGGCAATGGGAATGAATCCTTTGGAGTTGCCCTATTCAAGTCTCTAAAATCCATGCAAATGCGGACTCTTCCATCTGGTTTTCCCATGGGCACCATGTTCGAGACCCATTCAGGGTAGTCGATGGGAACTATGAAAATCACATCCAATAGTTTTTGCAACTCATTCTTCACCATCAAAGTGATGGTTGGATGCATTTTCCTCAACTTTTGCTTGAATGGCTTCTTTAGGGGATCCAATGAAAGGTTGTGAACAACTAACTTTGGATCAATCCCTGGCATGTCTTTGTAAGTCCAAGCAAAAATATTTGGCCTCTCCTTAAGGAGAGGGATAATGATGGCTTGTTCCTCTGGAGATAGACTTTCTCTAAACTTGACTTTCTTTGGTTGAGTAGGATCATCACTGATGTCCACCTCGAAAGTCGCTTCTATAGCCATATGTGACCCATCCTCCAACTGGTGAGGCATGGGTATCAAGTGAATGTCATCGATGGGATTTACAGGTCCTACTGACTTAGGATCCAAACCAACATGGAACATATCATAAACACAGCCTGATGCAAAATGGAATGGTTGTAATGTCTCTTCACTAGAGAAAATATCCTCAGGCTCTATGGGTGAATCAACATGATCCCAATCAATAGCCTCTGTATCAAGATGCAAAGGTTTCATGGGATCTATTGGGTTATGAAGTGGAGTGGTCAAATCAATGGAGATCATGTTGATGGATGGAATGAAATCTCTAGGACCACATGGGTGAAATTTTGTCTCAGAGGTTTCCCTTCCATACTCGCGATGAGGTTCTGGAGGAAAAGGGATTTCTAGATCTGGCCCCTGAGTAGGCCGGATAATAGGATCATTGGGCTCTAATAGCTCTCTAAATGTAGGTGGAGGGGGATTGACCATGCGGTGAATGGCAACTAAGTCGATAGGTCTTCCCAGAAACTACAAACCGGGGTCTATGGCATGAAGTGCCGCTTCTCTTTCTACGAGTGCATTGACTTGCTGCAAGTGGTGAGGCCCAAGATAAGCCATCTCGGTTTCATCTTCAAAGTCATCATCACTTATCCAGAAACTGTTAGCATTGGTATGTGGCCCCAAGACAAGAGGCTCGTGTCTTGGCCCTAAGTAGGCCATTTATATCTCATCTTCATATTCTTCATCACTTATGAAGAAGCCATTTGCATTAGTTTCTTGCCCCAAGCTATGGGGCCACTACCTTGGTCCTAGGTAGGCTCTCTCTATTGAGTCCTCTGACTCATAGCCACTTTCATCTGATATGAATCCACTCTCATTGTGGATGGACCAAGTAAATCTATGTAAATAGTGAGGCCCATGATAGGCCAAGCCTACTTGTGCTTCATCATCACTTACCACATATCCATTTTCTTCTTATTCTTCATCCCATGAGTTGTAACCCATTGGGGTGGCATCAATTATGGAGCTTGGATGATAGGTTTTGGGTGGTGGTATGCTCACCATGGCCACTTGTCTATTGCTCAGATGTCTTGTACTTGGTGGGTGATAAGGAATAAAATTGATGTCTTCTCCTAACCCCAAGCTTAATCTATCCAAGGCTACTACTAGAGAGTCATCTCGACCTCTTATGTGATAGCCTAACCCAAACTTCTCAGTGGGAAGCTGGTATTGCAGCTCGAATGGCCGCCTACGCCCCTGCTCATATATACCAAGATCGTAACCATGCCAATGGCAACGTTCGAAGTAGCTTAGAGAAAACTCAGGATTAGAGAGGTAACAAACATTAATAGTGAATAATTCATCATTGTCCTCTTCTTCATCAGTAGACTTATGGGTGCAGTCTAGTCCAGCATAGACAAATTTTGTCTGGTTGGGAGGGATTCCAAGTGGAACCACTATTCCCACTGGTGGTCTTAAGTCCTTTGGTCATCCCATGTCTTGTGCGGACTCTATGATGGGTATGAATGTTATGTTCTGCACAAGATACTCTCCTATCCCTATACTTGCCAAGTGTATAGTCGCATGTGATGTGGATGATCCTACAGATGACACTGGTGAAATGGGTTCTAGTATCTCCTCAACTTGATCTTGGAGATCTTCTTCTTCCATGGGACTTGGACTTTTCTCAATGGCTATGGTTAGTACTTCCTTGGGATTTCTTTCCTCAACTAAGGGTACCTTTAGCTTCTGATTATCTTTTGGTTTAGACGTTGATGGTCTCTTAGAAGCATTAGTCATGTTGGGTGCTAGATGAGGTGTTGATGTAGATGGGTCTTTTTGTACCCCTTTGCTCTTATCATTCAGTTGTGTAGCTGGAGATGAAGGTCCTACATACAAGTGGGTAGAAGGAATCACAAATTCTCCTAGAAAATCCACCTGATGGACATATTTGAATGGCTCCTCATCAGCCAACACCATGTAGACCTTGTTATCATGCACATACTTGACACATTGGTGTAAGATTGAAGGAACACACTTCATGTCCCTTATCCAAGGGTGCCCTAGGAGGATGTTGTATTGCATGGCCCCTTCCAAGACATGACACATCATGGGGATGGTCTTATGCCCCACCTTGATAGGTAGGACTATCATTCCCATAGTATTGCATAAA
Source organism: Wollemia nobilis (assembly GCA_028583015.1). Classification (NCBI taxonomy): domain Eukaryota; kingdom Viridiplantae; phylum Streptophyta; class Pinopsida; order Araucariales; family Araucariaceae; genus Wollemia; species Wollemia nobilis. Next base: position 4,215,136 of record JAQPPZ010003177.1, read on the forward strand.
GCATCATTGAAAGCCCTTAATGTGTAGGCTCCTAGAATGATATTGGACTTGGGGATCTTAAGGTGTTCTATTGTTGTTGTTGTGATGATGTTGATTGATGAACCTGTATCGATCAAGACCCACTTGAAAGGTAAATCATTGACTGATGCCATAATGTGCAGTGGAGGGTCTAGTAAGGTAGTAGGCACTATCTTAATCTCATGATCATAGAATCAAATTACAGGTTCTTGGCATTCTTGTACTTGTCCCACAAAATGAGTGAATGCATTTGGATCTTGTGGTTGGAGCTCAATCGACCTTAAAATCTCCATCAAGGTCTCCCTATGCTTTGGGGACTATTGTATGAGCTCATAGATGGATAGCTTAGTCGGAGTCATTTGTAAGTTTTGCTCAAGTCTACTCCGAATAGTCACCACAGGTCGGGTTGGTGGACCTAGAAGGTTGTTTTACCCCTGCCTCTACCTAGGTGTAGTGGGGACGTTAATGGGAGCTGCAGGAGGTTGTGGTTGACCATACCGTCTACTCCTAGTTGCTATATTGACAATTTCAACCATCCCAATGCACCCGTGGGTAGGCGTATCAATTCGGACCTGATTGACTTGTGCACCTTGCCCTCTAGGGACCTCATGGTTTGGCAGAAGGTTTTTGTATATGCCCATATCTCTGTTGTTAGGAGCCAATGGGTTGTCAACTTTAAGTTCTCTCGCCTCAATCATGTTTTGCACCTGGTGCTTGAAACCAACGCAAACCTCTATGTTATGCCCTGGTATCCTATGATAAGGGTAAAATTGATCTTCCCTATATCCTTTTGGCTTAGGATGGTTGGGATCTATAAGAGGTATATCAGGGAACCTGATATTTCCCACCTCGCTCAATTGGTTGAATATTGATTGCATTGATTCTGTCAATGGTGTGAAATAGCGAGGGGGCTTGCATTCTCTGTTTTACCCTTGATTGTTCTTTTGATCATAATTGGTTGGTGGGGGCTGTGCTTGATAATTTTGGGGTTTGTGCATAGCCCCATCCTTAGGTGCAACCAATACCACTTGATTAACTAGAGCAGGGTTTGCCTACTTCTGCTTGTATTTGCCATTTTTGTCATTTTTGTTCCACTCCTTCTTGGTTCGGAGTTTGATGGTTCCCTCATCTACTTTTATGTCCTCAATGAGTTTGGCCTATGCCAAGGCTTCCTCAAATGAGGGGTATTTTTGAAGTTGTAGCAAGAGGGAAATGTGTTTGGAACAACTCTTGGTGAACATTCGGACAATCTCTTCTATGGGGATGGAGAATGATAATTTTGCCATGACTTTTCTCCATCTATTCCCATAATCCATTACTGGCTCATCATCATAATGTCTCAAATTGGCCAGGTCTAAAAGGTTCACCTTCCTCTTAGCACCAAAAGAGAAATGCTTCAGGAAAGCATTCACTAGTTGTTCAAAATTGGATATGCTATGCTTGGGCAGTTGGTTGAACCATTGAGTGGCGGTGCCCAAAAATGTCATAATGAATGTCCTTAGCATAAGAGCATCATTGTCTTCAAGATGAAAATATGCATTGATGAAATTGGTAACATGCTCTTGTGCATCCTCTTCACCCTTAAACTTTTCCAACCTAGGCATCTCAAAATGCTTAGGGTATGCGGGGCTAGGGACAGATGGACATAATGGTTGATTGTGTATTTTGCTCAATGTTGGTTGGTTCCCAACCATCTCTTGTTTCTCAAAGGACTTCATATTTTTAGCGAGTGCTTGGAATGCCTTTGAGGTGAGGAGTTCCTCCTCTTGTAGACCCCTCATGGTGGTGGTGGAGGTAGCCCTCTATCCACTTGATTTGTTCTATTTTCTTCCCTCCTATGAGGGGATTCAGGATGTGTCTGATCCTGCTCTATCAGGTTTACCCTTTCTCCACCAGTTGGATTTCATTCATGATTTGGAGGGTGGTTTTGTTGTAGGTTTCCTTCTTGTCTAGTGCGCCCCTCTCTTGGTGAGTCAATGCATTGATCTCTTTGATGATCATTTCTATTTGCTTGTTGGTTGATACGAGCTAGCTGCTCAACTTGCTCTCTTAAATATTGCTCATGTTGGTGCAACAACCTTTCTCTTTGCTTGTCATGTTCGAGAGCTTCCACAAGCTCTCACTCTTTGTGTAAGGCATTCTCTAGCCATCACATGTGGTTAACTTGCGCTGTCATAGAAGACTCATGCTTATCTGATCCTATTCTAGTGGTTTTGATTCGTAGATTCCTCGAAGAGGTTTCTACTATTTCCTTGCTCTTGCTAGCTAATGTAACTTGTTCAGTGTATTGTTGAGTGTCTCTATGATCAGACTCTATATGTTTACTATGGGGTCACCCTGAGGTACCCCCAGTTTGAGAAGTGGGCTTAGAAGTCATGGTTCATGAACTTCTAGATGCAGAATTCTTTGTGGCTATGGTTTTGGGAGGTGGTCTCGAATAAATCTGATCCACCTCATCTAACTATCTTGTTTTCCATGGCTGATCCTATGGGGTGCCATTTACTCCAATGAGGTCATAGTCTATTGGAATCCTTCCTCTTGTGTGAAGGATATCTTCTATTTGATGTCTATGACTGGATGTATCTCTAGTTTCATGCCCCTCAGTGGGCTGATCTATTCTAAGTGTCTCATGTGAATGTTGGGATGTTGTGACTCCTATGTGTCCTTTTGATGATGAAGGCTTTGTGGTCACCTCCTTTATCCATGAGGATGGAGGTGTGGAAGCCTCATCATCCCTATGTGAAGAATGGGTTTTAGAACCTCTCTTATGTCCATGTGGGGAGGAAGCTCTTGAAGCCTCCTCATGTCTTTGAGAAGTTTCTATGTTTTTGGAGGAAGCCCTTGAGGTCTCCTCATGTCTCCTTGATGATGATGGCCATGAGGCCTCTTTGTGTTTAGGTGATGTAGTTCCATGATGTTGCTCCCTATTTGGGGTTTCTCGAGGAGAACCCCCAAGGGTTGAGTTATCACCCCTAAGACTCGTAGAACTGCGTCTCACGGTCTTACGAGTGGGTCTTCCAATGTGACTACGACTTCGCCTATGGGTGTGGGTTGCTTCAGATTCTCCCTTGATATCAGACCGAGGATGTTTACTTCTTGTTTTGACCATTGTGTTTGTGGATTCAGTTTTTTGTGTTGCAATTAAATATAGCCAAACAATATCAAGCAAATGTTTATCTTGATTATCAATTTAAGTGTGCCCTAAACTGTTTGTTGTATTTAGATGTTTTGTTGTTCTTGTTTCTTGCTCTTGTTTTGGATTGAGAATGAGGAGACTCATCCATAGTGATAATCAAGAACACTCATGCCAAACATGATTTTCTCAAAAGAGACTAGGGTACACCACTTAAATCCTAGTGGGGGGTTCGCCTAGCTCTTCCACTCTGAACCAATGATTGTTCCAATAGTGGGAGATAGTTTGAACATAAGTAACTTAGTACCACTATAAGTAAGTTCCTAATTCCATTTCTAGGAAGCTCTAGGGGGAAAACCGATGGAAGGAGATGAATGCCAACGTCACCGGACTGAATTGAGGGTTGGTGATGAAATCCAACTCCCCAATGTTTATGGTAGAACATGCAAGTGTGTGGGGTTATTTTTAGATTTTTGAAATGGAAAGTGATGCATCAACCAACATTCATGACTACTTTCCTACATGCCTAAAAAGAACATTTTGAATTAAGAAAGATGCACATCTAATTTAATCTAAATGATTTCTCATATAATGCACTTCCTACTTTGTGAAATAGGGCCTCCACAATGGGCCCAGATGCAAGCAAACCAAAATATAATGTCCTAGCATGCTGGATACTAGGGTGGACCTTACAAGCATAGAGCCATTATTCCTAGCAATGCCTAGAGGAAATCTAAAAGAAACCTAAGAAATGCAACATGCAGTTTTTATTTCCTCTTTCATTCTTTCAGTTTTCCAAATCAAAATATGTCTTTAATTTTCACTATTTTTAAGAAAATAGAAGCAGACAGAAAACCATAAAGCATCAAAAAAGTTGTACCAACCTTTAATCCAGCTCAGAGAATCAATGTTTTGACCTCTGCACTCTAGTTCCACTATCGACCAGAGCGGCTGATTTCTGGCCATTGTAGACTAGAGCCCTTAGACTAGCTAACTCCTGGCCATTGTAGATCAGAGCGGCTAAACCTGCACACAAAACCCGAATTAGTAAAGCGGTAAAAAATGAAAATTAACTATAGAACTGGGCAGGAGTCCCACCGTGATCGCCATCTATAGCGACCCCGGGGAAGCGGCGCGTCATCCCCTAGCTACTCTACTTGTGTATTAATTGAATCCTTTAATGTTTAAACATGCAATAAATGAAAGGCATAAAAGAAGATATAACTAGAATGTGAAGAAATAAATGAATGAATGCTTTTGTATTGATATTTCCAAGATCCGGTTACATATGAATCCCTCTAAGGGATACCCTTCATTTGATACATGATTTTACACACAAAGAAGGTAGCAAGTGTATAAAATATCCCCTCGCAAGGGGGGCATGCTTTATCAGGCTTCCTAGTGATGCACATAGAAATGTATGAGGGCTTACAGATGCCTCCTTCTCTAGGTCTGATTGCTAGAGGGATCCTCTTGCTCTCGTATGTTGTGGATTTGCCCGATGAACCTGTAGCCCTGCAAGCAATGAAACAACAACACACGCTTAGATGTCCAAGATTGCCTCCCCAGATGAGGTTGTTAGCAATGAATAAGCTTAATGGAAATACAATGAAACTAATGCTATGCAACCAAGTAAATGAAGTAAATCTATGCTAATGATATGAAGACATGAAGAAAGAAAAATAAAAGAAACTAGTGTCTAAACCCTAAGTTAGGCTCGTGGGCCACTGTCCAAGACAACGATCGCTAAAGTGAAACTTGCCTTCTTTGCTCCAAGGCTATGGATCAAAGCTTGTATCCGATGTTGAAATGGGGGTTGATTTGCTTGATGTGTTGAATATCCTGTATGTGTTAAACCCTTGATCGGCTAGCACTTTGTCGCTCCTCAAAGATGCTCCAATATGCTCTCCAATCCGATAGGGCTTCGCTGTAAAAGTGATCCCCAAGGGAAGCTCTCCAAATCTCAAAAGCTCTCCTCAATGACCTGTTCTGTTCAATTCGTGATCCTTTGGTGCTCTTAGGCTTGCACCTTTTAAAGTGTGTGAAGCCCTAGGTCTATGTTCAAAACCCTAGGACTGAATCCCTCATGCGTAGTGGATGTTAGCATGAGAAGCTTTTGTTTTTCTATGTTTAACTAAAGTCTAAATTTGGACTTAAGTCTCCCATGTGAACTGGTCATGAAAGGGGAATGCAAAGTTGTCCCCGCTCACCTTTATTGCATGCAAACTACCACTTCCACCCGTATCGCTCCAAATTTTTCACATCCCTACCTTCAGGCTATAGGATCCGCGCCCGGAAGGAGGATGGGAAAAGGATGGTGCGGTACCTCGGACTGAGAGGACTTTGCGAAGGTCCCGCCTCTCAAGGGAGGTGTATTTTGATGATTTTTCGACGGATGGTGGGTTCACCAGGAAACATTTAACGGCAGCTTCCACGCCTAGGTTTTGGAATGTGTTTAGATGTGTTCGTTTTAACCTTAAGCATTCATATCCTAGGTTTGGCCGAATGCATCTAGATTACTCTATATGAAAATGCAAGTTCAATGAATACAGAAAACAGATTTAAAGACAGAAAAATAGAGAGATTACAGAATGCAAATGAGGAATACCTGATCCGGATGTCTGAAGAAGATTCTGATGTTGAAGTAGTCTGGATCGTCTGAGATTCGACAGAATCGTCTGCAATCAGACAAGATCGTCTGAGATCTGACGAATTCGTCGACGAATTCGTCAGAGACCTGCAAAACCGAAAACAGATGCAAAATACAAAAAATACTACAAGTGCTAACAGAGGGAAATGATATAAAATGGCAGCAATGTTATCAAACCGCAACTTAAACACAGAAACAGAAATGAATTGTGCTAATTTGATGATAATTAAGATTTAATTATGCACTTAATCTAAATGGGTGAACTCCAAATGCAAGATAATATAAAACACTCAATAGATTATCTAATTTGCAGAATAAAATGACAGAAAAAGGGTTGAGGAACGCAAACTTCGGGCAACCGATTGCCTTAATACGGATCGCAGTCGAGATCGTCTCGCATCGATACGAAATCGCCTCGAATTCGTCGGGTTCGCCTCCGATCCGAACAAGGTTCGTCGGCGACGATAGGTGCTGGCTCCGGCTGAAAAATAGTGATGTACCTGCAACAAAATTGATGTGGAACTAGTGCAAGTGCAAGATAGAGATGATTTAACGTATATGGAATTGAATTGCGAGAGAATTTCGGCCAGGGGGTTGGGAAGGGAAAATCCTAGAGACTAAATAGGCTTAGGGGAGTAGTTAGGAGGTTGGAGATCATCCCAATTTGGGAGATCTCCAACGGGGGAGGGTCCCAACGGCGCAGACACGCTTCTGCCCAGATTGGAGACCCGTTGGAACAAATTCCAACTTTGCAAAATCAGTTTTGCGACAAGATCGTCTGGACGTCCTAGTCCAGACGAAATCGTCAAATCCGGGGCGATATCGTCTGATCGGCGACGATATCGTCAAACGGTCAAAACAACCTCTAAAAATGGCGCGAAAAAGGGGGAAACGGATTTCCCGACGGTTAACGGGCGGTTTGGGAGGTTAAATTTGAATTTTAAATTATTTACTAAGGTGAATGTAATTATTGTAATTTTATCGCGCCAATTTTAGGGTGCTACATTTTGCCCCCTCTTTAGCGAATTTTTCGAAGAAAATGCGTTAAAGATGAGTTCTTCTCGATCTACGAGAAAGCCAAAAATTATTCCCATTTTTAGGCGACGATTCTTGGTCGAATCGTACGACAACTTACTATGGTGCCCCCTCCGTGTTTTTACCCAAATCGAACGTTTGAGGTAAAAACGCGAAAAAGCAAAAAATTATTTTTGAATAAAATTAAGAAAAATAGGGTAAAACCCTAATTCATTTTTACTTGTTCATTTTCTGGTTTTAGAGCTCGGAAGCAAAAATGGTGGAGACGACGCACAGATCAACAGAGGTCCGGCGCGGTCTACGGGTAAGAGTCCAGACTGATCTAGAATGCTTTAATTTTAACTTTACATGTTTTTTAGATGAATTTTGAGCATCGCGGCCATTTTTGGGCCGTCGACGTCGTCGGGACGAAATCGTCCCGATTTCGACGAAATCGTCTCAATTTCGGCAATTTCGCCCGAGGGCGAAATCGTCGAAAGGGGGACGATTTCGTCAAATTAGAGACGATTTCGAACTGCGAAATCGGAGACGATTATGCTCAAATTTGGGACGATATCGTCCAATAGTGGGCGATATCATCAATTGCACAAAGTTGAATTTTTAATTTGCATTATTGATTACTTGAATTGTTGATTAATGATTGTTTATTGTTTTGTTGTTTATGTTTGCAGAGAGGATTACTAAAGAGCAGGGAGTGGAAATATGGAGGTTTGAGAGACGACTTGGCCGCTCTGACACAGGCAGAGCGAGATCAGCTGGCACAGGCCGACTTACTGCATGTGGCAGAAATGCCACAAGTATCTACAGACATGGGGCTACTGACGGCCCTAGCAGAGAGGTGGTATCCGGGGTCCTCATGTTTTCGGCTACCGACAGGGGAGATGACTCCCACTTTGGAGGACGTATGGAGGATTTTGAGAATCCCCATACAAGGACGGCTGATTACTCCTACGGCCAATCAGGGCCGCGCTATGGGACGGTTATGCGGTGACCCGAGCTTCGCCCTGGAGAAGGGCGGAGTTAACATCGAGGCACTACGCCAGATGCCTGGGGCATCTACACTCACACGGGTGCTAGCTGGAGTAGTTGGTGGACTTTTGCTGTGCCACCAGAGCGGGTGCAGGGTGCCATGGATGCTCGTAGATGTGGTCTGTGACATGAGAGACCACGGCTACAGGTTTTCTTGGGGCAGTTTTGTTCTATGCCGATTGTACAGGATCCTGTATGGGGTCGTGTACAAGGGCGGTCGATGTCTGGTTATGACATCGCTACTACAGGTTTGGTGCTGGGAGCACATTGCGGTGCGGAGGCCGGTAGGGCTTCCTCTGATAGGGGTTGACGGGGAGAGGCCCCGAGTCTTCTATTGGTGGCTCCGAAGAGGGGCACAATGGCGGATCGACCTGTCGATGTCCCGGAGGCTACTGGATGACCTAGTCCCGGACCAGATCACCTGGAGGCCATGGAGGGAGCATCCAGGGTGGCCAGAGGATGGACAGGAGTTGGCTCGCATCAGGCGAGTTTGCTGGCTGAGGATGGAGAGGGGAGAGGTGGAGCTCCATAGGTACGACCGAGTTTTGAGGCAGTTCGGTCTACAGCAGGGGATCCCATCCCTCAGAGACTATGAGTTTTCTCGGACTGTCCGGGATAACACTACAGTTAGCGGGGCTCCGGACATGCAGCGGTTCTGGAGCCAAGACACAGATGATGCCCCCATCCAGCCAGTGGATGGGGACGATGCAGGGGTAGCCGATGGCTACGATGCCTGGTACGTAGGCATCCGCCCTCCTCGGATGACGAGGGCACAGGGTCCGATCCATGCAGTTGTGCGTCGGATAGGGAGGCGGTGCCAGGCGGCGATGGAGGCAGCCCAGGGTCACGACGGGAGAGAGGTGAGGCGGCCACAGGCACAGGAGCGGCCATGACAGAGAGAGAGGGAGAGGAGGGAGGTGAGACCCCCATCTCCACAGAGGCCACCATCGCCCGATAAGGGCAAGGGTGTGGACACAGGAGAGAGTAGCGAGATGGCTACTCTCGGGTGGAGAGAGATCGTCTGTAGGCTCAGGTGCAGACGCTACGGGATGCGGCTGCACGACACCGGGCTGAGGTGTCACAGCTACGGGATGAGATTGCACGCCTCAGGGCACGGGCGGAGGGGCGAGCACACAGGAGCTGGCACGGTCGATTGCTCAGACCACGTTTTACCAGGGCATCTACTTCCAGATGGTGCCAGAGGGTCAGAGGGTACAACTGCCAGCCGACATTGCTGACCCTATCAAGATTGGGTCCTCGAGGACTACGTCTCGATCGAGGACGAGGACTACACAGATGGCGATGGGGCCACGGAGATGAGGCAGAGAGCTCGAGAGGCTCTCGAGGCTAGAGGGTGGGATTGACATTTGTATGATATGATTATTTTTGATAGAGGATTGAGTATGCCGAGGTACAGATTGTGGCATACCAATCTAGTTTTGATGATGTACATATGTTGATATATATATATATATATATATGAGATATTTTTGATCATATGACTTGTGTCTTTGTGTATGTTTATGATGCTTTTATGTTTTGATTGATTGATTTGATAATTGGATGTAATTATGTCATTGGAGATATTATAATTTGAATGTCATGGTGATATTTTTAAATGAAATAATCTGATGTAACAAATTGATTGTTTATGATGAAATGTGATAAAAATAAAAATAAAAGAGACTTCTAACAATAATTTCAAAGGACATTGTCGCTATTATAGACCATTTCATGGAGTCGCTGCTCACTCGGTCGTCAAGCTAATCCCAGGATAGAAATATTGTTAAAAGTAAAAGAGTGCTTAAGAGACTGTCTTAAGACTTTGTTGTGATAGTGCAAATGATAATGATGATGATGGTTTGTTTTCAGATTTTCATAAAAATGTTTGTGCATGAAATGATGTTCAAATGATTTTTGCTAGGCATAAATTCCTAAGGGTGATAAATTTTTTGGATAATTCCTTAGGAATTATACCATCATTGCAAAATTAAAGGTTGACATAATGACATGAAATAATGAAAATGTGTTTGCTTTGGAAAAGCATAATTTGTGTAACATAATGAATTAAGCCATATGGTTTTCATGATTTTTGAATAAATGGGGAATAAAAATTGTTACAATGGTTTGCGCTAGGCATAGAATATGTAGGTATAGACTTATACCATCATCGCGAAAATCCAAAAAAATAGTTTTATTGCATGGTTGATTTTTGATGAACAGAAAATATGAAAATGAGGACTTGCGCTAGGCATAATATTTCAATTTGGGTTTTGAAACTATACCATCGTCGCGAAAGTCAATCAGATATATATGTATATGTTTTGTGTAGTTTGAAAGAAATTTTTGATTTTTCTATTATATAGTTGTCTTTGTGGTAAACGATTGTACTTGATTTATTCTCAAACAAGTTGCAAAAATAATATTTCAAATTATTTTGAAGACAAAAGTTAGATTTATAAGGAATCCCATGTGCATATGTGAATTCATTTCTGATCTTGATTTATCATAATGATACACGAAATCTCTCAAATACAAATGTGTGTGCAATTGCATTGTTCATTTACCAGCTTTGAGCAAGATACTATGATACAAGTGATTTGAAGAAACCAAATAAGTGTTCATTAACCATGATGTAGATGCATATAACCATACTAGGCTACTATGTAGATCGGATTATCAAAAGCTAGCTAATCCATAAGCAGACATAGGTCTATACAAAAGAAGGTCGCTAATGTGACAGACATATCGCCACGCTAGGAGTTACCCAAGGCCAAGCAGGTTGGGCACAAACCACTTGTTATGGGGCTTACCTCACAGTTTTCGAATAATTGAGAATTCCAGGGATTCAAGCTCATCAACCCTTCTTTTCTTTTCAAAGGGTAGGGAAAGGGATTTTATTGCTTTCTTGCTTTCTTTTGAACTTTGCTTATTTTTCTTTTGCTTGATTTTTGAGATAGTGCTTGAAATATTGCTGAAATAACATTTTTCTTTTCTCTTTTTTTTTTTTCTTGAACTTTTTCTTTTTTTTTGCTAGGGATACTTGCTCGGATTAGTTGTAGAGCAAGGGATTTTTATTCTGGGTAGGGGTGAGCTTGTCCTTTTGCCAATTCTCAAAGATTCTAGACCATGTGCATGATAGGATAGCAGGGGAAACTTTTCGCTCAAGAAATCAGTTCTACTATGTAGCAAAACATGGAAATTACAAATATAATCATTTTATTGTGAAAAGATGTGCTTGGTTTAAGTAAATAACAAGATCAATTCTCTATGCTCAAACTTTATTTAATTGAATTTTGTGGACTTTGATATAAGAGAGATTAGTAATCATGCCAGATAAAATCAAGATATTTATTGTTGTGAGTGTGCAAGTGAGGGATTCAAAATAAATGCTAATTTATCCCAAAATAAGTTGAAACATATAACTGCAATAATTGTAAGAAAATATATATAAATGATTTTTGAGAAAGTTTTGAGAATGTTGACTCTCTCTTTCTTCTTTATATTATTTTGGTTTCGAAAGAGTCAAGCATATAGCTGTTTTTATATTTTTATCATTATTTTGATTTTTGTTTTGATTTTTGATTTTGAGCAGAAAGAATTTAACAAGTGCTTTAAATAAATGCAATAGATAGTTTTGAAGATTTTGGATGATTATGAATATTTTTGATGTTTTTGAATAAATTGAAAGAAATACAAGATAGTAATTTTGAACAAATATATACATGGATGAAATGACCAAATTTATGCATAGTAACGTTTAAGATGCAAAATATTCATGGGTTCTTTAAGTTCTTTACCATCTAAGGTAGATAATTTATATGCTCCTGATTCAAATTTAGCAAGTAATAATGTATGGTCCAAGCCAATTGGGCTCGAATTTACCTTTAAGTTCCTTAGTTGCATTTGTATTTTTTTGATTTTCTTTTAAAACAAGGTCGCCAATCTCAAAGGAGCGATGACGAACTTTCTTAGCATATGATCTTTTAAGCTTGTTTTGGTAAGCACGGAGATGCTCCAAAGCATTGATGCATTTTTCATCTAGGAGTTCCAGTTGATCGAGTCTTCCAAACACGATATTCATCTCCTACTTCGGTATCTTGAAGTAGCAGAGCCAAAGAAGGAACTTCCAATTCAAATGGAAAAACTGCTTCAGCACCATACACCAAAACAAATGGTGAAGTTCCAAGTGGGGGTTCGAACACTAGTTCGATAGGCCCACAAGGCTGGATATAATTGAATGTGCCAATCACGGCCAGTTTTATTGACCAATATTTTGAGAATTTTGATTAAGGTTTTGTTAGATGCTTCTGCTTGACCATTACCCTGAGGATAATAGGGAGTGGACCAGCGATGTTGAATCTTATATTTTTGACATAATTTTTTAACATCTTTATTTTTGAAGCAAGTTCCATTGTCAGAGATGAGATTGGCAGGAATTCCGAACCTGCAAATGATTTGATTAAAAATAAATTTAGAAACTTGTGTGCTAGTGCAGGAAGCTAAAGGCATAGCTTCGACCCACTTCGTGAAATACTCAGTGGCGATTATGATGAACTTGTGTCCATCGGATGACACAAGATTGATTTTGCCAATAATATCCAAGCCCCATTTAGAAAAGGGCCATGGAGATGAAATAGCCTGTAGCTCTTGTGCAGGCGCATGGACAAGGTCAGCATGTTTTTGACACTTGTCGCAATGGCGCACATATTCATGTGCATCCGTTTCCATGGTAGGCCAAAAGTATCCTATCCGAAGGAGCTTTTTAGCAATAACACTACCACTAAAGTGTCCTCCACAAGATCCATCGTGGGCTTCACTCAAGGCTGATTTAGACTCTTCTAAGTTTAAACATCTTAATAGGATACCTTCAAAAGATCTCCTATATAAAGTATTGCCAATTATTACGAATCGACTTGCTCGTCGACGTAATAACCGACGCTGGTTTCTATTAGAATTGGCAGGGAAAGTCCCATTTTGAAGAAAATCAAATATGTCTGTATACCAAGGCTCGGGAGTAGTTTCATTGATTAGAAACACATCCAAAGGCTCTAAGCATGACTTATTTGAGGCGGGTTCCTGGAGTCGACGAATAATGATAGTGGCATATTCGTCATCTAACTCCAAGGGCAAGAGAGATGCAGCTACGGCCATAGCATCAGCTGCACGGTTGCTAGTTCGAGGAATAGCTTCCAAGGTGACTTGATCAAATAGGGACATTAATTGTAAAACATAGGCCTTATATGGGCGCAGTTTATCATCTCTGGTTTGATAAACTTCATTAATTTGGTTTATAACCAGTTGGGAATCACCAAAAACTAAAAGATGTTTAATTTTTAGTGCTAGAGCAGCTCGTAATCCAAGGATTAGAGCTTCATACTCAACAGTATTGTTGGTGCAAGCAAAGGTCAGTTTGAAGGACAGAGGAATAAGATGTTTTTGCGGAGATATTAAAATAATACCCGCACTAGCCCCACTCATGCATCGGGCTCCATCAAAGTATAAGGACCATTGTTCAGGATGGTCTGCCTCTAATTGAAGGCATTCATCTGGAAACTCGATGATGAGGGGATGGGTAGACTCTAAGGGTGCAGCAGCTAATTGATCCTGCTATGATTTGACCCTTAACAGACTTCTGTCCTATGAATGTGAGATCAAACTCGCTTAGAGCAAGAACCCACTTGGCTGTGCGACCCGATAAATAAGGTCGACTCATGAGATACCTTAAGGGATCATATTTAGCAATGACATAAGTTTTTTGGCTAAGCATATAATGTCGTAATTTTTGCGTAGCAAACACGACTGCTAGACATAGTTTTTCCAATGCTGTGTAGCGGGTTTCATAACTGATGAAGGTTCGGCTAATATAATAATTAGCACGTTCTCGCTTTTCATCATCAAGTTGGGCTAACATAGCCCCTAAGGCAGAATCTGAAGCTGAAATATATAGGAGAAATGGGCGATCGGATTTAGGTGGTGAAAGCACAGGTGGATTAAGGAGGTATTGTTTGAGAAGTTCAAAAGCTTCTCTACATTCGGTATCCCAATTAAAGGGGACATCCTTCTTAAGGAGTTTAAGAAAGGGACCGGTTTTATCCGCCAGCTTATCGATGAAGCGACGGATGGCTTGAAGCTTACCTTGTAAACTTCGTAACTCAGATATATTAGTCGGTGCGGGCATATCGGTGATGGCCGCAATCTTGAGAGGGTCGATTTCAATACCACGTAAAGAAACTAAAACCCCTAATAGTTTGTCGGATTTAACTCCGAATATGCATTTTGTTGGATTTAATCGAATGAGATATTCTCGTAATCGATTAAAGACTTTTCTTAAATCATCTAAATGATTATTTTCAATAATAGAGCGAGCTATAATATCATCCACATAATCATGTAGGATATCATGCATCATATCATGAAAAATGTAGGTCATAGCTCGTTGATAAGTTGCACCGACGTTCTTTAAGCCAAATGGCATCACTTTCCAGCAAAAGGTACCCCAGGGGGTAATAAAGGTTGTTTTAGCCTGGTCTTCAGGAGCTATCCTGATCTGATTATAACCGGAGAATCCATCCATTAAGGACATCATCCCACTTTCGGTAGTGAAGTCAATGATTTGGTCCATGTTTGGAAGAGGAAAGTCATCTTTAGGGCATGCAACGTTAATATCTCTAAAATCAGTGCAAACCCTAACTTTGGTAGCTTCTTTCTTGGTGACTGGAACTACATTTGAGATCCATTCAGCATAATCAATAGCTTGTATAAAGATAACATTCAAGAGTTTTTCTAACTCCCCTTTGACTAGCAGAGCCACTTTGGGATGCATTTTTCTAAGTTTTTGTTTGACAGGTTTAGCATCCGGATGGACCACTAGATGATGCATGACTACGGAAGGGTCTAGACCTGGCATATCTTCGTATGTCCAAGCGAAGACATCTTCATACTCTTTAAGGAATGCGATGTATTGTTCTTGTTTTTCTTGACTTAATTCTGATCCAATATTGATTATGTGAGGATTGTCCTCAGTTCCAATGTTAATTTTAATGACATTTTCTACCTCCATGTGTAGATCTCTTTCAAAATTAGGTGGGGCGGGTGAAACGCCCAATTCTTGTAATTCTTGTAAGGTTAATTTAGATAATTCATCTTGAGGATTAGTGGCCTCAAGTTGGGCTATAGTTGGTATAGAACCATCAAAATAAAACCCATTGTGTAACATCTCTTCAACAGAGACATCATGGAAGATATCTCCTTCCAACTCTTCATCGGGGTCGACAATCATTTCAGGGTATGCTATGGACAGCATGTTGCATGAAAACGACTGATTTTTAAGAGGCAAATCAACATGCCTATCCAAATAATCTTGATAGCATATGAGATGATCATCATCCTCAAAAGGAAAGGGTTGACCCTTACTAGGAAATAGGCCCACACCACAGCAGGCAGGCCACGGTTCTACCTCGAAAGGTTCTTTCATGCCATTTTGGAAAGGTCCCAAGCCTTTCCCTTCATATCCCATTTTAAGCATCATGGGTTTAGCTTTAATATAATCATTGGTAAAATAACACCGAGCGTATCCTTCATGGTGAGTTTTGATATTCCGAGGGATTCTTCCCTAGTCATATCCTTTATAAATGAAGGCACAACTCCCGACTTGGTAAGTACTTCCCATAGGTTGTGGGAGGCCCAAAGTACGAGGAGATGGCGGCAAGTTATTTAAAAGGTTTGAATCTTGCATGAAAGCATTCATTTTTTCTGATATTAAGGTTGTAGATAAATCTGGTAAAAGTTCATCAGAAAGGGCATAAGATGTAGAAGGCTTATTACCTATGTCTTTAGATGTGGAAGGTATGATAGATGTGTCTATAGGTCTTGAATTTATAAGGATAGAACTTGAAGGATTGGTTGTAGACTTAAGATCTGTTTGAGGTTCTAAAATGATTTGTTTAGAGGATTGTTGATCTATATAGGAGGATGAAATTAATGGAGGGGAAATAGGTGAAGTTATGGGTGTATGTTTCACAGTTTTAGATGAAAGATAAGAACTAGGTTGTGTGGATGACAGAGCTGGGCAAAATTGCACTCCAACGGGTTCTCCCAAAGCACACATATCAAAAGGTCTAGGGTCACCATGAATAGTGACCAACTGATTTTTGAATTCAAATTTAACACATTGGTGTAAAGTTGATGGGACCGCTCGCATGGCGTTGATCCAAGGGCGACCCAAAAGTATATTGTACGATGCTGGGCAATGTACAATAAACACGGTTGTTTCTAGGGTTCTAGGACCAACTTGCAATGGGAGGGTAATAACTCCACACGTTTCTTGTGTTTCGTCATTAAAAGCTTTGATAATCATATCAGTTTTCTTCATTTCATCACTTCTAAAGCCAAATCGTTGGTAGAAGTCAAAGGTGCAAATGTTTAGAGATGAGCCATTATCAATCAAAACTCGTTTGACAGCTACATCTCCAATTAAAGCAAGTAATGTATAAGGGATTGTCCTTATGTAAACTGTGTTGTGGGATATCTTTATCCCGGAAGTCAATACAATCAATCTCTCGAGTGATGATAGTATTGGCCATAGCTTCAGGTTGAATGTTTTGAGGTACCATCATTTGGCTCAATGTAAGCATCAACTCATCCCTATGGGTGGGAGAGGATCTTAATAAATCTAAGAGGGAAATTCTGGCCGTAGTATTAGACAATTGCTCATTAATGTTGTAAGGGGGTTTAGATTGGATATTAGGAGCATGATTCCCTTTATTAGGGTTTTTCAGAACGAATGGAGCCGATCCATCATTCTGGTTTGGTTCTTGTTGAGAGTTTTGAGCTTGTTGTCGAGTAACGACTCCAATGGTACCTACGATGTTATAGTGAAGACGTTGAACTGGTCTCGGTTGAGCATTAATGGCTTGTTCATTAGAAAGGAATATATTAGAAGAAGGTCGAGTAGTGACTCTTCTAGGGAATGGTTCTTCTGGAACATTAGCATCTGTGATGGGTTGAATAGGATCTGATTCATTTTCAGAACTATTCGATTGGTTTGAAGTAATGTCTAGTTCACTTTCACTATCTGATTCTATATCACTAGAATCAGAAGTTTGAAAATTATGTAAGGGCCTGGTCGTAACCAGGGATAAGGTCGTGTCAAATATTTGAGGATCCTGAATAGGTAATTGTCCGCTAATGGTTCCTACATATCGGGTAGGAGGGGGAACATTATGATGTTCGATTTGATTGGCTACCTCTTTACCATGTCTTGGTAAAGGGTGTTGAAATATGTCTAGAGTTTGATTGGCATTTTGATTTTGATTTTGGGGAATGGTCTTTTGAGTATTATTAGGAGGGTTTTGTTTAGGTTGGAAGGCTTGTACTTCCATTTCATTATTGTCAATCAAATCTTGTATTTTATGTTTCAACCTTTTACAAGCGTTGGTAGAATGTCCAGGTCCTCTATGGAAATCACAGTGCAAGTCAGCTCTGTATCCGGGTATAGTTGGGTCAGGTTCCTGGATAGCTGGTAATTGGATCAAACCTCTTTCGAGTAATTGAGGTAAAATAGTTGATAAAGGTTGGTTTAATCTAGTGAATTCTCGAGGAGGCTTGTCAGGAGGTTTCAATATGAATTTTTTTGTTGTCTTCGTTGCATTGATATTAGCAACGTTTCTGCTGTCAGTGACTTCGTCACCGACAACTTGTTTGTTTTTATATTGATTTCTAGATGTTTTCTCATCATCCTTCTTCCTAAGTTGGCCTCTCCTAATGAGGGCATCTTCTACTCTTCGAGCTAAATCTATAGCTTGATCGAAGGTAGTTAAAGTAGCGGTTGATAGCTCATAAGATATTTGTTCTTGTAAATTGTTGATGAAAATGTCCAACATTTCCCTATAAGGCAAGCACAAAGTGCAGTTTTCCTGTCAATTGCCTCCATCTAGCTAAGAAATCGGCAAAACATTCATCCTTGTCTTGTTTTAAATTGTATAGGTCTTTAATAGTTACATGCCTCTCGATGTAGGCACTAAATTGATGGACAAATGATTCAACTGTTTCTTCGAAGTTTCTCAAAGAATGAGTGGGCAACTGATAGTACCACTCTAATGCCATCCCACCTAAACTTTTTGGGAACATTTTTAGTAATAGCAAGTCGTCATGCGATATGTCGTGACATGCTATCCTAAACATGCGAAGATGCTCTATGGGATCTTCGGTTCCTTTATATATAGGCAGGACAGGCATGGGAAAATGCTTAGGGTATGGTTGAGCTACAACTATGGGATCCAAAGGTTGACTACAGATCTCTCGATAATTATACGAGGGACGGTAGGGATCTATCTGGTCCATACGTGAAGCCAATTGTTTCACCATGGCTTCCAGATTACTAGTTTGCCCCCCATATTGGTTTGGTAGGGCATTGACATGGGTTTTATGGGCGTAGGATGGAGGAACATGCAGATTAGATGCCATGTTACTCTTGTGTAAAGTATTGGTAGGAAAAGTATTATGGAGGAATTTTGAAGTTGGATTATGTTGTATTCCGGATTGTTGAAAGTTTGTATTTGGCTTTGTTTTAGGTTTTTGTTTATTTGAAGCATATTGCTCAATAGTTTGACGGAATAAAGTAGTGAAGGAAGGTTTCTTTTGTGTGGGAGTGATTTTAGGTTGAATAACAGGTTCCTTAGGAGGTTGGGTAACCTGTTGTTTTGACATGTTTTGAGCCATAGTGACCATATCCGTATTGGATGGCCCAACCTTGTCACTTTCTTGATCAATGAAAGACAAGGGATTAATGCGCATATTAAACGCCTGTTCTATAGCTGCTTGAGCGTCACTGATTTGCCCTTTATCAAGGCGAATTGCCACATTAAGGTCATCAATGTTATCAATGAGAAATTTCTTGAAATGCTCTGCATTGTCAAAGGCAATAGTTCCATTAGGAGCTACTCTAGGGGATGAGGATCCATCCTCTTTAACACTTCCTTCTTGTTCCTTATCTTCACCTAAGTCTTCATCCGATTGACCTAGAGTTTCTCCTTCCGGATTTGTATCTCCAAGAAGGACATTTGGGTCTTTAGTTGTATCTTGTAACCAATCTTCTCCTTCCCCTAAAGTTTCTTTACCATTCCTAAGTTTAGGCATGGTGCTAAGTTTTGATTTCAGCAAATATATATATATATATATATATATATATATATATATATGCAACAAATTAAGAGGTATATATTTACTATATACCTACTACAATATTTGAAAATGAAATGTTTAAGTTTTTGCTAAGTTTTTGATTTTTTAGTTTTTCTTTAATTTTTTGAAACAATATAATAAAGACAACAAATAACACAATAAATGCTAGAAATAATTACTGAAGTAATAATTTAATTTTCTATAAACAATTTATGAATATCATTGATAGGTTCGAGTTGTTCAGGAGTCATGAAGTGTTCTTCTTCAAATTGAAAGTTTTCTTTTAAAAATTTGATGAAAAGAGCTATAGTGATGTTGTCTGTTTTAGATGTTGGTTGATAAAAGTAAAGCTCGTGGCAATACTCTCGATATAACATAGCTCGTGGAACTCTATTCCATCTTTCCCTATCTGTAAGAACAACCTCTTGGTCTTCTACACAACCTAGGAACTGGTGCACAATGGTTGCGTTCTCGAGGTATTCCTCGAAGGTGAACAATTCTGAAGATACTAAAGCTCTCCTATAGGCTAACCATCTATGGCAGGCTCTCTGAAGTTCATGATAAAAAACTAATTGATGAGGATCCAGGATTCTATCTAGGACTAGCCTCTTGATTTGCTTAAGTTGTGTGGACCTAGATGAAATGAGACTAAGTCTCCTATCAAGTTCGTTCCACAGGAATTGATTTCTGCTTGTTTCAGGCACACTAAGGACAGAATTAACTTCTATGGCTGCCAATTGATTTTCTACGTTTATAGTAACTGCTAACCTTTTCTTAGGAGCTACCATCTAAACATGTTTTCAAACTTAAATGTTTTAAAATGCATCTATGTTTCAGTTGTTCTATATATGTTTTTGTTTTTGTTTTTGTTTTTCAAAAGGTTATGATGCATTCACGTCGGGTTCACCAAAATGTATCGCTCCAAATTTTTCGCATCCCTACCTTCAGGCTATAGGATCCGCGCCCGGAAGGAGGATGGGAAAAGGATGGTGCGGTACCTCGGATTGAGAGGACTTTGCGAAGGTCCCGCCTCTCAAGGGAGGTGTATTTTGATGATTTTTCGACGGATGGTGGGTTCACCAGGAAACATTTAACGGCAGCTTCCACGCCTAGGTTTTGGAATGTGTTTAAATGTGTTCATTTTAACCTTAAGCATTCATATCCTAGGTTTGGCCGAATGCATCTAGATTACTCTATATGAAAATGCAAGTTCAATGAATACAGAAAATAGATTTAAAGACAGAAAAATAGAGAGATTACAGAATGCAAATGAGGAATACCTGATCCGGATGTCTGAAGAAGATTCTGATGTTGAAGTAGTCTGGATCGTCTGAGATTCGACAGAATCATCTACAATCAGACAAGATCCTCTGAGATCTGACGAATTCGTCGACGAATTCGTCAGAGACCTGCAAAACCGAAAATAGATGCAAAATACAAAAAATACTACAATGCTAACAGAGGGAAATGATATAAAATGGCAGCAATGTTATCAAACTGCAACTTAAACACAGAAACAGAAATGAATTGTGCTAATTTGATGATAATTAAGATTTAATTATGCACTTAATCTAAATGGGTGAACTCCAAATGCAAGATAATATAAAACACTGAATAGATTATCTAATTTGCAGAATAAAATGACAAAAAAAGGGTTGAGGAACGCAAACTTCAGGCACTGATTGCCTTAATACGGATTGCAGTCGAGATCGTCTCGCATCAGTATGAAATCGCCTCGAATTCGACAGGTTCGCCTCCGATCTGAACAGGTTCGTCGACGACGATAGGTGCTGGCTCCGGCTGAAAAATAGTGATGTACCTGCAACAAAATTGATGTGGAACTAGTGCAAATGCAAGATAGAGATGATTTAACGTATATGGAATTGAATTGCAGAGAATTTCGGCCAGGGGTTGGGAAGGGAAAATCCTAGAGACTAAATAGGCTTAGGGGAGTAGTTAGGAGGTTGGAGATCATCCCAATTTGGGAGATCTCCAACGGGGGAGGGTCCCAACGGCGCAGACACGCTTCTGCCCAGATTGGAGACCCGTTGGAACAGATTCCAACTTTGCAAAATCAGTTTTGCGACAAGATCGTCTGGACGTCCTAGTCCAGACGAAATCGTCAAATCTGGGGCGATATCGTCTGATCGGCGACGATATCGTCAAACGGTCAAAACAACCTCTAAAAATGGCACGAAAAAGGGGGAAACGGATTTCTCGATGGTTAACGGGCGGTTTGGGAGGTTAAATTTGAATTTTAAATTATTTACTAAGGTGAATGTAATTATTGTAATTTTACTGCGCCAATTTTAGGGTGCTACACCACCCATGAATGGGCTGATTTTTTGGTAAGTCGCATTTATGGCTTAGACACTATTATCTGCAACGACTATGATTTGGCCACTATCTTCTATAGTGGTTGAGTTTTGGCCGCTCTGATCTTGAATGGCCAGGATATAGCTGATATGGTTTATAGTGACCAAGCTTGGATGGACTAATACTACCCTAGATGAGTGGTGAGAACCACTTTTAATACTTGGACAGTCCAAGGTTTAGTCACATGGCTTGTGAATGTGCCTATGTTAGTAGTTATCCTAAAAATGACATGTTTTAGGTGTCTACACCTGGTTGTTTATTTTTTTATATTTTTGTGTTGTGGGATGGGTAGTGATTGAATCCTATTCAGTTAACTCCTCATTATTTTCTCATTGTAAAATGTTGTGGGACTCCTTTCAAAACCCTCGGTTCTTTTATCAATAAAAAATGTAGAGTTAGATCAGAGCTTGGTTGAAGCTTCTATAAAATAGATAATAATTTAGAAGGATGTATGTAAGCCTTTTTATGATAAGTATTGTGAATATGGAGCTAATGATGCTTGTGTTTCATCAAACCATATCCCCTAATTCTAAAGAAGAATCCAAATTGCCTACATGACAGTAGCAACCTAGATATGGACAATATAACATGGGCAAAACATTTGGAGAGTAAGAAAAATGGGAAGGAAAATAAGGAACAACTATTGTTGATCTCCTCTAAATCTAAGGAAGGAAGAATATTTTTGAATATTCCTAACAAAGTGTATGAAAGATCATAAAACAAACAGAATAAATATCTAATAGGAAATTTTATAGGCTCAAGACTACCAGGGGAGAATATTAGGAAGTGGGTGGTTAATTAATAGAAAGTTAAAGCTCATGTGGAATTATCTTTTCTTCAAAAATGCTTTTTCCTTGCCTCTTTTTGAGGAAGATTTCCATAGGGATGTTATAAGATGCCCATGGTTTATAGATAGATCTAGTATTTATATTAAGAAACAGTCTCTTGGCTTTAACCCTATCATAGAGGAGATATATGTGGACTTGGTATGGGTAAGACTCCATGGTTTACCTTTAAAATTCTAGGAGGAGGAAGTTTTTGAAAGCATAGAAAACTCCTTTTGGCACTTTCTCATAGTGGATTTTGTCACTAGAGAAAGAAAAAAGGTATTATTTGCTAGGATGTGTGTCATGGTTTAATCAAGACAAAAATTTCCAATGGAGATCAATCTAGTATTAATATGGGAGGTGTGGAACCAAAGCATAAGTTATGATAATGACCCCTTCAGCTATAGAATATGTGCTAAAATGGGTCATCTAGCAAGGGATTTCCCAAATAG
This sequence comes from Wollemia nobilis, assembly GCA_028583015.1. Taxonomy (NCBI): domain Eukaryota; kingdom Viridiplantae; phylum Streptophyta; class Pinopsida; order Araucariales; family Araucariaceae; genus Wollemia; species Wollemia nobilis. Next base: position 4,237,840 of record JAQPPZ010003177.1, read on the forward strand.
ATAAAGGAGGAATAACAGAGAAAGTTAGATGAAGAATGAAGGGAAAAGGGCCTATATGGAAGAAAAAGGAGTAGATATTTGAAGATAAAGATAATAATTTTTAAAGTTAGGAATTTGAGGAGAGGAGGGAGCTAGAAAAAAGTAAGGAAGAAATAAAGTAATATGGTATTGAAGGTAAGGAAAAATCACAAAAGGAAATGGATATGGAAGAGGTAAAATTCTAACTCTAAGAGAGGAATTCAAAACATAAAAATCCAAGATTCCCCATAAAGGATAAGCTCTATGATACCATGAGATAAGGTGGCTAAAAATTATGAAGTAAATATGCATCCAATGGAAGAAAATGAGAAATAAATAGTAGGGAGGATAGAGGCCTATGGATATTTAGATCTTGAAGTTGTGTAGTGTATAGTTAATCTTGAAGAAGTGGATGTAGGGTCCTCAAGAAAACTATCATACCTAAAGATATAAAGGAGTGCTAAGAAGCACTCAAATGTAGGAGTAGAGGAGAAAAAAATTGTGGGTAAGCCATCTTTGAAGTAAACATGCTTAAATAAAACAAAGAAGGATTTGAAAAATGGGAAGTAGACAACCATAGTATTGAATGGGAAGAAGCCCACTACAAGAAGTAAAAAATGAAAATCATATCATGGAATGTTAGGGGAATAAATACCCCTAACAAACAAAGATTGGTGAGGTCCATGTTGAAGGACCACCAACCTAAAATAATATTATTGCAAGAAACTAAATTATCTTGTGCAAAGTAGAAAAGTATTTAAAGTGGATAAGGGTAAGAATTATCAGGAGGGAGCTAGAGGAGCTTCAATACGATTGTTAACTTTGTGGAACTCTAACCTCTATGAGGGATAACTTGTATCTAGAAGTGTAAATCAATTATCAATTCTTTTCTTGGTCATATTCAAAGATATATTTCCTTGTTACAAATGTTTATGCTCCAAATGTAAGTAGATTGAGAAAGGAGTTTTAAAAAGAGCTAGAAAAAATGGGACAATAGGTCAAGGGGATAATATGGATAATGGTAGGAGACTTCAACACTCCATTAAGGCTAGGTGAGAAGAAAGGAAGGTCCTAGGGATTCATCGAGAGTATGGAAGACCTTATAAATTTCATATCAACATCAAGTTTCATGATGTTGATTTGAACAAAAATGCATTCACATGGATTAATAAGAGTTTAGGGGAGGACTTGATCCAAGTGATATTAGATAAGTTTTTTCTATTCTTGGAGTGGTTTGATGAATCTTATGAGCATACTTTGGCACCATTTCCAAGAAAATAATCAAAACATAACCCTCTTGTATTTTGGTGTAGTTTAGAGGTTAGAAATAAAAATAACCCTTTTAAATTTGAATTCATGTGGCTGCAACACTCAAGAATTTACAAGAAAATGGAAATATGGTGGATGCATTTGATCCAAGGATCCAAGATGTATGTGGTTACTAGGAAATTGAAACTGTGAAAAGGGAATTAAGATAGTGGAAAAAAGAGGTATTTAGAAATATCTTATTGCAAAATGAGCGTTTAATGCAATAATTAGTCGAATTGAAGAGGAAATAAATAGAAATGAGATGGATCAGGTCCTTTTAATAGAGATAAAGTTTTCCAGGTAGAATTGCATACAATAATGGTAAGGGAGGAGACATACTTGAGATAAAAGTCAAGAAACCAATGGTTAATGGAAGTATATAGGAACAAAATATTCTTTCATGTCTCTACTGTAAGACATAAAAGTGCAACAAGGATATCTAAAATAAAATAATAGATGGAGAAGTAATAAGAGATGAAGATCAAATTAGACAAGGGTCAATGGACTTATTCATTTTGCTGTGAACAAAGGACAAGGAGGATTATCATAAAGCTTTAGAGGAATTAATTCAACATATCCCAAGGATTCTATCTAGAGACATGAGTGTAGAACTTGTCAAAGAGGTGAGTAAGGAGTAGGTAAAGGAAGTAGTCTTCTCATTGGAAAAATATAGATCTTCAGGGCTTGATGAATTTCAAGTGGGCTTCCAAGCCTTCTAGAACATAGTAAGGATGTAGTATTAGCACTCAGAGAGCCACACCATTCAAGCAAAGTGTTAAAAGAATACAATAATAATTTCCTAGTTCTCATTCCAAAGAATATTGGGTTGAATGGATTTAAAGACTTTAGGTCAATTAGTCTATGCAATACCATTTAGAAGATAATATCAAAAGTGATTGCACTAAGACTAAATTTTTTTCACCCAAAGATAATTTTTAGAGTAGCAAGGGGGCTTTGTTAAGGGTAGGCAAATTTTGGATGGAGTAATCACACTCCATGAGACTACATTTAGTTAAAAGTAGTAAAAAAGAGGGAATGGTGTTAAAGCTTAACATGAACAAATCCTATGACCAGGTTTCATGGGGTTTCCTGGATAGAGTTCTAGAGAAGTTTAGATTTAGAAAACATTGGAGAAGGTGGGTGAATAGTTGCTATGAAGGACCTAATTTCTCAATTATAATGAATAATTCTTGAATTGGATTCTTTAGAAGTAGTAGGGGCTTAAGGCAAGGGGACTATTTATCCCTATATCTATTCATAATAATGGTAGAAGAATTGGGAAGATGTATTAGATCAACAAAACAAGCAATATCACTAAGTTGGTTGAAACCATATATATCCATAGATGGTATTACTCACCAATAATTTTTAGATGACATAATTTTTTTGGGGAGATCGTTTGTAGTTGAGGAAAATGAATATAGGAGGATACTAAATATCTATGAAAGTCATCCCAAAATATGATAAATATGGATAAGATTAAGATATTTTTTATAAATACTACAAAGAATCAACAAAGAATAATAGCAACAAATCTTGGGTGTAGTGTTTCAACTCTCCCTTTTATTTACTTGGGAATACTAATGTTCACAAGGGTATGCAAGGATTAGATGTGGAATGTGTTGATTGATAGGGTCCAAAGTAAATTAGTTAGTTGGAAGGGAAATTTTTTTAGTTAGGAAAGTAAGTTATAACTTCTTAAGAGTCCTCTCCAAGCAATCCCAGTATATTTATTATTAGTTTTTTAGACCCCACTTAAAGTAGCTAATTTAGTAGAATGCATTCAAATAAATTTATTATGGTCAAGACTAGAGAAGAATAGTATAATTTCACTTGTATAATTTAATTTTTGGGGTTTATGGAACGGGAAATGACCTCGAATGAGGTTTTTCCCGTAGTCGCAGGTGGTAGCTGCAAATCCCAATTGGCAAATTAGGGGCCATGATTGTCATATGTGATTGACTTCAAATCCCAACAGTCAGACAATTGATCATTGTTGTCGGCCATGGGTGGCAGCCACGGATGAGGGACTTTAGAGAAAAATTTTAATATTTCTAATTTTTTTGTTGTTTTTTTGAATTAATTGCATTTTTTTATTTTTTCCAAGTAAAATTTTGATTTTTTTGAACATTTTAAATATATTTATGATTGTTTTTTTCTTTTGAAGGTTTTTTTTTAATTGTTTTGCATTTATAAGTGCATTTTTTATGTCTTTTTTATTTTTTTATCTTTTTATTATCTTCCTTCAACCTTTGACTACTAGAGCAAGAAAGTCAGATCTTATTCACAAGCTCTACGATGGAATGAGTGATTCTGAGCAAGACTAGTTTGCAGCCATAGGCTTTGGATATGTTCTACAATTGCCTTTCATTTGAGTCGATCATGTCTATATGAATACCTTGGCCTACCTCTAGGATGCATGGACCAACACCTTACACCTGCCCATAGGTGAAATCACAGTGACCTTGGAGGATGTCTACCACATATTTTGTATCCCCATTAATGGCGAGGCCATCACATATTTACCCACTACAGTGAAGGATGCATTTTTATAGAGGATATTCGATGCTAGAAGTGATGAGGCATAGGAAAAATCTGAGCATAATAGGGTGTACATCGAGTATTGGTACCAAAAGTAGGTCTTCTCATAATGACAAGTTGTGTTGATGCAGCTTATCATGTAGGTTGTGTTGCCCAATACTTTAGAAGTGAGGTTCCCTTGGAACCTCCTAGCCAAGACATAGGACCTGCTTGCCAACACTACTTGAGATCCACTGAATCTATCCTGGGGGAGTGATCTACTCACGTAGCTCTATGACGAGCTATATCGAATCACTAAGCAGGGCCACACTAGAGTTGGCTATAGCTTACTTCTCTATATATGGGCATGGAAGCATATTACTATTGATCATATTGGAGGATTATCGCTATATATTGGTGACATTGATGAGGATTCATAGTTCTACATAGAATGTTGGACTAGGGATATCGAGAGCTTTAGGAGTAGGTCATGTACAAGGGATCTGCAGTACTATATGGATCATTTCATAGGAATGAGTCCAAGGTAGGTTTTATGGTGCCCCTACATGAACTATCCTACATGGAAGGAGGTAGACCACTAACTAAGGTGAAAATGACATGAGATATGGCTTCTTAGGTGTAATCTTGAGATACACAAGTTCTTCAACTTCTTACACATCACTAGGCAGTTTGGGATTTGCTAGGGCATCCGAGTAGATCCTGCTATCTACTGTCACCTTAAGGTGGAGAGATACTTGGCCTAGCCTTAGGTGACTCTATTTGGAGATGAGAATGATATCTACCAATATTTAGATCTAGCGGATGTAGGGACCACAATGTATTATGATGCATGGTGGACTACCAGGTTATGGCAGGGTGGTGGCCCACTAGGTAGATCTAGGTATGAGACAAGTACAAAGTCATATAGTGAGGATATTGTGGGTAGAAGCACCCATTATAGGATAGAGGGTGGATGGGTTCAAGCAGCTATAGCAGTAGAGGAGGAGTCCCAGGTTGAGGAGGATGGTGGAGAGGAGACTGATGATGAGGTGTCCCAGTTGAGGTCCTAGGTGGCTAGCTTGTAGTCCCAACTATAAACTATGAGGAAGTAGATCATGGATATGGATACCTTCTTAGCTACCCTACAAGCATAGATGAGAGTAGTCTAGGGTTAGCTCGTAGAGGACCAGGTGCAATAGCATAGATACAAGGAGGAGAGGGTAGCTCTTCGAGCATAAATTGCCATTACAAATATAGAGATAGAGAAGATAACTAGGTGGCATGATCTTCTTTGGTCTCAGTTGGATTCTATGACCATAGAGTAGGACTTTCTCTTATCCACAAGGGGAGATCCCTCAACTTCTCAGGTTGCTCTTGTTGCTCCAACTATATCATAACTAGAAAGGTTGGATATGGGTGTAGAGATTCGGATATTACATACACTCATCTAGGAGGATACTAGGTAGCATGCATCAGAAATGGCCCACATCACTCTCCTAGAGGGAGTGTTTAGACTACATAGAGATATATTTCTAGAGAGGCCCATAGCTACAGGGTCATAGTGGACCAGGACATGGGATACTGGATAGTCATCAACATGGCCTAGTCATAGATCTCATAGGCTAGAGAGGTCCACAAGCACAAATTCTAGGCAAACTCACCAAGAGGGTGGAAGTGATAGACGAGCCTCCTAGGAAGGGGGTTGTTGTAGGCCAAACAAGGTTAACTTATTTCCTACTTTTGTCACATGCCCATGCATTTAATTTATCAACCCAGGGAGCTTCATAAACTTGCGAAGGGTCTGAATAAGATTGCTTACAATACCACTTGAGATGAGTCCAGTAGTTCTACTATTGGGGGGTGTTTCAAATGGTTGTCAATAATTCATGCACTCCTCAATAATTTACATAAAAATAATTAAATCTATAGAAAGGAAATATTCACACATTCCTAGAAATAAACCTACTGCAAATACTGGAAATATCAATGCGATAAACAATCTTATAAAAGCGGTAAACTAATCTAGAAAACATAGGAAAAATAGGGGAATAAATACTGACTTGGAGTAGGCCTAGGCTCCAGTAGCTTCCTCCCAGTTGAACATGCACTTAGAAACTCTTAGAACTGTATTATAATTATCAAAGTATTACAATTACTATCAAAATATTCTATCTCTTCTCTCTATATATCTATATATCTTCAGAGAGGTCTGCGTGTGCTTATATAGCACACCCACAGAAATTCTATTGCAAAGAAGTTACAACAGTCGATTCATTCTAGACTAAACTAAGATAGTCTGGTAAATGTGATTGATGTCTGATAAAACTGACATTCGGTTCTAATGGTGGCGTGTTCACTAATTGGTTTGTGCTTCACCTGGCATTGGTAGGATGTTCTCATACATCGATGTGATCCCCAATTTAGCTCTACATGATGTCATTGTTGTCCATGTCGTGCTTGTTTGGTCAACAGGTGAATAATAGGGGTGCCTTCCCTATGAGGAAGGTGCCTAAGTATATCGGGTACCTTCTCTATGCGGAAGGTGCCTTACTATTGTTGGCACCTTCCTGGAAGAGGAAGGCGCTTATCTTCTGTTGGCGTCTTCCTATGAGAGGAAGGCACTTGCATTCTAGTGGCACCTTCTTGTCGGTGCCTTCCTTATGAGAGGAAGGCGCTTGCCTTCTAGTGGCACCTTCCTTATGAGAGGAAGGTGCTTGCCTTCTAGTGGTGCCTTCCTTATGAGAGGAAGGCACTTGCCTTCTAGTGGTGCCTTCCCATTGGTGCCTTCCTTATGAGAGGAAGGCGTTTCTTTTCCTTTGGCACCTTCTTGGAAGAGGAAGGCGCTGGCCTTCTATTGGTGCCTTCTTGGGAGAGGAAGGTGCTTGTATTTCCTTGGCACCTTCCTGGAAGAGGAAGGCGCCTATCTTCTCTATGTTGATTCTGAAATAAAAAAAGTGCCAGGTCCATAAAAATACCTCGATTGATCCAAATCTAACTAAATCAACTGCAATTCCACAAAAACACATTGAAAACACATGAATTAGATAACACGTATAATTTCATCAAATAATTATATAATAATTCATAAAAGTATGCAATCCTTATTATACAACCGCATAATAATCAAGAAAATGTATATAAAACATGAGCATTTTTTATGCTCATAATCCCCCCATGCCTAACATATGCCACTCCCTCGTGGCATCAAAACTATAGGAAGCCCTGTTGACACCTCATCGTTGTTGTTTCTTGGTGGGTTTGACTGTACCTACGGCCTGAGTTTGCTTCTTTTGTGCACTAGCATCTGGAGGTGTGGCTCTTCTTTTTCTACACGGAGCTGAGGGTGTGGTTGTTGACTATCCTTTCCTCATTATGGCCACTATCGATGGTGATCTAGCCAACATCATCTCTACTGACTAGAATGTAGCTTCTGTAGCTTGCCATAGGTCAACATCTGGAGGTCTAATCGCTACAAGAGGGATATCTGAATTATCCCTCTTGGAATGACCTACTTGGGCTTTGTACAATCAGGCTACTTTAGGAGTAAGCCCTATGTTCTCCCTTACAATGGCCACGCCCTCCAATTTGGGGCCATATACCCACCACCATTCAAAATACCTTCTTATCATGGAGGGTCATCCCCGGGATGACCTGTAAATATCCTATAATTGGCTGTCCTCTATCGAATTGACATAGATACTAGAGTCCCCTTGCATCCTCGAGGTTGCCTTCCTAGTCTCCTTGGCTACTGTCATCTCTTTGAGTAGTTGTTTGAACAATTTTTGCCTCTCTATGAATGACTGCATATCCCACTTTTCTTCCTCTGGCTCGGTGAAGATCACCTTCACCTTCTTTCGAGATGTCCATCTCATTCTTTCAACTCCCCCCTATGCTTGTTCTGGTAGTCCTCCAAAATTTTTTGGGCCATCCAGCAATTAGTTTGCCATTCTAGCACTTCCTCCAAGGCCGCATCGACTTGATCATTGCTCCCAAAAGTCCCTGCATCTTGTGGGCTCTGATTTGTCAATTCCTATAGGGTTTGAGCTACAACGTTGACTTTTAGGTCACTTTGTTGTTCTTCTATCAAGAGGATGAGTCACTATAGGTGTTTCCTCTTGGGGACTAGTTCTATCAACCAAAACTTGGCCTCGTCGCTAATAAGCGGCGCTCCTTCCTCCTCACACTCGGGTATTGGGGAATGCCCTCTTTCCTCTATGCTTTCAGGCACTGGTGAATGCCCTATTTATTTTGTGAAATAGGGCAATGCTAATTGCTCGATACTCACCATTTCCTCTATAGGGCTTCCCTCTTATTGCCCTATTTTGGTAACAACATCTTGTTGCCTTTCTTGGCTGCCATCTCCCTCCACTTCGGGGTTCTGCCTCTGCGCTTCTGCATGGCATACCAGTACCGATATCAGCCCATGGTGGGCTAATGTGGATGGTGCTCCCTTCTGGTATCGATCTACTTCATCCTTTAGATCATTTTGTTGGCAATTTTGGGTACTTTGGGTACATTGCCTTTGCTCAAATGTATAAGTTGTCATTGATGTCAAAAGGCATTTTTGTGTTGATATCAAAAGAGTGTGATGTCAAGAATATCTTGAGAAGCTTCATTATGTTAAAGGGTTTTTATTAAAACCATGGTGACAAGGTTAAAGGTTTTTCTTAAAACCATTTGGACTCATTAAGTGTTTTTATTAAAACCAAGCTTAACTTAATGCAAAGGTCCATGTTTATTATTAATAATTAAATTAACTCAAACCTTTGTCAAAGGTCCAAGTTTAATTTATTATTAATAAAATAATAATAATTATTATTTTAATTATTATTAAAGGGTCTTTCAACCCTTAAGCGATGGAAAGAAAAAAATAATTCTTTCGTCGATATGTTGCCATCGTTGGAGGAGCGCCGACGTCAAACATTAAGGAGAAATGGCTATATAAGTGGGGATGTTTTTCTAAAGTGAGCACCACCAATTTTTGACATCTTTGATTTGTGGTTTGCTCTGTATCTTTCGATTTGTGCTTGGCATCTACGATTTTGTGATTTCTCTATTCTTTCGGACAGCACTTTGTGTCTTCGAATCTCCGATTGACATCCTTGAAATTGTGCTTGTTCTGTGTTTTGGAAACCGTTCTTGGCATGTTCAGATTTGAGTTTGGGCTGCAACCTTACCTTTGTGCTGGACATCAGTGGATTGGAAATTACACCTGAACTACATTTTTCCAGACTGTTCTATGAGATTTTTAATGCAAGCATTCAATGACTTATGTTTTGGACAGCACTCACCAGTTTGCATGTTGCTTGCGGAAGACGTTTATGTTTTCCAGATTCTTGGCGTCAAAGGAAGATAAAAGAGAGGGCAGTGCTGTATTTCTTCATTGGGCACTTGTGACCCAACGATGATGGCGTTTAAGCGAAAGTGCTAGACGGCAGAGGTGCCGAGTTTGATTCTCTTCGTTGGGAATTTATTTTGGTCATGGTGTGTAAAGGATAGCGGTTGTAAATGCGCGGGAGGTATAAGGTTAAGGTATCATATTTGCTTTGACATTATTTTATTGATGCTTAATGTTTATGTGGAGTAATAAGGTGTAAAGAGGTTTTACTTTGTATGTATATTACTCTTATAGTGGTTTTTACTAAGTTGGAGAAATAAGGTGTTAATTTGGATCTTTATTATTGTGTATTATTGTATAGTTTCTAACTCTAATTGGTGGCAAATTGAGAGTTAGTGTTGTGACAGATTTTGAGTTCTCCTTCTTCATCAAAGTAAAGGTATGGGCAACTTATTCCATGTATGTTGTTGATGGTATATTTTCTAAAATTGAGTTTGGAGTGAAAAGGTTGTCTACTAGGTATTTTTGGTGTAAATCTTATTTTCTGGATATTGAAGATTGTTTATGCATTAAAATCATTGATGAGTTTTTGGGTGAATGCATAATTCTGGTTGAGGAAGTGGAAGCATTTTTTGCACTAGGGTTTATGTTAGTAAGTCTTGCTACTTGCATTGAGATGATGAAAACCTTTAGTTTGCTGTTTTGATATTGATGGTTGAGTTGCTTCCATAGAGGTTGTTTTTGATCAAGTTAGTGCTTTACTTGATACATGATATTGGGCTTACTCCATTGAGTTGATTTGAGCAAGTTATTATTTACATTTGGTGATATTGTGTTGGTGGCTATTTTGGTTCAAATATCCTTGGAGGGAAAAGGATTTCTACTTGTTTCCTTTTCTTGTGATGATTGGTTGAATGCTTCAAGGTTGATGTTGAGTTGAATGGTGTTGGTTGACTAAACCTTGTTTGATGAGCATTGTTGTTGAAATCCTAATTGTTGGTAAAAAAAATATGAGTATCATTGGTTTATGAGATATTGCATGGTTGGCAATTGTTGGGTTGTGTTTCATATTCTTGAGAAAAGCATACTACATCTATCTTATTCTTTTGAGATTGAGATTGAGTTGAGATTGAGATTGGGAGTTAAGTATAGAACATATTGGGTCTCTAACAATTCTCTTTATGTTTCTATGAGATTTGAGATTGAGATTGGGAGTTAAGTATAGAACATATTGAGTCTCTAACAATTCTCTTTATGCTTCTATGAGGTTTATGAATCACATTGGGTCTCTAACAATTCTCTTTGTGGGTTCATGCTAAGCAAGTTTTTCTTGGTGAGCTTGCTGAGGTTTTGGACAGGTTCCGGTGGGGACTTGTGAGCAGATTTGGATAGGTCCTAGCAGAGGACTTGTGAGCTGAGTTTTTGAGAGTTCTATTAGAGAACTTGAGGACAGAGGTGCATTGGTTCTTTGAGAAGAACCTGAGGATAGATTTGGAAAGTCTTTGAGAAGGCTTGTGTGCATAGGATTGATTTGTTCAAAGAGTTGGACAAATCTGATAGATAGAGGAAGACTTTTACTAGACCAATTGACTATGTTTGGTACAAGTAACTGAAATGCTATGGATGTGATCATAGAATATAGAGGTCTCTTAGGCTAAGCATTGAGGATAGGAGGTCTTCGGTGGAAAGGAGTTCCACGTGCTGGCAAGAGGTAGAGGCAATTGATCTTTTGAGGGATCATTTCTAGAGCAGAGGGGAAGGTATCTCCTTTGAGCAGAGGCTCATAAATTTAGATTTGGGGAAGGTGTCTCCTTTGGGCCGAGGCTCATAAACATTGTAATTGGGAAGGTTTCCCAAAGAACTTTGAGATAACTTTTAGAGAAAAGTTTTGTGGACGTAGCCCAGGCCTTCTAGGTGAACCACGTTAAAATTGGTGTCACTTTGTGGATGATATTGTGCATTGTTTTGATATTGCTTTGGGTATATTGCTTTACTATTTTGAAGTATAAAGGAAAAAGTAAAAAGAGGTCTTATACTGTTCACCCCCCCTCTCAGTATAAGCTTGTGTTCTTCAATTGGTATCAGAGCGGGTGCCTTTGAAAAGTTTAACAACTTGAAGGAAGATCTTACAAGAACACAAATGTCAAGGAAAGGCAAAAGCAAAACCATGAGACACAAGAAGAAGAAAACACACATGGTCATGAAAGAAAATGAAGATGAAATCAATGTTGCTATTTTTGGAGGAAGAATGGAAATATATTCAAGATATGAATCAAACATTGGATAACAGGCCAGATTAATAAAGTTTTACACTAGATGTGGGAAGACCGGTCACTTTGTAGCTGATTGCTCACAAGGTAAAGAATGTTTTGTTTGTGGTCAACTCGGTCATAATGAATGTCAGTGCCATGGGTTTAGTAGCAGTGAAGATGAAGATGATCCATTCAAAGTTGATGAAGATAAACAGGATTCTATGAACAAGGTTTTTGAAAAGCATAAGCATCACAGAAAGAACAAAGATGAGCATAGCTATCAAGGAAAGAGGTATTCTCACAAGCACAAGAAGAGTTTCTACCTAGACAAAGAAAGTAAGTGTTCTAGTAGTGATAGTGAAAGTTCTTCAAGTGATAATGAAAATGAGATTTGTTCATATCAAAAAAAGAGGAAGAACCGAAACATAGATTCATTATCATGAAATGTCTTAGATGTGGAAATTTTGGTCACCTTGAGGATGATTGCACAAATAATGATTTGGTTTCTAGTATGTATGAGGATGCTTCAGAAAACTATAAGGAAGATGCATGTATGGTTTTTGAAAAGGGTAGCACCTCTAGTGATAAGAAATCTGAAAAAGGCTTTGATGATTCTAAAAGCAAACATATAGAGGAAGGTGAAGTAGATCTTAAAGGTGAACTTATTAGTGCTCTTAGTGCTTTGAAAAAGGAAAGAAATAAGAATGCTAGACTCAAGGATAAGTTAGATGAATGTTGTATGGAGAGATATGATCTTATAGAAAGTCTTGACTTCTCTATAGCTAAGACACAAGAACTCAAGGATGAGTTAGAGTCTAAGGTTCTTGAGTATAGTGAGTTAGAACATAAAATGGCTTCTTTGAAAGAGGAAACTAAAGAGTACAAGGATAAGCTTCATAGGTTTCAAGATAGCTCCAAAAAGGTTAAGTCTCTCATCAAAGGTCAAAGAAAGACAACAGATAAAACAGGCCTTGGTTTTGTTAAGCCTCACAAGGAACAAGTTGGAGAGTCTAGTAAGAGACTCCAAAAGGAAGAGAGTTCTGATGGGGAAAGTATTTCAGATCATGAGTCCTTGAATGATAGATGCACAAAAATAGAAAATAGAATTCATAATGAGAAGAATAAGAAGAATTTTTCAAGACCCAAGAGGTCAAATAAAGGAAATTTTCAAGGCAGATGTTTTGCTTGTCACAGGTTTGGTCATATGGCTTCACACTGCATGGCTCAAGTGAAGAAGGTAAATGATAGTTTCAGAAGTGCTAGTTACTTTCAAGGGTATTGCTACTCTTGTCAACAATTTGGGCACAAGATAGTTTATTGCAAGGCAAATATCAAGAACAGGTTTGATCAGAACAGGTTTGGTCAGAACAGGTTTGGTCAAAATAAGTTTGGTCAGAACAGGTTTGATCAGAACAGGTTTGGTCAGAACAGGTTTGGCCAGAATAGGTTTGGCCAGAACAAGTTTGGTCAGAATAGGTTTGGTTAGAACTGGTGGATTCAAAGAACAGGTATGCCTAAAAGAAATAACATTGTTACTTGTTATAAGTGCAACAATGAAGGTCACATAGTCAGACAGTGTAGAATACAAGAACAGGAACAGTGGCATGATCAGGTCCAAGGATCAAGGCATGAATAAAAATGGGGATGAGAACAAGAACAAGAACAAGTGATAGGAATAGGAATATGGACAAAGAGTTCAAGAGAAGGCCCGACAAGGAAGTTATAGATGCTGATGATGATCAGTGCCTAATGGGAGTTTTACTCCCACCCCAAAATTAATCACCTCATCAGGAGATGGGGGAGGGACTAAGCTAAGAGGCTAATTCTTAGTCCCGAGCCCCAAAGGTGGCCCTTTGCCATTGATGACAAAGGGGGAGAGATATGAGTAAGGGGGAGAGCTTCAAAGTGAAGAGGAAAGCTTCAAGTCAGGGGGAGCAAAACTTCAAAGGAATATTCTTAGTTGTTAGCACAGTTGGTTTCAGTTGGTTTCAATTTTGGCTCTTGAGAAGTGTTTTCAGTAAAGGTTTGCCATCAATGACAAAGGGGGAGATTTTTGGCAATTTTGGGTACTTTGGGTACATTGCCTTTGCTCAAATGTATAAGTTGTCATTGATGTCAAAAGGCATTTTTTGTGTTGATATCAAAAGAGTGTGATGTCAAGAATATCTTGAGAAGCTTCATTATGTTAAAGGGTTTTTATTAAAACCATGGTGACAAGGTTAAAGGTTTTTCTTAAAACCATTTGGACTCATTAAGGGTTTTTATTAAAACCAAGCTTAACTTAATGCAAAGGTCCATGTTTATTATTAATAATTAAATTAACTCAAACCTTTGTCAAAGGTCCAAGTTTAATTTATTATTAATAAAATAATAATAATTATTATTTTAATTATTATTAAAGGGTCTTTCAACCCTTAAGCGACGGAAGAAAAAATAATTCTTTCGCCGATATGTTGCCATCGTTGGAGGAGCACCGACGTCAAACATTAAGGAGAAATGGCTATATAAGTGGGGATGATTTTCTAAAGTGAGCACCACCGATTTTTGACATCTGTGATTTGCGGTTTGCTCTGTATCTTTCGATTTGCGCTTGGCATCTACGATTTTGTGTTTTCTCTATTCTTTCGAACAACGCTTTGTGTCTTCGAATCTCCGATTGACGTCCTTGAAATCGTGCTTGTTTTGTGTCTTGGAAATCGTGCTTGGCATGTTCGGATTTGAGCTTGGGCTGCATCCTTACCTTTATGCTTGACGTTAGTGGATTGGCAATTGCACCTGAACTACGTTTTTCTAGACTATGCTGTGAGATGATTAATGCAAGCATTCAGTGACTTACGTTTTGGACAGCGCTCACTAGTTTGCATGTGGCTTGCAGAAGACGTTTACGTTTTCTAGATTCTTGGCATCAAAGGAAGATAAAAGAGAGGGCAGTGCTGTATTTCTTCGTTGGGCACTTGTGACCCAACGACGGTGGCGTTTAAGCGAAAGCACTAGAAGGAAGAGGTGCCGAGTTCGATTCTCTTCATTGGGAATTTTCTTTTGGTCATGGTGTGCAAAGGATAGCGGCTATAAATGCGTGGGAGGTATAAGGTTAAGGTATCATATTTGCTATGACATTATTTTATTGATGCTTAATGTTTATGTGGAGTAATAAGGTGTAAAGAGGTTTTACTTTGTATGTATATTACTCTTATAGTGGTTTTTACTAAGTTGGAGAAATAAGGTGTTAATTTGGATCTTTATTATTGTGTATTATTGTATAGTTGCTAACTCTAATTGGTGGCAAATTGAGAGTTAGTGTTGTGACAGATTTTGAGTTCTCCTTCTTCATCAAAGTAAAGGTATGGGCAACTTCTTCCATGTATGTTGTTGATGGTATATTTTCTGAAATTGAGTTTGGAGTGAAAAGGTTGTCTACTAGGTATTTTTGGTGTGAATCTTATTTTCTGGATATTGAAGATTGTTTATGCATTAAAATCATTGATGAGTTTTTGGGTGAATGCATAATTCTGGTTGAGGAAGAGGAAGCATTTTTGCACTAGGGTTTATGTTAGTAAGTCTTGCTACTTGCACTGAGATGATGAAAACCCTTAGTTGGCTGTTTTGATATTGATGGTTGAGTTGCTTCCATAGAGGTTGTTTTTGATCAAGTTAGTGCTTTACTTGATACATGATATTGGGCTTACTCCATTGAGTTGATTTGAGCAAGTTATTCTTTGCATTTGGTGATATTGTGTTGGTGGCTGTTTTGTTCAAATATCCTTGGAGGGAAAAGGATTTCTACTTGTTTCCTTTTCTTGTGATGATTGGTTGAATGCTTCAAGGTTGATGTTGAGTTGAATGGTGTTGGTTGACTAAACCTTGTTTGATGAGCATTGTTGTTGAAACCCTAATTGTTGGTGAAAAGAATATGAGTATCATTGTTATATGAGATATTGCATGGTTGGCAATTGTTGGGTTGTGTTTCATATTCTTGAGAAAAGCATACTACATCTATCTTATTCTTTTGAGATTGAGATTGAGTTGAGATTGAGATTGGGAGTTAAGTATAGAACATATTGGGTCTCTAACAATTCTCTTTATGTTTCTATGAGATTTGAGATTGAGATTGGGAGTTAAGTATAGAACATATTGAGTCTCTAACAATTCTCTTTATGCTTCTATGAGGTTTATGAATCACATTGGGTCTCTAACAATTCTCTTTGTGGGTTCATGCTAAGCAAGTTTTTCTTGGTGAGATTGCTGAGGTTTTGGACAGGTTTCGGTGGGGACTTGTGAGCAGGTTTTGGACAGGTTCAGTGGGGACTTGTGAGTAGATTTGGACAGGTCCTAGCAGAGGACTTGTGAGCTGAGTTTTTGAGAGTTCTATCAGAGAACTTGAGGACAGAGGTGCATTGGTTCTTTGAGAAGAACCTGAGGACAGATTTGGCAAGTCTTTGAGAAGGCTTGTGTGCAGAGGATTGATTTGTTCAAAGAGTTGGACAGATCTGATAGATAGAGGAAGACTTGTACTAGACCGACTGAATGTGTTTGGTATAGGTAGCTAAGCTGCTGTGGACGTGATCATAGAAGGCAGAGGTCTCTTAGGCTAAGCATTGAGGATAAGAGGTCTTCGGTGGAAAGGAGTTCCACGTGCTGGCAAGAGGTAGAGGCAGTTGATCTTCTGAGGGATCATTTCCAGAGCGAGAGGGAAGGTATCTCCTTTGAGCGAGAGGCTCATAAATTCAGATTGGGGGAAGGTGTCTCCTTTGGGCCGAGGCTCATAAACATTGTAATTGGGAAGGTTTCCCAAAGAACTTTGAGATAACTTTTAGAGAAAAGTTTTGTGGACGTAGCCTAGGCCTTCTGGGTGAACCACGTTAAAATTGGTGTCACTTTGTGGATGATATTGTGCATTGTTTTGATATTGCTTTGGGTATATTGCTTTACTATTTTGAAGTATAAAGAAAAAAGTAAAAAGAGGTCTTATACTGTTCACCCCCCCTCTCAATATAAGCTTGTGTTCTTCACATTTTCTAGGTATAAGGGCACATTCAACTTCCTTCCATGCACCGGGTGATTGAGAAACTGCACATGGTTAGCGTGTAGATGGGTATATTTCTCGGTGCATGTAAAGAATCGAGCAACCTGCTCGAATATCTTTCGTAGATTCATGGGAAGGCTATTTTTGGGTAGCCCCTCCTTGTCTATCTACACATTTTCCCCTAGTAGCAGCACTTCGACGTATGGCTTCAGTAGTCCACCTTTGTATATGCATTCCCCTATGAGGGGCAATCCAGTCGCCTACGAGATGTATTCGGGGGTGACTAGAATTTCTACCCCTCACACCTGAGCTACGTCACCCCTCAAGGAGGCAGTGAATTCCTTGGCTGCCTCCATATCCTAGCCTTGACTGACCAGGGTATAGTATTCAAGCCATCCCTCGGCCTCGAACTATGTCTTTACTGCCCCCCTGATTCCTTTCGTATCACTCGGTTCATTCTTCTTCACTGTGTGATTCTTCGACCTTCCTCCCATGGCGCCTTCCCTTACTACTGTAGTTTTTTTCTATCCTTCCTTCTTCAGGAAGGTGCCTTCTTATAGGGAAGGCGCCTAACCTTAGCATTTATTTCTAGGGTACACCTTTTGAGCCATATCATTGGCACGCGGTTCCGGCTATGGGGGGATATGATTTTTATGACGGCGGTATTTTTTTGGTATTGCATAATTTATAAATAATTATATAAAAATTTGAATTAGCATGCACGTACCTTATTCGATGTTTCAAGCATCGTGAAGGGTGTTGATTCACTGATTTGTGACATGGGGGAGGGGTATGGTCATCTGATGCTGCTCGTTCATGTGGTGGTTTCATTCCGATCGAGGCATTCGGGAGACGTAAGTGCTGGTTGTACATGGAAGGCACTCTTTGGTACCTTCCCCATGTGGAAGGCACTGATGTGGCACCTTCCCGATGTGGAAGGTGCTTATATGGCACCTTCTCGATGTTGTTGGTGCTCTCTGAATGGATGCACCTTCCAATGGTGGAAGGCACCTCTGATTGGATGCGCCTTTCGGTGGTGGAAGGCACCTTTTCGATGATGGTGCCTTCCTGCTATGGAAGGTGCTTCTGAATGGGTGCGCCTTCCCGATGTGGAAGGTGCCTCGGTCTGCATGCACCTTCTCGATGTGGAAGGCACCTCGGTCTGTATGCACCTTCCCGATGTGGAAGGTGCCTCGGTCTGTATGTGCCTTCCCGATGTGGAAGGCACCTTAGTCTGCATGCACCTTCTTGATGTGGAAGGCACCTCGATCTGCATGCGCCTTCCCGATGTGGAAGGTGCCTCGGCTTTTTTTTTTTGTATGGCACCTTCCAGCCATGGAAGGCGCCTATATATATATATATTGTTATTGTGTGCCTTCTCTATAAGGAAGGCACCTTCTTCTAGTGGGGTGCCTTCTTTATAAGGAAGGCGCCTTCTTCTGGTTAGGTGCCTTCTTTATAAGGAAGGTGCCTTATTTTGGTGGGGTGCCTTCTTTATACGAAAGGCACCTTCTTTTGCACCTTCTCGATGTGGAAGGTTCCTTATTCTTGGCAATCATGTTGTGATTGACTAGGAAAGGGTGATCAAGCCTTCTCTATCTTGCTTCATGCTGCCTCAGCTTCTACCTACGAGTGCCGATGTTGGAATGCTGAGCCGAATCAGGCCTGGTTTCCCAGATACCTATTCCTCATGCTGTCAGGTCCTCCACCTGCAAAAAGCAAATGAAAAGAAAGAAAAATAAAGGTAGTTAGATGCATTCCATGCCTATTAGGCCCTGGGTTAGGATGCCTACAGCTTGCATGTGGGCGTCGTCCCTACAAAACACACCGTAAGAAAAAAACTAAATTAACTAATTTTGGTGAGCACCTCCATGCCCACCGTTTCACCTTTTAAGAGTTTGGTCCAGATCTAACAAGATGGGGTCTCCCCCACGTCTATTCTGGATTCCACCTACAAGGTTTCGGATGTGTTATAGGGGCATAGTCGGTGGCCATTGACCGTTAACATGGTGTTGCTACCATCAATTGTTCTAACGCGCACTGCCCCATTCTTGATGAGCTCTACCACCTCATACGGTCCCATCCATATTTGCATTAATTTACCTTTTCTTTCCTAGAACCGAGAATCGTACAACAACACCCATTCTCCTTCTTGGAACTACTTCAGTTTAATGTGGCGATCATGCCACCACTTTCTTTGCTTTTGTATGATTTTTGTTCTCTGCAGAGCATCCATTCGGATTTTGTCCAGCTGATCTAGCTACCGAATCCTTTCTTCTTGAGCGTCATCCAAGCTCAAGTTCAATTCTGAAGCCGTCCTCAGTGTCTTGATTTCAAATTCAATGGGCATCATCGCACTCTTCCCATAGACCAGTTGGAAGGGTGTGAAGCCTGTGGTGGATTTCCACATGGTATTATATGCCCAGACTACCTCTGACAACCGTGTAGCCCAATATTTTCTGTGTTGTTGCATGGTCTTCATCAGGATGTTCTCTATTTCTCTATTCGTCACTTCCACTTGCCCATTTTCCTATGGATGGTAGGGTGTAGTTTTATTGTGCCAAACTCTGTATTGCTCCATCAGCTCCTTGATCAACCTGGAGGTAAATTGAGGCCCCTGGTCTATTGTTATCTCTCTAGGGACCCCAAATCATGTAAAAATGTGAGCAAATAAGAAATCGATGACTGTTATTTCTTTTGAATCTCTCAACGCTTGAACTTCAACCCATTTGGTGACATAATCTGTATAGACCAAAATAAACCTCCTCCCTATTGAAGGTGGATTAATTGGTCCCACGAAGTCCATGCCCCACTTATCGAAGGGTTCCAGGTGTACCTAAGGTTGGAGGGGCATTTCATCTCGATGGGTTGGTCTACCCATTCTTTGGCATTCATCGCACTTGCTGGTGTACGCAGCTACATCCTTGAACAGAGTGGGCCAAAAGTACCCAGCCTGTAGGATTTTGTAGGCAGTTCATTTCCCTGCAAAGTGTCCTCTGCATGGTTCATCGTGACATGCTTTGAGTACTTCTGAGAACTCCTACTCTGCTACGCATCTCCTTATAATCTGGTCACGTCCTTTTTTGAACAGGAGGCCATCAACCCATAGGAATGATGCACTTTTCTCTATGACCACCTACTTTTCTCGAAAAGAGAGAGCAGGTGAGGTTCTTTCGGTGGCCAAGTAATTGGCTATATCTACGTACCACAAGATTTTCTCACTAATGGTGAACAAATGTTCATCCAAAAACTGGTCTTCCACTGCTGTATGGTCTGTCGGTATCAATCTGGATAGAAAATCTGCTACGACATTGTCCTTGCCTGGTTTGTCGACTATTGTGATGTCGAATTCCTGTAGTAACAGGAGCCACCTGATAATTCTTCCACCAATGGCCAGCTTGCTCATCAAGTATCTGATAGCCACGTGGTCCATGTGGACAATTACCTTATACCCGATGATATAATGGTAGAATTTGTTTATGGCATGCACAACTACAAGGAACTCCTTCTCCGTCACCATGTAGTTGAGCTCGGCTCCTACCAAGTTTTTGTTGACATAGTAGATGGCATAAAATTCTTTGCCATCCTTCTATCCAAGGACTGCTCCAATCGCATTGTTGGATGCATCACAGTAGATATGGAATGGTATGGCCCAATTTGGTCCTCTTAGAACCGGTGTAGATATCAGTTTCTCTTTAAGCAACTGAAATGCTTCCTCGTAGTCTTCTATCCAATTGAACTCCACATCCTTAGATAATAGAGTGTGCAGTGGTTTTGCAATTTTGCTGAATTCGATGATAAATCATCGGTAGTACCTGACTGATCCAAGAAAACTCCTTACCTCTCTCTACATTCTAGGGCTGGGTAGGTCTCTGATGACCTCAATTTTTCTTTTATCAACCTTTATTCCTTCTGCAGAGAGGTGGTGTCCCAGTACGATGCCTTCTTGCATCATCATAAAGCATTTCTCATTGCTCAGGGACAAACTATTTTCCTTGCTTCTTTCGAGCACTCTTTCCAAGTTCGTCATTGCCTCGCCAAAGGTTTCTCCATAGATGGTGAAGTCATCCATGTATACTTTGACCGCATCTCCCATCATGTCTAAAAATATGCTAAGCACCACCCTTTGAAAGGTGGCAGGTGTGTTGCACAATCCGAAAGGTAATACCCGATAGGCAAACGTTCCCCATGGGTAGGTGAACATTGTCTTATCCTGATCCTCTTCTCCTATCTGGATCTGGTTGTATCCACTGAATCCATCCAGGAAGGAGAAATACTTCTTCCTCGAGAGTGTATCCAAGACTTGATCAATGAACGGGAGCGGGAAGTGGTCCTTCTTGGTCACTTTGTTTAATGCTCTGTAGTCCACACAGATTCACCATTTCCCATTCTTTTTAGGGACTACCACTAATGGTGATACCCACTCACTGTCAAAAATTGGATAGATGAATTCGGAAGTCAAGAGTTTTTGTAGTTCTTCCTTGACAATGTCTTTCATTATCGGATTCATTCTTCTCTGTGGTTGCCTGCTTGGAGTTGCTTGATCATCTAGGTATATACGATGGGTACATATCTCTGGGCTGATACCCTTCATATCTAAGTAATCCCATGCGAATGCCTATTGGTGTCTAACCAAGAGCTCTTCTACTTTCATCAATTGTGTGGGAGTCAACCCACTGCTGACATTCAACGTTCTTCCTGGCCCGACGTGTATCTACTGAATGTGGTGATCTTGGATGCCAACCAACGGTGATCCAGGTGTAGAGATGGAGGACTCCCCATGGAGGAACTCCATAATAGCACCATCCTCATCTTCTTCTACCAACTCATCCAACGTCATCACCGATTGGATCATGGATAGCTCAATATTTTCATGCTCGATCAACATGGGTTCTCCTACTGAGTCGATGGACTGAGCTGGGGGTGAAATAGTCAATATTTTAACGTTTTTTCCATCGGAGATGGTCATCAGCCCATCTCGATAGCTGATGTAGGCATCAACTATTGCCAGCCATGGCCTTCCCAAGATGAGCGGGTAACCGCCCAACCTAGTTTTAGATTGTAGGACTAAAAAGTCAGTTGGGTATTCCCATGCATTGACTGTTACTATTACATCTTCCAACATTCCTTTTGGTGCCATGGTCGATCGATCGGCCAGCTGTAGCACTATCATAGTGGGTTTTAGGTTCATGAGTTGTAGCCTCTGCATGGTCTCCTGAGGCATTACGTTGATGGCTGCTCTAAGATCGACCAACGTATTGGATAGGGAATGTCCCTCAATTTTTACAGTCAACATCGGGCTTCCCGGATCTGCATACTTCGGATGGCATGTTTTGCCCATCATCAAATCTACTAGTTTACCCATGACATTGATAGTCTGGGTTGCTCTTCATCCTGGCTTCCTTAGACACATCTCTCTTATCGCCTTGGTATATATCAAAACATCTCGGATGGCTTGAAATAATGGAATTGTCATGGTGAGGTTCTTCAAGCTAGACAAGATATCAAACTTCGACTATGTTACTTTCCTCTATTCTTGTAGTCGGTTGGGAAATGGAGCCTTTGCTCTCTCAGGCATTTCTTCTATCACCTCTTCTACAAGAGGTGTTTCTACCTCTTCCTCCTCTTCTACCAGTGGAGGCATTCCTACTCCTAGCTGTCTACCAGACCTAAGCTGAATATGGTACATCGGATACATCTCACCCTCCATGTTGTATGTTGGTTGGTTCACCCTGTTATTTGGATTTGTCATCGGTTGTGCGGGTAGCTACGTAGGTCTCACTACTGGAAACATCGATAAATTCTATTGGGGGTGAGCTGGTGCTACATTCTATGGAGCCTGATTCCATGGAGTGTGGCCTCTCCACTATTGCCCAGGATATGGATATGGCATCCATGGCTGCTGGTTTGGGAATGTTGTTGGGGGTGCATTGGACCAGGGTGATGGCCCCCACCACCCCATGTTAGGTGGTTGAGGTGGACCTTGATGCATGTATGGTCCTCCCCCATATGATGACATTCCAGTTGGCATATTCCCCATAGGGGGTTGTGGCCAACTCTTTCGATTGCCTATGAAGTAGGCATCCATGCTTTCAGCATCCTCCTGATTACTGGGCAGTTGTGGGCACAATCGAGTTTTATGGTTCAGCCTGCAAACTATGCATACTCTAACTTTGTTCTTCGGGCATGCATTCTTTGCATGCTTCCCTCTACATTTTGGATAGAAATAAGCCAATGTTGCTTCATTTTCTTGCTTCTTTTTCTCTAACAGTAGCGTATCCATCTGCAATGCTAGAGATGAGAGCATTTCACTCTTTAAATCTTCCAGCATGTTACCTATTTCTATCTTCATGATTGAAGCAGTCACTTTCATGGTTCTAGAAGTGGTCTTGCCTCTCCTTCTTGAGTAGTTTCGGCATAGTTGTCGGATGTCTTCCATAGCGTGCTGGTAGACGTCACCTCCAGAGATCATGTTAAGAGCCTCCAGTGATTCATTGGTAAGTCCTCTCAAAAATATGCTTTTGAGGGACTTATCAGATAGTTTCATGTGAGGAGATCATTGAATATTGAAGTTGAATCTCTCCCAGTATTCCTCGAGAGACTCATATTATTTTTATGTCATGCTCAGGACCTCTTCTCTGGAGTCTCTTGCTCTCCCAAAATCTTGGTATTGCTCTAAAAAGAGCTTCTTCATTTGATCCCAAGTGGCAATGTGTTTGTCTCCCAGACCGATGAACCACCATAGAGCTGCATCGTCCAACATGGAAGGGAAGAGTTTCAGCTTTTACGTATCAGATTTGTAGTCCACAGACCTGCATAAGACATCAAACTTAAATAAAAATAGGTCAGGGTCCTCAGTTGGGTATCCTCTGAAGGTCGAAAGGTGAGTAGGGGATATGTTTTTCATTTTGGTATCTCCTACTCCTTCTTCAATCGAGAAACTAAATCCAGATGAGACTTCTTCATTGTCAGCCATTTTTTCAGGAAATGTGGTCTCTAATGCAGTATTTATGGCCTTACGATCGTTTAAGACTTTTTGAGTCAAGGCTCTAAGGTTATATGGTGTTATCATTCGATCTTCTACAACTTTCCACAATAGGGCCTCCTCTAAGGGTGTCCTATTAAACAAGGGATTTATGATGATTCGTTCTTCCCCACGTTGATGGGATGAGGAGGCACTTTGCACAAAGTGTGGCTCCTCACTCCAATGGATTGTTGGAGGTGGGTCGAGTGAGTCTAATTCAAATTTAGAATGTTTGGCTGACTCAGGTTCTGATGGATTGGTTTTTATAAACCGACCGTCAGGTCCTCTTCTTCTCAAAGAACTCATACAAGGTCAGATGGAAGGTTTCCAGGTATTGTAGATAATCTAGTTGAGATGCTTCCCCAGCAATGGTGCCAAAATGTTGTGGGCCAAACAAGGTTAATTTCTTTCCTACTTTTGTCACATGCCCATGCATTTAATTTATCAACCCAGGGAGCTTCATAAACTTGCGAAGGGTCTGAATAAGATTGCTTACAATACCACTTGAGATGAGTCCACTAGTTCTACTATTGGGGGGTGTTTCAAACGGTTGTCAATCATTCATGCACTCCTCAATAATTTACGTAAAAAATAATTAAATCTACAGAAAGGAAATATTCACACATTCCTGGAAATGAACCTACTACAAATACTAGAAATATCAATGTGATAAACAATCTTATAAAAGTGGTAAACTAATCTAGAAAACATAGGAAAAATAGGGGAAGAAATACTGGCTTGGAGTGGGCCCAGGCTCCAACAGCTTCCTCCCAACTGAACACGCACTTAGAAACTCTTAGAACTGTATTATAATTATCAAAGTATTACAATTACTATCAAAATATTCTATCTCTTCTCTCTATATATATCTATATATCTTCAGAGAGGTCTGCGTGTGTTTATATAGCACACCCATAGAACTTCTATTACAAAGAAGTTATAATAGTCGATTCATTCCAGACTAAACTAAGATAGTCTGGTAAATGTGATCGATGTCTGCTAAAACTGGCATTCGGTTCTAATGGTGGCATGTTCACTGATTGGTTTGTGCTTCGCCTGGCATTGGTAGGATGTTCTCATACATCGGTGTGATCCCCAATTTAGCTCTACATGACGTAGAGTTGGAACTGCACCAGTCGTTGTTGTCCATGTCATGCTTGTCTGGTCAACAGGCAAAGAACAGGGGTGCCTTCCCTATGAGGAAGGTGCCTAAGTATATCGGGTGCCTTCTCTATGTGGAAGGTGCCTTACTATCGTTGGCGCCTTCCTAGAAGAGGAAGGCGCTTATCTTCTGTTGGTGCCTTCCTGTGAGAGGAAGGCACTTGCCTTCTAGTGGCGCCTTCCTATCGATGCCTTCCTTATGAGAGGAAGGCGCTTGCCTTCTAGTGGTGCCTTCCTTATGAGAGGAAGGCGCTTGCCTTCTAGTGGCACCTTCCTTATGAGAGGAAGGCACTTGCCTTCTAGTGGTGCCTTCTCGTTGGCGCCTTCCTCGAAGAGGAAGGCACTGGCCTTCTATTGGCGCCTTCCTGGGAGAGGAAGGCGCTTGTCTTTCCTTGGTGCCTTCCTGGAAGAGGAAGGTGCCTACTTACATTTGGCGCCTTCTTGGAAGAGGAAGGTGCCTATCTTCTCTACATTGATTCTAAAAGAAACAAAGTGCCAGGTCCATAAAAAGACCTCGACTGATCCAAATCTAACTAAATCAACTGCAATTCCACAAAAACACACTAAAAACACATGAATTAGATAACACGCATAATTTCATCAAATAATTATATAATCATTCATAAAAGTATGCAATCCTTATTATACAGCCACATAATAATCAAGAAAATGTATACAAAATATGAGCATTTCTGATGCTCATCAGGGGTATATGCCCTATGTAGTATATATTATCATATTTTTGTACTATTTTTGAGTGTAACGTCTGAGGGCCTACACAGTTGTAGCCTGCGGGAATTTTTGACACATGCCTATGTACTCTTGTTAACACACACACACACACACACACACACACACACACACACACACACACACACACACACACATATATATATATGATATGAATTTATATTATGACTCATTATATGTGTACATTTTTATTGTTTTATATTTATGATATGCATATGGATGCAATGCTTATATGTGATGTTGATTTGATGCTATATGATGTGATGTATTTATGACATGCACTATCTAGTTGATGAATGTATGACTAGATAATATGATCTAGATGTGTAGATATACTACTATGATGTATGCATATGTATGCAATGTTAGATGTTAAATGCACATTTAATTTGATTTACTTGTATGCATTTAATTTATGATGTTATGATATGATGAATGTCGATGCATTATTTACATGATGTAATTTGATGTAAATGAACCTATATGCTTTAATCACTTAAAACATAAGGAATGAATGCAATATGAGTTAACAATATAATGGATGACACCATAGAATGTATAACAATCATGAATGTAATTGATAAATCTTATCATAAGAATTAACCAATTAGACATCCATATGTGAGATGAGATGATATATTGTTTCTCTTCATAAGCTTTTGTAAGTTAAAATATATGCATAAAATAGTCAGTGGCCATCTAAATATCATTGCTAATATCCATCTGGTATCTAACATATTTTGTCAACACCTTTTAATGAACAAAATCTCATAATAATAAATTTATTATTGATTTGATTGATGCGATTTGTTGCTATTTGGGAATTTTTGAGGTTTTCCATGAGACTCAAACACCCTAATTAACTTATCAAAAGTTGTATAATGACTATATTAGACTCCTAAAAGATAATTTTTTTGTTATGAAAGGCCCAGATATTCATTATCACTGTGTGGGCAAATGAATATAATAGAGGAGACATAAGACTACCTCATTTCTAGGTGGGATTCATTCAGCCCATTGTTGTAATGAGGATCACCAAATGTCCACCCTGATCCTAGGTTTGGACTTAGTTGGACTAGACCACTAGGCGATACAGACCACCTAAAGCTAGCTCATTTGCAAATTGCTTAGACCTACCCCAATGCCAGGTGGGATTCATTCAACCCATTTCTATATTGGGGATCACTCTATGATTTTTGAGTATTGACCATTCTAGGGATTCAAGCTCTTCACCCTCTTATTTTCTTCAATTTTATTGGGATACTTGCTCATATATATAGTGATGAAAATCATTGTTTATTTTGTATTTTGTTTTTCTTTTGTTTTGAGCAAGGGATTTGATTTGATTTTGGAATTTTGCTCCTTTTTGTATGTAAGGGATTTCTTGGGTAGGGGGGAACTTGTCCTTTTGCCAATGATCCACACTCTAGACCATTTCGCATCACAAAATGAGCAAGTAACAAAACCTTTTGCTTAAGGTGACCAGGACCACTTTGTAGTGTTCATATTTCCTTGCCCTAATTAGGATTGTTAATGTATTTTATTAGTGATGGGATTCTGGTATGCTAAGTGCTATCAAAACTAGACCTCATCTTCAAAAGAAAAGCAATATTTCTACAAAATCTGAGAAGACCACTAGGTATGTTTGAATGACCAAAAAAACCTAGTATATCGTTCATAGCAAGAAGAGAGGTTGTGTTGAAAAACACAATTACTCACAAGGGTGATGGATGATAATGATGTATAGATGCATGGTTGAAATAAAAATGTTGTGTCATTTGTAGGATTACAAATACAACCTATCCTAATACATGGTGCGATGAATGGAAATACCTAATGCAATGCAATTAAATGACTTCAAGTGCAAAATGAAATGGATAATGCAAATGTTTTTGAGTTTTGGTGTTTTGCAATATTTTTAGATTTTATTACTTTTTGATTTTTATGAAATTTGAATTTTTCCATGCTTTTGAAGTTTTTGAATTTATGTGTGTAACACCTTAAGATGAAGGATATTGAGAGGTTAAGGCTCTTTAACATCTTCAAGCGATGTTAGATGATACATTCGAGGTCCAATCTTCTCAAAAATGAGATTTGGACCTAACAAGTTAACCGTAAATTTATCTCACAAGTGTGGTGGTAGGTTTGAGTTCTATTGGTTCTCTTTCAGCACAAGATCACCAAATTTAAAGTCTCTTAAATGGAATTTATTTTTATAATCTTGTTTTAGGTGTTTTTGATAAACGTGGATATACTCAAGGCCATTCACATGACATTCATCAAGAAGCATCAGTTGATCAAGGTGATATTATCGCACAATGTCATCATCAATAAAATATTTCAATGTGATGCACAAGGTTGGAATCTCCAAATCTAATGGTATAATGGCCTCAGTGCCATATACTAGTGAAAACAGGGTTGTCGTAGTGGGTGTTTGTATGCTAGTCTTGTAATCCTATAATGTAAGGGATAGTTGTATATGCCAATCTTTGTGGTTATCTTGTACCATATTTTTCAAGATGGTTATCTTGTTTGAAGCCTCAGCTTGTTTTTTTACGTACATATAGTATGGAGTCTCAAAAATATGTTGTATATTGTACTTGGACATCAAATCCCTCATAGTTTTATTCTTAAATGATGTTCCATTATCCAAGATTATCTTGGATGGTATCCCAAAATGACTTATTATATTGTGAAGTATAAACTCCACAATACGTGCTCCAGTTGTCATTGTTAAAGGGATTGCTTCCACCCATTTTGTAAAATACTTAGTAGCCATTATAATAAATGTATGGCAGCCCAATGATGGGGAAGAGATATTTCTGATTAGATATAAAAACCATTAAGAAAATGGCCAAGCTACTTGGATGGCAAGTGTGTAAGATTAGCATGATGTTAAAATTTAATGTATTTCTTGACATACACAGTGTAATACTTCTCCACAGTGGGCCAATAATAACCCATTCGAAGGATGCACTTGATGATATCCACGCTGCTGAAATTGCTGCCACATGTACCATTATGAGCCTATGAAATTATCCAAGCTGATTCTTGGGGCTCAAGACAACGAAGGAGAACTCCATCATAGCTTTGATGGTACAAGATGTCTCCTAGCAAGACATACTTTGTCACTTTCTGTTTAAATGTGCATTTTACAAAATACGACAATGCCTAAGGGATTAAACCAAGATTAAGAAAGTCGTGTAATTGTGACATCCAATCCTGATAAGCTTCTACCTTGATTGAAAAGATGACTTGTTTTACTTGTGGTTTGCCATGCATGAATGCATACTAGGACATAACCTTGTGGTGAATGGTGGTTCCATTCCCCATAGGATCTTGTGATATTAAAGACCCCCAGGGCATCTTCTTGAGAAAGTCTCTAGCTTTATAAAACCACTCATGGTTTGGTTCTATATGAATCATGTTGACTGATTATTTATTATTGAAAGCCTCACACTACATCGTGGCATGCGATAATGTATTTACATGAATGGTAGTAAAATAAAAAGATGAATTTTAAGGGATTAGAGATCCTAAAGATGCCATAGTGTATGTAAATCTATTCAATGTACGATGGATTGCCTCAATGTCATACCACTCTAGATGGGCTAGATAAGTGTGAGAAATATCCTTATAAGCTTTCAGGATAGGACACCTACATTGAAATAGTCCCTTAACTTGATTGACAATGAGAAGGGGGTCACCAAAGATGTTTACTATTTTAATCTTCATGGTGATTATTGTTTAGAGTCCCAAGATTAGGACCTCATACTCAAAATTGTTGTTGGTACAAGGGAATTCTAGCTTAAATGACAAGGGTATTGGAGCACCTTGTGGTGTGAAGAAGATCATTCATGCACCACCCCATTGCTCACACTTTGAACCATAAAACAACAAATTCATGCCAGCTTTGTTATATGGTTCTTTGGGTTTGGGATATTCTGATAATGCAAATATTGCATCATCAAGAAGCTCTATGACAAGAGGCCTACTATCTTCAAGAGGTGCCTTTGATAGTTGATCATCTATGACCTGTCCCTTGATGGAATTTTGGTTGATAAATTCCAAATAGAAATCTGTCAATAACATGATCCAATTTGTAGTACATGTATTGTGATAAGTCTTACTCATCATGTACTGCAAAGGATTTTTTTGGATATCACATACGTCGTATGACTTAGCATGTAATGATGCAACTTATTCATTGCAAACACCACTGCTAAACACATCTTCTCCATGTATGCATACCCTAGCTCATAACTCACCAAGGTGCGACTGATGTAATATATCACTTGCTCTTTGTCTTACACATTATTTTGGACCAACATGGTTCTCAATACAAAGTCAGTAGTCTATATATAGCAGGAAAGGCATATCTGGTCTTTGTGGAGCTAGTACTGGTGGTGTTGCCATGTATTGCTTAATTTCAAAAAATACCTTTTGATAGTCCTTATCCCAACTAAATGACACCCCCTTGTGTAGGAAATAATTCATGGGTTAGCATTTATCCAATAATTATGTGATAAATCACTTTATGGATGCTACTTTACCTTGCAAGATTCTTAGCTTTTTGATATTGGTGGGAGGATGCATTTCAAGTATGGCCTTGACCTTTTCTAGGTCAACTTCAATCCCTCATTTAGAAATGATGAACCCCAAGATTTTTCTTGAAATACCAAATACGCACTTCTTGGGATTCAACCTGACATTATGCTCAATCAAACGATCAAAGATCTTTCTTAAGACCTCAGCATGCTCTTCTCAGAGTAATGTCTTTTCCAATAATTCATCAATGCAATCCTCAAGGATTTTGTGCATGTATTCATGAAAGATGTATGTCATGGCTCACTGATATGTGGCACCAATATTTTTAAGGTTGAATGGCATAATCTTATAATAGAATTTTTCCCAAGACGTGAATACAATTTTGTGTTGGTCTTCAGCTTTAATCTGAATTTTATTATAACCAAAAAACCATCCATAAGGGAAAGCATCTCATGACCTATAGTTGTGTCTACAAGAGCATCTATGTTGGGAAACATGAATGAATCCTTTGGTGTTACCTTGTTGAGGTCTCTGAAATCCATACAGATATGAATCCTTCCATCAAGTTTTCCTACAAGTACCATGTTTGATACCCATTCTAGATAGTCTATGGAGATAATAAACTCTACATCCAATAGCTTTTGTAACTCATATTTAACCGTTAAAGCAAATGATTAGGTGTATTTTCCTAAGATTATACTTGATAGGCCTTTTAGAGAGATCTAGTGAAAGGTTACGAGTAACCAATTTTATATCTAGACTCGACATATCCTTATATTTCCAAGCAAAAATATCAGGTATCTCTTTTAGTAGAGGGATGAGTATGGCATGCTCATTAGGAGATAGACTCTCTCTAAATTTATACTTTTTAGGATTAGTGGGATCATCACTCATATTCATATCAAAGGTTTCCTCTACTGACATGTGTGATCCCTCCTCAATCTGATGAGGCATTGGAATCAAGTGGATATCATCAACTAGATTTAAAGGTCCTACATCAAAATTACCTCCAACATGATAAACATCATGTGTGCAACCTAGTGTAAAATGAAATGGTTGTAACATTTCTTCATTAAGGAAGAAATCTTCAAGCTCTAGAGGTGAATCAACATGATCCCAATTAATAGTTTCTATATTAGGGCACAATGGTTTGGAAGGATCATTTGGGTTGTGGAGTGGAGTGTTCAGATCAATGGATATCATATTTATGGAATGGATTATATCTCCAGGACCACGTATGTGTAAATATACATTATTTGTATTATTTGTATACCCAATATGTGGCTCTAGGGGTATGGAGATCTATGGATCTAATCTATGAATATATTGGAACATGGGATCATTAGGCTCAAGGATCTACATATATGTAAGCATATCAGGTAAGACTATATGATAAATCATATCTAAATTTGGTGGTCTCCCTCTAAGGTGTGGGCCAAGATAAGCTCTTTGATACATCTCATAGATGTCGAACGGTTCATGATGATGATGTAAATTGTAAGGATTGATATAGGCCCTCTCGGTCTCATCCTTGTCATTGCTATCATATATGACACCTTCATTCCTACCTACTATAATCAAGCATTGAGAAATATAAGGCCCAAGGTAGGCCCTTTCTATTTCATCCTCATAGTCACTATCATCAATAAATAATCCCTCATTCCTACCTACTGGAATCGGGTGCTGAGTAGTATGTCTAGGCCCAAGGTAGACCATTTCTATTTCATCCTCATATTCTTCATTTTTTGAGGATTTTTCATCATCATAACTCCCAAAATTATAATATGGTCCATCACTTTCAGAGATAGAATCTACTTTAACTTCCCCAAAAGCAACTTCTGGTTCAGTTTCTATTGTTAGGCCTAGATTTTGGATTTGCATGCTAGTGTCATCGATAGCTTCACGACTTTCAATATCCAATTCAACTCTTGGAATTTCTCCTGGGTTGACCTCTACCATAATGTTTTTGTGATAGATCTCATGTGGTTCTATAGAGACGTAGGTCACTAGCCTATTACCCCTTTGTACGTAGGAAGGGTTAGGGTGATAAATATTCCAATCCATGTTATTCCCTAAACTAAGGTTCAGATGATAGGGAGATGCTGCTAAAATATCATCCTATCCTCTTATATAGTAGCCCAACCTGAACCTATCAGTTGGAAACTGATATTGTGGTTCATAGGGAGTTTGGTACCCTTGCTCTAATAAGCCTACACTGTAACATACCAATGGTAACGTTTGAAATAATGCAAGGAAAACTTTGGATTGGATAGATAATGAACATTCACCAACAATGGTTCATCATAATATTTATCTATGGGAATGTGATTAGCAAGTTTGTCAAGACCTCCATAGATGAAAATTGTTTGGTTGGGTGGCACCCCTAGTGGTACCACCATCCCTATGAGAAAGTGATGGGCTTGAGCTCGATCCATATCCTATGCAGTCTCGATAAATAGCGTGAATGCCATGTTCTATACTATATACTTTGCTAGCCCAAGATTAACCAAATGAATGGTCACCTATGATGTAGATGATCTAGTTGAAGAAATAGGTGAGGCAGGCTGAGGTACCTCCTGAACTTCATTCTACGTGTCTCCTTCATCCATGGGACTAGAGACATTGGCATTGGCTACTTTGGGCATTTCCTTTGTCTCTTTCTCACCTAGTACTGCCTTAAGCTTCTAGTCATTTCTAAGCATCATCGATGTTGTAGGCTTTGTAGAAGATGTTGTATGCATAGTTGATCACGATGCTGATGTAGAAGGCCCAACACACACTTCCTTTAGTTTACCTTTTAGATGTTTGATGGGTGACGTTGGCCGTATATCTAGGTGTGTTGAAGGGAGAATGAAATCTCCAGGTCAATCTACTTGGTTCACATATTTAAATGGCTCCTCATCAGAAGGAACCATGTGAACATGTCCCTAATGTATATATTTAACACATTGATGTAAAATTAAGGGAACACAATGCATCTCTTTGATCTAAGGCCTCCCCAAGATGATGTTATATTGCATAGCACCTTCAAGTACGTGACATATCACAGGGATGGTCTTCAGTCTGACCTAAATAGGAAAGACTATAGTACCAACCATTGAGAACAGTGCATCGTTAAATGCTCTCAAAGTGAAGTTTGAAGGTATGATGTGTGATTTTGGCAACTTCAAGTATGCCAATGCCTTGGTAGTAATAATATTGATTGATGATCTTGTGTCAATAAGTACCCATTTAAATGGTGTGTGGTTAACACATGCAATTATATGCAATGGTGGGTTTTCCATAGCAGTAAAAATAATTTTAATCTCGTGATAATGAAAGAATCATCGGATCACTACACTACTACACATGTCCCACAAAATTCATAAATGCTTTAGGGTCTTGGGACTGAACTTTGATAGACCTTAATATTTCCATGAGTGTCTCCCTATGCTTAGAAGATTGTTGTATCAGCTTATATATTGACAACTTTTCTAGAGTTATCAGTAGGCTTTGAATAAGCATATTTTTGATGGTCATCGGGCCTAGAATATTGTTTTGCAGAGGTGCATCTTGAACCTTGATTGGAGCTAGAGGTGGATATAGTCATTCATACCTCCATTTTCTTGTGATAATGTTTACCATTCCAAAAAAACCCTATGTAAGTGGTTTGATATACACCTAGTTCACCTAGATGACATTATTCCTTGGAGGCTCATGGTTTGGAAGAGGATTTTTTAAAATCCCCATATTTTGGTTGTCCGGAGCCTGAGGATTGTCCACAATTAGCTCACCTTTATTGATCATGTTTTGCACCATGTTTTTAAAACTATAACATCCTTCAATGTCATGTCCCTTCATCCTATGGTATGTGCAATATTGATCATCCCTATACCCTTTTGGTTTGGGTTGGTTAAGCTATTGCAACTTGATATCAGGTAAGTTAATGGCCTTAGTCTCACACAGTTGATGGAAGATCGATGTCATCATATCTGAAAATGGTGTGAATTGGTGAGGAGGGTGTTGCTATTTATTATTACCTTACTTATTATTATTGCATTTATTATATTATGCAGGAGGATTTTGGGCCTGATAATTCTATTGTTGTTGCCCCTTGTCTCCTTTCTGGAGGTTTAACACTACCTGATTCACATGGGCCGACTTCACTTGATGATTTTGATTTTGAGTGTTCTTCTTGTTCTAATTCTTCCTATTATAGAATTTCAAGTTACCCTCCTATAACTTGATGTCCTCAATTACCTTAGCTTG
Organism: Wollemia nobilis; assembly: GCA_028583015.1. NCBI lineage: Eukaryota > Viridiplantae > Streptophyta > Pinopsida > Araucariales > Araucariaceae > Wollemia > Wollemia nobilis. Next base: position 4,272,030 of record JAQPPZ010003177.1, read on the forward strand.
TGCCAAGGAATCCTCAAATGTCTGGTATTTTTATAGCTACAAAAATAGCGATATGTAAATATTTAAGTCAATTCTATGGTCAAAATGGAAAATGGCAACTTTACCTTTAAATTTCTCCATCTATTTCCATAGTCCATGATCAGATCATCGTCGTATTGCATTAGGGTAGCCAGATCAAATATATTTATTTTCTTCTTGATATTGAAGGAGAAGTGTTCAAGAAAAGCATTAGCCAGTTGCTCAAAACTAGTTATGTTGTGCCTCTTTAGTTGGTTGAACCATTCCAGGGTAGGACCTGAAAGGGTTGTGATGAAGGTTCTTAGTAACAGAGCATCATTGCTTTCTATCTAAAAGCACATATTCATGAAACACATGATATGCTCTTGATAATCTTCATATCCTTGAAACTTATCTAGCTTTGGCATCTTGAAGTGATCAGGATACGCTGGAGTAGGCATTGAAGGGCATAAAGGCACATTGTGTATTTTTTCAAGGTTGGTTTTTGGTAAGTTGTTCCTTGTTTCTCAATTTCTCTTACCTTTTCTACTAAGGCCTTGTAGGCCTTCGAATATAGAATCTCCTCTTTCCTGAGAGGTTCTTGAGGAGCCTTTGAAGGTAGATTCTTCTTTGGTTGAGGTGGACTATGCTCATCCTCCACATCCACTAAGGAGATATTAGGGTATTCCTATTCTTGCTCATATCCTTCTATTTTATTGTATTGAGAATGCCCATGATGTGTAAGTGCTTGGAACTACAACATGTTTTGAACCATATAGTAAGTACAATTTCCAATGTGCTCAAGGCACAATTCGGGTTGTGAAGCAGCTCGTCTATGAGGGCAATCCCTATATTCACTTTGAGGGGCTAAATTGGTGTGAGACAATCTATCCTCTCTCTCTACACACTCATTTTGGCCAAGGATACATTGCTCATGCATGCGCTGCTCATATATACGTTGCCTTAGCAACCTATATCTTTGAGTATCCTCATTTTTGAGGTGTCCACGATCTGTGTGGATATCTTGCAATTTATCTTGGAATATTTGTTGAATTTGCTCTAAAACCAGTTTTTGCGATCGATCTATAAGAGCCTTGATGAGCCTTTGAAGGTAGATTCTTCTTCGGTTGAGGTGGAGGACTATGCTCATCCTCCACATCCACTAAGGACATATTAGGGTATTCCTATTCTTGCTCATATCCTTCTATTTTATTGTATTGAGAATGCCCATGATGTGTAAGTGCTTGGAACTACAACATGTTTTGAACCATATAGTGAGTACAATTTCCAATGTGCTCAAGGCACAATTCGGGTTGCGAAGCAGCTCGTCTACGAGGAAAATCCCTATATTCACTTTGAGGGGCTAAATTGGTGTGAGACAATCTATCCTCTCTCTCTACACACTCATTTTGGCCAAGGATACGTTGCTCATGCATGTGCTGCTCATATATACGTTGCCTTAGCAACCTATATCTTTGAGTATCCTCATTTTTGAGGTGTCCACGATCTATGTGGATATCTTTCAATTTATCTTGGAATATTTGTTGACTTTGCTCTAAAACCAGTTTTTACGATCGATCTATAAGATCAACCATATGTGGTCTTTGGTGGGTTTTCTATTCAGGCAGCTTTATTGGTGGGAGCTCCAATAGACTTGTTTGCCATGCTCTTGCCTTTTTTTATATAGACAAAATTTACATTCTACTATTGTCTATGATATGTGCCCGCATAGGTTTATGGAGAATGTATACTATGAGAACACTTTGAGCATTTTCCTAGTTCCTTGATAGTCTTACGTGTACTCTCACTACGAGAACTCATGGAGTAAGAAGGTGTAATCAAGGATTTACACCCTAATTGCCCTAGGACTCTATCAAGAGCATCAAGTTATCTTATCTTCTATGGTTGATTTTGTGGAGTACCATTTTTTCCAAGCCTATCTATGTCAATCATGAACTTATCAAGTTTATTATTTTTGGGAGTTTGAATGGGCCTATGCTCAGAAGTAGCCCTCTCTTCCTACCCCTGATCGAGCAGATTTTTTTTTTGTCTATCTTGGGATGGTGAGGGTCTTGAGCCACCCTTAGATCTATCCCTCAAGGAGTGTGTGTTACCTCGTCTATCTGGAGTAATCTAAACATAATTCCCACATGTAGAATTATCCTCTTTAATGCTTATCGAACTTCATTCGAGAGGATTCTATGGTTGAGGGTTTGACACATTATTGTATGCATTAGGTGGAATTTTGGATTTGACCTCGATTTTGCATTGATATTGGCCTCTTTGTGGATTAACCATGATGTGAATTTATCTCCTATGTATATTTTAGAGAAAACAAAGCAAACAAGGGTGATTATCTCTTTTAAAATTTCTTTGTGATCCCTAAATTGGTTTTAGTGTGTTTCAGGTGTGTTGTATCATAAAATAACTCTCATCATGTTTTCAAATTTGTTGATGATATACTTGTTTAGTTTAATGGATTTCACTTGTATGCTCATATCTCAACAACTGGTAATGAAATTCATGGTCACATAAACCCCCCAAATGTGGAGATGAAATTCACACCCAGGTAGGGAGCACAAGTCCTGTCAATCCTCATCTAGCACATCATGTGCAGTGATACACCCCTCCAAAGATAAATGTAGGCTATTTTACATGGATAGGAAATATCTTGGAGTCATTATTGGCCAAAAGAAAAATATTTGTGAGATTTGAGCCAATGGATGGAAATAACTACCACCGTCATTGAACTCTACTAGTGGATGGGTGTGAATTCCACCTCACTAGCATTTAAGTGTTGTGTGGTGTGTGTGTGTGTTTATTTTAAGCTTGTATGTAAACAAAAAATGCATCACCAAGAAAACATGATCTTTCCTATATGCCTAAAATAAATATGTTTCAAATTTAGAAATATGCATGTATTAGCTATATGAACTTCAAAGAATGTATTTTATATGATAAAATTGACCTCTAATTGGGTTCTAGCAAGTAATATCTACACACAACTTTTAAGAGCTAGTTGTTGGTCTATGCAGCAGGTAACAATACTGACCACAGGATAAAGTTGTAGTCTAAAAACTTAGCCATGGTTGACAATAGAAGCTAACAGTGCTAGCTTTAGCTATTAGCTATGGCTGATAGATAACATGAAATTTTCATTAAATTTTACCTCTTACAGTTTTTCTAAGTGATCTACTTAGCTACTGATAGGCAAAAATGAAAAACAAGAAAATTAGAGGAACAAGATTACCTGGAAATCCTCATTTAATGGAGAGACAGGCTACTTACTATCTATATTTCTACTTTGTTGCTAGCCATGACTATTGGGCACAATTGAGATTGTTCACCATAGCTGTTAAGCATGGCTAAGACCTGCAACAAAAAATAAAAAAGAAATTAGTCATCTACTACATAATTTGTAGGGTTTCCACCATGATCACCATCTGTACCACTCTAAAAGCATACACCTAGGCTATTGAATCAAGTATGATATTCTCACAATGACACTGAGAGGGGGGTGAATCGGTGTAGCTATTTAAATTCAAATCTACAACTCTTAAAGCTGAAGCAAAGAGAACTTAAAAGTAGGTAAAGCAATTATCACAAGAGAGCACACCACAACACACAATGTAACGAGGTTCACCAATTTGGCTACTCCTCAAGAATGACCGCTTGGACTACGGTCCAAATCCAGCCTTTGCAAAACACCAATTTTACAATCCGTTTACCAGCACCCACCTGGAAGGAGCACCAACCCCCGATTTATCTCGCACCAACAGAAAGGAGCACCAACCCCTATCCAAGCACCAACTTGGATCACAGTTTTGAAAGCTATATCAATGACATAAAAATGCCTTCACTTTTACAAGACCCTGACTGGTCTACAATTTATCAAAACACAGTAAACACTTACGGCTCTGCTTGTCGCTCTCTTACAACACTCTTCTAACCCTCTTTCGGCAGCACTTTCACACATTCAGCGACAACTTAATTCTTCACGTAGACCTCCTTTTATAACAGGCTTTTCTCTCTATTTTTAACTTCCGTGTTTACTCATGCAGTCTATCAATAGCCACTTCTGTGAGTAACTCCTTTTTAGCATAGTATTTCTGCATGCAACCTATTAATAGTTCTGTCTTCTTGTTTTGGACTGACAGTATAACGGCTGCTCGACGGTTTCACTGCGTCACGTGCCCTGTAACTGCCGTTCTATCTTTAATGCACTGTTCTTATTTTAGCTTGCATGATTTCTATCTGTAACTGCCCCTGCAACTATCACACTAACTTCAGTTGACTCTTCTTATATTGGCTGCATGATTTTCCTCTGCAACTGCCCCTGTAACTATCGTTCTACTTCAGTTAACTGTCCGTAATCGTGTTGTTGCGACCTGTCATGAAATCGTGACACTTCTGTCTCTTTGTACTCTTCTCGCCTTTTACCCATGAAAACATGACATGTCGCGATATCGTGACACTTTTTGCCTCTTTGTCCTTTTCTTGGCTTGCACCCGTGAAAACATGACATGTCACGATATCGTGACACTTTTCGCCTCCTTGTCCTCTTCTTGGCTTGCACCCATGAAAACATAACATGTCACGAAATCGTGACACATTCGCTGCCTTGTGCTCTTCTCTATCTTTCACCCATGAAAACACATGTCATGAAATCGTGACACATTCCTGCCTTGTGCTCTTTTCTTGCCTTGACCTCACAAAAATAGAACATGTCGCGAAATCGTGACACTTTCGCTGCCTTGTGCTTTTCTTCTCATCGGGTCACGAAAACCCGACATGTCGTGATATCGTGACATATTTTCTCCTTAGCACTTCCTCTTGCAAATTGTCATGAAATCATGACACTTTTCCTTGCAAGCTCTTTCTCTCAAACATGTCACGAAATCGTGACACATTTTCATCCGTACTGCCTCTCTTGCAGATTGTCGCGAAATCGTGACACTTTTCTTTGCGAGCTCTTTCTCTCAAACATTCAAAATTCACCAACACTTTTCTTTGCAAGCTCCTTCTCCCCGAACATGTCATGAAATCATGATAATTTTCTTTGCTTGTGCCTTCTCCCCGAACATGTCACGAAATCATGATAGTTTTCTTTGCTTGCACCTTCTTTCCGAACATGTCACGAAATCATGATAGTTTTCCTTGTACTTTCTCTCTCTTCGAACATGTCACGAAATCATGATAGTTTTCCTTCTTGCTTTCTCTCTTCGTAACATGTCATCGAAATCATGACAGTTTTCCTCATTTCTCTCTCTTCAAACATGTCACAAAATCATGACAGTTTTCCTAGCATTTTCTCTCTCCTCCGATATGTCATGAAATCACAATTTTCCAGCATTTTCTCTCTCCTTCGATATGTCACGAAATCATGACAGTTTTGCCAGCATTTTCTCTCTCCTCCGATATGTCGTGAAATCATGACAGTTTTGCCAGCATTTTCTCTCTCCTTCGATATGTCGCGAAATCGTGACAATTTTTCTTTTCGACCAAACATGTCGCGATATCGTGACAGTTTTTCTTTCTGGCCAAACATGTCGCGATATCGTGATAGTTTTCTTACTTGTCTTTTTCTTTGATCTTTTGAATGTTGGCCACTTCTGTCTTCTTGGATATTCATTGTACATGCTCTGACTGACCTCTGAACTCCTGTCCACTGCATCAACTGATCTATCCATCTGTGTTGACAACAATGACAATACTGTTTCTGCACCTTGCTCAACAATCTCCCCCTTTGGAATTGTTGGCAACACATGTGCAATTTCCTGTAATTCTTCTCCCCCTTTGACAATAATACCAAAGGGCTGCTGCAGACTCCCCCTGAGTCTATGCACAACATTCTCAGACAAACATTGTTATAGTTAGCAAAAATCATGAATATGAGCAAAACTATAAACACAGACATAAATGCTCCCCCTGAGAATGTGGTCCCGATTGCTAGTCAATTCTTGGGAAACGTGACCACTCCCAACTTACTCCGAAGGTACTCAAAAACTTCTTTGGGCAACGGTTTTGTGAAGATGTCCGCTACTTGCTCTGTAGTTGGAACAAAATCCAATTTAACCTCACCTTTCGCAACTTTATCCTTCAAAAAGTGATATCGGATTGCAATATGTTTGGTTCGAGAATGCATAACCGGATTCTTTGAGATGTTAATAGCACTGGTATTATCACATTTAACTGAAATTGGCTCTTTGAAGTGAATACCAAGATCTTTCAGGGTTTGTCTCATCCATAATATCTGCGTACAACACGTTGTTGCTGCAATGTATTCTGCCTCTGCTGTGGATAGAGAGACTGATTCTTGTTTCTTGTTGTGCCATGCTACCAGCCTGTCTCCAAGATAAAATGCTCCTCCACTGGTACTCTTTCTGTCATCTATACATCCTGCCCAATCTGCATCTGAATATGCAATAAGAGTGAAGTCCTTACCTTTTGGATACCATAACCCATACTCCATAGTACCCTTCAGATACCGAAGAATCCTCTTTACTGTTGTTACGTGAGTCTCCTTGGGACTAGCTTGAAATCTTGCTACCATGCAAACTGCCTGCAAGATATCTGGTCTGGTGGCTGTTAAATACAGTAGGCTCCCAATCATAGATCTGTACATGGTTTGATCAACATCTGGAGATTTGTCATCCTTGCTCAACTTGCAACCTGTCATCATGGGAGTGCTAACAGGTTTACTATCCTCCATTGTGAACTTTTTCAGCATTTCTTTCACATATTTAACTTGAGAGATAAAAATGCCCTTTTCATTTTGATTGACTTGCAATCCGAGGAAATATGAAAGTTCACCAATCATCGACATTTCAAATTCTTTCTTCATTTTATTTGCTATGTCTCTACATGACTTATCATTGCTGCTGCCAAAAATGATATCATCTACATAAACAACAAGTACAATAAGATGGCCATTCTCTGTTTTGACATACAAATTGTTGTCCACCATACCTTTCTTGAACCCCTGTTGAATAAGATAGTTATCCAGCCTTGCATACCATGCTCTGGGTGCCTGTTTCAAGCCATACAAAGCTTTCTTCAACTTGCAAACAAAGTTGGGATTATCACCGAGTTGGAAACCATCTGGTTGCTCAATGTAAACCTCTTCTTCCAGTTTTCCATTCAGAAATGCTGATTTCACGTCCATTTGATATACTTTGAAATTTTTATGAACTGCTAAAGCCAAAAACATTCTGATTGCCTCTAGTCTAGCTACTGGTGCAAAGGTTTCCTCAAAATCAATACCTTCAACCTGTGCATAGCCTTTACAGACCAGTCTTGCTTTATTCCTTACAACCTGTCCATCTTCGTTCAATTTGTTTCGAAAAATCCATTTAGTACCGATTATATTTTTATTTGTTGGCCTTGGTACTAACTCCCAGGTTTTGTTTTTCTCAATCTGATCTAGTTCTTCATTAATTGCCTTCATCCAACTTTCATCTGTGCTTGCTTCAACAACATTTTTGGGCTCAATGCTGGATAATAGAGAGTAGTTCCGTACTACTGCTCTTCTTGTCTGAATACCAACTGTGGGGTCCCCAATAATTTGTTCTCTGGGATGATTTTTTTGCTAGCTACTTGTTTTGAATTTCTTGTTTTCTTCTCCTTCTGAGTCAATACTTAAATCATCTGGGTCAATTTTCTTATTCTCTTATGTTTCCTTTTCTTCATCTCCTTCAATAACTTCTTCATAAATAGGGTAGTTTTCTTGATAAGTAATTTCTCGTTCTCTACCTTCATCAACTTTAACATCGGCACTCTCCACAATTTTCTTTAGCCTCTTGTTGTAGCATGTGTAGGCTTTGCTTTTTGTCGAGTAACCAAGAAAAATACCTTCATCAACTCTATCTTCAAACTTACCAAGATTATCTTCAGTTCTTTTGATATAACACTTGCTGCCGAACACTTTGAAGTATCTTGTTGTTGCCTTCCTGCCGAACCATAGCTCATAAGGTGTTTTGCTTTCATGCGTCCTTAACATGCACCTGTTTTGGATGTAAACTGCAGTATGGACTGCCTCTTTCCAAAATCTGTTAGCTATTTTGTTCTCAGCCAACATTGTCCGTGCCATTTCTTGCACAGTCCTGTTCTTCCTTTCTACAATACCATTCTGCTGAGGTGTCCTTGCTGCTGAAAACTGTCTTCTAATCCCATATTTTTGACAGTACTCTGCAAACTCCTCTGAGATAAACTCTCCTCCTCTGTCTGATCTTAAGCATTTAATTCTTTTTCCTATTTGATTCTCAACCTGCTTTTTGAAAATCTTGAACATTTCAAAGGCATCTGATTTAAGCTTTAAAAATAGTACCCATGTCATCCTGGAATAGTCATCTATGCACAACATAAAGTATTTGTCACCATTTATGCTTTGTGTTCTCATGGGTCCACATAAATCAGTATGAATTAGCTCTAAAGGTTTGCTGGTGAAGTATTCCTTTGATTTAAATGTGGATCTAGTTTGCTTCCCCTTTTGGCATGAAGCACAAATGCTATTTAATGGTTTGCCAATGGTGGGTATATCTCTTATTGCCCTTTTTGAACTTATTTTTACCAGATTGTCAAAGCTGATATGACCAAGCCTCTTGTGCCACAACCAATTTTCATCTTCCTGTCCAATCAAACATGCTCCTTCTGAAGTCTCTGAGAGAGTATATAGATTTCCAGAAGTCCTCGATCCAGTAGCTATCAACTTCCCACTGTGTGCTTTTCTGGACTTCACAAGCCTCGCTTCTTAAAGATGACTTCATGACCTCTGTCACAAATTTGACTTACGCTCAGTAAGTTGTGCTTCAAACCAATCACAAACAGGACTTCTTTGGAATTGATCTTTCCATCACTTATCTTGACTGATCCTTTGCCAACTATCTTGGCTCCATCATTATTTCCAAATTTAACTGAGCCACCTTCATATTTCTGTAACTTTTCAAATTTTTGTTTATCTCCTGTCATGTGACTGGAGCATCCACTATCCAATATCCATGGTGCAGATTTGTTCTGTGCTTTGAATGTTGTCTGTACAATCAAGGATTCCTTTTCTTCCTTGGGTCGCTCCTTTTCTTTCCACTCTGGTTTGACTACAGTTTTGGTCACTTGTTTAGACTTTTCTTTGTCAGTGGCCTGTGCATGTTTTTCTAGGAATTTTTTATTTTGCCTTAAACCATTTGGTTGAGATCTTCTTCCCTGATATTTATTTGTTGCATATGTGCTTCTACAATTTCTTGCAATGTGTCCAAAGTTATGACAGTTATAGCATTCTACTGCATAATCCATCAAGGGTGAAAAGACATTTCTACTGGTGAAATTTCTTTGTCCTATATTATAAATGTAGTCTGAAATCTTATGACCGTAAGTATTGCATTTAAAACAATAACTAGAAAAGGAATGATTGAACCTGGGAGTTGGTCTTTGCCATTTTGTAGTAGGAGCCACAAATTTTCTTCTCCTTTGATGTGTGACGTTTGTGAATCCCTCATTGTCAGCACTCTTCTCGTGCCTGGCATTGTTGCTTTCTTTTGCATGATTCATTTTTCCTTGATCAACCTTGATCTTATCTTCTTTCTTTATTGGTTCTACAGTTATGGCCTTTGATCCACTTGATGATTCTCCTTCGACAAAGCCCAAGCCAAATTTGCCGTAGTCCTCTCGACTATTTATAATATTTTCAAGCTTCGTAGAACTTCCTTCAAGTTTGTGATAGCAACTCAATTTTTGATTCTTTTCTTCTAGCCGCATTCTTAAGACAACAATCTCTTCTTCCAGTTTGTCTGCACTCATCTATTTTCATGGTTAATTGTACTTCGAGTTCTTCAGACATTTTCTTAAATTCTTCTATCTGTACTTTCAAACTGTTTATTATGTCATTCGCATCCTCAAGCTTTCTTGAGACCTTTTTATTCTTTTTCCTTTCTGTACTCAACTCTTTAAGTGCAGCAACCAACTCTCCTTCCAGATATACTTCAGCCTCATCCTTAATGTTTTTATCACCTTCCTATTTTTCTTCTATTTTTTCTTCTTCAAATGCCATGAACAGAGCTTCACCTGTTTCTTCTTCGAATCCTCACCTGAGCTATCTTCAGAAGAGCTGACATTCTTGGATATGAAACTTTTCTTTTTGAAGTTGCTTTTTCTAAAATTTGGTTTCTTCTTCCAGTCACTTCTTTCTTGGTGTGACCCTTCATCACTTTTGGTTTTCTCATTCATTGGACACTTAGCTGCAAAGTGACCGATGCCTCCACAATTGAAGCACTTAAACGGTAACTTTCCTCTATATTTTCCTTTTCCCTTTATAAGTTTTCGAACAAAGTTAGCTTCCATTTCATCCGATGTCTCTTCATCCTCAGATTCTTGTTCAACTTTTATATTTTTGTGTGCTTTAAAAGCAGCTTCTCTGTCTGTGGGCTTAGTTTGTCCTATTCTCATTTCGTATGCAGTCAAAGAACCATGCATCTCATCCATGCTAAAATTATTTAGATCTTTAGCTTCTTCTATAGCAGAAACTTTAGAATTAAATCTTTTGTGAAGAGTTCTAAGTACCTTTTTCACGATGACCGCATCTTCGATTTCTTCGTCGAGTCCTCTGATCGCATTAATGATTCCATTGACTCTCAGCATATAGGCCTCTATGTTCTCATCGTCATTCATTTTTAATGCTTCGAACTGAGCTCGATGCGTTTGTAGCTTGGCTTCCTTGATCTTGTCGTCTCCTTCATGAATGCTCTTCAGTTTGTCCCACATGTCTTTTGCCATTTTACAGCTCATGATCCTTATCAGTTCACTATCTACTAGCCCACACATTATGGCATTCTTTGCTTTGGAGTTATTCTCAAACTTTTTCTTCTCGGCAGTATCTGTTGGAGGAGTAGCGGGTATTGTGTATCCACTTTCTACTGACTCCCAAATGTCGTATCCCAACGCACACAGATATGTCTCGCATCCTGAGTCTCCAGAATGAGTAATTAGTTTCATCGAACAAAGGAGCTTTGTTTGATGAGAATCCTTCACCACCTGCCATTGTGTTTCTTCCAAGATCACCTTAGCTGATTAAGCTTGTTCAAGAACCTTGCTCTGATACCAATTGATATTCTCACAATGACACTGAGAGGGGGGGTGAATCAGTGTAGCTATTTAAATTCAAATCTACAACTCTTAAAGCTGAAGCAAAGAGAACTTAAAAGTAGGTAAAGCAATTATCACAAGAGAGCACACCACAACACACAATGTAACGAGGTTCACCAATTTGGCTACTCCTCAAGAATGACTGCTTGGACTACGGTCCAAATCCAGCCTTTGCAAAACACCAATTTTACAATCCGTTTACCAGCACCCACTGGAAGGAGCACCAACCCCTGATTTATCTACACCAACAGAAAGGAGCACCAACCCCTATCCAAGCACCAACTTGGATCACAGTTTTGAAAGCTATATCAATGACATAAAAATGCCTTCACTTTTACAAGACCCTGACTGGTCTACAATTTATCAAAACACAGTAAACACTTACGGCTCTGCTTGTCGCTCTCTTACAGCACTCTTCTAACCCTCTTTCGACAGCACTTTCACACATTCAACGACAACTTAATTCTTCACATAGACCTCCTTTTATAACAGGCTTTTCTCTCTATTTTTAACTTTCATGTTTACTCATGCAGTCTATCAATAGCCACTTCTGTGAGTAACTCCTTTTTAGCACAGTATTTTTGCATGCAACCTATTAATAGTTCTGTCTTCTTGTTTTGGACTGACAGTATAATGGCTGCTCGATGGTTTCACTACGTCACGTGCCCTGTAACTGTCATTCTATCTTTAATGCACTATTCTTATTTTAGCTTGCATGATTTCTATCTATAACTACCCCTACAACTATCACACTAACTTCAGTTGACTCTTCTTATATTGGTTGCATGATTTTCCTCTACAACTGCCCCTGTAACTGTCGTTCTACTTCAGTTAACTATCCGTAATCGTGTTGTTGTGACCTATCGTGAAATCGTGACACTTCTATCTCTTTGTACTCTTCTCACCTTTTACCCATGAAAACATGACATGTCACGATATCATGACACTTTTTGCCTCTTTGTCCTTTTCTTGGCTTGCACCCGAAAACATGACATGTCACGAAATCGTGACACTTTCTGCCTCTTTGTCCTTTTCTCGGCTTGCACCTGAAAACATGACATGTCATGAAATCGTGACACATTCACTGCCTTGTGCTCTTCTCTGTCTTTCGCCCATAAAAACACATGTCATGAAATCGTGACACATTCTTCCTTGTGCCTTTTCTTGCCTTGACCTCACAAAATAATAATTGACACTTTTCCTTATGCTCTTTCTTCTCATCGAGTCGCAAAACCCGACATGTCTGATATCCACATATTTTCTCCTTAGCACTTCCTCTTGCAAATTGTGAAATCGTGACACTTTTCCTTGCAAGCTCTTTCTCTCAAACATGTCATGAAATCGTGACACATTTTCATCCGTACTGCCTCTCTTGCAGATTGTCATGAAATCGTGACACTTTTCTTTGCGAGCTCTTTCTCTCAAACATGTCATGAAATCGTGACACATTTTCATCCGTACAATCCTTCTAAATTACATGAAATCATGACACTTTTCTTTGCAAGCTCCTTCTCCCCGAACATGTCATGAAATCATGATAGTTTTCTTTGCTTGCGCCTTCTCCTCGAACATGTCACGAAATCATGACATTTTCTTTGCTTGCACCTTCTTTCCAAACATGTCACGAAATCATGATAGTTTTCCTTGTGCTTTCTCTCTCTTCGAACATGTCACGAAATCATGATAGTTTTCCTTGCGCTTTCTCTTTCGTCCAACATGTCACGAAATCGTGACAGTTTTCCTTGCGCTTTCTCTCTCTTCGAACATGTCACGAAATCGTGATAGTTTTGCCAGCATTTTCTCTCTCCTTCGATATGTCGCGAAATCATGATAGTTTTGCCAGCATTTTCTCTCTCCTCCGATATGTCGCGAAATCATGACAGTTTTGCCAGCATTTTCTCTCTCCTCCGATATGTCGCGAAATCATGACAGTTTTGCCAACATTTTCTCTCTCCTCCGATATGTCGCGAAATCATGACAGTTTTGCCAGCATTTTCTCTCTCCTTCGATATGTCGCGAAATCATGATAGTTTTTCCAGCATTTTCTCTCTCCTCCGATATGTCACGAAATCGTGACAGTTTTTCTTTCCGACCAAACATGTCGCGATATCGTGACAGTTTTTCTTTCTGGCCAAACATGTCGCGATATCGCGATAGTTTTCTTACTTGTCTTTTTCTTTGATCTTTTGAATGTTGGCCACTTCTGTCTTCTTGGATATTCACTGTACATGCTCTGACTGACCTCTGAACTCCTGTCCACTTGCATCAACTGATCTATCTGTCTGTGTTGACAACAATGACAATACTATTTCTGCACCTTGCTCAACAAAGTATACCAAACATTAAAGAATGAAAATATGAATAAAAATAAATTGAACAAGAAATAATAGCTTCTTTATATTATCATTGCAAATATTCTTTAGAAATACGTCCTTCTTAGGGATACCAAATTCTTTGATATAATTGATACAATATTTTGAACCCCTCAAAGGGGATGGTGTAATACACAAGCTCTTATTGTAGACACAAACTGCTCAAGACTCAAGGAAGCCTTCTTCTCACTTGATCGAATGAATATATTACCAAGAATGCTTTGAATATGTTCATATCATGTAAATCTACATTCAATAAACAACATAAAAGGATTAGAAACAAAGGAGACCTCTCATGATGAGGCTCTTGATAAGAATTTGCAATGAATTAGTACAAATGTAGCAATAAAGCATGGAAAATTGTAAGGATGATTATAAAACCTCTAAAATATTATAAGGAATGATAAGAAAGTAGTAAATATAGCTATTATGATGCATAATTTGCCATTAAAACTTGAAATGTATCAAATCTAATGAAACTAATGCAAATTGATAAAATTAAAGGAAATAGAGCAAAGCTACCTCTAATTTTTATAATTAACCATACAAAAGAATGAAGAAATCTAATCTATTTCATATCTACCTAATTGCATGTTTAGAATGAAAATACTATGACTAAAACCATGAAAATTAAATATCAAACCATCACTGTGGGTCTGAGGTGCAACTGGCTCTGTTAGCCATAGTTGACAGCCACAGTTGAGGTGAAAGTATTATTTCTCTTTTAACCAGGGCTTGAATCTCAAAATCCTTCGAGTAATTTATGATCAAGGGTCACCTCTGTGTTCTAGAACTAATTGTCGATGTATATTCTTCAAATTTGCAATGGAAGTGGTTCAATTGTGGATGAATGATCTCCTCAAGCTCTTGAAACCTCCATAGCTTCACATGCAGTCATGATTTCCAAATTGGCAGCATGTAGGCACTCCTCAAGGGTTACAAATGGCTCTCCAATATGGTAGGGCTTCACTACGTGCAAATTTATACTCAATCCAAACTTTTTCTCAATTTGGAGGGGGGTCTTATAGCACTCTCAATTCCTAATATTAGCTTCATGGAGAATCCAAGATAAAAAACCAGGAGGTTGGAATAGTTGGGAGGAATATTATGGATGCTTCCTTGCTTGAAATCACTTGAAATCTATTACCATGGCTATTTTAACTAAATTTGGCTTGGCTCAGGAATTCAGAACCATTTCAAGGTTAACGACATCTTTGAGGTCCAACTAGCTTTGTTAGCCATGGGTGTCAACCACGACTAAGGCTGAGTAGGCCAAAGCTACCTAAATTGAGTGGTTAAAACCACTTCTCTATCTAGGAATGGTTCAATATCATTCATATGGTCTATTAGAATGCCCATATGAGTAGTCCCCTACACATGATGCATTTTAGGTATCTATAGCATGGGAGAGAGTATGCAATGGTAAATCAAGTGGATGACTTGGGCTTAGCAGAATAAGGGATATGAACAAGGCTTTGGTAGCAAAGGTAGTATGGAGGCTAGTGAATAAGGGTTATGCCTTATGGGAAATAATTCTAAGAGGAAAATACCTTGACAACCAAGAGGATAGTATATTTTTTACCATACTTGAGCTCTGGTGGGGATTTTAATTATGGAACCATATAGTAAAGGGTAGATATATGCTATGGAAAGGCACCCAATGGAAATTATAGAATGGTAGGTATGTCCACTTATAGGAATATGCATGACTATATAAGTACCCATAAGTGAAGGATGAGGAGTTATCAAGTATCATAGTAGAGGAGGAATTAAATTATGGGAATATAGTGAGTGGTTATTTGGCTATATATGGAGGACATGTAATATGAAAAGATCTAAGAATATATAATTGGTATGAGAAATATCTATAAAATATAAATGCCAAAATGAGATTATATTATGTAAGGCTCAATTTGGTTGAGGATACAGTAGTATGAGGAGCTACATAGGAAGGGTCATTCATTGTTAAATCAACCTATGATCTTTCACTTAAAATTCCTTAGGGGGGATATCAATGGAATTGATTATGGGGAAGGAAATCAATTTTAAAGTTTCCTTTATATAAAATTCTAAAACAATATTCTAATAGTAGATAACTTGCAAAAGAGGTATTTTCAATTTCCTAATAGATGTTACCTTTTTGAAGCTCATGAAGAATAAATATGCCACATATTACTAGAGTGTAATTACCCCCTCAAAATATTGTATGATATAATAAAGAATATGGGGGTGTTGTGGGTGTTGCATAATAACATGGAAGGATGGATAGAATAGTGGGATAATCCATTTAGAGACCCAAGACTAAATCAAATTTAGAATCTAATTTCTTCTTATTATGCATGGGGAGCTTAGTTGAAGAAAAATAGAAGGAATTTTTAAGGGGAGAAGAGATCTATAGCCAAGAATAGATATAAAAATATAGCATCCATAGTGGAGAATGTTAAATATTTGAAATTGCATGAGAGTCTAGAATCATTAGAGGAGGCTAAATTAAGTGAACATTAGAACCTAAGTCTAGTTGGGGTGAATGAAAATCCTTGAGGATGCTTGAGGAGCATGACCAAGTGGCAACCACTTGAACAAGGATGGTTGAAACTAAATTTTAATGGGGTTTCCAAATAAAATATAGGGAAATATAGAGGAGGAGAAGTGTTAAGTAATATCTAGGGAATGGTGATTGGAGCGATGAGTGAATACTTGGGCCTTATGACTAGCAATCAAGCTGAAGCTAGAGCAGTCTTGGTAGGAGTAAATATGGTGGTTCAATTGGGAACTAAGAGAATAATAATTGAGGGAGACTCATTGAATATTTTTAATTACCTAGTAAAATGTTGGTTTCAAGTTGGATATAAGTAGACATAGTAACAAATATGCTAATATCCCTATATTCATTGGAAGAATTTTAGGTGACACATGTGTAGAAAGAAGGAAATTGTGTGGTTGATTGGCTAACCAATTAGGGAGCTCTCAAAGAGGAATATAAAATATGGATATCACAATATGGGATCCATCCAGATGTACTCTAGTCAGTGGAAAAGGAGAGAAAATTTAGAAAGTTGGGTCAAAGGGTGAAAGTTCCAATTTTTAGAATGTTGGATATTTATGGAGATCTATGGGATTTGTCAGCTTTTAGCTATAAGAAATTGAGAAATATATTGATTTGAATTTTTGAGGAATTTTCCTACTAAGGATTATATTTTTTAATAACTACTGATTTGTTTATTGAAGAATCCATTTTCTAGATATTTGTGGATTTTTCTATTGAGGATTCCTTTTTCTGATGATCTGTGGAGATGTCTATTGAGGGTTCCATATTTTGGAGATCTAGGGACTTGTTCACTAAGGGATCCATTTTTTGAATATTTATGGATCTATATTTTTAGGATCTATTTTTTTGGTGATGTGTGGATTTGTGAATTATTTGGAAGCATTATGAGCCTTAAAGTGAGATCTTATATTTCGGGTTTCTGTGGGATTTTCTTGCTAAGGGTTCCATTTTCTAGAGGCTCTTCAAATATACAAGGTAAAGAGATCGATAATGAATGTAAATATTTAAAGTTTTAAATTAAATTATTTCAATGTTGTGAATGTCTTGTAGCCTTTAGATATGAGGCTTTTTGTTTGGTAAGACTAGACAAATAAATCTAGGATTGTAAAAGGGTTTGGGCCCTTTCAAAAACCTAGATTTTACCCTAATAAAATAAATAAATAAATTTTGAGTCAACTTGAAAAATAAATAATTCTTTTTAAAATCATACTATTGTGATATATAATAATTAAAATAACTTGTTAGTTCTTAAAAGAAAATGCATCAAAATTTAAAAATTCATATATTCTTAGGGGTTTCTAATGAAGTTTTGTTTGTTTTCTTAATTGGTTTATTATGTGATATTGTTTTATTTCTCTTATAAATCATTCAAGGAAAAATACATGTTTAAAAATTTTAAACTCTACCTTAAAATAGCAATCAACTTGATTTAAAATATAAACAATTGAACTAGCATTAAAAATTGAGTCTATTTTTTAGAAATCAACTCGTTAGTAGAAAATGTTGAGTATACTAGAATAATAAAAAAATTGATGTCTAAGTGGTATAGTACAAATTTTATTTTATGCAAGAAGTAAATATTAGTAGGTATACCATTATATCCTCATAAATATGATGTATCTACTTGATATTTGATAATCTGCTAAGATGATCTAGTGCCATCTTGTTCCATTTCTCATCAAAGGTAGATAGTGCTTTCATATCTATTGAGGAAATCAAGGAATAGACCACTAGGTTTGGCAGTCCCTAATAGGTCTAATAAGTTATTTTTATGGCCTAATAGGTGCTCCTAGATTATTCTATTGAGGAGGACATTTACCATACTATTGTTGAGGATAGGGTTCATCACATAGCTAAGTGGTTGGCATGGATGATATGGAGGATACATAAATGAAGGATAGTAAGTCAAAGGATACTGAGGTGGTAGATTCAAGTAAACCCATTGTTGGTTAGGATTTGGTTGAAAATTATGTTATAAAGGGGGATAGTTTGATTGTATTCATGGAATTTGCTAGTTTTGAGGAGGTGGACCTTGCACAACTTGTTGTGCTTGACTAGTTGGAGATGGTGTTGTTCTCTAGTGATTTAATTAGGACTCTTGCAACACCATTGGTGCAATCATTGTTTGAATATTTTAATCAAAGTTTATATTTATCCTAAAAACACTATTTTGCTAAGGGTTGACCTAGAAAGATTTTGGAAGTATTCAATAAACTATCTTGGTGATATCTAGGCTAGAGGAGTACTTATAGGAGGTATATTTAGCATACCAAAATTTATAGGTAGGTTGTAGAACTGAATTAAAAATAGAAGGTTATTCATAAGGCTGTTTACATCAATTGGTATCATGTATAAATGATTAGTTTATCATAGTAGGGACTATATTAGACCAAGTTTGATTCACTAGGGCTGATGAATGACTTATTTGTTAGCTTAAGTAGTCAATTTATGGTGGCATGATGCTTTGGTTAACTAGATAGACCATGGAATATTTTCCCTTTAACAAGGTAGCAATGGATACCAAGATCTATTAAAATTCATCCTCTATGTACCCACATGATAATTTGTTCTTTCCTCTTTCCCTTAGCATTTATTCCATGGTTCATAACAATTTCTATCTTTTGGTATTTTTCATCGTTTGATCATGTATTAATATGCATACATGTTCATACCTACATGGATAGAGTTTCATGGTCATAATTGAATAACATTTAAAATTTCATCTACCAAGTGATTCACTCACAAAATTGAAGCAATTTGCTTGTAATTTTTAGATGAATCTCTAGGAGGATGTAGTTTTGTAATATATAGTAAATGGAGTGATTTGATTCAAAAATGAAAATTATTCACTTGGTAATTTTGAGTGATTCACTATGCTTTCTAAAATTAGAAAAAAATTATAAATAAAATTATCCAAGTAGATTGAGTTATTTATATTTCATACTAGAGGATGTCACCTTCCCATGAAGGAAGAAGAAACTTGTATTTCCTAGAAAAACACTTTTTAGATTGATTGAATCACGCAGTAGATTACACTTGGATGAGTTGCATCATGTCAGAGTGAATCACTTGTTATTTTGAACTTAGAAAAAAGACTTAGAATCTGCCTTAAGTTCTCTTTGCTAATGGCAAATGCACATAAGAGGTCATATTTAATTTTTTATATTTTCTTAAATATCATCTCTTTGCAAAAATTCTAGAATTCTAAAGTTCTTGTTGAAGTCACCATGTTTAAAGGACCTACAAAATTTGAGCACAAATAATGAAAAATTGGTCAATTTTAAGTCAAATAGGAATTAGAACTAATTATTTAGTTTCTAGCCTTGAAAAATCGCTCTAGATTCAATTTATGAAAGTGTAAATTTTGTGGGTTTTAATCATGATTAAAATTTTACAAGCGATGATAGAACTACAACAACTACTAGCAAGGGTTTTTATCGTAATTAAAATTTTACAAGTGGTGGCAATGGTTTTGATTTGTTTAAAATTTATAGGTGGTGGAAAAACCATGCCATTTGCTGGTGCAACAAGATCCAAATTGAAGAGGGCAATAATTTCTTAGGAGGCAAGAACTTCAAATATTTTATATATGGTTTATGTTATTCCCAACTGTTTAGTTGAAGATAAGCTCCTATGAGCACCTAGTGAGAATGAGTTTTTCTCTATGTAATTTATCTACTGTAGACACCAAAACAGCACCAATCCAATTATGTGACAACAACCATTGATTGAATTGATATACATAGCCCCTAGGACAGCCCCTAGAGGTTAAACAGTGGTCCTAACCACTCTCACAATAGTTTTGGAAGGTCAGAGGTCAATTTGGCACCTTTCAGGCACTCTGATCCCTATTCGTTCCACCCTAGGATGATTACAAACTGGTATTCGTCCCACCCTAAGACGATTAGCAGCATTTGCTCCAGGGTGGAATGAATAGCAGGTTTGACAAGAAAAAGGTCAAACTTTGAGAAACTGTAGCTCATATCCACCACTCAACTCCACATTCAATGCATGGGAGTGCGAGTGAGAATTTTTGAGCTCAAAGAGGCAGTCATGGAGCCCTTAATCAGGGAGGAATCTTCTCTCCCCTGGGAAGGCATGATGGCCAAGTGGCGCCCCTGCATGCACATTCAAAGTAGACATTTAGGTCTATAAAATGGTGAGTCTTCTCACCCAAAAAAAAGGATAGAGCAAGAGCATTTGGAGCAATGGAGTGCTATAGAATTACATCCTCACCCCTCACTTGTGCTTCTTACATCCTTGATCTCTCTTTTGGAAGGGAGGTTATTGGGTGAACATTGGAAGCACAATCTGAACCCAAAACCTGAACATTTGGCCACAATATCCCACCCAATTTTCCAACACAACCCCCTAGGAGGTTTTGGGCCCATCCCAGGTGGATTGGTGTCATAACCAAGCCCCAAATTGTGGGCGTCCTGCCCCCAGGCGCCCCCCGCACTACTATAGTCCTAATCACCCCACCCTAGAGCGATTAGAAATCTGTAGAAAATGTCTTCATTTTTTCTTTTGCATATTATTTTATGTCATTCATTTATGCTTCCATTCAAATTTCATGCTATTCTGATGAGTTTTGACTATGTTTTCATTGTTTTTCGCTTTCACTAACATATAGGGAGCATCTTTGGATACAGGGTGATTGGGGCCAAATCTGCAAAATATGACCTTCTGGGTCGTCTTAAATGCCCTATTTTTCCTAACCCCAACTTTGTAGGTGTTTTGGAAGCCTTTGGATGGGACATTTAGGAGGTTTCTTTCTAAAATTTTATGACAGTCCTAATCATCCCACCCCAGAGCAATTAGAAATCTACAACAAATTTCTCAACTATTCCTTTTGCAGTGTGTTCATGATAGTGTTTGCATGCTTCTATCCAAATTCCATATTATTCTAACATGTTTTGATTACCATTTTAATTATTTCATGCATGCATTAACTAGAGGCCTTGGGGATTGCATGTTTCCCTCCATCCATAGGTGCTATTAATCATTTGCTATTTTTCTAAATGTAGGATCTCAACATCAGAGGGATAGCAATGAACTAAAGGCACATTCATGCAAGCGATGGTGACGTTTGGCCCTCCCATTTCAAATGTGGGCATGTGGAAGATCTCGAAGTGGAGCGTACCATCTGTGGTGTAACAAAACTATATCTAATGCTCCTAGTCACTAAAAATGAAGGAGATGTATTGTAACCTGATATCAAAGCAAAATTAATAAAATAAAGGGCTGCACTTTACATTTTCTTTATATCTCATTTCAGTTGGTTTGTTTTCCCTTTTCATGCACTTTAGTCCTTTCTTCATTCATAGGACTTAGCATTTCGTATGCTTTTGTTTGCATCGCACCCAGTACACCTATGTGCTTCAGTATCCTCATGCTTTCAGTGGCGATCATAGTGGGACGATGTCCCCTAATTTTGGAATTAAAATTTTGATCAAAACTTTATGTTTTTGCTTGTAGGTGTTAATCCTTCAAGCGATAGACTATTGCTCGTGCCACCCTGTGACGAATATAGAAGGGAATTTGTGCCACCCCAAGATGAATAAGGCATTTGTCCCACCCTGTGAGGAATAAATATTTGCTATTCATCCCACCCGGGATGATTAGCTCTCTATGCAGTTTTTGAGCAGAAATTCAGGGGCATCTGGTGTGGGTAGAGAAGAGGTAGGTTTTCTGAACATACTCTGTAATTTTCTGTCTTTGTTTCTGTGATTTTTTTGTTTCTTTGCTTGTATAGGAAATTTTACTACATGTTTTCTTTCTTTGCACAAGTAAAAATAACCCCACACACCACATGATAATATAAACATCAAGGAGTTTGTCGTAAAACCCCAACACTTGATCAAGACCAACGGTGGATTTCATCACCACCTTAGCTTGAGTTTTTGCATACATAACCCTGATCACTACTGTTGCTAGACGTAAATCCTGATGAAAGCTAACCAAGTATAGTTGGGGTGATTCCCAATGCATGAGGATAAGTCTTCTATGGTAGGTGTAAAAAATAGAGTGATTCCCCTTCCATACCACCTATGTTCCACGTACTGTTATGCTCTCGCATACCAATAGTTTCCCTCACGTAAGGGCGGGTATATTGAGAGGTTCAATATAATGGCCTGGTAGTGGTATATTGAAGGGGTGACCATTATGGGAGACATAAGAGCCCTCATATTGCATATACAAAAATATTTCTTTACAAGTCTTTCAAAACAAAAATCAAAACACACTAAACCAGATCTAGGGCACACCTTTAATCTATAAATGAGATAATCACTTCTTTGTTTGTGTGGCTCCTGTTTGTTTAGTGTAGCATAAAAAATTGTAAAGAAGATAAAGACCTACATATCTTGTAGAGAGACACCACCATGGTGTACACCCGTAGCCAAGCCCAATCACAAGCAGAAGCTGCAGAAAGTGTACAAGGGGGCATAAGTCACCTCTGCTATAGCCCCAAGGACTTGGTCATACCACCTTGGTGGCCTAACCCACAAAATATTCCACATCATACCATGATGGAATGAGACTATAGAGGCACCCCTTCGAGGGGCATGCCCATGCAACATAGACCCTTTCAAGAGGAGTCCATACACATGGCACTCAACATAGATGGGAGGGATCCCTTAGACACTCGTTATGAGTGGCCACCATGTGATGAAGCACTAGAACAACATAGGGTCCATAAGGAAGGTCCACATGATTACATCATCCCTCCTCTACCCTTTATTGTTGTAAAAAACAATAGGCCAAATCTAGAGCATAAGGCTCTTCAGACAGGTGAGCCAAATCTGCCCACCCCTTTCACATATACAAAGGGGAGCACGAGGAAAACCATTGCATTCCTCAAGAGTAATACATAGAGTGGGAACAATGTGCTTCCACACCTACTATTTATCAGGATCACCTACTAAGGCCAGAGCCTTGGGTGAATGTCGCTAACCTCGATAGAGGGAAGCGACCTATAGAGATCTTAGATTACCATGACTGAGATAGATGTGTAGGAGATGCATCTAGGCCTCCTAGACTCAAGACGATGAAACAAACCAACTTGGAATTTGCCAAACATGCCGCCTACCAAGCACAAATCATGCAGCTTGAGCAAGACCAACAATAGTTAGAGCACCTATATCGCCTTAGAAAAGAGCGCATTCGGTGTTAGACAGATGAGTTGCTCCAGAACACTATGCCTGAGAGGGTCCCAACCCCTCACATGCATAGGAAAGAGTTGTATGAGAGGTACAACCCCTTGGTACGAGATAGGTCTCCACGACCTTATCAAGGGTTACCTCCAAGACCTCCTAGACCTGAGCGGGAGACCACCCCTAGAGCCAATGATGGGCACCCTCCGCGGGCACCCACCCATATTTATAGGTCACACCTAGGAACTCCTCAAGAATCCTATGAGTAATTCAAGCAAGAAGAAGAGTGGGCTAAAATGCCCTACCAAGGCATGGGGGGGCGCTACTCGGTTACCCCTCCATAGGCCTCAAGTCCCCCGTAATTCATAATGGGAAAAAACCAAGGAGGAAGAGATCAAATCTTCCAATGCATACAAAGTGCTGCTAGAACGCTTAGAGTCTGTGGAGACCAAGACTTCTGGGTCCCAAAATCCCACTTTATGCTAGCTCCATAGTAACCTTGTGCATCCTTCAGTGCCTACACCCCCATACCCTGAACACTTTAAAATGCCTCAATTGGCAATCTTTAGAGGGGATGAGGATGCCCAAGAGCACGTGACAAGATTCCTGAGCCAATGCTTTGGCATTCAGGACAATGATGCTTTGCTTCTAAGAAAATTTATAACCACGTTCGTAGGCCCTACCTTAGATTGGTTTACCCAATTGCCAAAGCATAGCATCAGTAACCTGGACCAGCTAGTGGATGCATTCCTCGAATGTTTTTCCTTCAATACTAAGAAGAAGGCATCATTAAGTGACCTACCTAGCCTCAAGTAGTATGAGGAAGATACCATAGTGGCTTATGGAAATCAGTGGAGGATGTTGCTTTTAAAGCTACCTTACCTCCCTCCCATGGCTGACCTAACCCAAATGTTCTCGAAGAGTTGTTTGAGGTCGATATCCATGCTATTGCAACTACAACAATATGCCACTCTCGAGGAAGCCCTGGCATAAGGCAGAATAATTGAAGAGATCAAGATACAAGATGGCGAGATTGCCAAGCCATGCAAGAAAGAGTGGCCCAAAAATGCCAAAACTAGGTCAATGCAACCGAAACCTGTCATGGTCAATTAGGTTGCTATAAACATACCTAAATCTACACAAGCAACACAACCCCCAAAGGCTAATTAACAGGTAGTTCCTCTTGAAAACTATGAGAAGTAAAATCACAGGCAAGAGCAAAATCAGTAGCATCGCCCTAGGCAACAATTCACACCCTTCACAAAGTCTAAAGACTCCTTGTTTGATCGCTTGTCCATGAAAAACCTAATAAACCTGCCAAAAAGTCGACCCATAGAACCCAACATGCCAAAACCCAAGGGCTATAGGGAAGACTTGTACTATAGATTTCATTGACAGAAATGACATGACCTTTATGTGTGTTGGAAGTTCAAAAGCTTAGTGCAAGACCTAATAGAAAATAAGATGCTAGCGGTGGATAATATCATAGCACCAAACAACCAATAGATGGAGGTCTTCAAAGACCCCCTGCTTGCCCATGATGCACAGGCAAAGACTCTTCAAGTCAATGAGGTGACACAAAACTACCCCATGTAGGGGTATGTAGGGATGATAAGCATAGTGACACAAAACAAGAGGTATCCAAGCATAGCTGCCCCTGCTGCAGCTATAGGAGAGGTTTCGTCAACGTCACAACCTCAACAACACCCTACACAACCTCCCTTGCCTAGACCAATGGCCACTATTTAGACTAAACTTACCCAAATTTTAAGGACCACGTCGGCTAGGCTCTCCATCTATGAGCTCATACAACAATAACCACCCCATCGGGAGGCTCTAATGGAGATACTCAAGGCCATCGAGCTATAGCCCCACAAAGAAAATTCTTTCAACAACTTTGTGGGACATGTAAAACAATGCATGGAACCAGTCATTACCTTTAGAGAAGACGAGTTGAAATTTGTGACTGGTGATATGGTGGATCCACCCCTGCACATCATTGCACGGGTCAACGGGATTCCATTTAAGAGGGTGTTTGCGGACACTGGCTCGTCCAGCAATATAATCACAACAGCGGCACTGAAACACCTCAAGTTGCCAGCATCTCACATTTTGGCCTCCACCTATACCCTTTGAGCATTCAATGACATGATATGCTTGATGGTTGTCATAATCATCTTGCCTATCCAAGTGGGACAAAAGACTATTCCTATGTTGTGCCACATCCTGGAAGGTGAGATGGCCTACAATATTTTACTAGGCTAGCCATGGATCAGGGACATTAAGTGTGTCCCTTCGATAGCCCATAAATGACTAAATTACACATATGAAGGGCAAGTGCATGTAGTCCTAGCATACTTAGAGCCCTTCAAGTATTGCAATGCGGTGCAGCTGATGCCACAATCAACCCTTCCATTGATACATTTGGACTTTTAATTGAACCTATCCAAACAGGGTCTAATTCCACATACATCCCCACTGTTAAGTTCCTCAAATCCCCAACCGAGTCCATGTTCATCATCTAGTCCTTCACCAATGATGCCACCTACGGTAGACACACCGAAGTACAATGGGAAGAAACCCCTAGAAGAGGCACCACCATCAGTCTCAACCATATCTACCGAAGAGATGCCTAGTCGAGTGGAATTCAAGATGCCTAGTTCACCCAACATGGAGTGGACCTAGGGAGAACTCCCATTCCCTCCCCCTCAACCACCAATGATCATCATTGAGATGGCCAATACGGGCCTAGGCAAGTATCTAGTGCAGAAAATTGTAGCAACACTCGCACTTGAGTCCATGCAAGACATGGGGAGACCTTGCCTCCCCATCGGCACTATTTTCCCTTTGGGCTACCCACCAAATCAGAAAAATTTTGTATATGGGGGCCTCGACAACGGTATTGAACCTTACCTGCAAGAGGAAGAGGACGAAGAGCCCTTTGATGAGAACGTCAACTATCTATCCAAATCAGACTTCACTTTGAAATACCTTGGCCAATGTAATTGGCATGGATATGGGTTAGGCAGATATGAACAAGGGGTGCATGTTCTTTGTCAACCAAGATATCATATGTTGTATGAAAAATCAGGAGTAGGGTTCAACCACCCTCTACCCCTTGAAATCTTGGTAGAGAACATGCAAAGCCTAGGGCTAGGCAACAAGGATGGGTTGGCACAAGATCCATATGCCAATCCTAACACAACATACACATTGGGGGATTATCTCCCATTGTTAACAACCAACCTTGTGGGCCTCAACAAGTCCTCCCCTTTGATAGAGAAAGGGGAAAGTTCAATAAATTTCCTCCAAAAGGGATATAGACAAGTCCAAGAAGGATCTTCAGAAGATGAGTCAGAGTATGAGGTAGCACCTTCGGACCCTTTCGAGTCCTATAGCAATCACTCGCAAGTGATGCCCATAGATGACTATCAGGAGAACTTCATGAAAATGTTCCCCTTCAATGCTCCAATCGAGCAAATGCCACCTCAAGAGAATCAGGTCCTCCTGCAGAGAGTGGAACAACCCCGATGGGACCAAATTAACTTGCTCAAGCAGAATGAGCCTCACATGCCGCAAATAACTGTAGGAGAAAATGAAGGCATATGGATATCTTATAGTGATTATGAAGATGAGACTGAGATGGCATATCTCAATCATATGTGGTAGCAGAAATACCCTATGGACATTGATGACATTTTTGAACAGCTAAACATGGGGCCAAGGCATAGGTGGCATTTGAACCAGGCATAGTTGGACCAAGTGTTGCATCTGCCACTTCAAGCATACAGAGAGCACCCTCCACCCAGAGACCCTATAGAGCCATTAGTGCCAAGGGCGGACCCTATCCTATTACCTACACATAGGGCCAATCCATTTGTGCCAATACCCACAGAGCCAGATTCGAAGCACAAAGATCACCAAGGGTGTCCGAGTCACCACCCATGTAGTAATGGAGACCAAATTCACTTCATCAACATGATCTCCATTGACTTAACCACCCCCATCCGCAATCCAGCCGATCCAGCATGACCATTGTATCTAAACCTAGATGCCATAGACTGGGATCATGCTAACTCACCACAATCTCCATCAGAGTATTGGCCTTGCGATGAGATGCTTCATTTCACCCCAAGACCAACTTAGGATATCTTCCATGCTGAAGAGGAACCCGACGTTCCAAATGTAGATCTAAATTAAAAAAATGATATCCACCTAATCCCAACTCCACACCAGTTAGAGGATGGGTCCCACATGTCAGTCGAAGAGACGACTGACGTAGACATCATCTCTAATCCAATGAATTTGCAAATCATCAAGTTAGGGGTAAGTCTATCCCCTGAAGAGCAAGCCGATTACATTGCCCTTATTAAAGAGAAGAATGAGGTTTTTGCATGGTCTTACAAAGACATGTCGGGGCTAGACCCGTAGCTAGTCACGCATAATCTAACGCTTGATCCGAAATTCAAGCCAGTCAAGCAAAAACTACTTAAGATGCACCCAATAGTAGCCTTAATGGTCAAATACAAGCTACAAAAGCTATTGGATGCACATTTTGTCATCTATGTGGATTACCGACTATGGTTTTCCAACATAGTACCTATCAAAAAGCCTGACGGGAGGATTCACATATGCACTAATTTTTGATATCTAAACAAAGCGAGTACCAAGGACAATTTCCCCTTGCCTAGCATTGACACATTGGTAGACGCTATAGCAGGCCATGAAATGCTTTCCCTCATGGATGGTTTCTCGAGATACAATTAGATTCGTATCAATCCCAATGACCAACTAAAAATGGCGTTCACAATGCCTTGGGGGACATTTTGTTATAAGGTCATGCTCTTTGGCCTTAAAAATGCTGGTGCCACCTACCAACGCGCTATGACATACATCTTCCATGATCACATGCATAAAACTTTGGAAGACTATATGGATGATTTGTTGGCCAAATCTCTTTTGCACCCAGATCATCTCAATGACTTAAGCAAGATCCTCGATCGCCTCATTGAACACAAAGTTAAACTAAATCCCAAGAAGTGAATATTTGGCATCACATCTAGAAAACTCTTGGGTTTCATAGTCTCAAAATGAGGCATCGAGGTAGATCCAAAAAAATTCAAGGCAATCCTTGAAATGCTTCCCCCAACCACCATCAAGCAGCTCAAAATCTTGTAGGGAAAGGTCACGTCAATCAAGCGCTTCATAGCGCAACTATCTGACAAGTGTCGATCCATGAATAAATTATTACACAAGGGGGTAGCATTTCACTAGGATGATGAGTGCCAGTCAGCCTTTGATGACATTAAACAATACTTGGCTTCGTCGCTAGTATTGGCACCACCTAGACTAGGAGTGCCATTCTACTTATACATCTCAGCTACTTAGGTGGCACTGGGCGCCATGCTAGCCCAGAAAAATGAACTACATAAAGAATAGGCTACTTACTATCTTAGCCGCACCCTGGTCAGTTATGAACTTAACTATGCATACATCAAGAAGCTATGCTTAGCAATGGTATTTGCCACCAAAAAGCTATGCCACTACATGCTAAGAAATACGACGTATGTTATGTCTAAGGAGAATCCATTGTGGTACATGATGAGTTGTACTTATCATAGTAGTCGCACGAAGAAATGGATCATGTTGTTGACAGAGTTTGACATCAAATTCATTGGAAAAAATTCCATCAAATGTCAAGTCATGGCTGATCAACTAGCAGAGTCTCCTCTCGAAGAGGATTGGCCTCTAACTATTTAGCTACCTGATGATGGGGTCTTCCATGTCTCAGAATCGCCAGATTCTGACGAGCCTGAGTCACAGGCCGACATAACCTTATTCTTCAATGGTTCTAAATGTGAGCAAGGGGTGGCATAAGAATCATATTCTTCACACCGCAAGGGGCTCCAATGCCTCTATCATTTAAACTTGATTTCCTTTGCAAGAACAACGATGTCGAATACGAAGCCTTGCTCATAGGTCTTCAGACTGCAATCACCATGAACATCAAAGGCTTGAACATCTTTGGTGATTCACTGTTAATCATCAACCAAGTGAAAGGGGTATTCCAATGTAAATGCCTAGTTCTACAAGCCTACAAATCCCTTGTGGATAAATTCTTGGCAAGCAAAACTTGAATGGTACGACATCGAGGCACTCCATCGATCATCAAATCATTTTGTGGATACTATGGCCTCCTTGGGGTCACTAATCTCGTAAGACATTTCTGGTGAAATGACAACCATTAAAGTCAAAACATTATCACAATCTGTGATGGAGCGGGCAAGCTCTGACCTAACACTAGGAATCCACCTAATCCAAATTGAACCATCTCAGGATAGGTTCTCTTGAATCCATGATAGTCTGAATCACTCCAACTAGGAGTCCTCATTCTCCCTGAACCCTCTTAATAGCAACACAATGCTATTCTTACAAGTTCTTTCCCGCTCAACTTTTACTAGGGACGAACTTCAAGAGGGATTGGTAGTTCATACAATCAAGGTTTTTTATCAGCAGGATTGGTACACACCCATAAGAGACTACCTCAAGCTAGGTAACCTCCCACTTGGATTGACGCATGCCACAAAAAAATCATTCAAACAAAAAGTGACAAAATATGTCTTGCTAGGAGACATTTTGTACCGCCAAAGCTACGAAGGGATCCTCCTCCATTGCTTGGACCAGCAAGAGTCTTCTTGGGCGATCACCCAAGTGCACGATGGTACATACGGTGGCCACTTCAGCGGTATGGCCATCACAAAGCGCATCCTTCGCATGGGCTATTATTGGCCATATTTAGAGTGAGATTGTTGCACGTATGTAAGGAAGTGCATGAAATGTCAACACCATGCTAATTTGACACATGTACCTTCTTAGGACTTGTAGCCAATCCAATCGGCTTGGCCATTTTTGTAGTGGGGCTTAGATCTAATCGGAAAGATCTCCCTTGCATCGTCAGGTCATCACATGTTTATCATAACAGCCACAGAGTACTTCAC
The DNA here is from genome assembly GCA_028583015.1 of Wollemia nobilis. Classification (NCBI taxonomy): domain Eukaryota; kingdom Viridiplantae; phylum Streptophyta; class Pinopsida; order Araucariales; family Araucariaceae; genus Wollemia; species Wollemia nobilis. The sequence continues at coordinate 4,302,232 of JAQPPZ010003177.1, forward strand.
CAAGTGGGTGGAAGCAATTCCGCTTACCTCTATGACTGGAACCCACATTGCAAATTTTATTTTACATAACATCATATGTCATTTTGGTATTCCATCCTGAAAGCACGAGGATACGGAAGCAAAAAGGAAAGCAAATAAGCGATGCGAATCAAACTTAGAATGAACGCTAAATCCTACAAATTAAAAGTGCTTGAAAAGAGGGAAAGCATGAACGAATCAAAAAATTTGAACAAAATCCAATAAATAAGACAACCCTTTTTATTGATATTGTTTCAAGATTCGGTTACAATGCGCTTCCTCCCTTTCCAAGGGCTAGGAGCGTTAAACATGCGTTCTAGTCACATCCATGTGTGTCGTTCCTTCTTTCGCGTGCCCACATGTAAAAATGGGTAGACCAAACATTGTCGCTGCTCACATGGATGAGTCTTGGCTCCTTGCTACTCCTCTGAGGTCCAGATCCTACATTCAAAGAAACAAGGAGCGGTCAATAGCACCTGCGGATGAAATAAAGCATGCAATCCCCAAGCCTACGATAAGTGAATGAGAAAACTGAATTAAACTATGACTAAAATTAATCCAAATGCTCTGAAAATTTGACAGGGACATCAAGACATCACCAGGAGGGCACTGCAAAAAAAACAGTCCAGAAATTCCTCACCGATTTGAATTTGCTCTAGGGAGGGACGAATTCACCTGCAACAAAATGCCGAAATGGTACTGTCCCAAATGTCCTGCCTAGGAAGCTCCAAAAGACCTACAAACTTGGGGTTAGCTAATTGGGGGAATTTTTGGAAGACCAGATGGTCATATTTTCCCAATTTGGCCTCCATCAATGGGAATTTGATGATGCTACCTGCAAGTTAGTGAAGGCGAATGAAGATAGAAACATGATCAAAATTGCTCAAAACAAGATGAAATTTAAATGACAACCTATCTAAGCATCATAGAACTGAATGCAAAAATGAAAGAAATAAAATCTACCATAGATTTCCAATCACTTCGAAGAGGGGCGATTAGGACTGTAGCAGTGTGGGAGGGGGCACCCATGGGGCAGGCCACCCGTCGTTTGGGGCCTGATTTCGGCACCAATCCACTTGGGATGGGTCCAAAACCTCTTGTGGGGTATTTTTGGAAAATTGGGTGGGATATTGTGGCCAAATGTCGGGTTTGGTTCCGGATTTGTGCTTCCAATAACCACCCTATGACCTCTTCTCCAAAAGAGATCAAGGATGTGAAAGGCACAACTCAAAAGGGAGTGGGTGTGAAAATAAAATGACAGCACTTCGTTGCTCCAAAATGCTCCTTTTCCTATCATATTTGGGGTGAGGAAACTCACCAATTTATAGACCTGGAGGTCTCTTGAATTGGGCATGCAGAGGCGCCACTTGGCAATCATGCCTTCCCAGGGGGAAGGAGATTCCTCCCTGAATAGGGACTTCATGACTGCCCTTGTAATAGCCTCTAACGCTCGAAAACGCTCACCCACACTCCCATGCAATGAAGGAAGTGTTAAGTGGTGGATCTGAGCTTCCATTTGTCAAGATTTGAATTTTTGCCTACCAAACCTACAATTTTCCCCACCCTGGAGTGAATTTGGAATTCATCCCGGGGTGGGGTGAATCCTAGTTTGAATTCGTCCCTGGGTGGAACGGATATTGAGCAAAGTGCCTGAAGGTGCCAAATTGATTTTTGACCTTCCAAAACTGCTGTGAGAGTGGTTAGGACCACTGTTTAACCTCTGGGGGCTGCCCTTGGGGCTGTGTGTGTCAATGCGATCAGTGTTTGCAGTCACATAATCGTATTGGTGTTGTTTTGGTGTCTACAGATGCCCCTTTTTGGGATGCGCTGTGCAAGGCGCAGCATCGAGAAAAAATAGATAACCAAAGCACTAATGATTAGGGTTTCTCAATAACCTAACCAAATTTTGATGCCCCAAGTATGGAAATGGCATGCATTCTTGAATCCTTGCTTCTGACGAGCGAAGGAACTTAATTCAAGTGTTAACCTTTTTCGGTGAGGTGTTACTTGATCTTGGACATTGATCAGTCATGAATAGGCAAAGGGCGCAACCTTTTTTCTATGGGAACCTTGAGTTCATGATTCACGAAATGCCAAGTGATTTGATCAGTTTGTGATTATTGCTTGTTTACTTCCCCAAGTAGGAGCATGATTGTCTTTGTCAATGATTCTTTGAATGCATGTCATTTTCCTTAATTGGGTGTGTATTTGTTGATTGGTGACTAAGTGTGACTACCCCCTCAAGTGACGAATCGATGAGGGAATGACCTTCATGAGAAAAGCGACGAGTCACTTGACCCAAGATGACTTGTGCAAGGGTGCCTTCAGATGTTTAGCGTTAAATGTGTGTGCAGTTTTTTGACATTTAGACCTATTTTTGGTGGGTATTAACCCTTTTCGATGACGCTTTTTGGAGCTGAAATTGTCGAAAATCCATTCTCCCGTGGAGCGGTCCGGCTATGATAGCCTTCTTAGGGAGTAGGATAGTGACAATTTGTGGCCCCAATGCCTGCTTTGGATGCCAAGAATGTTAGGCGCCAAGGCGCCTTCGTTCGACAATGTTATTGCTATTTTTGGTTGGATTTTGACCCTTTTGGCGACGTCGCTTGGGGATGAAATTCTCAACAATCCGTCCTCCCGTGGAGCAGTCCGGCTATGGTAGCCTTCTTAGGGAGGAGGATAGTGAGGATTTGTGACCCCGACATCCATTTTGCATGCCTAGAATGTCAAGTGCAAAAGCACTTTCATCGAGAAAGTTTATTAGTTGTTTTGGTGCATTTTTATATATACAGATGACTTTATTTTTGTTACGCGTGTCATGATTTGATGTTATGCCTAATGATTGATGAATGTGTATGTATGCATGTTAATTTACATTGATGGATGCATGTGTTATGATGAATGCAAATGTTGCTTAATGTATATGATATGCAAATGAATATGAATGAATTGAATTTGTGATTTTTGGCGATGGCACCATAGACTGTTTAGAACTTATGGCTTTTTGTCCTAGGCGATTGTTGTGGTAAATGACTTTTTATGTATGCATGTGATTTTTTTTTGTATTTTCTAATGGTGAAGCGAGGATGGAGGATAGCACAGTTGGTTTAGAATGTAGTTAGGTTTTTTGAGACTCAGATGTTTTAACTAACTAGCCAAGACTATATTTTATCTTACAAGACTTTTGAACAAGGTATGAATCTGACTTGTCTTTGACCAAGTTATGTCACATCCCTGTGTGTGCAATTGAGTTCGTTTATGTGGTATTTGTTAGGATACCACCAGTGCCGGATAGTCTATCAACCAAACCTATACTGAGGATCACCTAATTAGCCCCACTAACTCCTTTGTTGTATTTAGTCAGATTAATCTGCGGTGCGATCTAGGATACCATAAGCTAGCTCATCCACATGCAAACATTGATCTACACACAAGTTAATGCGATAGATATATCGTCATGCGGGATATTTGCCACGAGTGACCAATAGGCTATCAACCAAACTGATACTGAGGTTTATCTCATGACCTTATGAATGCTGAGAGTTCCAAGGATTCAAGTTCGACTCCCTTATTTTCTTCAATTGTGTGGGGATACTTGCTCTTTTGTAGTGATAAAAAAATCACTATTTATTTTTGTTACATTTTTTTTTTGAGCAAGGGATTTGAATAATGAGTGATGAGGATCACTATTGTTTGTGCCTTTTGATGTATGCACTTTGGTTGGGATGTCAAATTTTTGGAGTTTTGACTTTTGCAAATTTTTATGATGTTTGCAACTTCTTTTGAGAACTTGGGATTCTTGGGGAATTGGGTAGGGAAGATTCTTGTCCTTTTGCCAACTCTCAGCATTCTTGGGGTCATTCGCACGGGGGGATGAGCAAGATAACCATTTCGCTTATGGTGACCTGGATCGCTTTGCAGGTTTCATCTTTCGTTCACACAACTTGGGAATTTTTATGTGTTTTAATTTGTGTTGGGATGCTACGTAACAAGGTGTGATCCAAGTAGAACTCTACCTTCGTAAAATCTGTCTGACTTTGTACAGTATTTGGCTAAAAAGCTATTGGCAGCTGAATGACAGAAACTCTTGATACATTAAAAGTCAACTGACTATGGTATGGTGAAAAGATGTGAATGGCATTTATTTGTGGTGGACTATTATAAAGCGGAGAAATATGGAACAAGATGGCTTTGCCAAGTAATTACAGTCTATGGTGCCCTGACTTGGATGACCACAAATATGCAATGTATGTATGCGATGCCTAATGCAACTATATGTTTGTGTTTTTGATGGATTGATTTTTGTGAGGATGGAGATGAGATGCAAAGAGAACTTTTTATCTTTGTGGTGATTTTGAGCATGCATGGAAATGAGATGCAAATTTTTGTTATTTTTGATGATTTTTCTATTTTTGAATTTTCTTATTTTTGACCAAGCGATTATGGGAATCCTTGGAGCATTTTGGTTGACCAAAGGGGTAATGGGCACCTTTGGGGCATTTTGGGGATGACCAAGCGATTAGGGAAATCCTTGGAGCTTTTGGGATGACCAAGATTATGAGAACCCTTGGAGCCTTTTGGTTTGACCAAAGGGGTAATGGGCACCTTTGGGGCATTTTGGGGATGACCAAGCGATTAGGGGAATCCTTGGAGATTTTTGGGATGACCAAGTGATTATGGAAATCCTTGGAGCTTTTTGGGATGACCAAGCGATTATGAGAACCCTTGGAGCCTTTTGGTTTGACCAAAGGGGTAATGGGCACCTTTGGGGCATTTTGGGGATGACCAAGCGATTAGGGGAATCCTTGGAGCTTTTTGGGATGACCAAGTGATTATGGGAATCCTTGGAGCCTTTTGGGTTGACCAAAGGGGTAATGGGAACCTTTGGGGCATTTTGGGGATGACCAAGCGATTAGGGGAATCCTTGGAGATTTTTGGGATGACCAAGCGATTATGGGAACCCTTGGAGCCTTTTGGTTTGACCAAAGGGGTAATGGGCACCTTTGGGGCATTTTGGGGATGACCAAGTGATTAGGGGAATCCTTGGAGCTTTTTGGGATGACCAAGCGATTATGGGAATCCTTGGAGCCTTTTGGTTGGGCTATGGCTCTTCTAGATATGGAATGGCCACAAATGACTGATGTTCAAGGGTTCTAGTTCCTTGATTCCATCAAGAGAGGCTAGCCGGTATGTTCCAAGTCCTATTTTACTATCAATTACATAGGGACCTAACCAGTTTGCCGTGAACTTGTCCCTTAGATGGGGCGGCAAGCTAGAGTTTTGTTGGTTCTCTTTTAAGACCAAGTCACCAACCTGAAAGCCCCTCAGGTGAACTTTCATGTTGTATGCTTTCTTCAGTTGCTCTTGATAGATACGTAAATGCTCGAGAGCATTAACACGTCATTCATCGAGCAACGTAAGCTGGTCTAACCGGGCCTACCACGTAGTGTCATCATCGATGAACTCTTGCATTGAAATGTGTAGGGAAGGAATCTCCAACTCGAGAGGCATGACAGCCTCAGAGCCATACACGAGCAAAAATGGAGTTGCCCCAGTGGGTGTCCGAATGCTAGTGCGATAAGCCCATAGGGCAAGTGGGATCTGAATGTGCCAATCTTTATGACTGTCTATGACTATCTTTTTGAGGATGGCGACTAGCATTTTGTTCGATGCCTCTACTTGCCCATTTGCCTATGGATAATAGGGTGTCAAAAAATTGTGTTGGATTTTGTACTTTGTGGTCAAAGCACGCACATCTTTGTTCTTGAATGACGTCCCATTATCCGAGATTATCTTGGATGGAATACCAAAATGACATATGATGTTATGCAAAATGAACTCCGCAATGCGGGTTCCTATCGTAGAGGTAAATGGAACTGCTTCCACCCACTTGGTGAAGTACTCTGTGGCCGTTACGATGAACGTGTGACGGCCTGATGACATAGGGGAAATATTTCCAATTAGGTCTAAGCCCCACTATGAAAATGGCCAAGCCAACTGGATCGACTGCAAGGCCTGGGAAGGTACGTGCATCAAATTAGCATGATGTTGACACTTCACGCACTTCCTTACATATGCGCAACAATCTCGCTCTAAAGATGGCCAATAATAGCCCATGCGAAGAATGCGCTTTGCGATAGCCATACCATCGAAGTGGCCACCACATGTACCATCGTGCGCTTGGGCGATCGCCCAAGTGGACTCTTGCTGGTCCAAGCATCGAAGGAGGATCCCTTCATAGCTACGATGGTACAAAATGTCTCCTAACAAGACATGTTTTGTCACTTTCTTCTTGAATGCTCATTTTGCGGCATGCGTCAATCCAAGTGGGAGGTTACCTAACTTGAGGTAGTCCTTGATGGGTGAATACCAATCCTGCTGATCAAAAGCCTCGATGGTATGAACAACCAATCCCTCTTGAAGTTCATCCCTAGCAAAAGCTGAGCGGGAAAGAACTTGTAAGAATAGCATTGTGTTGCTATTAAGGGGAGTAGGGGAGAACAAGGACCCCCAGTTGGCGTGATTCAGACAATCGTGGATTCGAGAGAACCTATCCTGAGGTGGTTCAATCTGGATCATGTGGATTCCTGGCATTAAATCAGAGCTTGCACGCTCCATCACGGATTGCGATAGTGTTTTGACTTGAATGGTTGTCATATCACCAAAAAGGTCTTGCGGGATTAGTGACCCCAAGGAGGCCATAGTGTCCGCAAAATGATTCGATGATCGAGGGAGTGCCTCGATGTCGTACCATTCAAGATTTGCCAAGAATTTGTCCACAAGGGCTTTGTAGGCCTACAGAACTAGGCATTTACATTGGAATACCCCTTTGACTTGGTTGACAATTAACAGCGAATCACCAAAAATGTTTAATCGCTTGATGTTCATGGTGATTGTTGTCTGAAGACCTATGAGCAAGGCTTCATATTCTGCATTATTTTTGGTGCACGGGAAGTCTAATTTAAATGACAGAGGCATTGGAGCCCCTTGCGGTGTGAAGAATACAATTCCCGCACCACCACCTTGCTCACATTTAGAACCATCAAAAAATAGGGTTATGTCGGCCTGTGACTCAGGCTCATCAGAATCTGGCGATTCTGAGACATGGAAGACCCCATCATCGGGTAGTTCTATGACTAGAGGCTGATCGTCTTCAAGAGGAGCCTCTGCTAGTTGATCGGCTATGACCTATCCTTTGATGGATTTTTGTCCAATAAACTCTATGTCAAATTTCGTCAACAACATGATCCATTTTTCCGTGCGGCTACTATGATAAGTATGACTCATCATGTATCGCAATGGATTCTCCTTAGACACAACATACGTAGTGTTGCTCAGCATGTAGTGGCATAGCTTTTTGGTAGCAAACACCACTGCCAAGCAGAGTTTCTCAACGTATGCATAGTTAAGTTCATAACTGACCGGGTTGTGGCTAAGATAGTAAGTAGCTTGCTCTTTGTGAAGTTCATTTTTCTGGGCTAGCATGGCGCCCAATGCCACCTCGATAGCTGAGATGTATAAGTAGAATGACACTCCTGGTCTCGGTGGTGCCAATATTGGCGGTGAAGCCAAGTATTGTTTAATGTCATCAAAGGCTGACTGGCACTCGTCATCCCAGTGAAATGCTACCCCCTTGTGCAATAATTTGTTCATGGGTCGGCACTTGTCAGATAGCTGCATGATGAAACGCTTGATTGACGTGACCTTTCCCTGTAGGCTTCTGAGCTGCTTGATGGTAGTTGGGGGAAGCATTTCAAGGATTGCCTTGACTTTATTGGGGTCCACCTCGATGCCTCGCTTTGAGACTATGAAACCCAAGAGTTTTCCAGATGTGATGCCAAAGACGCACTTCTTGGGATTCGTCTCGACTTTATGCTCCATGAGGCGATCGAGGATCTTGCTTAAGTCATCGAGATGATCTGGGCACAAAAGAGATTTGGCCAACAAATCATCCATGTAATCTTCCAAAGTTTTATGCATGTAATCATGGAAGATGTACGTCATGGCACGTTGGTAGGTGGCACCAACATTTTTAAGGCCAAAAGGCATGACCTTATAACAAAATGTCCCCCAAGGCGTTGTGAACGCCATTTTTAGTTGGTCCTCGGGATTGATACGAATCTGATTGTATCCCGAGAAACCATCCATGAGGGATAGCATTTCGTGGCCTGTTGTAGCGTCTACCAATGCATCGATGCTAGGCAAGGGAAAATCATCCTTAGGACTCGCTTTGTTTAGATCTCAAAAATCCATGCATATGCGAATCCTCCCATCAGGCTTTTTGACGGGCACCATGTTGGACAACCATGGTGGATAATCCACGTAGATGACAAACTATGCATCCAACAGCTTTTGCAATTCATCTTTGACCATCAAGGCCACTGTTGGGTGCATCTTGCATAGTTTTTTCTTAACTGGCTTGACTGTCGGATCAAGCGTTAGATTATGCGTGACTAGCTGTGGATCTAGCCCCGACATGTCTCTGTATGACCATGCAAAAACCTCCTTCTTCTCTTTGAGAAGGGCAATGTAGTCGGCTTGCTCTTCGGGGGATAAACTTACCCCTAGCTTGATAATCTATGGATTCATTGGATCTGAGCCGATGTCTATGTTAGTCATCTCCTCGATCGACATGTGGGATCCGTCTTCCAACTGGTGTGGAGTCGGGATCAAATGGATATCATTTGCTGAGTTTAAATCTACGTTGGGAACCTCGGGTTCCTCTTCAGCATGGAAGATATCCTGAGTTGGCCCTGGGGTAAAATGAAGCATCTCACCAAAAGGCCAGTACTCTGATGGGGATGGAGGTGAATTGACGTGATCCCAGTCTATGGCATCTATGTCTAGATGCAATGACCATGTTGGATCAGCCGGATTGTGGATGGGGGAGGTTAAGTCAATGGAGATCATGTTGATGAGATGATTTTGATCTCCATTACCATGGATATGGTGACTTGAACATCCTAGATGACTCCTGCACTCCGGATCTGGCTCTGTGGGGATTGGCATGAATGGATCGGCCCTATGTGCTGATAGGAGGATAGGGTCTGCCCTCGGCACTGATATCACTCTAGGGTCTCGGGGTGGAAGGTGCTCTTCATATACCTGGAGTGGTGGATCCAACACTTGGTCCCACCCCACTGGGTCTACATACCACTCATGCCCTGGCACTATGTTCATCTATTCAAATATGTCGTTAATCTCCAAGGGGTATCGATGCTGCATCTACCGCATGTGATTAAGATATGCCATTTCTGTCTCATCTTCGTAATCACTATCGGAGATCCAAAAGCCCTCGTTGGCTTTGACAACTATTTGAGGCATTACAGGCTCGTCTTGTTCGAGAAAATTAATCTGGCCCCATTGTGGTTGTTCCACTCTCCATGGGGGGACCTGATTCTCTTGACACGACACTGGCTCGATTGGAGCCTCTAGAGGGAACATTGTCAAGAGGCTCTCTTGATAGTCATCCATGGGGATCACTTGAGAGTGATTACTATCTGATTCGAAGGGGTCATATGATGCTGGTTCATACTCTGATTCATCCTCCGAAGATCCCTCTTGACACTGTCTATAACCTCCTTGAAAGTGAGTCCCCGAAATTTTGCCTCTCTCTAGCAAAGGGAAAGGGTTATTGAGGTTAACAAGGGTGGTTGTTGACCATGGGAGGTAATCCCCCAACTTATACATTGTGTTAGGGTTGGCATAAGGATCTAATGCCAATCCACCCTTGTTGCCTATCCCTAGGCCTTGCATGTCCTCTACCAAGATGTCTAAGGGCAGGGGGTGATTGAACCCTACTCCTGACTTGTCATAAGGCATTTGGTATCTTGGTTGGAAAAGGACACGCACTCCTTGCTCATACCTACCTAACCCATATCCATGCCAATTGCATTGGCCGAGATATCTCAGAGCAAAGTTTGGGTTAGATAGATAGTTGACATCTTTTGCAAAGGGCTCTTCATCTTTGTCCTCTTGCATGCATGGCTCAGTACCATGATCAAGGCCCCCATACATGAAGTTGGTCTGGTTTGGCGGGCAGCCTAAAGGAACAATTGTACCGATGGGGAGGCGAGGTCTCCCCATGTCCTGCATGGACTCTAGTGTGGGCGTTGCTACAACATTCTGCACTAGATACTCCCCCAGGCCCGTATTGGCCATTTCAACAGTGATTGTTGGTGATTGAGGGGGAGGGAATGGAAGCTCTTCCTGAATCCACTCCATGTTGGGTGAATTAGGAGCTTCCACTTCCATTTGACTAGGCATCTCTTTAGTAGAGATGGTTGATACTGTTGGTAGCGCCTCTTCCAGAGGTTGCGCCTCCTCCATGGGTCTCTTCCCTTTGTCCTTCTATTTGGCCATGATAGGTGGCATCTTTGGTGAAGGACCTGACGCTGAAGATGTACCTGACTGGGGTCTTGGTGGATTTGTCACTGGGGATGCTTGCAGGATCGGACCCTGTCTAGATGGATTTAACTAAAAATCCAAATGCATCGATGGAAGGGTCGATTGCGGCATCAGCTGCACCGCATTGCAATATTTGAAGGGTTCCAAGTCCATCGGGACTACATGTACTTCCCCTTCAAATGTATATTTCAAACACTGATGAGCTATTGAAGGGACACACTTCATGTCCCTGATCCACGGCCGCCCCAGCAAGATGTTGTAAGCCATCTCACCCTCCAAAATATGGCACAATGTAGGTATCGTCTTTTGTCCTACTTGAATAGGTAGGACGATTGTGCCAACTGTCGAGCAGATTGCATCGTTGAATGCTCGCAGTGTATATGTGGAGGCCATGATATGAGATGTCGACAACTTCAGATGTTTCAATGCCGCTGTAGTAATGATGTTACTGGATGAGCCAGTGTCTACCAACACCCTCTTATACGGGATCCCGTTGACCCATGCGATAACGTGCAGGGGTGGATCCGCCATGTCATCAGCTACCGATTTCACTTCATCCTCTCGAAAGGTGATGACAGGCTCGGTGCATCATTTTACATGCCCCACAAAGTTGTTGAAGGAATTCGCTTCCTGGGGCTGCAACTCGATGGCTTTCAATATCTCCATTAGAGCCTCCCGATGGGGCGTTGATTGTTGTATAAGCTCATATATGGAGAGCCTAGCCGACGTGGTCCTCAAACTCTGAGTGAGTTTGGTCCGAATCATGGCCGCGGGTCTAGGCAGAGGAAGTTGCGTAGGGTGTTGTTGAGGTTGTGACGTCGATGGAACCTCTCTTGTGGCTGCCTCGGGAGCAACTCCTGGGTATCTCTTATTCCTAGTCACTATGCTTATCATTCCTACATACCCTTGCATGGGGCAATTCTGTTGCACCTCATTGACTTGAAGGGGTTTTTCCTGTGCCTCATGGGTAGGCAAGGGGTCTTTGAAGACTCCCATATGCTGGTTGTTTGGTGCTATGGGGTTGTCCACTACCAATGTCTTGTTGTCAATTAAGTCTTGTATCAAACCCTTGAACTTCCAGCATGCATTGAGGTCATGTCCTCTCCACCTGTGGAACCTACAATACAAGTCCTCCCGGTATCCCTTAGGCTTCGGTGCATTGGGATCTATGGTTTGAATTTTTGGAAGGTTGATCAAGTTCACCGCTAACAAGCGGTCAAATAGGGAGTCCCTAGACTCCGTATAAGGTGTGTACTATCATCGAGGGTGATGCTGCTGATTTTGCTCCTACTTCTAGTTTTCTCTTTCATAATTATTAGGAGGCACTACCTGATAGTTAGCCTTTTGAGGCTATATTTCTTGTGTAGGCTTAGGGACATTTATAGCAACTTGATTTACCATGGTGGGTTTTTGTTGCATAGTCCCTATTTTTGTGTTCTTGTTCCATTCTTTCTTCTTAGGTTTGGCAATCTCGCCATCCTGTATCTTGATCTCTTCGATAATTTTGGCTTGTGCCAGAGCTTCTTCTAAGGTGGCATATTGCTGTAGCTACAATAGCATAGAGATCGATCTCAAACAACTTCTTGAGAACATTTGTGTCAGGTCGGACATAGGAGGGAGGTAGGGTAGCTTGGAAAGCAGAGTCCTCCATCGATTCCCGTAGGCCACCATAGTCTCTTCCTCATATTGCCTGAGGCTGGCCAAGTCACTTAGTGATGCCTTCTTCTTGGTGTTGAAGGTGAAGCATTCGAGGAATGCATCCACTAACTGATCCAAGTTACTGATGTTGTGTTTTGGTAATTGCATGAACCAATCCGAGGCAGGGCCCACGAATGTAGTTATAAAGGTTCTCAACAACAAAGCATCATTGTCCTGAATGCCAAAGCATTGGCTCAGGAACCTCGTCACATGCTCTTGGGCATCCTCCTCACCCTTGAAGATTGCCAACTGAGGCAACTTAAAGTGTTCAGGGTAAGGGGGTGCAGGCACTGACGGATGCATAGGATGACTATGGAGTTGGCATAACATGGGCTTTTGGGGCCCAGAAGCTTTGGTTTCCACAGACTCCAAATGCTCTAGAAGCACTTTATATGCATCAAAAGACTTAATCTCTTCCTCTTTAGTTTTCTCCCATTGTGGGTTGTGGGAGACTTGAGGCCTATGGAGGGGTGGCCGGATAGCAGCCCCTCCACCTTGATAGGGTGTTTCAGCCCGCTCCTCTTCTTGTTCATACTCCTCATAGGCTTCTCGAGGAGTTTCTGGGTGAGACCTATGACCATGGGTGGGTCCCCGTGGAGGGAACCCATCATTGTTCCGGGGAGTGGCCTCCCGTTCGGGTCTAGGAGGTCTTGGAGGTAGCACTTGGTAGGGTCATGGGGACCTGTCTTGTACCAAGGGATTGCGCCTCTCATATGGTTCTGCCCTTTGGGTGCGAGGGGTTGGAAGCCTCTCAAGCACCGTGTTATGGAGTAGCTCATCTATTTGGCACTGAATGCGCTCCTTGCTAAGGCGGTATAGATGCTCTAGCTACTGTTGGTCTTGCTCAAGCTGCGTAATCTATGCTTGGTGGGCGGCATGTCTGGCGACTGCCAGGTCGATCTATTTCGCCATCTTGAGCCTAGGAGGCCTAGATGCCTCTCCTACACATTTGTCTCGGTCGTGGTGATCTGAGATCTCTATAGGTTGCTTCCCCCTGTCGAGGTTAGAGGCATTCACTCGAGGCTCTGGCCTCGAAAGATGATTTTGGTAAATAGCAGGTGTGGAAGTGCATTGCTCCCACATTGTATATTGCTCTTGAGGAAGGTAGGGGTCTTCCTCGTTTTCCCTTTCATAAGTGTGAAAGGGGCGGGCAGAGTTGGCTCGCCCTGCCAGAGGAGCCTTGTGCTCCGGATTTGTCCTATTGTTTTTGACAATGAGAGGGGGCAATGGAGGGATGACATACTCCTGCGGCCTCGCCTCATGGACCCTATGTTCTAGCACTTCATCGCGTGGTGGCCACTCATATCGAGATTCTAAGGGAGATTTCCCATTTATGTTGAGTGCCACGTGTAAGGACTCCTCCTGAAAGGGTCTATGCTGGATGGGAGTGCCCCTCGAAGGGGTGCCCCTATAGTCCCATTCTGAGATGCCACGATGTGGACTCTCTTGTGGGCCCGACCGCCAAGGCGGAATGGCCAAGTCCTTGGGACTATAGTGGAGGTGACTTGTGCCCCCTTGTACACTCTCCACAGCTTCCGCCCTTGCTTGGGCTTGGCTACGGGTGTACACCATGGTGGTATCTCTCTACAAGCTATGTAGGTTTTTATCTCTTTTATGATTTTTTTTTTTGCTACACTAAACAGAAAAGATCACACACACACACAAGCAATGATTATCTCGTTTAAATATTGAAAGTGTGTCCTAGACCTGGTTTAGTGTGTTTTGATTTTGTTTTGAAAGCTTTTGTAAAGAACGTTTAAATGCAATATGATGGTTCTTATGGCTCCCACAAATGGTCGCCCCTTCGATATACCATTGCCAGGCCGATATACCAACCTCTCTATATACCCACCCTTACGTGAGGGAAACTATAGGTACGTGAGAGCAGATGGTACGTGGAACGTAGGCGGTACGGAAGGGGGATCACCCTATTTTTGACACCTACCATAGAAGACTTATCCTCGTGCACTGGGAATCACCCCAGCTACACTCGGTCAGCTTTCATCAGGATTTACGTCTAGCAACAGTAGCGATCGGGGTTTATGAATGCAAAATTCAAGCCAAGGTGGTGATGAAATCCACCGTTGGTCTTGATCAAGGGTTGGGGTTTTACGACCAGCTCCTTGGTGTTTATGTTGCCACGTGGTGTGTGGGGTTCTTTTTATTTTGCAAAATGGAAACAAGCAAGCAGTAGAGGAAAAATACTTTCCCTAAGCAAGCAAGTACCCTAAAAAAAAAAAGACAAAAAAACTGAAGACAAATTGACAGGAAAAGTTTAGAATCCTTACCTCTTCTCTGCCCAAATTTTCCGGTTCTGAGTTTCTACTCGAAAACCGCACAGACAAAAATTCATCCCGAGGGGGAATGAATTACAGGACTGTATTCATCACAGGGTGGGGCGAATTCCCATTCGTCCCTGGGTAAGACGAATTACAGCTCTATATCTGCCCCCTGATGGAACGAATAGAAGTCGACATATGAAACTCGACACCTGCAAGCAAAAACAACCAAGTTTCGATCAGATCCCTGATCTTAAAAAATAGAGGACTAGGTCCCACCGTGATCACCACTGAAAGCATGAGGATACGGAAGCAAAAAGGAAAGCAAATAAGCGATGCAAATCAAACTTAGAATGAATGCTAAATCCTACAAATTAAAAGTGCTTGAAAAGAGGGAAAGCATGAACGAATCAAAAAATTTGAACAAAATACAATAAATAAGACAACCCTTTTTATTGATATTGTTTCAATATTTGGTTACAATGCGCTTCCTCCCTTTCCAAGGGCTAGGAGTGTTAAACATGCGTTCTAGTCACATCCATGTGTGTCGTTCCTTCTTCCGCGTGCCCACATGTAAAAATGGGTGGACCAAATGTCACCGCAACTCACATGGATGAGTCTTGGCTCCTTTTTGCTCCTCTGAGGTCCAGATCCTACATTCAAAGAAACAAGGAGCGGTCAATAGCACCTATGGATGAAATAAAGCATGCAATCCCCAAGCCTACGATAAGCGAATGAGAAAACTAAATTAAACTATGACTAAAATGAATCCAAATGCTCTAAAAATTTTACAGGGACATCAAGACATCACCAGGAGGGCACTGCAAAAAAATAGTCTGGAAATTCCTCACCGATTTGAATTCGCTCTAGGGAGGGACGAATTCACCTACAACAAAATGCCGAAATGGTACTGTCCCAAATGTCCTACCTAGGAAGCTCCAAAAGACCTACAAACTTGGGGTTAGCTAATTGGGGGAATTTTGGGAAGACCCAGATGGTCAGATTTTCCCAATTTGGCCTCCATCAATGGGAATTTGATGATGCTACCTGCAAGTTAGTGAAGGCGAACGAAGATGGAAACATGATCAAAGTTGCTCAAAACAAGGTGAAATTTAAACGACAACCTATCTAAGCATCATAGAACTGAATGCAAAAATGAAAGAAAAAAGGACGATTAGGACTATAACAATGTGGGAGGGGGCACCCATGGGGCAGGCCACCCACCGTTTAGGGCCTGATTTTGGTACCAATCCACTTGGGATGGGTCCCAAAACCTCTTGTGGGGTATTTTCAGCAAATTGGGTGGGATATTGTGACCAAATGTTGGGTTTGGTTCCAGATTTGTGCTTCCAATGACCACCCTATGACCTCTTCTCCAAAAGAGATCAAGGATGTGAAAGGCACAACTCAAAGGGGAATAGGTGTGAAAATAAAATGACAACACTTCGTTGCTCCAAAATGCTCCTTTTCCTCTCTTATTTGGGGTGAGGAAACTCACCAATTTATAGACCTAGAGGTCTCTTGAATTGGGCATGCAGAGGTGCCACTTGGCAATCATGCCTTCCCAGGGGGAAGGAGATTCCTCCCTGAATAGGGACTTCATGACTGCCCTTGTAACATCCTCTAATGCTCAAAAATGCTCACCCACACTCCCATGCAATGAAGGAAGTGTTAAGTGGCAGATCTGAGCTGCCATTTGTCAAGATTTGAATTTTTGCCCATCAAACCTGCAATTCGCCCCACCCTGGAGCGAATTTGGAATTCATCCTAGGGTGGGGTGAATCCTAGTTTGAATTCGTCCCTGGGTGGGACGGATATTGAGCAAAGTGCTTGAAGGTGCCAAATTGATTTTTGACCTTCCAAAACTACTGTGAGAGTGGTTAGGACCACTGTTTAACCTCTAGGGGCTGCCCTTGGGGCTGTGTGTGTCAATGCGATCAGTGTTTGCAGTCACATAATCGGATTGGTGCTGTTTTGGTGTCTATACATCCAAGATCATCTCGGATAATGGGACATCATTTAAGAACAAATATGTGTGTGCTTTGACAACAAATTACAAAATTTAGCATAGTTTTTTAACACCCTATTATCTGCAGGCAAATGGGCAAGCAAAGGCATAAAACAAAATGCTAGTTGCCATCCTTAAAAATATGATCATAGATAGTCATAAGGATTGGCACATTCAAATCCCCCTTGCTCTTTGGGCTTATCACACTAGCATTCAGACACCCACAGGGGCAACTCCATTTTCTCTAGTGTATGGCTTCAAGGCATTTATGCCTCTCGAGTTGGAAATACCTTCCCTACGCATATCAATGCAAGAGTTCATTGATGATGAAACTGCATGGTAGGCCTAGTTAGACCAGCTTATGTTGCTCTACGAACGACGCATCAATGCTCTCGAGCATTTATGTATCTATCAAGAGCGACTGTATCACCCAAATTTTTGCACCCTTACCTTTAGGCTAAAGGATCCATGCTCGAAAGGGAGATGCGAGAAGGATAGGACAATACCTCGGACGGAGAGGCCCTTTGAAGGTCATGCCTCTCGGGGGAGGGGTATAAGGGTGAATTTTTGATAGATGGTGGGGTTCACCAAGAAAATTTGAGTGGCAGTTTCCACGTCTAGGTCGGGAATGGGTTTGATGTGTTCATTTTATGTTCAATCATTTAGATTCCTAGGTTGGCCAAAATGAATCTAAGCTATTCTATATGAATTTTTTTGTTTATATGAAAATAGCATAAATGAATCCTAAATACAGAAAATATCTAAAATAGAGAAAAATGCACCTGGTTTCTGATATCTGATGAAGATTCTAAAGCTTGTAGGAGTCGAGATCATCCTGGATATGACAGGATCATCTGTAATTATATAGAATCATCCAAATCATAGGAAATCATCTGAGATCAGCCAAGATCGTTAGCGACCTGATGTCAGAAACCTGCAATCATGAAAATAGACATCAAAAACCAAAAATACAATTGCAAGAATGATACAAAATGATAGAAATAAGAATATAAATGCTTAAATGATAAATCCTGATATCAAATCAAATGGGATGCAATGTTTTAATAATTTATTTTAAATTTTATCATGCAAATATGCTAAATGAGGTGAACTCCAAGATGCAGAACATAAGTGAATTAATCTAATGCACATTTAAATAAGAAAAAGAGATAGAGAATGTAAACTCAGGGCTCTGATTGCCTCCAATCTGAATTGCAGTCAAAATCATTTGTAATCGTATGATATCGTCACTGATCTCATCAAGATCATCTGAAATTATGGTTGAATCGCCTGTGATGATCCGAGCTTCCTCCGACTAAAAAATAGTGAGATCCTACAATAAAACTTGAAAACACAAATGCAAAATGATGGGGGATAGGATGTTCTAACACAATAAAAACTAAAGTTGTATGGAAATGGTCAGCCAGGGGGATAAACTGGGAAAATCCCAAGTTTATATAGGATTAGGATAAGGTTAGGAGGTTGGGGATCATCCTAATCTGGGAGATCTCCAACGTAAGAATCTCCAACCGCACAAAAACGCTTCTACCCAGGTTGGAGAAGTTGTTGAAATAGAAGCTAATTATGAAAATTCAATTTTGGGATGAAATCGTCTGGACGTTCTGTTCTAGACGAATTCGTCCGATTTGGGACGATATCGTCAGATTGGCGACGATATCATCCAATGGTCAAACAACTTCTAAAAATGGCACAAAAAATGAGGTGAACGGTTAACAGGAAGTTTTGGGTTTAAAATTCAATTTTTTTATCTTTTATTGAGGCTTTAACTGTGACAATTTTAGGGTGCTACATTTTGCCCCCTCTTTAGTGAATTTTTCAAAGAAAATACGTTAAAGACATGTTCTTCACGCTTTATGAGAAAACAAAAATTTATTCTATTTTTTAGATGACGATTCTAGGTCGAATCGTACAATTGTTTGCTATGGTGCCCCCTCCGAGTTTTTACCCAAATCAAACGTTTGAGGTAAAAGCGTGGAAAAGCAAAAATTAAAAAATGTTGTTTTTAAATAAAAATAAGAAAAATAGGGTAAAACCCTAATTCATTTTTACTGTTCACTTTCGCTGTTTCAGAGCTCTGTAGGCGAAATGGTGGAAACGGCACACAAATCGACAGAGGTCCGGCGCGGGTTGCGGGTAAGGATCTAAACCTAGTGTACTATGTTTGTAGTTTGATTTGTTTATTTTTTTACTTGAATTTTGAATTGTTTTTGGGCATCACGGCCGTTTTTAGGCCGTCAATAGCGTCAAGACGAAATCATCCCAATTTCATCAAAGTTGTCTCTAAATCACCGATTTCATTTGAGGACAAAATCGAAGAAATAGGGGCGATCCTGTCCAATAAGGGGTGATCCCCAAATTGAAGAATCGGAGGTGATTTCATCCTATTAAGGACGATTTTGCTAAATTTGGTATGATATCATCCAATAATGGGTGATATCATTTTTTTATGAGATGAAACTGATTTTAATTGATTTTAATGATTATGGATTAATGATTTTTGTTGTTTTATTGTTTATTTTGAAGATGGGATTGCTAAAGAGTCAAGAGTGGAAATACGAGGGTCTCAGGGATGACTTAGTTGTGCACGATTAGGCCGAGCAAGATAGACTAGCAGAGTTCAGAATGCAACATGTGGCAGAGATGCCACAAATTCCTACAGACATGGGGCTACTGACAACCCTAACAAAGAGATGGTATTCGGAATCATCCTACTTTCAGCTATCGATAGGGGATATGACTCCCACTCTAAAGGATTTATGGAGGATATTTAGGATCCCCATACATGGGCAGTTCATGACTCCTTTGGCAAATCAGGGCCATGCCATGATGAGATTATGCAGTGACCCAAGCTTCACCCTAGAGAAGGGCAGAGTGAACATCGAGGCTTTGAGGCAGATGCTTGGGGCATATCGGTTGACTCAATTTTTGGTAGGGATGGTGGGTGGCCTTCTTCTATGCCACCAGAATGGATGCAGGTTACCATGGCTTCTCTTAGATGTGGTCTGCGACATGAGAGACCATGAATACAGGTTTTCTTGGGGTAGCTTTGTACTATGCCGCTTGTATAGGATCCTTTACGAGGTCGTATACAAGGGAGGTCAATGTCTGGTGCTGACATTGCTACTACAATTTTGGTGCTGGGAGCATATTGCGATGTAGAGGCCGATAGGGCTTCCACTGACAGGAGTTGACCGGGAGAGACCCCGGGTTTTCTATTGGTGGCTCCAGAGAGGGTCACAACAGTGGATAGATCTATCGATGCCCCAAAGGTTACTAGACGACCTCACCCCAGATCAGATTACCAGGAGACCATGGAGAGAGCATCTAGGGTGGTCATAGGATGGATAGGAGTTGACTTACATCAGGTGAGTCATCTGGTTGAGGACAGAGTGGGGAGAGGTAGATCTCCACTACTACAACCAAGTTTTGAGGTAGTTTAGTCTATAGTATGGGATCCCTTCTCTTAGGAATTATGAGTACTCTCAGACTATGTGAGATAATACTACATTGAGTGGGGCTCTAGAAATGTAATGATTCTAGATTCAGGACGTTGTTGATGCCCCCATTTAGCTAGTGGATGGGGATGACACAGGGGTAGCATATGGGTATGATGCCTGGTATGCAGGCATCCACCCTCATCGAATGACAATGGTACAGGGTCTGATGCATGTTGTAGTGCAATGTATGGAGAGGCAACGCCAGGCTGCTATCGATGCAGCAAGAGGTCACAGAGGGAGGAATCAGCGATGGCCTCCTTAGGAGAGATGTCGAAGAGTACCATTACCTGAGGCTCTAGGGTTTTTGGTGGCCTATATCTCTGCTAAGAAGGGAGTCTCTCCCTCCTCTATGACTACTACTATCTCTCGTAGTCATGGTAAACTTTCTGAACTGTCGTCGATCGAGGCTCTAGGGTTTTTGGTGGGAAGATTCTACCAGGGACTCAGGTGGTTTGCTGTTGTTTTTCACTGACGGCTCTTTCGTTGCCCCGGGAGGGCCCAATGGGGTCTCCTCTAGGATTTCTCGATGGGAAGAAGACCTCTTATGCCGAGATATTAAGAGAAAACCCTGCGTCTTCCTCCGATGAAGCTCAGCGGAGTGCTTACCATTTGCTATCCAGGAATGCGGGCAAGGGTTCTCCTGTGCATAGAGTCAATGGATGTCTCCCGCAATCCGCTTCCAGACCGAAGATTGTCATAGAACCAAAGCTGGTCGAGGACACGATCAACTACCGTGCTACTCATGACCTGATTTGCAAATTCATGGGCATCCGACCCACCCTGCACTTTCTGCACACCTGGGTGAGACAAAACTGGGAGCCTATCGGTGAGTACTCCTTATGGCCCATAAGAAATGGGTATTTTATTATTAGTTTTTCCTCCTTAGCGGATAGAAACAAAGAATTTGAATCAGAAAATAGGAGCCATGGCCCGACAGGGTTATTTGTCCAACCATGGAGAGCGGGCTTCGACCCTCGCATTGAGCCCACGGCTGTCTCGGTTTGGATCCGGCTGTATGCTCTCCCGATGGAGTTTTAGGGTGAGCAGATTCTTGAATTGATAGGTTACTCTCTAGGTAGATATTTGGGAGTTTCCAAAGATACCATAGAAGGAAACACTGTTGTTTATGCTAGAATTTGTGTAGAACTGGATATTAGCCAGCCGCTACCAGCTGAGATGGAACTGGAGTTAGCAGGACAATCCTGGATACAGCAGTTAGACTATGAAGCCCTACCTTTCCGATGTAGAGTTTGCCATAAGCATGGCCATTTGGCTAGGTTCTGCCCAAATATCTTGAGCACCAAAGCGGATGTTCCATAGGGAATGCCAAATTGCCCCCGAGAGGGTAAGCCCACTTCGGTCAATGAACCATCCATAATTCCCCCTGGTTCTGATGCCTAGAAATATGGCTTTGAACAGCAGAAGAGAAGAAGAAACAAAAAGAGAAATTACAAGGAGCAAGCTCAACCCAAGCCAACCAACCAGTATGAAATCTTCAAATCTCTTGTGGATCAAGAAGACCAAATTATGGAAGGAGCAGATGGGAACCTTGAGGATAATATCATCCATTCTCATGCTCCTCCCTCACCAACCCCTGTCCTAGAATAGGTGATTGACTCCTCTAAGATTTTGCAGCTAGAAAACCCAGGGGCATTGGTAATCCACTCCCCAGCACAGCCAGCTATTAAGGATGTCACCATGGGAAATGCATAAAAGATCAGAGAAAGACCAGCTCTAGGGATTACCCAGGTGGAGAAGAGGTCGAAAAATAGTAATTCCCAAGGGGCGGGTAGGAAATCCAATAAGGATCTAATTGCAGTGCAAGGAGATAAGCTAATCAATGGAGTATTGGCGAGAATAATTGATTCTTATTGCTCCCAATGTTTCCAATGATTATTCAATCTTGGAATGTGAGGGGTTTAAACAGTAGAACCCATCAATCTATTGTTCAAAGACTTTTAGAGAGAAGTAAAACAGACTTTCTGCTCATTCAGGAGACAAAAATGTCTTTAGACCTTATGAGTAAAACTGTCAGTCGAATCTGGAGGGGTGTTGGCCATATGGCTGTGGCTGCTCTAGGTGCCTCGGGAGGGATTGCTACTCTTTGGAAACCTTTGGTGTGGATAGCAATAGAACATATAGCTTGGAGGGGTGTCCTCACATATCTTTTTAGGAACATTGTTACAGCTGAGCAAGTCTTAATTACAAACTTCTATGGGGCCCAGAACATCGATGGTCAGCGGTTTCAATGGAAAGCTGTTCAAAACATGAGGTCCTCCCGGGAAGATTTTGATTGGATTATTGCTGGGGAATTCAATGCCAAATTATCTGCCAAGGATCAGGAATGTGGCATCCCAGTTTTGGATACAGGGGACCGGATTTTTATTACCCAAGTCCAGGCCTTTATCCTTGTTGATATCAAAGGCCCTGGTACAAACTTTACCTGGACTAATAAGAGAAGAGAGCCATACAACAGGAGGGTTAAGCTTGACCGGTTTCTGGTCTCGGAGGAAGCTTATGTTAGATGGAATATCAAATTCTAGATTCTGGAGGGCCCAGTCTCAGATCACTCCCCCATTTTGCTGGAGGGAGGGACTATGTCAGGGCAGTATTACAAACCATTTAAATTTGAAAATTTTTGGTTGCAAAAAGAGGACCTCCGAAGGAAAATTCCACAGTGGTGGGAAGAAGGTCGTCTCCCTTTTGGGACAGCTATGTTCAAATTTCATAAACAACTTCTTTTTGTTAAGAGTAAACTTAAACAGTGGAGGCAAACTAACAAATCTGATTTCCAGCTCCAACGGGCTCCCTTGTTGACCAGATGGAACGAGGTGCAAAAACAATTCAGGGAAGGAATCATTTCTGAGCAT
The DNA here is from genome assembly GCA_028583015.1 of Wollemia nobilis. NCBI lineage: Eukaryota > Viridiplantae > Streptophyta > Pinopsida > Araucariales > Araucariaceae > Wollemia > Wollemia nobilis. The sequence continues at coordinate 4,325,030 of JAQPPZ010003177.1, forward strand.
CTTAAATCCGAGGATGATGCTTTACGCAAAGCGTTTGAGGACATTGATAATCAAGAAGAGATCTACTAGAAACAGAGAGCAAGAAACACATGGTTATTAGAAGGAGACAAAAATACAAAATTTTTCCATCGCTCTGCCTATGCTAGAAGACAATTGAATAACATGGAACTCCTTCAAGACGAGAATGGAAACTCTTTTGAAACTCTCCCTGGTATGCACTCCCACTCAATGGAGTATTTCTCAAACCTCTTTAAGGAAAGTATGGAGCATGATGTGGAAGCCCAAAATGAAGTCATTGATGGCATTCCCTCTATTATCTCTCATGAAGAGAATCAGGCCCTTCTTAAGCCCATTGATCGTGATGAACTCAAGAAGGTGGTCTTTGGGATGTGCACTGGAAAATTGCTTGGTCCTGATGGTTTCCCTATTGAGTTTTTTCAGGCCTTCTGGGATTCCCTGGAGGAGGATGTGCTGGCTATCATTGAGGAGTCTCAAACTAATAAAAGAATGCTCAAGGCTCTAAATCACACCTTTATTACCTTAATTCCAAAAGGAGACGGGGGGGCTCACATTTTTTATTTCAGACTATTGCCTTATGCAATGTGATTTACAAAATAATCACTAAAATTATGGCTAAAAGACTAAAACCTCTTCTTCAGAATATAATCTCTCCAGAGCAAGGGGGTTTTGTTGAAGGGAGACAAATTTTGGATGGAGTGATCTTGGCTCAGGAGGCTATCCATACTATGCACAATTCAGGTAACAAAGGAATGTTCATCAAACTGGATATGTCTAAGGCTTATGACAGAGTAGAGTGGGGCTTCTTGGTCAAGATGTTGGCAGCCTTTGGTTTTTCTCAAGACTGGATTGCCTGGGTCATGAGCTGTATCTCTACGCCTTCATACTTTGTTTTAATTAAGGGGCTTCCCTCGCCACCTTTTGGAGCCTCTCGGGGTCTTCGCCAAGGAGATCCTTGCTCTCCTTATCTCTTTCTCATATTGGCTGAAGGATTAGGCAGACTCCTCCTGAGAAGAAGACTTCAAGGACAGATAACAGGAATTAAAATCGGGGCTGAAGTTTTGACTCATTTACAGTTTGTGGATGATACTGGATTGGTGGGAGTGGCCAGCCTCAGGGAAGCAAGAGGAATCAGAGATTCTCTAAATGTCTACCTTTGGGCCTCTAATCAAGTCATCAATGAAACAAAATCCAAAGTGGTCTTCTTTAATCTTGATCAAAGGTCACAAGACAGAGTTATTGAGATCTTGGGATTCACTAGGACCTCTCTTCCTGTTGTTTACCTGGGGGTTCCTCTGCATTTCAAAAAACTGAAAGCTTATTTCTATAAGGACCTTTTGGATGGCATCAAAGAGAGAATGAATCACTGGTCTCATAGATGGTTAAGCTATGGGGGCCGACTAACTTTCCTATAGTCTGTTATTCAGGCCATGCCAATTTATAAATTCTCTATCCTGGCTGCCCCTCCATCAATTTGGAAAGAGCTGGACAAAGTGGCTAGAAGTTTTCTTTGGGAAGGTGCCAAAGGAGAGAGGAAATGGGCCTTGGTTGGATGGGATAAGGTCACCCAGCCCAAGGAAAAAGGTGGGTTGGGATTAAGAAGCTCCAAGTTTAACAATCAAGCTCTGGCTGGTAAACTGTATTGGAGGTGGATTTCCCAGCCAACGTCCCTCTTCAGCAGAATCCTCTCTAGTAAATACTTGGGTCTTGTTCACCCCAATGACTTGGGCCGCTTTCCTTTGGAGGGTAATGGATCATTAGTGTGGCAGGCTCTCAAGCTTGGATCTCGCATTATCAAATATCAATTGTTCTGGAAAGTTGGGAGAGGGGAGAAGGCCCGGTTCTGGACTGATTCTTGGGATCAGAATCCTCCCATTCTTGTTGTGTTTCCTGAATTGCATCCGTTAAAATTAGCTCTAGAAGATAAGGGATGGATCCATATTGAGAGATACTTCAATACCGGCTAATTGGGGGAGTATAAGATTCAAAAGTTCAAGCGGCTGGGTGAATGGCCTATTCCAATCCCCCCAAAGCAGGCTCCAACTCTGGAAAAAATCTTGACAGAACGGTTTCTTACTGGGAGATATGAGGAGGATGAGCTTTCCTGGGGCTTTGGGAACCTTGGGGTTTATACTGTGAAGGAGGGCTATGATTCGATCCTTCTAGCCCCCCCACACTCTTTTCCAGTTCAAGAATGGAGGAAGATTTGGCATCCCAAGGGCTGGCCGAAAGTGAACTTCTTTGCTTGGCAGATGATGCACAATGGAATCCTGACCTTTGACAATCTCAGAATCAGAGGCATCATTGGTCCTTCCCAGTGTGTTTTATGCTATAGGAATGAGGAAACTGCTGATCATATTCTGTTTGATTGTCCTTTCACACAACAGATTTGGCATCGTTGGTTCTCCCATTTTAAACTTCAGGCTATTGGAGACTTGTCTCGGACCAATTTATGGGAAAGCTGGAAGAGAGGTAGATTTACATCTAAAGCTCTTCGAACTGGCTGGGAGCTTGGTTTCCTTTTTATTTGGTGGCAGGTGTGGTTGGAAAGAAATGCTCATATTTTTAGTGAAACCTTCTCTTCGGTGGATGGGATATGGCAGGTCATCTGGAGCAAAGTAGTGGAAATTGTTGCCATCTATGCTGAGGAGGAAAATCAGCCTACTTCTAAGCCTCTGGAAGAAAGAGCTGCTGATCTTGAGAGATAGGTAAGAAGTTATTGGAAACCTCCCCCAGAAGGCTAGATCAAAATCAAAACTGATGGAGCTGCTAAAGGCAATTTGGGCAATGCTGGAAGTGGAGTAATCTACCGTGATCATGTTGGGGCTGTGCTCTATTGGGAATTGCAAGGTCTGGGATATGCCACAAACAATGAAGCCGAGGCCTTTGCTATTAAATATGCTTCCATCTGGGCCGTCAAGCAGGGTCATAGAAAGATAATCATTGAGTCTGATTCCCAAATCCTGGTTGGCGCTCTTGATTGCATGAGGAACTTTGCCTTAAAATCTTGGAGGCTATGGATTCTGGTCTCCCAAATTAAAGAGCTTTGGAAGGAAATAGAGGATGTGATACCTGTTTATGCTAGTAGAACTCTTAATAAAGCGGCTGATTTCCTTGCTAAGATGGGTGCTGAGAGGGAGGTTGGGATGCATCTGCATAGTGATATGCCTGTGGAGGATGCAGAGATTAGACAAGGCCTTGAAAAAATTTTGAAATAATGTGCAGTGTTTTTTATGCTAAGGAAATTTTTTGTCGCTATATCGTGACATGTAGTGCTGTCGCGACCTCAAGTCGGAAGCTATCACGATATCGCGACAGGCTGAGCCTCCGCGGCCTTTGGTGGGTTTCTGTCGCGCTATCGCGACATGTCGCGCTATCGCGGTCCTTGTTGAGATCCTATCGCGATTTCGCACCTCTTTTGAAGTTGAAGAGCAAAGTTGAAATTTCGTTGCAATATCGAGACAGGTTGGAGAGTGGGAAGCTGCAAGGTAATCTTGTCGCGATATCATGACACGTTTGGCACTTAAGCAGCTGGGAGGAAAATTGTCGCGATATCGTGACCTGTAGCACCGTCACGGCCTCGAGCTGGAAGTTGTCGTGATTTCACGACAGGTTGAGCCTTTGCGGCCTTTGGCGGGTTTCTGGTGCGATATCGCGACATGTCACGCTATCGTGGCTCTTGTTGAGATTATGTCATGATTTCGTGCCTCTTTTGAATATGAAGAGCAAAGATGATAATTCATCGCGATATCGCGACAGTTTGGTAAACTGGAAGCTGCAAGGTATTTTTGTCGCGATATCATGACACGTTTGGCACTTAAGCGGTTGGGAGGATAATTGTCGTGATATCGCGACCCTTTTGTGGCATGAGAGCCGTTTAGAAACTTCGTCGTGATTTCACGACTCCTTTTGCGTGCGGCTGCCGAGGGCCCTTCCTATCGCGATATCGTGACATGTCACAATTTCACGACATGTCACGATTTCGCGACATGTCGCGTTATCACGACTGTTGGCGCCGACGTGGTCGAGACGGGGGTGACTGCCATGATTTCGTGACATGTCACGATTTCGCAACATGTTGCCTTTTCACGCCCTATTGTTTTCTTTGCCCTGTGGTTGTTAGTGCTGCCTTTGTGCTTTGCACTTGTTGTGTTGCTCTTTGCTCTGGGTCGGGATGTGTTCTCTCCCGTTTGTAATTGGTCTTTGTATTAATACAAGTTTTCATTTTTTTCAAAAAACAACAATAATTTCAAAGGAGATTGTCACTGTTACATGACCATTTCATAGAGTCACTGCTCTCTAGGTCATCAAGCTAATCCCGGTATGAGAGAAATATTGCTAAAATTAAAAGGGTGCTTAAGAGACTTTCTTAAGATTTTGTGTTGTGATGATGAAAAATAATGATGGTGATGATTTTTTTTCAGATTTCCATGAAAATATTATGCATGAAATATTAAAAATATGATTTTTTCTAGGCATAAAATTCTTGAGTGTGATAGAATTTTGAACAATTGCCTAGGAATTATACCATCGTCGCAAAACTGAATGTTTGACATAATGAAATGAAATAGAAAATTTTTCGTTCTTTTTAAAGCATAATTGTGTAACATAATGATTTAAGCCATATGTTTTTATGGATTAAATAAATTGGAGATAAAATTATAATGATGGTTTGCACTATGCATAGAATTTTAGGTATAGACTTATACCATCATCGCGAAATCCAAAGAAGAATTTGATGTAATAGTTTTATTGCATAGTTGATTTTTGATTTTGAGATAAAAATATAAAATGAGGACTTGCACTAGGCATAGATTCCAATTTAGTTTTAGGAACTATACCATTGTTGCAAAAATCGAAAATATAATTGTGACTTTATTGCTAGATTTTTTAACATACTTTGAAAAAAAAATTGGATTTTTGAAAAAAATGTATTTAATTGTTTGTATGCTAAGACAATATTCTCAAGTAAGAAAATCAAATTATTCCAGAAGATTTGCATAAATATTTTAAATTATCTCAAAGACAAAATTTAGATTTATAAGGAACCCCATGTGCATATGTGAGTTCATTACTGATCTTGATCTATCATAATGATACAAAATATCTCAAACACAAATGTGTGTGCAATTGTATTGTTCATTTACCAATTTTGAGCAAGATAATTTGATACAAGTAATTTGAATTAACCAAATGAGTGTTTGTTGACCATGATTTATATGCATGTAACCGTACCGACTACTATGTAATTCAGGTCATCAAGAGCTAGCTGATCCATGAGCGGACATAGGTCTATACAAAAGGTCGCTAATGTGATAGACATATCACCATGCTAGGAGTTACCCAAGGCCAAGCAGGTTGGGCACAAACCACCTGTTATGGGGCTTACCTCATAGTTTTCAAATAATTGAGAATTCCAGGGATTCAAGCTCATTCACCCTTATTTTCTTTCAAAGGGTAGGGGAAGGGATTTATTGCTTTTTGCTTTTTCTTTTATTTTCTTGACACTAAGATAATGCTGAAATATTGCTGAGATGGTACAAAATGATACTGAAACAATGCTTCTTTTTCTCATGATTTTTTTTTGCTTTTTTTTTCTTCCTAGACTAGGGATACTTGCTCGGATTGGCTATAGAGCAAGGGATTTTTATTCTAGGTAGGGGTGAGCTTGTCCTTTTTTCAATTTTCAAAGATTCTATACCATGTGCATGATAGGATAGCAGGGGAGACTTTTTGCTCAAGAGACCACTTCTACTGTGTAGCATCACTTTTGAATTTGCAATGAAATCATTTTAATGTGAAAAGGTGTACTTGGTTCAAGTAAATAACAAGATCAGTTCTCTATGCTCAAAAATTTATTTAATTCAACTGTGGACTTTGATATAAGAGAGATTAATAATCATACCAAATAATATCAAGATATTTATTCTTGTGAGTGTGAAAGTGAGGAATTCCAAATAAATGCTAATTTATCCAAAATAACTGAAAATATAACTGCAATACTTCAAGAATTGACAGGTGCAAAAATAGATGTTTTTGAGGATTTTGATGATTTTGATTTTTTTTATTTTAATTTTAATTGATGAAATAAGATAATACATAATATTACTATTTTTGAAAATTTTATATGAATTACTAAAATAAAACAATATATACAGTGACGAAATTACCAGATTTATGCATAATAGCGCTTAAGATGCATAATGTTCATAGGTTCTTTAAGATCTTTGCCATATAAGGTAGCTAATATGTATGCTCTTTATCCAAATTTAGTAGTGATAATATGTGGCCCAAGCTAGTTAGGCTCGAATTTGCCTTTAAGGTCTTTAGTTGCATTAGTATTTTTTGATTTTCTTTTAAGACGAGGTCGTCGATCTCAAAGGATCGATTATGAACTTTCTTGAGATATGCTCACTTGAGCTTGTTCTGGTAATCACAAAGATGATCCAAAGCATTAATGCACCTCTCATATAGTAGTTCCAGCTGACTAAATCTGCTAGCACGATATTCATCTCCTACTTCAGTATCTTGAAGTAGCATAGCCAAAAAAGGAACTTCTAGTTCAAAGGGAAAAATAAGTTCTATGCCATAAACCAAAATAAAAGGTGAAGTGCCCCTGGGAGTACGAATGCTAGTTTGATAAACCCACAAAGTAGGATATAATTTAATGTGCCAATCATGGCCAGATTTATTGACCAATCTTTTGAGGATTTTAATTAATGTTTTATTATATGCTTCTGCTTGGCCATTACCTTGAGGATAATAGGGAGTGGACAAACGATGTTGAATTTTATATTTTTGACATAGTTTCTTTACATATTTGTTTTTAAAACAATTTCCATTATTCGAGATGATATTTGCAAGGATTCTGAACCTACAAATAATTTTATTAAAAATAAATTTGGAAATTTGAGTTCCAGTGCAAGAAGCTAAGGAAATAGCTTCAACCCACTTTGTAAAATACTCGATGGTGGTTATGATAAATTTGTGTCCATCAGATGACACGAGATTGATTTTTTTGATGATGTCTAAGCCCCATTTTGAAAAGTTCCAAGGAGATGAAATAGCCTGCAGTTCTTATGCAGGCGCATGGACAAGGTCAGCGTGTTTCTGGCACTTGTCACAATGGCACACGTAATCATGTGCATAATTCTCCATGGTAGGCCAAAAATATCCTATCCTAAGGAGCTTCTTAGCAATGACGCTACCACTAAAGTGTCCCCCACAAGATCCATCATGGTCTTCACTCAAATCTGATCTAGAATCTTCTAGATTCAAACATCTCAGTAGGATACCTTCAAAATATCTCCTATATAAGGTATTGCCAATTATGACAAAGCGACTTGCTCGTCTATGTAATAACCGGTGCTGGTTTCTATTAAAACCTTTAGGGAAGGTCCCATTTTGAAGAAAATTGAGAATATCAGTGTACCAAAGTTCAGGAGTAGTTTCGTTGATTAGGAACACGTCCAAAGGTTCCAAGCATGATTTAATTGAAGCGGGTTCCTAGAGTCGATGAATAATTATGGTAGCATATTTGTCATCTAACTCCAAGGGTAAAAGAGATGCAGCTATGGCCATGGCGTCAGCCGCACGATTGCTAGTTCTAGGAATAGCTTCCAAGGTAATTTGATCAAATAAAGATATTAATTGTAATACATATGCTTTATATGGGCACAATTTATCATCTCTGGTCTAATAAACATCATTAATTTGATTTATAACAAGTTGAGAATCATCGAAAACTAATAGATTTTTAATTTTTAGTGCTAGGGCTGCTCGTAATCCAAGTATGAGAGCCTCATATTCAGCAGTGTTATTAGTACATGCAAATGTTAATTTAAAGAATAGAGGTATGAGATGTTTTTGTGGAGATATCAAAATAATACCTGCATCAGCCCCACTCATGCATTGGGCTCCGTCAAAGTATAAGGACCATTGCTCTGAATGATCTGCCTCTAGTTTAAGGAATTCATCAAGAAACTCAATGATGAGGGGATGTGTGGATTCTAAGGGTGCAGCAGCTAATTGATCTGCTATGATTTTACCCTTAACAGACTTATGTCCTATAAACATGAGTTCAAAATCACTTAGTTCAAGAACCCACTTTGCTGTGCGACCAGATAAATAAGGTCGACTCATGAGATACCGCAAGGGATCAGATTTAGCAATAACATATGTTTTCTGATTGAGCATATAATAGTGTAGTTTCTGTGTAGAAAATATGACTGCTAGACATAACTTCTCTAATGTCGTGTACCGGGTTTCATACCTAATTAATGTTCTGCTAATGTAATAATTAGCATGCTCTCTTTTTCATCATAAAGTTGAGCTAACATAGCTCCTAAAGCAAAATCTGAAGCAAAAATATACAAGATAAATGGGTTATCAGGTTTAGGTGGTGAAAGTACAGGTGGGTTAAGAAGATATTGTTTAAGGAGTTCAAATGCTGCCTGACATTCGTTGTCCCAATGGAAAGAGACATCCTTCTTAAGAAGCTTAAGAAAGGGTCCAGTTTTATCCGCCAGCTTATCGATGAAGCAACGGACCTTGTAGACTCCGTAATTTAGATATATTTGTAGGTGCGGGCATATCAGTGATAGCCATAATCTTGAGAGGATCAATTTTTATGCCATGTAAAGAAACTATAACCCCCAATAATTTACCTGACTTAACTCTGAATATACATTTGGCTAGATTCAATCGGATAAGATATTCCCTTAACCAATCAAATATTTTTCTCTAGTCATCTAAATGGTCATCTTCTTCAGTAGAACGAGCTATAATATCATCTACATAATCGTGTAGTATATCATGCATCATATCATGAAATATATACGTCATGGCTTGTTGATAGGTTGCACCTACATTCTTCAACCTGAATGGCATCACTTTCCAACAGAAAGTCCCCCAACGGGTAATAAAGGTTATTTTAGCCTAATCTTCAGGAGCTATCCTGATCTGATTATAACCAAAAAATCCATCCATTAAGGATATCATTCCACTCCCAGTAGTAAAATCAATGATCTAATCCATATTGGGAAGGGGAAAATCATCTTTAGGGCATGCAACATTAATATCTCTAAAGTCTATACAAACCCTAACCTTAGTAGTTTCTTTCTTAGCTACTAGAACTACATTCGAGATCCATTCAGCATAATCAATGGCTTGTATAAAAATAACATTCAGGAGTTTTTCTAACTCCCCTTTGACTAGTAAGGCCACTTTAGGATGCATTTTCCTAAGTTTTTGTTTAACAGGTTTAGCATCTGGGTGCACTACTAGGTGATGCATAACTACATAAGGGTCTAAACCTGGCATATCTTCATTGTCAAAGCAAAGACATCTTCATATTCTTTAAGAAATGCAATGTATTTATCCTATTTTTCTTGACTCAATTTTGATCCAATGTTGATTATGTGAGGGTTATCCTCGGTTCCAATGTTAATTTTTATGACATTTTCTACTTACATATGTAGATCTCTCTCAAAATTAGGTGGGGCGGGTGAAACGCCCAATTCTTGTAATTCTTCCAAGGTTAGCTTGGATAATTCGTCTTGAGGAGTCATGGCCTCAAGCTGTTCTATACTAGGTATAGAGCCATCAAAATAAAATCCATTATGTAATAATTCCTCAACAGAGACATCATGAAAGATATCTCCCTCCAACTCATCATTGGATTCAACGTTCATCTCAGGATAAGCTATAGATAGTAGATTACATGTGAATGTCTTATTTATTAAATGCAAGGCATCGCGCACATCTAAATAATCTTGGTAACATATAAGTTGGCCATCATCCTCAAATGGGAATGGCTGACCCTTACTAAGAAATAGGCCTACACCACATCGGGCAGGCCACACTTCTACCTCAAAAGGTTATTTCATACCATTCTGGAAAGGTCCCAAACCTTTCCCTTTATATCCCAATTTGATCATTATAGGTTTGGCTTTAATATATTCATTAGTAAAATAACATCGAGCATATCCATCATAATGAGTTTTGATGTTTCTGGGTATTCTACCTCAATCATATCCCTTATAAATAAAGGCACAACTCCCGACTTGGTAAATACTTACCATAGGCTATGGGAGGCCCAAGGTACGAGGAGATGGTGGCAAATTATTTAAAATAAGGGAATATTGCATAGAAGTATTCGTTTCTTCTGATATAAGGATTTTAGATAGATCGAGTAAGATCTCGTCAGTGAGAGCATAAGAGGTAGAAGGAACATTCCCTACGTCTTCTGATGTTGAAAATATGACTTCGGTGGATGTAGACGATGTAGAGGTGTCGATATATGGGTCTATTATAGGTATGGAAGTTATAGGAGTAGAACAAGAGACATTGGTTGTGAGATTAGATCTTTCTTAGGTCCTAATGTGGTTTGTTCAGAAGACGGTTGAGTTATATACGAAGGTGCAACTTATGGAGAAGAAATTGATGACTTTGTGGGTGTGAGTTTCACATGTTTAGATGGATAATGAGAATTAGGATGTGTGGATGACAGAGCAGGGCAAAATTGAACTCCAATAGGTTATGCCAAAGCACACATATCAAAGGGTCTTGGATCACCATGAATGGTAATCATCTGATTCTTAAATTCAAACTTAACACATTGATGCAAGGTTGAGGGAACATCTAGCATCACATTGATCCAGGGATGACCCAAGAGTATATTGTACAATGCAGGGCAATGTACAATAAACATAGTTGTATCCAAGGTTCTCGGACCAACCTGCAATGGAATGGTAATAACTCCACACATTTCTTGTGTTTCGTCATTGAAAGCTTTTATGATCATATCCGTTCTTTTCGTTTCCTCACTTCTAAACCCAAATATTTGGTAGAAGTCAAAAGTGCAGATATTTAAATATGAACCATTATCAATCAAAATTTTTTTGACTGCTACATCTCAAATTAAAGCAGTAATATACAAGGGGTTATCTTTATGTAAACTATGTTGAGGTATGTCTCTATCTCGGAAGTCAATACAATCAACTTCACGAGTTATTATAGTATTGGCCATGGCTTCAGGTTGAATGTATTGTGGTACCATCATCTGGTTTAGTGTGAGCATTAATTCATCTTTATGTGTAGGAGAAGATCTTAAAAGGTCCAAGAGGGAAATTTTAACTGTAATATTTGATAATTGTTCATTAATATTATAAGGGGGTTTAGGTTGAACTTTAGGTGCATGATTCCCTTTATTAGTAACCTTCAAAACAAATGGAGTTGATCCACCATTCTGAATTTGATCTTGTTGATAATTTTGAGCCTGTTGTCTAGTAACAGCTCCGATGGTACCCACAATATTATTCTACGAATGATGAATGGGTCTTGGTCTATCATTTATAGCTAGATCATTAGAAAGTAATCGATGATACGATGGTCTAGTAGTGACTCTTCTTGGAAATGTATCTTCTAGAACCATATAACTTGTGATAGGGTGAATAGTATTTGGTTCATATTCAGAACTATTTGATTGATTTGATGTGATTTCCATATCACTCTTGGTCTCGTATTCTGTATCACTAAGATCAGGTATCTGAATATTATATAGAGGCTTGGTTGTAACCATGGATAAAGTAGTGTCAAAGATTTCTAGATCATGAGCAAGTAAATGCCCGCTAATAGTTCCTACATATCGGGCAGGAGGAGGGACATTATGCTGTTCAATTTGATTAGCCACCTCCTTACCATGTTTTTGTAAGGGATTTTGAAATATGTCTAATGACTGAATGGCATTCTGATTCAGGTTTTGTGGGATGTTCTTTTGAACATTATTAGGAGGATTTGCCTTAGGTTGAAATGCTTGCACCTCCATCTAATTGTTATCAATCAAGTCCTATATTTTATGTTTTAATATTTTACAAGAGTTGGTAGTGTGTCCAGGTCCTCTATGGAAGTCACAGTGTAAATCTACTCTGTATCCGGGTATAGTTGGATCAGGTTCTCGGATATTTGGTAATTGAATCAAACCTCATTCTAATAATTGCGATAGAATAGTTGATAAAGGTTGATTTAACCTAGTAAATTCTCAAGGATGTTATCAGGAGGTTTCAGTACAAACTTCTTCGTTGCCTTTGCAGCATTAACATTAGCAATATTTTGGCTATCGGTGACTCCATCACCCACAACTTGTTTATTATTATATTTATTTTTGGATGTTTTCTCATCGTCTTTCTTTTTAAGCTGGCCTCTCCTAATGAGAGCATATTCCACTCTTCGGGCTAAGTCTATAGCCTGATCGAAGGTGGTCAAGGTAGCAGTTGATAATTCATAAGATAGTTGCTCTTGCAAATTATTAATAAAGATGTCCAACATCTCCCTATATATTAACACAAAGTACAATTTTCCTATCAACTATCTCCACCTAGCTAGGAAATCAGCAAAGCATTCATATTTGTCCTGTTTTAAGTTATACAAATCTTTAATGGTCACATGTCTTTCGATGTAGGCACTAAATTGATGAACAAAAGACTCGATAGTTTCTTCAAAATTCCTCAAATAATTAGTGGGTAATTGATAATAACACTCTAATTCAATTCCTCCCAAGCTTTTCGAGAATATTTTTAGTAATAACAAGTCATCATGTGATATATCATGACATGCTATCCTAAACATATAGAAGATTCTCTATGGGATCTTCGGTTCCTTTATATATGGGAAGAACAAGCATAGGAAAATGTTTAGGATACGGCTGTGCTATGACTATAGGATCTAAAGGCTGACTACACATCTCTCGATAGTTGTACGAGGGACGGTAGGGATCTATCTGGTCCATGCGGGAAACTAGCTATTTCACCATGGTTTCAAGATTACTAGTTTGTCCACCATACTAGTTCAGTGGGACATAGGTATGGGATATGTGAGTGTATGATGGTGTAACATAAGGATTAGATGCTATATTGCTATTGTGAAAAGTGTTGGTAGGAAGAGTATTATGAAGAGGATTTGTAATAGTAATATGTTGTACCCCAGATTGTTGGTAATTGGTGTTTGGTTTTGTTTTGGGTTTTTGTTGATTTGAGGTATGTTGATCAAGAGCTTGGAAAAATAGAGTAGTAAATAATGGTTTCTTTTGTGCGAGAATGACCCTAGGATTGTTAATAGACACTTTAGATTTTTGAGTAGCTTGTTGTTGTTGCATATTCTGGATCACAGCTGCCATATCCAAATTGGATGGTCCAGCCCGATCACTCTCTTGATCAATAAAGGACAAGGGATTAGTGCATGTTTGAAATACGTATTCTAAATTTGCTTGAGTGTCACTAATTCAATCCTTGTCCATATGTACTGCTCTATTAAAAACACCAATATTAGTTTTAATGAACTTCTAAAATCGTTCCATGTTTTCAAAAGTGATAGCTCATCCCGGAGATATTTTAGGGGATAAGGATCCTTCCTCTCTATTAGTTTCTTCTTGTTCATTTCCTACAATAAGCTCTTCTTCTTGATGGTCTAGGATTTCTTCTTCCTGAAATTGGTATATACATACATATATATATATATATATATATATATATATATATATATATATATATATATATATATATATATATATATATATATATATATATATATGCGGTAGGGTTGAGAGGTATATATTTTAACTATATACCTACTATAATACTTTAAAAGGAAAATGTTTTGTTTTTGTTTTGCTTGTTTTTTTTTTTTGATTATATTATTATTTTGTGAGAATAAAAATAACAAATAGCATGCTAGTTGCAAGAAATAACAATAGTAAAAAGAATGACTTAGTTTTCTATGAATAGTTTATGGATATCATTGATAGGGTCAAGTTCATCAGGAGTCATGAAATGCTCCTCTTCAAATTGGAAGTGGTTGTTCAAGAATTTGACAAAGTGTTCTATGGTAATATGATCTACTTCAGACTCTAACTTGTAAAAACAAATTTCATGACAATACTCTCGATACCACATAGCTCTAGGAATTCTATTCCATATTTTTCTATCCGTAAGAACAATTTCTTGATCCTCTATACGAGATAGAAATTTATGTACTACAACTGCATTCTCAAGGTACTCCTCAAAGGTGTATAATTTTGAAGACACAAGTGCTCTTTTATCTTCTAACCACCTATGGCAAGCTCTTTGAATTTCATTATACAAAGTCACCTGATCAGGATCCAGGATTCTATCTAGGACAAACCTCTTAATTTGCCTAAGTTCTACAAATCTGGATTCAATAATACCTAATATCCTATCAAGTTTGTCCCACAAATATTGGGCTCTATTTTTTTGAGGTACTCTAAGCACATAAGTAATCTCTATGGCCGTTAATTGATTTTCAACATTTATGGTGACAACTCGTCTTCTATTATAATCTACCATCTAAATATGATATGCAAATTTAACTATTTTATAATGATTCTAGATGTTCTTAATAATGTTTTTTTTTTGTTTTGGATATTTTCAAAAGGTGTTTAAGTTTCACATCGGGTTCACCAAAATGTATCACCCAAATTTTTTGCACCCTAATATTTAGGCTAAAGGATCCATTCCCGGAAGGGGGATACGAGAAGGATGGGACAATACCTCAGACGGAGAGGCCCTTTGAAGCTCGTGCCTCTCGGGGGAGGGTAAAAGGGTGAATTTTCAATGGATGGTGGGATTCACTAGGAAACTTTGAGTGGTTGTTTCCATGCGTAGGTCGAGAATGGGTTTGATGTGTTCATTTTATGTTCAATCATTCAGATTCCTAGGTTGGACAAAATGAATCTAAGCTATTCTATATGAAATTTCTAGTTTATATGAAAACAACAAACATAAATGAATCCTAAATACAAAAAATATCTAAAATGGAGAAAAGTGCACCTGGTTTCTGATGTCTGATGAATATTCTAAAGCTTGTAGGAGTCCAAATCGTCTCGGATATGACAAGATCATCTGTAATTGTACAAAATCGTCTAGATCATAGGAGATCATCTAAGATCAGCCAAGATTGTCAACGACCTGACGAATTCGTTAGAAACCTGCAATCATGAAAACAGACACCAAAAACCAAAAATACAATTGCAATAATGATAAAAAATGATAGAAATAAGAATATAAATTCTTAAATGATAAATCTTGATATCAAATCAAATGGGATGCAATGTTTTAATAATTTATTTTGAATTTTATCATGCAAATATGCTAAATGAGTTGAACTCCAAGATGCATAATAGAAGTGAATTAATCTAATGCACATTTAAATAAGAAAAAGAGATAGAGAATGCAAACCCAGGGCTCTGATTGCCCCCAATCTAAATTACAATTAAAATTGTCTGCAATTGTACGAGATTGTCGTTTATCTCATCAGGATCATCCAAAACTATGGTTGAATCATCTGCGATGATCCAAGCTTCCTCCAGCTAAAACATAGTGAGATCCTACAATAAAACTTGAAAACACAAATGCAAATGATGGGGGATAGGATGTTCTAACACAAAAAAAACTAAAGTTGCAGGGAAATGGTCATCCAGGAGGATAAACTGGGAAAATTCAAAGTTTATATAGGATTAGGAGGATGTTAGGAGGTTGGGGATCATCCCAATCTGGGAGATCTCCAACGTATGAATCTCCAACTACGCAGAAACGCTTCTACCCAAGTTGGAGAAGTTGTTGAAACAGAAGCTAATTATGAAAATTTGATTTTGGGATGAAATTGTCTAGACGTTCTATTCCAAACGAATTTGTTCAATTTGGGACGATATCGTCAGATCAACGATGATATAATCCAATGGTCAAACAACTTCTAAAAATGGCACAAAAAATGAGGTGAGCGGTTAATGGGCGATTTTGGGGTTAAAATTCAAATTTTTTATCTTTTACTAAGGGTTTAACTGCACCAATTTTAGGGTGCTACAGGTGACTTAAGAAAATATATAACATGAAAGTTCACCTGAGGGAATTTTAGGTTGGTGACTTGGTCTTAAAATAGAACCAACAAAATTCTAACTTGCCACCCCATCTAAGGGACAAGTTCATGGTAAAATGGTTAGGTCCGTATGTAATTGATAGTAAAATAGGACCTGGAACATACCGGCTCACCTCTCTTGAAGGAATCAAGGAACTAGAACCCTTGAACATAAGTCATTTGAGGCCATTCCACATTTAAAAGAGCCATAGCCCACCCCAAAAGCTCCAAGGATTCTAGCAATCGCTTGGTCACCCAAAAAGCTCCAAGGATGCCAGCTATCACTTGGTCAACCCCACAAACACTCCAAGGATTCCAAAAATTGCTTGGTCAACCCAAAAATGCCCCAAAGGTACCTATAATCCCTTTGGTCAAACCAAAATCTCTAAGGATTGCAACTATCACTTGGTCAACCCCAAAAATGCCCCAAAGGTACCTATAATATCTTTGGTCAAACCAAAAGCTCCAAGGGTTATCGCAATCGCTTGGTCAACCTAAAATGCCCCAAAGGTATCCATAATCCCTTTGGTCAAACCAAAAGCTCCAAGGATTCCCACAATCGCTTAGTCAACCTAAAATGCCCCAAAGGTGTCCATAAACCCTTTGGTCAAACAAAAAGCTCCAAGGGTTCCCACAATTGCTTGGTCAAAAACAAATATTCAAAAACAAACAAAAACAAAAGATAATCAAAAATAACAAAAAAAATTGCATCTCACTTCCATGCATACTCTTAAAAATCAAAACACAAAAATATAATAAACTGCATTAGGCATTGCATCCATACATGGCATATTTGTTGGTCATACATGTCATAAGCACCATAGACTATAATTGCTAGGCAATTCCATCATTTTCCATATTCAGTCCATTTTGTATCCATACAGAATAATGCCATCCACATTTTTTATCATAGTCAGTTGTCTGCTAATGTCTTTAGGATTTTTCGTCATTCAAATGTCTTTAGATTTCTTGTCAAATGATGTACAATGTCAAACAGATTTTACAAAGGTAGAGTTTTACTTGGATCACACCTTTTTACATAGCATCCCCACACAAGTTAAAACACATAAAAATTTCCAAGTTGTGTGAACGCAAGAGAAACCTACAAAGCAGTCTAGGGTACCATAGGTGAAAGGTTAGCATGCTCATCCCCTTGTGCGAATGGTTTGAGAATGCTAATAATTGACAAAAGGACAAGCTCTTCCCCATCCATATCCCCACAATAAATAGTGGTTAAAATCCACTATAAAAAAAAACCCAAACACCTTTGATCCCCAAAGTCATAAGGATTCATACTACATGCCCTTGACAAGGATGGGTAGTCATCCCCAAGGCCTAAAATATCAATGCCATTACATAATCAGATCCCCAATCACCTTTGGTCCCCAAAGTCGTAAGGATTCGTACTACACGCCCCTAAAAAGGATGGGTAGTCATCCCCAAGGCCTAAAATATCAATGCCATTACATAATAAGATCCCCAATCACCTTTGGTCCCCAAAGTCATAAGGATTCATACTACACGTCCCTAAACAAGATGGGTAGTCATCCCCAAATCCAAAATGGATCAATGTCATTCGCAAGACAAAAACCTACGAGCTCAAATTTGAAACCCAAAATGCAAAATCAAATAACAGTGGTTATCACCACTATTCAAACCCCTTGCTCAAAAATAAAAACAAAAAAGAAAAATAAATAGTGATTTTCATCACTATGTATGAGAGAAAGTATCCCAACAATTTGAGAAACTGAAAGATGCTTGAGCTTGAATCCCTAGAATTCTCAGCATTCAGAAAACCATCTAGGTGATCCTCATTACGGGTTTGGTGGACAACCTACCTGGCAATGGTGGTATCCTAAATGCATGATGATATGTCTATCACATTAGCTTTACATGTGAGCAGACCAATGTTTGCATGTGGATGAGCTAGCTTATGGTACCTTAGATTGTCCTATGGATTAATCTTACTAAATACAACAAAGGAGTTAGTGGAGCTAATTAGGTGATCCTCAGTACAGGTTTGGTGGACAGCCTACTTGGCACTGGTGGTATCCTGACAAATACCACATAAACGAACTCAATCGCACACACAGGGATGTGAAATAACTTGGTCAAACTCAAGTTTGATTTGTACCTTGTTCAAAAGTCTTGTAAGATAAATGTATAGTCTTGGCTATTTAGTTAAAACATTTGAGTCTCGAAAAACCTTAAATACATTCTAGAACACCTATGGTACATTCCATTGTTACATCACCATCAGAAAATACAAAATAAAAAAATTCACACATGCAAAGTCATTCCATAAAGCAATCACATAGTACAAAAAGCCAGTAAATCCTGTACAGTCTATGGTGCCACCGCCAAGTTATCAACAAATCATTTCATCCATTCCATATGCATACATCATATAAATAGAAACATTGCATCCATAATAACCCATGCATACATCAACGTCAATAAATGTGAATAAAAGTAACAAATAAATCATGACAAGTGTATAATCAAAAAGCAAGTCATGTATATATATTGTAAAAAATTCCCGTAGGCTACAATAAAATGGTCCTCTGACCTCACAAAAAAATCAAAACTCAAAAACCCCAAGCCTAGGGAGTCGGCCACCATGATCACGCAGGATCGGTGTGACTGGAACTACCCCCAGTGGCATGGGTCCTATGGAACCTCTCAGGGTAGCTGCTACCATCCCCTGCATCATGCCCACTAGCACTACCCTCACCCACATTCCTATGATGAGAGGAAGCAGATTGCTCAGTCTCACTATCTCTCATTCAGTGCCAAGATCCACCTCCAACGAGCTCAGGTAACTACCCACCAAGGCAAATAATCTTAGCCTCTAGCTCCACCCAAAATTGACCCCACTCCACATCTCATCGATGGTATTCATCCAATGCTTCATCTCGCTACACCAAATGAGCCTGAAGGTGATCCCTATCAATGTTGTGCTCCTCATCTCGTCTTCGTAGTAGCTCCTCCAATCGTGCTATATCAGTGTGATACCTAGCCTCCATGTCCCTTAGGACTGCCTAGGGCATGGTCATCTCTAGGATGGTAGGCTACTTTGGCACCCACCTCTCTAGATCATCCTATGTATCTGGATACTCTGGAACCCCTAGGTCATTCCCAGTCAAGTCATCAACCTCCACCATATCTGCATCATCAAGTGGAGATCCCCAACCCTCCCCTAATGCATCTACATCCTCACAACCTATTGCTGCCGCATCTACACCTCCTAGAGGCCCCTCACCCCACCATCACCGCATCATCCACCACTGGTCATACTCTGTAGTCATCCTAAAATTTTCCATGTTGGGGACATCAATCACTGCATCTGACTCCTCACCTAGTGGCTCAATGATCGACCAGGCTAGATTCCTCTTATTGCCTCGATGTCGATAGATCAAGGGCTCACTAGGCAATCCCTGGCACACCCTAAACTATCGAGTCACTTGGACATATAGGAAATACTCATACTCGGTCTCGTGTCGCTCGATCAGCCACCTCCCATTGCATGCCTATCGAAGCCACTCCCTAGCCTCAGGCCAGGTTGGATAGTCTCGATATGGCCGCTAGCACACTTCCCCTAGAGCAAGACATGAGAAAGCATCAGCATAGTGCCCCATGGCACCTGCCCTTCACTGAATTAGCCCCTGCTCCTTGGACCTCCACCATAGGGCAGCATAGCCAATCTCCTTGTCCACCATCTCTCCTCGAGTGGTCCAAGGCAACCCCTATGGCCACTCCACAACTATGTGCTACCATCCCCAGCACTGCAATCGATAGCTACACCCAATCCCCTTCCACCTCTAATAGCAGACCTCGTACAACTCATCATATAACTGTGCTAATAGCGTCTGACCCCACCTCATAATTAGTGGTGCTGCCATCGGACACTCCACCAGTCTAAACACTACCTCAAGCAGGTTCCAAGGGAACCTCGCATTTGAGGAGTTAGGAAGCAGCTTGTTGGAGATGAGGGTCATAAGCAATGTATGCCTCACCCCCAACACTCCCTTCTCAAACCACCATCGCACCAGAATCTTGCCAATCAGGAAGTCCCCCTCTACCCTCTCCACCGCCCCATCCACCCCCATCTCCATCGCATGCCCAAAGCATCGTGTCAACACCACCATCCGTTGATCCTGAGGAGTTGTCCAAATGGGCAACCTGTCTATCAAAATTTGTAGAATCTAATAAACATCCTCCAGATTCACTGTCATCTCCCCTGTTGGGAGATGAAATGTGTTGGTGTGGGGATCCCACAAATTGATTAGGGCAATTAGATATGCCCGATCCCCCACCACAGGCTCTAACCGAGTCACCTGCTTGAGCCCAAGGGCATCAAGCCAATCCCAGTATGCCATAGTCAACGCCTCCCGAGCATCAGAGAACACCATCAGCTAATGGTATCGACTCTTCACCACCTGCAAAAAAAACAACACAAAAACATTAAAACATGACAAAAAAAAAACTGTACAGCACTAAAAAAAATACACAGCAATGTATACAAACTGTACAACAAAAACATTTAATAAAATGTATAGCAACATTAACAAAATGTACAGTACAAACATTCAAAAAAATCAAAAAACACAAAACAAAATAAAAACAAAATTTTTAACCTAGGGTTTTTAACTCTAGTTTAAACTAAAAAAAATCAAAAAAACACAAAACAAAATAAAAACAAAAATTTTAACCTAGGGTTTTTAACTCTAGTTTAAACTAAAAAAACAAAAACACAAAATTAAAGCAAAATTTTAACCTAGGGTTTTTAACTCTAGTTTAAACTAAAAATAAAAAATAAAAACAACATTTTAACCTAGGGTTTTTAACTCTAGTTTAAACTAAAAAAAAAAAAACAAAATAAAAGCAAAATTTTAACCTAGGGTTTTTAACTCTAGTTTAAACAAAAAAACAAAATAAAAACAAAATTTTAACCTAGGGTTTTTAACTCTAGTTTAAACTAAAAAACAAAAAAAAAAAAAATTTAACCTAAGGTTTTCTAACTCTAGTTTAAACTAAAAAAAAAAAACCAAAAAAAATTAACCTAGGGTTTTTAAACTCTAGTTTAAACTAAAAAACAAAAAATAAATAAATAAATAAAAATAAAACCAATTTTTTAAACCTAGGGTTTAATCGTAGTTTAAACATAATACAAAAAAGAAAATAAAAACATTTTTTTTAAAACAAAATAGGGTTTTGATTTTAGTTTACACAACACCACACAAAATACAAATACAAATACAAAACAATTAAACTAGGGTTTTGATCTTAGTTTAAATGGAAAAACGAAATACAAAATAAATTAATTATGGTTTTGAACTGTAAAATAAAAACAAACATAATAAAGAGAAGGAGCACCTACCGGTATTGCCTTGGCTCCACCACTCGAATATCCGGTCCGTGCACTCATGGTATCCATGAAATATTGACAGCGCTCCGCTACACAGACTCGAACTCCTCCTCATAGCTCCAAATCGCCAAAAAAAACAAATGCAAATGAGCCCAAAACCTAGTTTTGGCCCTTATATAGGCTCTTAGGCCTGTAATTGTTCCACCCTAGGATGAGCGCTCTAGTTAGCACTTGTCCCACCCTGGGACGATTACAAAACTGGTATTCGTCCCACCCTAGTATGATTACAGAGCAAGAAAATAAAAAACAACCAAAACTGCATCCAAAATGCACCAAAAACAACAATAAAATTGTTGAATAAATGTGCCCTTGCACCTGCGCTTCAAGGCATCCAAAACCGACATTGGGGTTACAAATCCTTAATATCCTACTCCCTAAGAAGGCTACCATAGCCGAACCGCTCCACGGGAGGACAAATTTTTGAGAATTTCATCCCCAAAAGGCATCACAAAAAGGGTCAAAACCCACCAGAAAAACATAATAAAATTGCCGAATAAAGGCACCCTTGCGCTTGACGTTCTTGGCATACAAAACTGACGTCAAGGCCACAAATTATCAATATCCTACTCCCTAATAATGCTACCATAGCCAGAATGCTCCACGGAAGGATGGATTTTCGAGAATTTCATCCCCAAAATACATCACAAAAAGGGTCAAAACCCACCAAAAAATAAAAAATAAAATTTTTGAATAAAGGTGCCCTTGCGCTTGACATTCTTGGCATACAAAAATGATGTCAGGGACACAAATTATCAATATCCTACTCCCTAATAAGGCTACCATATCCGGACCGCTCCATGGGAGGACGGATTTTCGAGAATTTCATCCCCAAAATACATCATAAAAAGGATTAAAACCCACCAAAAACAAGTCAGATTGTTGGGAAACTGCATAATCATTCAATGGAAAACAATTGAAGGCACCCTTACAAAAGTCATCTTGGGTCAAGCAACTCATCGCTTTTCTCATTTTGGTCATTCCCTCATCAATTCGTCGCTTGAGGGGGTAGTCACACTTAGTCACCAATCAACAAGTACACACCCAATCAAGGAAATAGCATGCATTCAAAGAATCATTGACAAAGACAATCATGCTCCTGCTTGGTGCAGCAAACAAGTAATAATCACAAGCTGATCAAAAAATTGGTATTCTAGAATCATGAACTCAAGGTTCCCACAGACAAAAGGTTGTGCCCTTTGCCTATTCATGACTGAATAATGTCCAAGATCAAGTAACACCTCACCAAAAAAGGTTAACACTTGAATTAAGCTCCTTAGCTCGTCAGAAGCAAGGATTCAAGAATGCGTGCCCTTTCCATACTTGGGGTATCAAAATTTGGTTAGGTTACTAAGAAACCCTAATCATTAGTGCTTTGGTTATCTATTTTTGCTCAGCACTGTGCCATGCATAGCGCATCCCAAAAAGGGGCATCTGTAGACACCAAAATAACACCAATCCAATTATGTGATGACAAGCACTGATAAAATTGACATACATAGCCCCTAGGACAGCCCCCAGAGGTCAAAAAGTGGTCCTAACAACTCTCATATCAATTTTGGAAGGTCAGAGGTCAATTTGGTACCTTTTAGGCACTCTGCTCCCTATTCGTTCCACCCTGGGACGATTACAAATTGGTATTCGTCCCACCCCAGGATGATTAGCAGCATTCACTCCAAGGTGGAGTGAATAGCAGGTTTGACAAGAAAAAGGTCAAACCTTGACAAATGGTAGCTCAGATCCACCACTCAACTCCACCTTTAATGCATGGGAGTGCGAGTGAGCATTTTTAAACACAAAGAGGCAGTCATAGAGGCAATCATGGAGCCCTTAATTAGGGAGGAATCTTCTCTCCCCTGGGAAGGCATGATGGCCAAGTGGCACCCCTGCATGCACATTCAAAGCAGACCTTCAGGTCTATAAAATGGTGAGTCTTCTCACCCCAAAAAAAGGATAGAGCAGGAGCATTTGGAGCAACGAAGTGCTGCCGAATTACATCCTCACCCCTCACTTGTGCTTCTTACATCCTTGATCTCTCTTTTGGAAGGGAGGTTATTGGGTGAACATTGGAAATGCAATACAGACCCAAAACCCAAAAATTTGGCCACAATACCCCATAAAATTTTCTGACACAACCCCCTAGGAGGTTTTGGACCCATTCCAAGTGGATTGGTGTCAAAACCAAGCCCCAAACGGCGGGCATCCTGCCCCCGGACGCCCCCCGCACTGCTGCAGTCCTAATCGCCCCACCCCTAAGAGATTAGAAATTTATAGCATATTTCTTCACTATTTATTTTGCATATTATTTTATGTCATTCATGTATGCTGCCATTCAAATTTCATGCTATTCTGATGAGTTTTGACTGTATTTTCATTATTTTTTGCTTTCACTAACATACAGGGAGCATCTTCAGATATAGGGTTATTGGGGCCGAATCTGCAAAATATGACCTTCTGGGTCGTCTCAAAATGCCCTATTTTTCCTAACCCCAAATTTGCAGGTGTTTTGGAGGCCTCTAGATGGGACATTTAGCAGGTTGATTTTTGATTTTTTATGACAATTCTAATCGTCCCACCCGGAGCGATTAGAAATCTACAGTATATTTCTCAACCGTTCCTTTTGTAGTGTGTTCATGATGGTGTTTGCATGCTTCTATCCAAATTCCATATTATTTTGACATTCTTTGATTACCATTTTAATTATTTCATGCATGCATTAACCGGAGGCCTTGGGGATTGCATGTTTCCCTCCATCCGTAGGTGCTATTAATCGTTTGCTATTTCTATGAACATAGGATCTCAACACCGGAGGGATAGCAAGGAACTACAGGTGCATTCATGCAAGCGACGATGACGTTTGGCCCGCCCATTTCAAATGTGGGCACGTGGAAGATCTCGAAGGGGAGCATACCATCCGTGGTGTAACAAAACTATATCTAACGCTTCTAGTCCCTAAAAAGGAAGGAGACGTATTGTAACCTGATCTCAGAGCAAAATTAATAAAAGAAAGGGCTGCACTTTACATTTTATTTATATCTCGTTTCAGTTCGTTTGTTTTCCCTTTTCATGCACGTTAGTCCTTTCTTCATTCGTAGGACTTAGTGTTTCATATGTTTTTTTTTGCATCACACCTTATACACCTATGTGCTTCCGTATCCTCATGCTTTCATCTACTTTCTTACTAAAAATCTAGGATAGTCATGGTTTCCTTCAAATATCATTTGGAACAAACACCTTATTCCCAATTTTTTTTTTCTTTTGGCTTATTGTTCAGGATAAAATTATCTCCATTCTAAATCTCCAGGTTTAAGGGCTCCCCATTCCTAATTGCTCTTACCTTTGCAAACAAGATTGTAAATCCACCCAACATATTTTCCTCTCCTATCAATTCTCCCTCAAAGTTCTTTGCTCATTATTTTCCACTATGGGTATTTCCTAGGATCCTCCCTCCTATCTAAATGACCTTTGTTTATAGTGGCCAAATCCCTTCAAGAGCTTTCGTATCAAAATCTTTGGGACCTTTTGTCTTCCCTATTTCCTATGGGAAGTTTGGCAAAAAAAAAATTCTAGAGCTTTCAATAACTCTATCCATAATTCCAACTATGTTCTTTCTAGACTTATCCACACGATAGCTAAAAACCTCTCTATTGCTCAGGGAGATGAGTGGTCAGAGTCCTTGAGTGAATATTGATTAGCCAAGTCCCTCCAACTCCCTTCTTGTACTATTTTCCCTCCTACTTCAGTGTTTTATCGATAACTTTTCAAGTGGTCTTCTCCACCTTTGGGATGGATCAAGTATAATTTTGATGGTGCAGCCAAAGGCAACCTGGGGTCGACTGGTGGAGGTGGTATCTTTAGAGATCATTCATGGAAGATATTTTTAGCCTTTGCAAAAAATATTGGAGTTCAAACCAATCATTTTGTTGAATCTTGAGCTCTTTTCCAAGCTCTTTCTCTTCTTTCCAGCCTAAATTGCCCTAACCTTAATGTTTAAGGTGACTCTATGAACATTATTAGAATCCTTCTAGGCACCCAATCAGCATCTTGGAATATCTCTAGCTTAATATTTGAGGTAAATTTTTTCTAAGCTCTTCCACTAATATCATCATTCAACATGTCTTTAGGGAAGGAAACCAAGCTACTGATGCTCTAGCTAACCTGGGTGTTGCTTTGCCTAACTTTATCATTTGGAATGAAAGTTCTCCCCCTCCCCTAGTTGATGGAAATACCACACCTATTTTATTTTTGTGAACTCTCTTAGGGTTTGAGTTTCTTTAATGAATGCTCGAGGCACATGGAGCTTGTGGTTCATCATGGATATTGTCTTTGCAAGCCATATGTGGAGATATTGTAATCATATCATAGTCACTTATTACCAATTGTAGGATTTTTTTCACTTGGTGGATGACACACTAGAGTTAATTGTTGCCTCCTCCAGACACACGAGCAAATTCCATTTTGGAGGAATACATGTTCTAGTTTGAAATTTTGACCGAGTTTAGGAACCTATTGTGTGATGAAGGGTATCCTAATGTTGACCACCTTGGCAAATAACTGTGTGTTCTCTCTACATATTTTGGTGGTTTTTTTTTTCTATAATATCTTATGGTTTTCTTTCTAGTTCATGCTACCCCTACGAGGGCTTCTTTTTTGGTCTGTTGAGGCTTCCCATTTTGGCCTTGCGAGGGCTTCTTTGTCTATTTTTTTATCTCTTCTCATTTCTGAATAAGGTGTCTCCTTTTTGTTTTTGATGGTTGGGATAATATTCCTAACAAGAATGTTTTTGTAAAAGGTTACGAGAACCTTTCAAAACCCCTCTTACTAATAAAAAAAAGTGCAAATTGTTTTGAGTGAATTGCTTATAAAATTAGACCAAATTGCTTAGATTTCCTAAGAAAATTGCTTGATTTTGAGATCTTAGTAATTTTCTAAGGTTTGGTTAAAATCGAGCAGGGATAGTGAAAACTCCTGATGGAATTCCACTATTCACTATTACCAAAGAGCTTTACCATAATTTTGTTGTTGTAGGTTATCTGCCCATGTTGAGGAGTTGGAGAGCAAGTGGGTAGTTAAACCTCTCTAGTTGCTGAGAGGCCCAGGTTCAAATCTCTCGCCTCACATGTTGCGGATATGTTATGTAATGGTTCCCTCGTGGTCACAATCTGTTTACCCCTTGTGGCCACCACCAAAAAAAAAAAAAAAAAAAACAAGCAGGTTACTAAATTTTTTGAAGTAAATTGCTTGCTAACATTGACTTAGTAAAAAAATTGTCTAATTCTGAGCCAATCACTTCATTTGTGACAAATACAATTTTTGTACAAAAATTAAAAAATTTAATGCAAAGGCATGTAAAATGAGGGCTTGTCCCATCAAGTATGCTAAAAACTATGTTAAAGTATGGTATTGTCCTAAATTTTAAAATAGTTTTTGTGCCCCAAATCCAAGTTTCAACAAGGTTGGATGGGATTTCCAATGGCTTCTATGATCTCTTGATTTAGGTTGGCTTCATGTTGTTCTCATTTGGAACCTCTACACTAATATAAACTAAATTGCATGGAAATTAAAGTGCATAAGGTAAAAGTATAAAATTCAAGTACAAAAAATAAAACTATTTGGAAGTTTAGGGTTAAATATTTTAAAAGCAAATATAGCTTGTACATTGTAGCAAGGAGAACATGTGGTAATTCAGTGCATGTGAAGTCAAAACATCAAATTCCATACATTTTATTTATTATAAAATTTATAAGTAAATGATAATATGGGCTAGATGGATTGTGTCGCAATCATTATACACTTAGCAAACTAGAAGGGTAGTGGCACCAATGGAATGCATAAGGACTTGCCAATTTTTTACAACCTCATGAGTACATAGAACCATGTGGGTTTCACATATTATAGCTTTGAATTCTCTTGACCAAAGGATAAATACAATGAGGGTCCTAGGCACCTATTTATAGTAAAATTTTATCCTTGAGTTACTTGGGTGGAAAATAATTACTCCTAGGAAAAGTAAAAATTTGGGGGTAACTTTAGCAAAATCTTGCACCTCCAAATGTTGCATGCCTCTAATAGGATTAGAAGGCTTTCAAAATAACTTAGTGCACCACTACATATCAAAAGTCACTTTTTTAGAAGATTCACTTTGGGATTTATGTTGCTTTTTACTTTTGTGACCGTTCGAATGATTTCCTCACATCTATCAACCAATTTACTTGTATTTTACAAGTAAATAATCTAATTCTATAAGTGAATCATTGCTTCAATCCAATTGATTCCCTTAAGCAAGTGAATCACTCTTTCAAGTCATTCGATATAATTTTGCAAGTGAATCAGTACCTCTTTATATTATGGTGAATTATTACTACTCTTGGGTAGAGTAAGGCCAATTGGCCTAAGTTTTAGAGGTTATACCTAGTAGAAGACTGAACCACCCAAAAACTAGATGAATACTCAAGTAGGGCTTGAAAAAATAGAGCTTAGAAAAGGACAATCTGGATGATAGGACCTCTATCAATGAAAGGTGTAACCAAATTTCTTATGAGACCACAAGGCTATGTAATGAATTAGGATTAGAAGAAAGGTTTGGCCTAAGGATGCCCTACCAAATTAAGTAATTTATCCCAACCATCCAATGGTAATAATAAAAATTATAGGAGAAAGCAAAATGGAAATATACCATGAGAAATGCCAATCAGACCAAGGAATGCACCAAGGATAAAGAAATTGATTTTGGTTAGACTATCTCCAATCATGCTCCAAAATGTTAGGAGGGAAAATTATGATTCGATGGATCTCACCCTTAAAACCCTTCATATAAGGTCGGTGTACCCCCATTCCTCCAAAAAAAGGCTACTATCATTGCTCCAAAACCCACAAATAGCATAGGGGTGTACAATTCACTAGGTGTATAGTTCTCTCTCTCCATGATAAGGTAAGGCATTATCATTAAACCTCTAAGGGAGTGACCATGCATCAAAGAGCATTAATGGAAAAAACTCCTTGTAATAGATCTTTGGCATGGGTGAAAAATTCAACATCTCAAGTGGATTCAAATCTCAAAACCTTAGGATCGTGCACTATAAATATTGTATCATGAGTGGGAATTTTAAAAAGTATGGATTTTTTTATTCAAAAGGGGGGATGCCCCGTATATTCTCTATAAAAATATTTTCTTCTTCTCATTGTAAAGTATCAAAAGCTATCCATTATTCTAAGGGATGCTTTCCTTCATTCTCATTTATTTTTGAGTCTGAATTGAGCCTTGCATGGCTTATTTAGTAGTTTTTAAACCTCTTCTCTCTACACATATGTGACTCAAGGTTTATGTTAATAGGAATATATGACTCTTTACCAAATTTCTATCCTAATTCTAGCATGGGTGTTTTATTTTTGTTGCATGTTCATAGAGGGACATGTGTTCCTTGTGCACTATTGGTCATTGTGCATGTGTTTAGTAAAACCCATCGAGGCATTGGGGAGTCTTATTATTTTCTTTGGTGCATCACCACCCATAGACTAGACTAGATAGGTTTTGTTTCCCACACTTTTACTTTCCTACCTTTTATTGCTTTTATTTACTTTCATGTAATTTAATTTTTCTATCTTTACCACTTTATTTCCTCTCCCTGTTTACCATATATTAGAAAAATAAAAGTGCCAAAGAACACATCTAGAATCAAGGATCTAGCCTTGGGTAAAAAATATAGAGGTCATCTAATGGAGTCAGGTCCCACACTCTCTCAAAATTTTGAAGACTGGCAACCCTGTATGAGGTGTAATGCACCAACCACACCCACACTTGATAGAGGCAAAGAACACTAAAACTACAACCATGAGGGGTTGCAAAACCTAGGGAGTACAAGGGAGTCACATTTAGACCCCCAACAATTCAAATTGGCATGCCCAATGGGACCTCAACTTGAGAACATCCATCTCTTGATTAGAAATCAAATTGTGATTCTAGTTAAGTCCATGATCATCAACTTTTTGAATCATCCTATAGATTCACCTAGTGACTCTACTACAAAATAAGAACCTAGAAGAAGAAGTGACTATCCCCAAACTGAGTTTGTAGTGCGAACCTTTTTTTGACTATCAATATTTCCCACTTTATGACTCCATTGTAAGAATAATAATCCAAAGAAGTTGTAAAAAAGAGACCAAGATCAATGTTTTAGTGAAGGCCTCCATCTATTTGCTTTTGATATTTAGAAGCATATTCAACTTTGTTGTAACCATGGAATCTAGAATGGTTGCCTTGTTATTTACTTTGGACTAGAATGGTGATAGGATCCTGCTAAAGCCCCTAGATCCACCAGTTGAATGGGAAGAGCTACCAACATTAGCACTTAAGGTATTTCTAAAATATAATAGAGAAGGCTTGATCTCTCCATTGGAATAGTTATGGTATATGGTCTTCATGTACCATACACATTGTGTCACCAAGTAGGACATGGAACTTAGGCTATTGGTAGCCTCTCTTAAAGGGAAGGCTCATAAAGGTTTTAACTTCCTCACTCTCCACTCCATCACCAATTGGTACCTATTGTCTAATATTATCATGAATAGGTCCATGAAAGAGGTAATCAATGGAGAAAACCAGGGTCAACCAAAAATGACAATGCCTCCCCAACATAAGCCCACCTCTTTTAATGAATAGGTCACTATAGTATGAAGAAAAAACCCAAAAAAATGAAAATTTAGTTGAGCCCACCCTAGGAAGGACTTGAGCCTGATGATCACATCCACCCCAAGGAAGCAACTTAGTTCCAACTAAGAACCTCCATTGCTCAAGATAAAATGGGCCTACTGGCCAATCCAAAAGGATTTTCAAACACTTAAGATCGATGGTCCATGGAGGAGAACCCATGCATGTACAACAATGGTATGAGAGGCCCAAGTCTCCAAAATTATGAGCTACTTGGGTCAAATCCCAATGCAATATCTAGAATGAACCTAGAAACTCATTCTCTAACATATCTAACCAATAGGGACCCTTGTAAAGTATTAAGTCAAATGTTCAAGAGGAAGAACACATGGGAGAAGCAAAATTTTAATTTGTTTTGGTATAGATATAGCAGATTCTAATGGAGTGGCACATGACAAATATGACATCAAATAGGACACCAAATTTTGTGTACTATAGTGTAAATATTCAACCTTTATAAATAAATTTGGTGATGTCAAATATCACTTAGATATTGACAAAGCCAAGTAATTACATGTATAAAGGGGAAGTTGATCAAAGCCAACATGTGAAGAAGGATTTGGGAGGTGTATTAAGGAGTTCACATGAGATAATATTACACAAACTACAAAGGTTTTGATGTCAACAAAGAAGCTAGAGGATCACCAGCAACCTCACCAATTTCATCATAGTAAATATTACCATAAAATGAGAGATAGAGCAAAAAGTGATAATAATTTGAATTATGTGGGAAGTATAAATAAGGATGATCATCTCTCAACATCCCACAATTCCCTAAAGAGAGTGGCATTTCTAGTAAATTATGTTCTTTCATCTATTATTCCTTTGCATAGTTAAAGAAAGGAGATTTTGGGACAAGATGAGAGGATCAAAATTCCCTTCCACCTTCATAGTAGTTGATTCCATGAAGAAGCTTAATATGTCAATAGGATAAGGCTTCCAAAGTAGTATCCTAAATATCCCTTTACCATGGAAGCAAGCCAATTCACTAGATTAGGCAATAAAATGACTCATACTCTTTTTGGTGTTAGCTAATCCTAGATTGTCAAAGAAGACCTCTTGGCTAACATAAAAAAGGCTTTGAATTGTATTTCTTTGGTAGGGTCCCTTT
Organism: Wollemia nobilis; assembly: GCA_028583015.1. Taxonomy (NCBI): domain Eukaryota; kingdom Viridiplantae; phylum Streptophyta; class Pinopsida; order Araucariales; family Araucariaceae; genus Wollemia; species Wollemia nobilis. The sequence continues at coordinate 4,356,218 of JAQPPZ010003177.1, forward strand.
TTCAAAAATGATATAGCACTCCCTGCTCATCCAAGTAGGTGGGTGCAAAAATTGATCCCTCCTTAAGGGACTGACTTGGAAACCTTTTGTAAAGATAAAAACAATGGAGGAGAAATAAGAAACCTAGGGTGGTCATGCAAAAGATTACTAATATTGGTAGGAACATGCATTCTATAGAAGCAATGTCCAAGATTTCATAGAAAATGTGTTTTCATTGACACTAATAATTATCCAACCTGGTCCTAGATCAAAATAATGGATAGGCTATGGGTCTTTATGATGGAAGGCATAATAATTATTTAAGGTAAAGACCCATAGGTACAACAAAAAAACAACAATTTTACATCAAAAATTAGGCAAAGGAAAGGGAAGCTAGAGGGATAGAATTGTGATAGGAAGAAACATCAATAAAAATAGAACAACCTAAACTCCTCACACCTTTCAAGAATATAAAGGCCTTAAATGAATTCCAAATTTTATAGAAATTAAGGATTTCCCCAAATTTGATTCCGTGTCCAACAAATAAGGTAGAAACTTTTTAGGTTTCTTATCCTCATCAAGCTAAGGATGACAGTCATTATAACTATAGAAAATTATCACTACACTTGGGTCGAGTAAGGTCATTCGACCTAAGTTTTGGAGGCTAGATCTAGTAGAATACCAAACCATCCAAAGCCTAGATGAAGACTTAGGTAGGACTTGTCAAACTAGAGTTTAGACCAAGATAGCCCTGATGATCAAACCTCCCTCAATGAAAGGCATAACCAAAATTCTAGTGAGATCATAAGGCTCCATAATGAATTAGGACTAAAATAAAGGTTTGGCTTAAGGGCACTTGACTAGATTAAGTAATTAGTCTTGTAGACACCAAAATCTATCCACTTGTCCTCCATCCATAGCTTCCTGCCACTTATATCCATTATTTATATATATTTTTATATTTTTTTAATATATAGTTAAATAATAATATTTTATATATTATATTTATATATATTTAATATATGCATACATATTTATATGAATTAATCTCATCCATCCACCTTAATACATGCCACTTACCCCAATTTAATCTCCACCCTTCCTCATTCTCTAATCTCAGCCATACATTTCGTGTTGTTGAAACCCTAACATGTCTTAGGGAACATTATAAAGAGGAGTCATTTTGATGACTCAACCCCTAAGTTCTTTGAGTGCCCAAGTTCCCTAAGCACATTTTGAATCCTAAGTCTCCTAAGTTATTTAATATATTTCTAGAGTTCAAACCCTATCTCCATCATACCCATCCTCGCATTCCCTCACCACCATTTGCATCCTTCGCATCCACCACTACCCACCCCATGTGAACCAGATCTGGTTTTGCAACTCTCTCCTCAGTTTTTGAACACCCTCTAGAGCTTCTAGAGTACCCACCAAAGTCTCCAGAGTACCTCTAGGAGTTTTTGGTCAACACCAAGCACCTAAAAGTATTTCCCATTCAGATATGTAGACCTTGGGCGACCATTAGGACATTTGCATAATCACTCCCTACATCAGAGAACATCAACGATGAATATAGAAACAACATTATTTTAAAAGGAAAATTTTCTTTGTATTTCATTTATGTTTTTATGCTTTTGTTCATAGCTTTCATTGCAATACTAGGGTTTAGTTATTTTATTTTTTCTGATGGTCTCACACAGTGGAGCCCTCACAAATATTACTGATCCTTGTTATTGTTTGGATGTGTGCAGGTGTAAAGACTATATTATTTGGAAGTTGTTGAAGCTTGAGTGGCCCTACATAGGATACCAAAGCCCACTCACTACTCTGTTGGGATCAAATCAAGCATGAAGACACCCCCATTTATGTCTAACTAGGGTTTTAGAGAACCCTAGTGCTTTGTAACAATTGTATAAAAAATAATAAGCATTGTAAACCCCCCATTTGGGGTAAATTGATTGTAACATAGGATATCCACCAGTAATAATAAAAGAGTTCATTTATTTATGCAATCATTTGTGTTACTTTTCTTATTCATTTATTTCATAGTTTATGTTTGGTGTTGCTTGATTTTTGTATTAATAAATGGAAATCACAGTGGGACACACAATGGGTTATTTATGCTAATAATCTTGTCATTAACTCACTATTTTTGTTTTCTGTCTTGCAGGTTTCAAGAATTCTATCGCACTATTTTCATCGAACTAGGGTTTTTGGAGCTGTAGAAGATGATTCAAAATTATGTGAATGCCCTACGATGCTCAAGGGATACCCCCTAGAGTTTATAAGGCACCCTGGTGCATTTTATAGACTCTGAGAGGCATTTCACAAAGTGGGAAAAGGATACGTAGTATTTTTTGTAAGTCTGCCTCAAAACCCTAAACACTTTGTTTCATTTTTGTTTTACGTTTTTATAGATAAATTGCTAAAAAGAACATCATTCAATGTCTATTAAAAATAATCATATTACATCTGCATTTTAGGAACTTGCATTTATACATTGCATTTAGATTCACTTTGCATTCATATTCACATTAGCACACATTTCAAATTTAAAATTTTGTTGTTTTCTGATGTGTTTTTCATTCAAAGATATGCATACTATTTTCATGTAAAATGAGAATTGCATAAAATAGTTTGCACAATAGGGTCAAGAATTCCTCTTTTTCTTGTCTAAGTAGGAACAAAATCAGGATAACTAAGTATACTCCCGCATTTGGTGATTCAAGGTGGAAGAGTAGGTGAACCCTCCACTATTCAGAGTGGGTCTTAAGCGGTGTACCTTACATATTTTGAGGAGCTTAGTATTTCTATTTTTGGCTTTTGATTTAGGCCTATAAAATTGGTTACTATTGACATTGTATGAGACACAATAGAAAACATGAAATTTTTAAAATGAATCACACACAACACATCTCACATTAAATAGTAATTATTTGGATTTCATAACCAACCATTTCTTGATATTTGGCCACGGTGGGTTTCATCTCCATCCACCGATATTTTTCCTTAGCCACCATAGGATACCCATGAGCAAACTTTCTAGACTTCATTACCAGAAAGAATCTCATTTCTAGATAAGCCATAGATTTCACCCTTCATAATTTATATTAGTACATCAAAACACACAAAACATGCACAAAAAATAAATGAAAACAAGATAAAAAAAAAGAAATGAGGTAAGAAACACTATTGCACAATATAGAATTGAATTGCTTATTTTGTTAAGTTCCCTTCTACACTTTCTTTACTGCACATTTCCTATTTGATTTAGTAACTTATGGTGTTAACTAGAAATCAAACTAAAGTATTGAATCAAAATTTCATCCACCAATACAACTCATCCATGGACTGTTCATCATCTTTCCCCACCACTTATGTGGTCAACCCCACTAGTGTGATACATACAATTTGTTCAAATTTTTTTATGGATCCCTCACACACTGTGTCATCCACACAATCATTTCACATGGTCATTCTACAAATAGAATCATCTTCACCTCCTATTGACCACCACATAACCTATATATACATGGCTAAAGTTGAGGCTTTTTATAGATTTGCTAACTACGTCTTAGAACCATTCCATAGTCCACCTAGACATGATCCTTATTTCCAACAACAACTTGTCTCCTCCCAGCCTTCAAGCCTTACCCAGGTGTATTACAACCCTCTTTTTGAGGTATCAACTGCACCTTCCCAACATTGGTCCATACCCCAATCATCATGTGCTCAAAGCACATCCATCCCATCATATTACACCACTACCTATGGAAACCCTTTGTATGAAGTACATGTCAATGCTACTTCACAGATGTTAGCTTCTAGCTTAGCCAATATTACTTATTCAGTTGTAACTACAATTGAAACTGTGAAGACAAGAACACGACACTTAAAATAATAAAGAAATCAAATAACCCAAGGAAACACAAGATTGCACAAATAGATAAATTTATTCAATAAACATGGGGGGAGCTAATAAACTCCTTTTGATACAATATGTACTCAGTGAGCCTTTGATACAAATATTTACAATACGCTAGGGTTCTCCAAAACCCTAGCTACAACAATGAAGTGTCTTCAAATAGTGTGTCCTCACTTCCAATGGAATGAGTGGGCTTCAGGTATCCGATGTCGGACCACTCCAGCTTCAACAACCATTCAACAATAAATAGAATCTACAGACCTGCATGCACACAAACAAAGAAAGAGGTTAATAACACCTGTGAGGGCTCCACAGTGTGAGACCCTCAGATATCAATAAACCCTAACCAAAAATAGATCAAATGGCATGCTAAATATACAGATCATGTAACAGAATAAAACAAATAATGATATACCTTGCTTGTGATGATACCTTGTTTTGTTATTGTAGTTTGATAGTAGATGGCGTGATGCAGCAGGCTCTGATTCATACTTCAGTGATAACAATAGGCTCGAACATGCACTAGGTAGGCTCTGGTGTGAGCTTTGCAAGCTCTAGAGTGAGCCTACAATACAACAGGCACAAGTGTGCACTTGGCAAGCTCTACAATGAGCTTCACAAGCTCGGGAGGGCACCTATGATGAGGATAAAATCTGCAGAAGTAGATCATGGGGGATGCGATGAATGCGGTGGATGGGTGAAAGTGGCGATGATGGCAATGGAGGAGGGTGAGGTGGAAAGGATGGATATGGGGGATGGTTGGAATAGTAGAAGTCCTATTGGCTAGCTAGGGCTTTGGATTTTTAGGGCTCTATCTCTTTCTGCTTCGCTAGGGCTTCGCCAATGATCTCTTCAAGATGCAAATTCTAATATCAGGGTTCCAGGGTTTGAGCATTTGCAAATGCCCTTATTTATAATCCAACCTAGGGTTTTCTTAGGGTTTTAGCCTTACACTTTTGATCGTGTGGCTAAGATTAAATTAGATCCTAAGGTTGAGATTACTTTTTAGATGTGGCATGGATTAATGAAGATGGACGGTGGAGATTAGATTGGATCGGATGATTGTGGTTAATTGAGTTTATAAATATATATTTTATAATAAATATATTATAATATAATATAAAATATTATATTAAATATAAAATAATATTAAAATAATCCCAATTGGGTTAGGAAATGGCGGGAAAGGGCTAAAGTGGGCCTTTTAAGGAAGGCGGGAAAGGTGTATGGTGGACAAGTGGGTGGTGGGATGGTTAGGATGGAGGATTAATGGCTATAATTTGGTGTCTACAGATGCCCCTTTTTGTACCATGTTGCATGAAACACAATATGGTGCAAAAATACGAGACACCTACTTGGGCTATGGGCACAGAAGCAGCTTCTCTCTATCATTGGATTTGAGCACTAATGTTGAAGACAAAAGAATAAAGAATTTTTGGAATTTTGTAGCTTACCCCCTCAATTGGTGAATGAGTTACGAATGTATCTCACAAGCCAATTGAAAAATTTTTGTGCTAATAATGAATGATGTGGTGAATTTGTGCCATTGATGAATGAATGGTGTGAAATGCAATATGATTGTGAATGATATGAATGATGTAAAATGTGATACCATTTATGCCCCAACGATGGAAAAGGGGTTGGTGTATAATACCATGTGATTGTGGATGATATGAATGATGTAAAATGTGATACCGTTTATGCCCCAATGGTGGGAAAGGGGTTGGTGTATAATACCATGTGATTGTGGATGATATGAATGATGTAAAATGTGATACCATTTATGCCCCAATGGTGGGAAAGGGGTTGGTGTATAATACCATGTGATTGTGGATGATATGAATGATGTAAAATGTGATACCATTTATGCCCCAATGGTGGGAAAGGGGTTGGTGTATAATACCATGTGATTGTAAGATGTATCCTATCATGGGAAATCATAATCAAATTGTGGTTGCCCCAAACTTTGGGATGATTCGATGTTGTTGAATAAGATGTCGCAATGGCGTCATTGAGTATGCAATTTATGAAGATGCATGATGACTAAGTCAACGTAGGGGTGGGGTAGTGATTGTGGAAATTTCTTCGCCAATTCCATAATGGAACCAATCAACCTACCGATATGTCTTGTATGGTGACTGTTGTCAAATGAATGAGTGTTTGTGATTTTGATTATCCGTGTTTTCGTGCCCCATGAAAAAGGGCATCAATGACCGCCTTTGAGCAAATTGTTCTTGGCAAAGTTGTACTCAAAATGTGAGGTGCCAAATGTGATTGTGATCTTTGATGATGTGATAATGGATGATGATCATTGTCAAGTGTCCTTATTGTAGATTATTCATCTTACCGAATTGCATGGATGACCATCATTGCAATCGCCAAGTTTATAGAATAACCTACTAGATACGAGGTTCGTTTAACTTCGATTTTTGCACAATTGTATGTGATGATGAAGAATATAATGCAGAATGATCAGATGTGAGTTTTGTGAAAATTTGGATTGTTTTGCTGCATTTTGTGCCTCAATTAGCGTATTTTGAAGATTTGGTTTATTCTCAAAAATTATGCTTGCAAAATGATTTTTGTTTTTACAAAACCTGATTTTAGGATGTGCATGATGTGTGGATGAAATTTGGTGAAATTTGGAGGAGGTAAGCTACCATTTTGATCGATTTTGTCTTTGTGCCATTTTGTTGTCAGGCGCACGGCTGCGCCTGTGGTGTCCCATAGGCGCGCAGATGCACCTAGGTGCACCCAGGTGCCCAAGTGAGCTTACAAATTTATAGGCATAGACCTATACCTGAATGCGCTAGGGAAAGCTATAAATAGCTTTCTGAGTGAATCGTGAGGCTCACTTGTGCATTTTAGACTTTGAGAAGCTACGTCTGAGGAGTGGAGTGGGTTTGTGAGCTTAGTGAGGCTAGTGAGAATTTGCACGAAAGCTATGGCGATGGAGGGATCGAATGTTGCTAGTGAAGCTGAGGCACCATTTGCCCTAGTAATGTTTAAAAACACTTTATCTCTTGTGCATTTTTTTTTTTTTTTGTAATAGTATTAATGAAATTGTTTGTTGCTGTAGTTGAGGGACATAGAGCCTCGACATCGTTTTCTCCTCTCATTCCTAGGATGAGGAAGAAGTTGACGATTGATGACTGGGAGTTGTTGGGGAAGGTGGGCCTAGAGGGTGTAGCTAGGCTAGATGTGGTGAGGGAAAATGAGGGATATCTCTCATCATTGATAGAGAGATGGGACCCTGATAGGGGGACGTTCTAGCTATCGACTAGGGAGGCTACTATTACGCTTGAGGATGTATACCGCATTCTCAAGGTGCTAGTAGAAGGGGAGAGGGTGGTAGTTGGTCATGATAAGAAGGTGGATATGGAGTGGATGTTCAGGGACCGATGGTGAGAGGCATAGATGGGGGATGGGGGTATATGCTATCTAAGCATGTACAAGGTGAAGGAGTTGGATGCGCTCCCCACCTTGATCATGTTTGTGCTAGCAAACATAGTGCTACCTAATAGCACTAGTTGTAGGTTCCCTTGGAACCTATTGGGGTTGGTGAGTGATCTGTTGATGGATCCTCGAGAGTATGCATGGGTGCCTACCTTATTGGTGTAGTTGTACCGAGAGTTATATGAGGTGATTCAGAGGGAGAGGAAGGGGATTGGATGCAGCTTCCTTCTATAATGTTGGGCTTGGGAGCATTTTATTGTGGCTCAGCCCAAGGGGTTGCCATGTGAGTCATGGCAAATGGGGGAGCCCTATGCTAGGTGATGGGTAGTGGTGGAGGAAGTTCAGCCGAGTCGAGAGGTTCATACCAACCAATGGTATCGAGATATGTGGTCGGGGTTGACTCGAGTGGATGTGATATGGAGGCCATGGCATGGAGCTCGATGGGATGGTGATGGGGAGTAGCTACATCGGGTGAGGTAGGCTCGATGGTTGATTGGGTGATGAGATGAGGAGGTGGAGTACTTTTAGTACTCATAGGTGTTGAGGTAGTTTGGGTTGCCTCAAGATGTGCCTAATGAGCCGATGTTGTATTGACATTGATGAGATGAGGGGATGCTTCCATGTGTAGAGCCATGGTGGGTACAGATTGAGGATGATGAGGAGATGGAGGTCCCCAATGTAGATGATGTCAGGGTGACTCTAGAGTATGTGGAGTGGTTTGGTGCCCAACTAGTATGGGTACCAAAGGTTACGGGTGATGAGGCGATAGCTACGAGGTCAGGGGTGACTCCGAAGAGGATGAGGGCTCAACGATCGATGAGTCAGAGATGGTCAAGGGGATCGACTCAGTAGACTCTAGATATGGGGTTGGTGGATGATGAGAGGGAGGATGATGAGGGGTTGGGTGAGATATCTGAGGTGGTGAGGTTACGGGTAGAGCTGGAGCAGCTTCATGAGGAGCACGAGGTTATGCTCGAGACTCATAGGGAGTCATTGGCTACTATAGCTCGGCTGGAGGTAGAGCGGGTGGTAGCTATGGCTAGTGATCAGGCGATGGTCACGTGACTTCAAGTAGAGATGTTGGTGAAGGAGCATCGACATCAGATGGACTTACGACATCTACAGGCCAGTGAGGCATATGCACATTCCTTGGAGGATGTGTGTATGCAAAACCATATTACATTGTCGGATCCTCCTTCCTCTTCTATAGCTGAGTCATCTAGGCATACTGAGTCTAGGTAGAGTACTAGGCCGAGGGCTCCTACTAGGTCTCAGGGGTCCTCTCATGGACATTAGCTTAGTGCTTAGATGCACTATTTTGTATATGAGCCTTGGTGCTCCCTTGTAGCCTTTTTGGCATTCATTGTATATGCGATTTATATATATATATACATGGCCTTTTATATATTTGTGTTATATTTTGTGTGAATGCTTTTTATGTTTTATGCAATTTGTGTTGAATGTTTTATGGATGCTTAATGTAGGCTAATCATGATGTGTATGCATAATGCTTATATGGATGATTAATGCAAGCTAAATGACATGTATATGAATGGTGTTTATGTGATGAATAATAATATTGTGTTATGGATGATTAATGCAAGTAAATGTATAATGAATCTGAACTATATGAGAGGAATGCATAGTGTTCGAATGATATTTTTATAGTTCAGAAATTTTATTGGCCATTTTTGTTGTCCATTGTTTGGCAATTGGGGGTACCAAATTTGTTGGCATTTTTGCAACTTGACTTTTAATGAAGACATGATTATATGGAAGAAGACATGGATGTTGATATGGAAGAAGATATGGATGTTGATATGGAAGAAGATATGGATGTTGATATGGAAAATTGAGATGGTTTTCAAAGACTCAAACATACTAGTGTCATCAACCAAACTCACTAAGGTTGTCTAACTTTCTTTAGGACCAAATGTGTGTGCGAGTGAGGTTCAATTACCAAGTCTTGAGTATGACAATGACCCTATCCAATCAAGTACCAATGTGTGTGCATGTGAATTTCATTAACCCATTATGAGTAGATTTAGGCATGACCTATTATGGAGATGACCTAGAGGCTAGCCTGTCCTTATGTGCATTCAGAGGTCTCCTTTTTGGAGGAGAGACATGTCGCCTCGCATGAGCTTACTCCATTGCTAGTCAAGCATCTATAGCCCCGATGGAGATTCACTCCATAGTCCTATGGGATTGATATTTTAGGCCTTGGGGATGACTACCCATCCTGGTCAGGGGCATGTAGTACGAATCCTTATGACTTTAGGGATCAAGGGTATTTGGGATTTTATTTGTTAATTTTGTATAGAGCTTTGGGGAATCGGATTCTCAATCGAGGTGTGATGAGAATTTTGACCCTATCCTTACTACTCTATGTTTTTACATTTATGTTTGGAGTAATGTTGGTAGTGGTGAAAACCACTATTTTTGGACTATGTTGCATAATGGGACAAGCGAGGGATATCTCCTTTTCACCATGAGGTACTACCCAAGGATGGTACTAGCCCCCCTATCTCATAATGTTTTTAAGATGTGATGGAATGTGATTGGTTCAAGACTATTTCGTGATCGATTGGCAATGCTCAAGACTTTCTTAGTGTGTAAAGTGTGTTATTGGTCCCAAAGAAAATCAGACATCCATTTGGAGGTTGCTTGCTATACTAGTAATGGTTGAGTGACTGAAAATCTAGGCTTTTGTGATTTTGGCATGCGATGTGGTTGACATATGAATTTTGTGAGGATTGCATAGTTTCTTTAAACTAGGTACCCCCAATTGTTATAACTTGACTTTTTGTTTATGACCATATCATCATTACTATGTCAGATCATTGAACATGGGATGGGATGAATGCAAATGTATATGCCTAATGCAATGGAGTATTGATATGTAAATGGAAATTGTACAATGCCATGGAATATGTATGATTTAATGTATGCGAATGAAACAATGTATGAATGCAAAAAGTGAAGATGCATGTCAAATGCTTAAATGTAAATGCAAATGGAATGTATGCAATGTGTGCATGCCTATGTGAATTTTTTTTAAATATGAAAAGCCATGTATATATACATATAAAGTGTCACCTTTAACAATAGAATGCCTTTAAATGAAGAACATTAAGTGGTTTGGGTTCCTCTATTCCCTCTAAATCGGCAAGTCTATAAGTACCATTACCCACTTTTTGAGTGATTATGTATGGACCTAACCAATTTGCTACAAATTTGTCATGAAGGTGTGGCAAAGCATTGGTGTTTTGTTGGTTCTCTTTGAGTACCAGATCCCCTACTTGAAATTCCTAAAGATGGACTTTAGCATTGTAAGCACGCTTTAGGCGGTCTTGATAAACTCATAAATGTTCTAATGCATTGACTCACCTTTCATCTAGGAGCGTGAGTTGGTCAAGTCGTGCTTGTCTAGTTGTATCATCATCTATGAATTCTTGCAAGGAAACTCGTAAGGAGGGAATCTCAAGCTCAAGAGGCATAATAGCTTCAGCTCCATAGACCAAGGAAAATGGTGTTGCTCCTATTGGCATTCGAATGCTTGTTCGATAAGCCCAAAGTGCCAAAGGAATTTGTGTATGCCAATATTTATGATTTTCTTTGATGAGTTTCTTAAGAATGGCAATCAAGGTCTTATTGGTAGCTTCAGCTTGTCCATTTTCTTGTGGGTAATAAGGAGTCGAGAAACTATGTTGGATATTATACTTTTTGCAAAGTGCTCGAACATCCTTGTTCTTGAAAGACTTACCATTATCCAAAATGATTTTAGAGGGAATGCCAAAGCGACAGATGATATGATGGAGTATGAAATCCACAATTCGAGGTCCTATCATACTAGTTAGAGGTATGGCCTCAACCCACTTTGTGAAGTATTATGTGGCGGTGATGATGAATGTATGTTGTCCCGAAGAGGAGGGAAAAATATTGCCAATTAGGTCTAGGCCCCATTGTGAAAAGGGCCAGAGACTTTGTATTGGTTGTAAAGCTTGTGATGGTACATGAGTTAAATTGGCATGTGTTTGACATTGTTTGCAATTTTTGACATATGTGCAACAGTCATGTTCCATTGTGGGCCAATAATAACCCATGCATAAAAGATGCTTTGCAATGGCCATTCCACTAAAATGACCACCACAAGTACCATCATGGGCTTCATATGGCCCTTTGGGCCTCCTCGTGTTCGAGACAACGAAGCAGGATTCCATCATAACCCCATTTATACAACACGTCACCCAAGAGAATGAAACGGGCTACTCTTTGCTTGAAAGCATTTTGGCAGACCGAGACATGTCCACTGGGAGTGTTCCAAATTTTAAGAAGGCTACTATTGGGCTTGACCAAGACTCACATGATTTCGTATGGATAAAGCAAACGTCTTGTCCATATTTTGGGTCAACGCACAATGGCTACTTTAGAGATTGTTGAGATTATTAGGGGTTGTACCTCTCCTAAGTCATTCTTTGGAATCAAGGATCCAAGAGAGGCCATTGCATCTACAAATCTATTAGTCGAACGAGGTAAGTTATTGATTTCATACCATTCAAATGTTGAGAGCAATCTCATTGCTACTTCATGATAAAGTTTAATGGTAGGCTCTTTGCATTGGTATTCTCCTGTTACCTATTTCACTACAAGTTGAGAATCCCCAAATATTTGAATATGCTTAATACCCATAGCTATAGCTGATTGAAGACCTAAGATTAAGGCTTCGTACTCTACTGTGTTGTTTGTACATGAGAAGTCTAACTTGAATGATAAGGGGATAGGAATCCCTGCACCTTGACCTTTCTCGCACTTAGATCCATCAAAGAATAATGTGATATCGACATCTTCCTCGGGAATGACATCATTGTCTACTTCAATGACTAAAAATACCGAATCATCTAGGAGCTCAATAATCAAAGGATGATCACTAGGTAGTGGAGCTTCCGCAAGTTGATCGACGATAACCTGACCTTTAATGGATTTTTGGCTAATAAATTCGAGATCAAATTCTATGAGTAGCATTATCCATTTAGCGGTACGGGTGTTGTTATAAGTGCGAGACATCATATAACGCAGAGGATTTTCTCTAGCTATGACATAGGTTGTTTGACTTAGCATATAATGGTGTAGCTTCTTAGTGGCCAAGACCATTGCTAGGCATAGCTTTTCTACATAAGTGTATCTTGTTTCATAACTTACCAATGTTCGACTAATGTAATAGATTGCTTGCTCTCGATTTTGTTCATTTTTTTGTGCAAGCATCATCCCTAAAGCAGCCTCTATGGCTGAGACATATAGATGAAAAGGGACCCCCAACCTAGGAGGAGTTAAGACTGGTGGAGAAGTTAGGTATCGCTTGATGTCCTCAAATGCTTTTTGACATTCTTTTATCCATACGAATGACACCCCCTTTTGTAGTAAGTGGTTAAACGGTCTACACTTATCGAAAAGTTGTGCAATGAAACATTTGATTGATTGAATTTTGCCTTGCAAGCTACGCAATTCCTTAATGTTGGTTGGGGGTGTCATTTCCATGATGGCCTTGACCTTGTTTGGGTCCACTTCAATGCCTCTTTTGGAGACAATAAATCCTAAAATTTTACCAGAGGTAACACCAAAGACACACTTTTTGGGATTTAACCTCACCTTATATTCTAGAAGTCGATCAAAAATATTTTCCAAGACATCAATATGTTCTTGTCGAGTTTTAGATTTAGCCAAGAGATCATCGACATAATCTTCGATGATTTTATGCATGTAATCATGAAAAATATAAGTCATGGCTCTTTGGTAAGTAGCTCCTACATTTTTGAGACCAAAGGGCATAACCCTAAAACAAAATGTTCCCCAAGGTGTTGTGAATGCGGTTTTGTGTTGGTCATCAAGATTTATTCGAATTTGGTTGTATCCTGAAAAACCATCCATGAGGGAAAGCATTTCGTGGCCTATGCAGGTGTCGACAAGAGTATCAATGTTTGGAAGAGGGAAGTCATCCTTAGGACATGCTTTATTTAGATCTCGAAAGTCATTACACATGCGTATCACCCCGTTGGGCTTGCGAATGGGTACCATGTTTGACAACCACTCAGGATAGTCAATAGGAATGATAAAATGTACGTCCAATAGCTTTTGTATTTCCTCTTTGACTATGAGGGCCATGGTAGGATGCATTCTCCTAAGTTTTTGTTTGATCGGCTTGGCGTCAGGATGCAAGGTGAGATTATGGACAACAAGGTCAGGGTCAAGGCCAGGCATATCCTTGTAGGACCATGCAAACACTTCTTTCTTTTTCTTGAGGAGAGCAATGAATTGCTCTTGTTCATCGGATGTTAAACTTTTGCCAAGCTTGACAACTTGGGGATTGTCGGGATCCAAACTAAGGTTCACATCGATGGTATCTTCAATGGACATGTGTGAGCCTTCCTCAAGTTGATGTGGTGTTGGGATCAGATTTATGTCATCTAAGATGTCATCCAACTTTTCCTGCTTATCGTTGCCTAACTCTGCCTGAAAGACCTCGAGACCTCTATTGGAAGGTGATGTGGGTGAATGTGGTGATGAAGGAGGAATATAGTTGGTCGAAGCCCTTAGCAGTTCCTCGGATAGGATGAGCTCCGAAAAGGAGGGTGGGGAGGAAATCTGGTCCAAGTCAATAAGGCTAATGTCAATTGGAATTGGCCTAGCCAGATTGTATGGATTACGGAGTGGGGTGAATAAGTCAATAGGATTCATATTGACTTAGTGGAAGGAAGGATGGCTTGGATGGATGAATGGATGGAATGATTGGAGCTGAACCGATGTCGAATGGTGTTATCCCTATAATAGACATGGCATTAACATGAGCAATGCATATTTTTTTTTTTTTTTTTTTTTTTTGAAATATGTACATATGTTACATTTCTTGGCTTATGTGTGGGGCTCAAGGTGGATTTCCTAGTGGGTCCGCTTGTTCTTGTGGAAGAAGCAAATAGAATATGGGATGATGGATGGGGAACATTCGAAGGTAAAACTCTTCCTATTGGGTGATGGGGACAATGGGATGTGACTCCTCTTTAGAATCGTCAGAAGCATTTGACATGACTTCAAATTCTTCATAACTTTCATCATCGGAATCAAAGGCAGGATAGGAGAAGTTGATGGGATCATCCTCGTCTACTTCGTCAATGCAAAGTTCTTGAAGGGCTTGTTCAAGAGAAGATGTTGAGGGTAATGGGTGGATGGGGTGATCTTCATCATTGAGGCTAAGCTTTTTAAAGGCTTGCTCAAGAGAAGCAGTGGAAGACAATGGGGTATAGCCTAAACCAGAATGATCATGGGCACCTCTATATGGGACCTCTAAAATATCATGCATCCCTTGCTCATGGGAACCTAGACCTTGACCTTGCCAATTGAACATGTTAAAGTAGCGAGCGGGAAAATCCTCTATGTTAGGTATATTGGCATGCCTAGGCTCTTGTGGTTCTTTGGGTGGGTTTGCCCTAGTTGAGCAATCCAACCCTCCATAAACAAATTTAATGCTATTTGGAGCTGCACTCATGTCATAAACAATGCCTATGGATAAAGAACGGTCTTGGGGACATCCAAAATATTTGGTTATGGGAATGGCTAGGGGTGTGATGGTGACGTCTTGGACCACATATTCACCTATACCAGGATTGGTGATGTGGAATTTGACTTGGGATGGCATGGTTGATGGTGGGGACTCAGATGGCTCTGGATTGGTTATGGATGGTGGTGAATTAAATATGTCACAATCTGAGAGTTTGACTTGTGAAACATCGGTCGATGGAGTGGGATTGGATGGCGGTGTGGAATTAGAATATGGAGGATGGGGTAATGATGAAATAGAAGAAGTGGTTGTAGAAGAAGGGGTAGATGTGATGTACGATGTGCTAATAGTAGACTGACTATGACCACATGTACAAGAAGAAATGGATGTTTGAGGAGGTGATGTGATGGGTAGCTCCTCTAAGATGGGAGCTTTAGAAGAAGATGTAGATGGATTGGAAGAAGGTGGATTAAGAGATGATGTGGATGAATTTGATGATGGTGCCAAGAATAAATGGGTGGAAGGTAACATGGATTCATAAGGATTTGAAATGAAATTACAATACTTAAAAGGTTCGACATCCGTAGGGATGCAATGGACTTGTCCATCATGAACATATTTCAAGCATTGGTGGAGAATTGAAGGAACACATTTCATTTCCCTCATCCAAGGTCTACCAAGGAGTATATTATATGCCATGGCTCCTTCCAAGATGTGAAACATGGTGTGCAATATTCTGGCCCCTACTTCTATAGGTAAAACAATAGTGCCAACTGTGGTACACAAAGCATCGTTAAATGCTTTGAGGGTGAATGATGATTTGGAAATGTGGGATGGAGGTAATTTGAGGTGGATAAGGGCAGCGGTAGTAATGATATTGATTGATGAGATGGTATCAATAAGGACTCTTTTGAATGGATTTCTGTCTATTAGGGCCATTATGTGCAATGGAGGGTCTACTGATTCTGAATTCATTGATTTTACCTCAAAGTCATAAAAGGTAATTGATGGCTCCATGCACGTTCTAACACTCCCTACAAAGTTGTTGAAGGCATTAGAGTCTTGGGATTCTAACTCAATTGACTTGAGTATTTCCATTAAAGCTTCTCTATGCCTAGGGGATTGTTGGATAAGCTCATACACAGAAATTTTGGTTGATGCCATTTTCAAACTAGTGGTTAACCGGCTAGTTAAAGTTACCGCTAGCCTTATTGGATGAAGGATGGGCTGATTGGATGGATTGGATAGATTTATTGGTGGAGATGGATTTGGTGATGTTTGGATGGGAGGTGGGTTCGAAGGTTGTTGAGGATTTTTTTGATTTTGCCTTTGCCCTCTAGTGACCACATGGACTGCTCCTACAAAGTTTTGGTATTGTTGGACATGATTTACTTGATTAGGAGGTGGTTGTTGATTGTTACCTCCTACATTATGTTGGACCTCCCCATGGTTAGGTAGAGGTGTCTGATATATGCCCAAATTTTGATTTTGTGGAGCTAAGGGGTTATCCATGTTAATGGCCCCTAGGTCTATGAGGTCTTGCACTATGTTTTTGAACATATGGCAAGAATTGATATCATGCCCATTTTGTCGATGGTATGGGCAAAACAAGTGCTCTCTATAATTTTTAGGCCTTTTGGTGGGATCATCGGGCCTAATGTCTGGCAAGGCTAATTTATTGGTCTCATACAACCTTCGAAATATGGATGAATATGATTCCGCTAAAGGAGTGTATTGACGTTGGGGTCGATTGAATTGGCGATGGGTAGGTTGTTCCATAGTTGGCGTTATGTTTTGTACCATTGGTGCTTGGGTTACTGATGGGACCGCATGATAGGTAATTTGTTGTTGCACTAGTTTTTGAGCCATTACGGGCTGGCTCATGACCACTTGATTGACTTGATTAGTTGTGTTAGCCGTTGAGGCTTGTGTTGATTTGGTTTGGCCAGTTTGATTATTTTGGTATTGGCCCCTATTTTGCCACTCTTTCTTCTTAGGCTTAATGACACCCTCTTGGATTTTTATCTCCTCAATGACACTAGCCTGTGCTAAAGCCTCCTCAAATGTTCTATAAGTATTGAGTTGTAGCATCCAAGAGATGGGTTTTAAGCAACTCTTGGTAAAAAGTTTGATAATTTCTTCCATTGGGAGGGAGAATGGCAACTTGGTTATGACTGCCCTCCAACGGTTTCCAAAATCATAGATAGGTTCCTCATCCCATTGTTTCAAATAATATATATCCGATAAGGACACCTTCTTTCTAATATTAAGGGTGAAGCATTCCAAGAATAGATCTATCAATTGATCAAAAGTATAAATACTATGTGTAGGCAATTGATTGTACCATTCAATGGCATCTCCCCCTAATGTTTGAGGAAACGTTCAGAGCATAAGAGCATTATCATCGCTAATCCAAAAACATACGTGGACAAATGAACTCACATGCTCCTTAGGATCCTCAGTTCCCTTGAACTTGTCAAATTTTGGTACCATAAAATCTATCGGATATGGCGGTGATGGTACCGAAGGGTGGATTGGTTGATGGATCAGTTGGCTTAATGTGAGATTTTGACTCATTATTCCTGGTGAATTTTGCATCAACTGATCAATTTGCTTTTGTATTGCCTGGAATCTAAGATCTTCTGCTAGAATGTGAGGACCTTGGATTATGTGGTGGTTGGTTGATGGGTTGGATGGTAGATGTTGGGGTGTGACCAACATGGTATTGTGAAATGAATTGGGATGGGTGTGTGGTGAATATTGATGGTTGAAGGATGGGGATGATTGATGAGGATGTTGATGGAAGAATGAGTTGTGTGGTTGGTTGGTGGCAATAGTAATTGGTGTGGTTGATGTGTGGATTGATGGTGGATTAGGGATGGACACTATGGAAGGTTGGGGAACCCATGCTGGATTTTGATTGGTGAGTGGAGGTTGATTTGGAACTACTTGGGTCATAGGGTCTATGTTAACCAGTTGTTTTCCTTTTGTTCATTGTGAAAGCAACCTATTTATGAGCCCTAATGTGTCCGTAAGTTCCTGATTTGACCATGTATCAAAGGATGGGGTTGTGGTTGGATGAGATGATGGGAAGGTGGATGATGATGGATGAGAAGACATGGGTATGGTGGCTAAGTGAGATGATGGAGGGGTGGTGATGATGGATGAGAGGACATGGGTATGGTGCAAGTTGCATTTGATGTGACAACTTGGTGGTTAGGGATTTGTGAGGCAGCATTGACATACTCCTCATACAATGGGTTGGAATAGGTGGATGTGAGGTAAGTGTTTGGAACACTTGGGCTTTGTTGTGGTTGGCTCATGGAAGAAGGCATACCATATTCATAACCTGAATTATGATATCCTTGGGTAAGGTGGGTGGTAGCCAATTTGGGTTCTTCAAATCCCTCTTGGCTAAGGGGTTCTAAGACATAGTTGGAGGACTTGTAGATGGCCCTCACTTTGTCCATGTCTATGTGGGTGGTGGTTGTTTCCACATTGTGTGGAAGGGTTCCTACTTGAGGTAGGGATGGATATGATGATCCAGACAAAGTAGTCTGAACCATACTGGATAGGTTGGCTACCGAAGTAGCGGGAGGATGGGAAGTGTTTTCCATTAAACCACTTTGATTTATTACTTTCTTTTGTTGTCTCGTTAGTACCATAAAGTAATTAAACCAAAGATTCAAAGTTTAATCTAAATCACACAAACTAAAAACTTTTTAGAATTTAAAGTAAAGAAAACAATCAATCCTAGGTTTCACCATGTGTGGCTTACCTTGTTCATTAATTATTTTCTCTCGTTAATGTGAGATTCTTTTTAGAATTGTTGGCTTGTGTGTTTTGATGTAACTTAATATTGTTTAAAGAAAACAAAGGTAAAAAGCTAAGGTTGGCTAGGGCAACGAGATTCTTGTTGGTAATGACCTCCAACAAGTTTGCTCGGGGGTAGTCCTATGGTTTCTAGGGCAGATATTGGTGGATGGAAATCACTGCCACCGTCACCAAATCTCAAGCAATGGTTGGTGATGAAATCCAGCCACTACTATTAAAAATGTGAATCGTGCAAGTGTGTGTGATTAATTTTATTAGATCTCTTGTTCTCTATGGTGTGCAAACAATATTAAATATTACTAACTTTACTAATCTAAATCAGAAGCCAACATAAAGATGCAAATTTCACCTAAAGAGTGCAGAGTACACCCTTAAAATCCCCTGCCTACAAGTGATTAAAATCACAAGAGCAACCGGAGGGTTCGTCCACCTCTCTGCCAAAGGGGCCAGCCTAGGGTAGGATTACTTTATGCATCAAGATGTTGTTCCTATTTAGATATGCAAAATTAAAGTAATATTTAACTCTAAAATGCGAAATCTAGGATGCTTTTCTGTTTCATATGCACTCAAAAATGCAGACAATCACCTAGATCTACAACTTTAGAACAAGAAATGAATTTGGTATAATGAAATACACACAAACCCTAAATGTGACTTGCTAAGGATTCTTTCCCAGATTACTTAGTGTTAAACCCAGAAACAACAAAAAATAATAGCAGAATATAGAATACGTAAATCGCTAAATGGTAAACCAGGGTTATGGGACCTACTTGGAAGCCTTAGCTCTACTCCAAATCAATGCCAAGCATGGGGTAGGAAAAGCACCTGTGGTTGTCTACAGATGCTTCGAATACCTACGTAATCTCTGAAAGTGCTATAGACTACTTCAGAAACCCTAGCGACGAAATCGATGACTTCTACACTTCTAAAAATTCTACAACAAATAGAAGTAAAATTAAGTTAGCAAGGTAGATCTATTAAATAATGAAACCCTTGTGGGGTCCCACCATGATCGCCATTTGTGAAGACAAGAACATGACACTTAAAATAATAAAGAAATCAAATAACCCAAGGAAACACAAGATTGCACAAATAGATAAATTTATTCAATAAAGGGGGGGAGCTAATAAACTCCTTTTGATACAATCTGTACTCAATGAGCCTTTGATACAAATATTTACAATATGCTAGGGTTCTCTAAAACCCTAGCTACAACAATGAAGTGTCTTCAAATAGTGTGTCCTCACTTCCAACGGAATGAGTGGGCTTTAGGTATCCGATGTTGGACCACTCCAGCTTCAACAACCATTCAAAAATAAATAGAATCTGTAGACCTACATGCACACAAACAAAGAAAGAGGTTAATAACACCTGTGAGGGCTCCATAGTGTGAGACCCTCAGATATCAATAAACCCTAACCAAAAATAGATCAAATGGCATGCTAAATATATAGATCATGTAACAGAATAAAACAAATAATGATATACCTTGCTTGTGATGATACCTTATTTTATTATTGTAGTTCTGACAGTAGATGGTGTGATGCAGTAGGCTCTGATTCATGCTTCAATGATAACTAGTAGGATCATATGTGCACTAGGTAGGCTCTAGTGCGAGCTTCATAGGCTCTAGAGTGAGCCTACAATCATAGTAGATGCTTGGCAAGCTCTACAGTGAGCTTCGCAAGCTCGAGAGGGTGCCTACGGTGAGGATAAAATTTATAGAAGTAGATCATGGGGGATGCGATGAATGTGGTGGATGGGTGAAAGTGGTAACGATGGCAATGGAGTAGGGTGAGGTGGAAAGGATGGATATGGGGGATGGCTGGAATAGCAGAAGTCCTATTGGCTAGCTAGGGCTTTGGATTTTTAGGGCTCTATCTCTTTCTGCTTTGCTAGGGCTTCGCCAATGATCTCTTCAAGATGCAAATTCTAATATCAGGGTTCCAGGGTTTGAGCATTTGCAAATGCCCTTATTTATAATCCAACCTAGGGTTTTCTTAGGGTTTTAGCCTTACACTTTTGATCGTGTGGCTAAGATTAAATTAGATCCTAAGGTTGAGATTACTTTTTAGATGTGGCATGGATTAATGAAGATGGACGGTGGAGATTAGATTGGATCGGATGATTGTGGTTAATTGAGTTTATAAATATATATTTTATAATAAATATATTATAATATAATATAAAATATTATATTAAATATAAAATAATATTAAAATAATCCCAATTGGGTTAGGAAATGGTGGGAAAGGGCTAAAGTGGGCCTTTTGAAGGCGGGAAAGGTGGAATTGGGCCAAATAATTGGTGGGAAAGGTGTATGGTGGACAAGTGGGTGGTGGGATGGTTAGGATGGAGGATTAGTGGCTGTAATTTGGTGTCTACAAAAACTTATCCTTCACATACCTCAGCCACCACATCCACACCTTCCACTTCAGATATGAAAATACATGAAGCATGGGAACACCTTAAAAAATTGCTTAAGAAGTGATATAATGCTCAGTCTTATCATCAACTGCAAGTTCATGTGGTCAATACTAAGCCTCAAACTATTTCCACTCAACCCACCTTTATCACCCAGAGTCCATAATGGGTACTACAATATTCTATGGTTTCCATTCCAACACCGTCATCAACCCATATCCATTATATGGGTTAATTCATTCATAGTCCTCCTGCATATTCTTTGTTTTTCATTCACAGTCATTTCATCAACCTTATCATCACCAATTCCATTCCAATATGCCAAGTCATAATAATATCATTATGTCTCAACATCTTTCCACTTCACCTTCACAGAATCATTAAGTAATTCAGGGCTTCCACATTCTTGAGGAGGACCCTAGAATTTAGGTTATGCAACAACAAATTTTTAGTTTTATATAACACACTCCTGGTATGATAAATTAGAAACCTGCTTTATGTCATCTAATCAATCAACCAACCCATCCTTCAGTACCATCCCCACCATATCTGGTAGATTTTTTTGGTAAGTTAATAATTTTTATTAAGGGGGCATTTGAAATGTGCCCCAATGCCTTAGAACAACACAAAAGAAAGGGATGTAGGGAGAAACAAAAATGCATCCTAGGGAAGCAAAAAAGAGAAGAGGATGTGAGAAAATTCCAAAATGCATCCTTAGAGGAACAAGGAAAACACAAAGACTAACAAAGTAAGATCAAAATGTAAGGAAACCCCAAAGGGTCAATGATAGTAGCAAGGAAGGCAATTACTCCATTGCGGGTGCTTTAGCAGTTTCCTGTTCACCTTCCTTGGTTTCATCCTTGGGCACTTCCTTGAAGACTTCCTTTGTGATTTCAATGACATCGTCCTCCTTTGCTTCAGATTTTCCATATTTGTTATACTTCACAGTATCAAAGTTTGATAAATTTAAAGGGATTGAGGACCCTAAAGAATATGTGAGCACATTTATCCATTCATGCTTTAGAATTCAAAGTAATGATGCTCTAATGCTTTAAATATTTCCTCAGACATTGGGGGGAGATGTTGTAGAATGGTATAATCACTTGCCTCACCATAGTATTTATACTTTTGAGCAATTTATTGACCAATTTATTGAAATATTTTCCCTTAATGTTAGAAAGAAAGTCTCATTATCTGATATATATGGTCTAAAACAATTTGATGATGAGTCTGTATATGACTTTGGTAACCATTGGAGGGTCATTATCACCAAATTGCCATTCACCCTACCAATGGAGGAGTTGATTTTATTGTTTACTAAGAGTTTCTTAAAACCCATCTCTTGGTTATTACAATTACAGCAATATAGATCATTTGATGAAGCTCTTACCTAGGCTAGCACAATTGAGGAGATAAAAATCCAAGAAGGTATGCTTAAGCCTAAAAAGAAAGAATGGAAAAACAAGGGCCAATATAAAGGTAGTTATTTTGGCCAGTCAAAATCAAACCAGGTCAATTCGACCAACCAAGCTAACCAAGTTAATCAAGTGGTCATGAGCCAATAGATAATGGCTCAACAACAACCTATGCACTAACAACCATGACAAATTGAATATCATGTGATTCCTTCAACAACTCAATCAAGTCAAAACATAGTTCCAACTATGGAAAACCGACCACATCAACAATATATTTGACAAAACTATCAATACACCCCATTGGATGAATCTTATGCTTCCATATTTCATAGGTTATATGACACCAACCAACTTCCCTTGCCTGAGGTTAAACTAGATGATCCCACTAAACATGGTAAAAACTACCAAGAGTATTTGTTTTGCCCTTATCATAGGCAAAATGGGTATGATATTAACAACTACCATGTATTTAAGGATAGAGTGCAAGATCTCATTGACTTAGGGGAAATCAAGCTTGATAGTCCCTTAGCTCAACAAAACCAAAACCTTAGAATTTATCAAATACCACTTCCTCATCATGAGGAGGTGCAACCAACAATAGGAGGGTCTAATACCAAAATCCCTCCTAATCAAGTCAATCATGTCCAACAATACCAAGGTTTTGTGGGTGTTATTCATGTAGTAACCCGAGGTCAAAAACAATGCACTAATCAAAAAAATGCTCTAGCAACAGTCTATTCAATAGTCCATACCTCCATAGGCAAGTGTGTCTCAACCTATAAATTCATCATCACCCATCTAAATTTCTACCAATCCTTCTCAACCCATCCATATTCCAAGTCATCCAAATCCCTCCATTCATCCCATCAATCGTCCATCAAGGCCAATCATTTCTTTGAGTAGTTGGTTAACCACAAGCCTTAAAATGGCTTCGGCTAAACTATCTATATATGAGCTCATTCAACAATCTCCCCCACATCGTGAGGCATTAATGGATATTCTAAAATCCATTGAATTCCAATCTCAAGATGCTAATGCCTTCAACAATTTTGTGGGGAATATTCAAACATGTATGGAGCCTTCCATTACATTCTACGATTTTGAGATTAAACCAATATCATCGGAATTGGTGGACCCTCCATTACACATCATGGCTCAAATTGATAGGAAGCCATTCAAAAGAGTTTTAATTGATATTGGCTCCTCTATTAACATCATCACCACATCTACTCTTCATCATCTCAATCTTCCTCCATCCCACATCACCAAATCCACTTTCACCCTGAAAGCATTTAACGATGCTCTCTACTCCATAGTTGGCACTATCATTTTACCCATCGAAGTGGGGGTCAAAATATTGCATACCATGTTCCACATCTTGGAAGGATCCATGGCATATAATGTACTCCTTGGATGACCTTGGATGAGGGAAATGAGATGTGTCCCTTCTATACTACATCAATGCTTGAAATACGTACATGAAGGAAAAGTCCATTGCATACCAACGGATGTTGAACCATTTAAGTATTGCAATTTCATCTCCAATCCCTATGAATCCATGCTTCCTTCCACTCATCTATTTCTCACATCATCAACCACTTCATCATCCACCCAATCTGGATCATCATCTAAAGCTCCTATCCCTGAGGAGCTTCCCATCACCACATCACATCAAGCACCCACATTCATACCCCCATATTCATCACCTTTGACTACATGCACATGTGGTCAAACTCAATCCACATCAATTTCATCATCATCATCAACATCATCCTCCACCATTCCTTCCACATCATTGCCAATTCAACAATCATCTCAGTCAAATCCACCACCATCCACATTAGCCAATGTCTCACAAGTCGAGTTAACATATTGTGAGACACCATCTCAGTCCATACCCCAAGCCAATCATGAGTCATCCATTTCCACATCCGCATCCATGTCATCCCAAGTTGAGGTCCACCTCACTAATCCTGGTATTGGTGAATACGTGGTCCAAGATATTACAGTCACACCACTCAACATCCAAACTACCAAGGATTACGATCACCCACGTGACCCACCCTTATCTATAGGAGCGGTGTATAATATGGGTTCCATGTCAAATAGCATAAATTTTGTGTATGGGAGAATTGAGTCATTGTCCAATCCTTCTCCTCCAGATGAACCCAAGCAACCAACAACTACCAATATACAACAAATATCGGGTTTTCCATCCCATTATTTTCATCGATATAATTGGCAAAGAAATGGCCTAGGATGATATGAACAAGGAGTGCATGAGATAATTGATACTCCATATCGAGAAGCGCATGACCATTCAGGTCTAGGCTACCATCCATTTTCTTCCATATCTTCTTTTGAACAAGCCTTTCAAAGGCTTAATTTGAATTCAGAAGAAGATGACCATCACCCTGATGACTCTGAAGAAGAAATTTATGAAGAATTTGACCTTATGTCGATAATTTCTGATGAATCTAAGGAGGAATCAGAGCCCATCATTCCACACACTAAACAGGATGAGTTTTACCTCAGAATGTTCCCCATCCATCAACCCATCATTCACTTGCTTCTTCCACAAGAGCGAGCCAAACCAACCGGTGAACCACCACCTCCATTCCATTGATCCACATCACCGACCATTTTGCTTGTAATATATGTACATAACTCAAATTCAAAAATAAAAAAAATAAACAAATCAAAAAATAAAAAAAACAAAACAAAAACAAAAACATTTTGCATTACATGTACATTGCATTTATTTGTGTTGCTTATTGTTGTTCAAGTTTACCAGTGTTCTAATATCGGTTCTAGAAAACAGGATCTACCCATCCATTCCCATTGTCATCCATTTTCCCCTTTAAGTCAACATGAATCCTGTTGACTTATTCACCCCACTCCATAATCCATACGATTTGGCAAAGCCAATTCCAATTGACATGAGCCTTATTGATATGGATCGGATTTCCTCACCACCATCCTTTTTTGAGTTTGTCCTTTTCGAGGAATTGTTAAGGGCTTCAACCAACTACATTCCTCCATCACCCCCACCTTCACCTTCACCTTCACCTTTAGATCCTGAGGTTTTCCAGGAAGACATAGATGAGGTTGAGTCAGAAGAGTTTGATAATATCATAGATGACATTCATCTGATCCCAATACCCCATCAACTTGAGGAAGGTTCTCACATGTCTATTGAAGATACTATCGATGTGAACCTTAGTTCAGACATAGACAATCCCCAAATTATCAAACTTGGTAAAATTTTATCCATAGATGAACAAGAGCAATTAATTTCTCTCCTCAAGAAGAAGAAGGGTATTTTTGCATGGTCCTACAAAGACATGCCTAGCCTTGACCCTAACTTGGTTGTCCATAATCTCACCTTACATTTTGATGCTAAGTCGATCAAACAAAAACTTAGAAGGATGCATCCTACCATGGCCCTCATAGTCAAAGAAGAGCTTCAAAAGCTTTTAGATGTGAACTTCATTATCCCCATTGACTATCCTGAGTGGCTCTCAAACATGGTACCCATTCGTAAGCCTAACGAGGTGATACACATTTGCACTGACTTTTGAGATCTTAACAAAGTGTGTCCTAAGGATGATTTTCCTCTTCCAAACATTGATACTCTTGTTGATACCTGTGTTGGCCATGAAATGCTTTCTCTCATGGATGGTTTTTTAGGATACAACCAAATTCGAATAAATCTTGATGACCAACACAAAACAACATTCACTACACCTTGGGGGACTTTTTGTTACAAGGTGATGCCCTTTGGCCTCAAAAATATAGGTGCCACTTATCAACATGCCATGACATACATCTTCCATGATTACATGCATAATATCATCGAATATTATGTGGATGATCTCTTGGAAAAATCTAAAACTCGACAAGAGCACATTGGTGTATTGGAAAAAGTCTTTGATCGACTTCTAGAGCATAATGTAAGGTTGAACCCCAAGAAATGTGTCTTTGGTGTTACCTCTAGAAAACTACTAGGGTTCATTATCTCCAAAAGAGGCATTGAGGTGGACCCAAACAAATTCAAGGTCATCATGGAGATGCCTCCCCCAACAAACTTGAAGGAATTGTATAGTTTACAAGGAAATATTCAATCAATCCATCATTTCATTGCACAACTTTCTGACAAATGCAGGTCATTCAATCACCTGCTACAAAAGGGGGTGACATTTTCATGGATAGATGAATGTCAAAAAGCCTTTGATGATATCAAGCAATACCTAGCTTCTCCACCAGTCTTAACTCCTCCTCGTCTGGGGTCCCCTTCCATATTTATGTTTCAGCAATGGACTTTGCATTAGGGACAATGCTTGCACAAAAGAATGAAAACAATCAAGAGCAAGTTGTCTATTACATTAGTCGAACATTGGTAAGCTATGAAACCAGATACGCTTACATGGAAAAATTATGCTTAGAAGTGGTTTTTACCACTAAGAAACTCAGATATTACATGCTTAGTCACACCACATATGTCATAGCTAGAGAAAATCCTCTGCATTATATGATGTCTCGCACTTACAATAACACCCGCACCGCTAAATGGATAATGCTTCTCACTGAATTTGATCTTGAGTTCATTAGCCAAAAATCCATTAAAGGTCAGGTCATAGCCGATCAACTTGCGGAAGCTCCACTTCCTAGTGATCAACCCTTGATTATTGAGCTCCCAGATGATTCGGTATTCACTATCACTGAACAAGAAGAAGATGTCATTTCAGAGGAAGATGTCGATATCACACTCTTCTTTGATGGTTCTAAGTGCAAAAAATGTCAAGGTGTTGGAGTCATGTTTCATACACCCCAGGGGGTGCCTATCTCCTTATCATTCAAACTAGACTTCCAATGCACAAACAACAATGTAGAGTATGAAGCCTTAATCTTAGGTCTTCAAGCAGCTATAGCTATGGGCATAAAGTGTATCAGGATATTTGGTGATTCTCAACTTGTTGTTAGACAAATCAATGGAGAATACCAATGCAAAGAACCTACCATAAAACTTTACCATGAAGTAGCAATGAAATTGCTCTCTAAGTTTGATTGGTATGAAATCGATAGTTTGCCATATTCGACTAATAGATTTGTAGATGTGATGGCCTCTCTTGGATCATTGATTCCAAAGGACTCCTTAGGAGAGGTACAACCACTCATTATCACAATGATCTCTAAATCTACAATTATTCATGCTGAATCTAAGGATGAAAAGGATGTTTGCTTTATCCATTTGGAGCCATATGAGCCTTGGTCAAACCAAATAATAGCCTTTCTCAAGTTTGGAACACTCCCATCAGATATGTCATGGACTGCTAAATGCACTTTCAAGAAAAAGGTAGCTCATTTTACTCTCTTGGGGGACGTGTTGTATAGACGTGGTTATGATGGAATTCTCCTTCATTGTCTCGAGTCTGCTGAGGCACAAAGAGCCATAGTTGAAGCTCATGATGGTACTTGTGGTGGTCATTTTAGTGGAATGGCCATTGCAAAGTGTATTTTATGCATGGGTTATTATTGGCCCACCATGGAACGTGATTGTTGCACATATGTCAAACATTGTAAGCAATGTCAAGAGCATGCTAATTTAACTCATGTGCCATCACAAGCATTACAACCTATTCAAAGCCTTTGGCCCTTTTCACAATGGGGTCTTGATTTAATTGGAAAAATCTCACCTCCTTCCTCGAGATAACATACATTCATCATCACAACCACTGAATACTTCACAAAGTGGGTTGAGGTAATTCCTCTAACTAGTATGATAGGGCCTAGAATTGTGGAGTTTATACTTCATCATATCATTTATCATTTTGGTATTCCCTCAAAAATCATCTCTGACAATGGTAAGTCTTTCAAGAACAAGGATGTTCGAGCACTTTGCGAGAAATATAATATCCAACATAGTTTCTTGACTCCTTATTACCCACAAGCAAATGGACAAGCTGAGGCTACCAATAAGACCTTAATTGCTATTCTCAAGAAACTTGTTAAAGAAAATCATAGAGATTGGCATACACAAATTCCCTTGGCATTATGGGCTTATCGAACAAGCATCCGCATGCCTACTGGGGCAACACCATTTTCATTGGTCTATGGAGCCAAAGCAATCATACCTCTTGAGCTTGAGATCCCCTCATTGTGAATTTCATTGCAGGAATTCATAGATGATGATACTGCTAGACAAGCACATCTTGACCAACTCACACTCCTTGATGAGAGGTGAGTCAATGCTTTAGAGCATTTATGAGTATATCAAGACCACCTAAAGCATGCTTACAATACCAAAGTTCATCTACATGAATTCCAAGTAGGAGATCTTGTTCTTAAAGAGAATCAATAAAATACCAATGCATTACCGCATCTTCATGATAAATTCATGGCTAATTGGTTAGGTCCATACATTGTTACTCAAAAAGTGGGTAAAGGAACTTATAGGCTTGCCAGTCTAGAGGGAGTTGAAGAGCCCGAACCACTTAATGTTATACACTTGAGAGCATTCTATGCATAATGTGATTTATATATATGTATATATACATGGCTATTACACAAAAACAACATTGCATTTCATACATTGCATTTCACACATTGCATTACACACATTTCATTTCACAAATCACATTTCATACATTGCATTCACAACATCATTTTCACACATTTCACATTTCATATTAGGGATCATTTATTCAGTTTAGATAATAATTGGTCCAATAAAGTCATGTTGCCTTAATCAGGGGCACCTTCAAATCATCATCCATTTCATTGCAGCATTCCATAAAGTCAACATTATCATTTGCAAACCACATGTCCATAATTCCTAGGTGTTTTTGGTCACTCAACCACTCCTAGTGTTTTAAGCAACCTCCAAATACATGTCGAGTTTTCTTTAGGACCAAGACACATTTTCACTAAGAAAATCTTGAGTTCTGGGAATTGACTCCAAAACATTCTTGAACCAAACACAATTACACATCTTAAAAACATCTTGTGTCAAAGAGGGATAACACCATACTTGGGTTGTACCTCGAAGTGAAAAGGGTATTCCTTGCTTGTCCCATCATGCAACATAGTCCACAAAAATAGTGGTTTTCACCACTATCACAAATTTCAAAATAAAAGAAAGAGTAGGGTAAAATCCCCAAAAACTCTAAATCTTTTACACATCACACACCATTGATCCTCAAGTTGTAAGGATAGTACTACATTTCTAGTCAGACGGTTAGGTAGTCATCCCCAAAACTTAGAGATCAAATTCTTGGACTATGGAGCTAATCTCCACTAGGGCTATAGATGCTTGAATGGTAGTGGAGTACACTCATGCATGGTGACACATCTCTTTTAAAGAGACCTCTGACCGCACATAAGGACAAGCTAGCTTCTTGGTCTCCTCCATAATAGGTTTCACTCAATTTACTCAAGATGAGTTAATGAACTCACTTGCACACACATTGGTTCTTGATTACCTTGAGTCATTACCATGCTCATGATTCGGTAAATGAATTCACTACACACACATTTGGTCTTAGAGAAATTAGGTAGTATTTAGTGAGTTTGTTTGATACCACTAGTATGTCTGAGTCTCTACAAAATAATCAGTTTTCCATATCAACATCCATATCTTCTTCCATATCAACATCCATATCTTCTTCCATGTCAACATCCATATCATTACATGAGTTTTCCATTTTTACATACCACCAGTTTGGTGCCCCTGATTAAACAACAATGCTAAACATGGCCAAGCAAAATCTAAACTATGAATGATCATTAGAATATTTGCATTCATACACATTATCATTTCATTAATCATCCATATACACATGCATCCACACAAAAGCATAACACAAAAGTAAAATCCATGTATATATATATATAAATATCACATATACAATGAATACCCAAAGGCTATATACAATGGAGCACCAAGGCTCATATACAAAAAGTGCATCTAAGCACTAGCTAATGCCTATAAGAGGACCCCTATGACCCTGAAGGAGCCCTAGACCTAGAGCTATGCCTAGACTCACTAGGCCTAATAGACCCAGATATGGATGAGGAGGGTGGATCTAGAAGCCCAATGTCATGCTCCATCAATTGATCCTCCAACAATTAGATATATCCATCTCGAGCTCGAAGGTGATGTACATCATGTCTCTATCGATGAACCCTCTCTAGTAGCTCTACCTAGAGCCTCATGATCCTATCCTCACCTCCACCTATAGTTGATCGTACCTCTAGCTCCACCCGTAATCGAGCTATCTTCACATCCCGAGCCACCATATCCACATCCCATAATTGAGCTATCTCTGCATCTCAAGCTGCTACCATAGCATCTCGCTCTACCACCAACTGCTCCAACCTCACCCAATCCTCCTCACTCTGACTAGGAGGCCCATCCAGAATCTCCTCCCTATCCTCCATGCCACCTCCATCACCTCCAATCTAGGTGCCTACTCAGTTGTACCCCTAGACTACCTCCTTCGACTACTAGATCGAAGGTGCCTTCGATGCTTAGGAGCCTCATCAACCTCCTTAGCCTCTACCTCATCCCCATCCCCATTCCCCCCATCTACTATCGGACTTGGTACCCATGGTGGTTGTGTAGAGAACCATGCATCATACTCCATAGTAGTCCCTACATCATCCACATCAAGGAGATCCATCTCCTCATCATCCTCATAAGTCACCCTCCATGCCTCAGCACAAGGTAGACCCATCTCATCCCGATGATGCCTGTAGAGCATTGGTGCCTCTAGAACTCCCTACCTCAATCCAAACTACCTCAACACCCATGAGAACTAGATCAATTCCACCTCACTCCTATGCCTCCCAACTACCCACCTAGCCTATCAAACCCTCCATAGCTACTCCCCATCACCTATCCACATGGCACCTCACCATGGCCTCCATATCACCTGAGCTGATGTCAATCCAGCCCATAGATCCCTATACCACTAACTCATCCAAATAGGATGACTCAGATGCACCTCCTCTACCATTAGCCATCTCATAGCATAAGGTTACTCCCTATCCCATGACTCAATAGGTAAGCCCAATGGTCGAGCCACACTAAAATGCTCCTAACCCCAACACTATAGTAGCACACTACACCCCAGCCCCTTCTACCTCTACCTCCTCACCTCATACAACTCCTGGTACAACTACACCAATAATGTAGGAGCCCATGCATATACCCAAGGTGTAGCGATCATATCACACACCAACTCGATAAGGTTCCATGGGAACCGATAGCTAGTACTATTTGGGGCCACTATGTTGGCCAACATGAACATCACCAAAGTGGGTAGGGCATCCAACTTCTTGTCCACATACATGGACAAGTATGTTATCCCTCCACCCATCACATCCACATCCTACCAACCATCTCCAAACAAGTAGCTCAGCTCATGTCCCTTATCATGTCCAACCTCGACACGTAAGCCCTCCACTAGAAACTTGAGGATGTGATATACATCCTCAAGTGTCACGATCATCTCTCCAGTAGGGAGCTGAAATGTCCCCCTATCTAGATCCCATATCTCTACCAAGGTAGAGAGATACCCCTCATCCACCCTCACCACATCTATCTAAGCTACCCCAACTAGCCCCACAACCTCCAGCCACTCCCACTGGTCCTCCCACACCACCTTCCTCATCCTAAGGATGAGAGGTGAGAACCGATGTCGAGGCTCCAAAATCCTCAACTACGACACAATACATTAAGGTCAAATACATTTAATGTCAAAAAAAAAACAACAAAATATTTTGCACAAAACAAAGAGCTTCAAAGGTATTTACCTTAGCAAAATGCACATCTTCTCCTACTACCACATCCACACCCTCCATCGCCATAGCTTCCAAAACACTTCACCCACTCACTCCACTCCACTCCACTCCCTCAGATGCAACTTCAAAAATTTACAAATGCAAGAATGAACTTGATTTCCCTTGTAGGCTATTTATAGCTATTTTAGGTGCATTGAAATGCCCATGGGTGCTTCCAGGTGCATTGAAATGCATCCCTACATTTGGAGAACAACAAACTCTGGTGGGCATTTACACATGTAGTAGGTGCCCATCAATGTTTAGCATCAAAATTGAAAAAAGATCAAAAATGATCCAAAAAGGTAGCTTACCTCCACAAAATCATTCCAAATTGCATCCATACATCAATTTCATCATAATATCATGTTTTGTGAAAACCAAAATTGATTTGGATTCATAATTTTTGCTTGCGACCAAAAGTCGCAAAATCACATTACAAGTTACAAAATGCTTCAAAATGGTTCAAATTTTCACAAAATGACCATTTTCATCATTCTCATCATCCATTCCATCATTGCATTCAATTTTGTGATAATATGAATTGATTTGGATGGCTAACTTTTATTTACACCCAAAAGGTGTAAAATTATCCAAAATTGCTTCAAAATGCTCCAAATCAATACAAAATTTCACAAAATCATTCAATTCAATCATCAATGCATTTCTCATCATCACATATTCATTTCAACATCATTTTCATTCATCAATCATTACATTTTTCACATTTTCCAAGTTCATACACAATTTCAAGTGAACCTCGTATCTAGTGGTCTATTCTATCTCCTTGGTGATTGCAATGATTTGCATCCATGCAATTCGGTAAGATGAATAAATCACCATAAGGACACTTGGTCATCTTCATAATCACATATCTCATTATTCAAAAGAAAAATCATCTTTTGGTCCCTCATTTTTTGAGTGAGACTATGTCAAGACCAATTTGCTCAACAATTGTCATTGATGGCCTTGTCCATGGGGCTTGAAACATGGATAAATTACACTACATCATTCTCCTCAACAATTAGGAATTGCACAAAGTAATCTAGGAGTGGCATCCTAGCAATCATATGATTTGAGGGTGATTAGTTCCTGATATTTTTCATTTTCATCACTTTGCATTTCAATGATGCCAAAAGGTATTTTATTCAACAACATGGAATCACCCCAAACTTGGGGTAACCAAAAATTGATTTTGAATTCCCACAATGGGATACATCTTACATGATCATGACATCTACACTTGGCAAAAAATCCCTTTTCTCTGTTAGGGAAAAAATAGAATCAATCATTTGCATTTTACAACAACCCCCTTCCACCATTGGGGCAAAAATGACATCACATTTTACATCATTCATATCATCCGCATTTACACCCTACATTTGCACTTGCACAATTCAATCACATTTTTCACCCCACAATTCTGTCAATTGGCTCGTGAGACTCATTTTTCACTCATTCACCAATTGAGGGGGTAAGCTACACACTCCAAATTCTTTTGTCTTCCAAGATCATCTTCGCATCCCAATGAAAGAAAGTTGCGTCTTCATCAAGCCAAACCAGGTGTCTCGTATTTTTGCACCACATTGTGTTTCATGCAACATGGTACAAAAAGGGGCATCTATAGACACCAAAATCTAGCCACTTGTCCTCCATCCATAGCTTCCCACCACAATTATCCATTATTTATATATATTTGTTTAATATATATTTAAATAATAATATTTTATATATTATATTTATATATATTTAATAAATATATATATATTTATATGAATTAATCCCAACCATCCATCATGTTTTAATCTTAGCCATCCATCCACCTTAATCCATGCCACTTACCCCACTTTAATCTCCACCCTTCCTCATGTTCTAATCTCAGCCACACATTTCGTGTCATTGAAACCCTAACATGTCTAAGGGAAGATTATAAAGAGGAGTCATTTTGATGACTCAACCCCTAAGTTCTTTGAGTGCCCAAGTTCCCTAAGCATATTTTGAATCCTAAGTCTCCTAAGTTCTTTAAGATATTTTTGGAGTCCAAACCCTAGCTCCATCATACCCATCCTCGCATCCCCTCGTTGTCATTTGCATCCTCCGCATCCATCGCCACCCACCTTACGTGAACCAGATCTGGTTTTGCAACTTTCTCCTCAATCGTCGAATACCCTCCAGAGCTTCTCGAGCACCCATCGGAGTCTCCAGAGCACCTCTAGGTATTTTTGGTCAGCACCAAGCACCCATAGGTGTTTCCCATTCAGATCTGTAGCCCTACGGCCCTCGAGCGACCGTTAGGGCATCTGCGTAATCACTCCCTACATCAACGATGAAGACAAAAACAATGTTATTCGACAAGGTAAAATTTCATTGCATTTCATTTATGTTTTTATGCTTTTGTTCATAGCTTTCATTGCAATACTAGGGTTTAGTTATTTTATTTATTCTGAGGGTCTCACGTAGTGGAGCCCTCACAGATATTATTGATCCTTGTTATTGTTTGTTGTGTGCAGGTGTAAAGACTACATTCTTTGGAAGTTGTTGAAGCTCGGGTGGCCCTGCATAGGATACCAAAGCCCACTCACCACTCTGTTGGGATCGAATCAAGCGCGAAGACACCACCATTTATGTCTAACTAGGGTTTCAGAGAACCCTAGTGCTTTGTAACAATTGTATCAAAATAATAAGCATTGTAAACCCCCTATTTGGGGTACAATTGATTGTAATACAGGAGATCCACCAATAATAATAAAAGAGTTCATTTCTTTGTGCAATCATTTGTGTTACTTTGCTTATTCATTTATTTCATAGTTTATGTTTGGTGTTGCTTGATTTTTGTATTCAAAAGTCTCACTTAGCCAATGGTGATAACAAAAATTACAATAGAAAGGATAAGGGAAATACTTCCATAATAAATGTCAAATGGACCAAGGAATGCACCAAGGATAAAGCAATTGATTCTAGTTAGACTACCTCTAGTCATGCTTCAAAATTTTAGAAGGATAAATTTTGCTTCAAGGGATCTCACCCCTAGACCCCTTCATAAATGTTTGTTGTCCCCTCATTCCCCCTAGTTAGGGCTACTTTCATTACCTAAAACCATGAAAATGGTATAGGGTTGTATAATTCCTCAAGCATACAAATATCTCTCTTCATGAGAAGGTACAAATTTCAAGGCATTATCATTAAACATACAAAGGAGTGACCATGCATCAAATATCATTAATGGCAAAAATTACCTACAACAAATCTCTAGCATGGGTGACAAGACCAATATCTAAAAAATATCAAGATCCTAAAACCTTAGGATTATGCACTATAAATACTGCACCATGAGTGGGAATTTTCAAAATGAGGTAATTTTGAATTGAAATGGGGGATGCCCCATATATTCTATATAAATGTGTATTCTTCTTCTCATTGTAAAGTATCAAAATCTCTCCATTCTTCTAAGGGATACTTTCCTTCATTCTCCTCTATGTCTTGGCCTGACTCAAGCCTTGCATGGCCTATTGAGTAGTTTTCAAACCTCTTATATCTACATGTATATAACTTGGAGTTCACATTAATAGGAATCTATGAGTCTTTACCAAATATCTATCTTGATTTTGGCATGGGTATTTTGTTTCTATTACATAATATCAGAGGGACTTGTGCTCCTTTTGCATTGTCTACCATTATGCATGTATTCTTAAAAATTGTTGAGGCATCAACAAGTCTTATTATTTTCTTTGGTACATCACCATCGTAGACTAGGATAGATAGGTTTTGTTTCCCACACCTTTACTTTCCTTTAATTTATTTCATTTAATTTACTGCAATTTACATTTCTTGCCTTTACCACTTTCCTTCGTCTCCCTTTTCCCTATATATTAGCAAAAGACAACACTAGAAAATTTATCCAAAATCAAGGAGCTAGACTTGGATAAAAAACTTGGAAGTTCTATAATGGATTCATGGCCCATGCTCTCTTAGACTTCCTAGGACTAGTAGCCATGCATGAGATGCAAGGCAATGAATGTACCTCTCAACAAAGGCAAAAAACATCAAAACTACAACCATGGGTGTTGCAATACCAAAGGAGCATAAGGGTGTCACATTTAGCCCCCTAACACATATCCAAATTTTGAAAATTTTGGAATGTTTTCTACTATTTGGTCTTTGTTGCTACATTCTCTTTCAAAATTGGAAAAAGCTACAAAGTTAGTTTTGAGGTAGTATATAATGATATAAAAATATTGAGTCTACTTTCCTGAGCTACTTTATTGATAATAAAAAGGAGTGATATTAGGAATTAAGAATCTTGATGGGAGTCATATATACCTAGGTAT
The DNA here is from genome assembly GCA_028583015.1 of Wollemia nobilis. NCBI lineage: Eukaryota > Viridiplantae > Streptophyta > Pinopsida > Araucariales > Araucariaceae > Wollemia > Wollemia nobilis. Next base: position 4,392,974 of record JAQPPZ010003177.1, read on the forward strand.
GTTGTGAATATGTTGTATTCCATGTCTTGTTGCAACATTTACTAAGTATATTGTTATGCTAATGGAATATAGAGAACACAAATAATCATGATTTGAACCTAATTCATCTCAATTAAAAAAGTCATAGATGCATATTACACATTATATTTGGATTTTTTTAACATTATATATCCTTTTATTTTATTTGGTTATATGAGATTTGATCAAATGAAAGGAGGTCAACTAGCTAAGTACATCAACTTTCAAGGTGGACACAAGGTTTCAAATATTACTAAGTGATATGTGAATAATGACTAATATGTTTTTCTAATACCATGGTAATGTAGTCACAATATAATATGGATGGGGTCCATTTCAATCCCATATAATTCATTTAAATAAATAAATTTATGTACAATTTAAATTAACCTTAAGTATAATATATCATGATTATGTTACCATGATATTCCAAAAAACCACCAATTGATATACAATAACATTTTGGCAATTATGAATATATCACTTGGTGAGATTTGTATCTAGATCTCTGCCTTAGAATTAAATGTATTAGCTTAATTTGATAAAAATTTTAAGGTCCCATATGGCATTTGAACCTTAACTTGTGGTGTAAAACTCTCCACTCCTCGTCGTTTTCTCTAAACCATATGATAAAATATTAAGGTCCACCCAAGGGCTTGGAACCTTTGGTTTACCAGGTAAAAATCCTCCTTTCTCTCTACTTGTACCAAACCCTTTGGGTTTAAATATTAAGGTTTTCATATGTCATTTGATCCTTAGATTATAGTGTGAAATTCTTCACTCCTAGACACTTGTTCTAAATCCTATGGAAAAATTTTAAGCTTCACCCATGGGATTGGAACCTTGGTCTACAATGTAAAATTTTCCATCCCTTACTACTACTTTCCCCAAACCTCTTGGTATGAATAAAATATCCTTCTTACCCCATTAGAGTCCATGGCAATAAGTTATAACCCAATATTTAATCAAATATGAATTATCATTCACTTAGAAATTTCCATAGAGTACTCATAAGCAAACTTTTTACTTTAGTATATAAAAGGATAGATAAAGGCCATATATAATTGCACATAAAAATCTAAAGAATATGAAGAAGTGTGTCTCATGTTCATCTATAAGAGGTAAAATATTATTGTACAAGAAGGTTTTATTCTAAATTATTTTATTCATTGATATGGTATTTTGGTTAATCCTATAAAGATAAGCATAAAAGAATACTTAATTATTTCCATTATCTAGTATATAATGCACAAAATTTTTAGGACATATATAACATATTAAACTATTTATTAAATATTTTAGTAATATGATCTTCATTTTAATTATTTTTAAATGTGTCACATGTCATACAAGTTAAAGATAAAAAAATAATTATTGTCTATACTAAATACATATGGATTTATTATGATGATAATTTTGTCAAAACATTAAAAAATATATAGAAAATGCATCTACTTCTAGTGTAGGGGACTGTAGCTTTAATTTTGTATACGATGTATACAACTAAGAAAATCATATATGTTAATAAATTTTGTGATTTTTAATATAAATATTCATAAATAATATATGATGAAGTAATAGGTGATGACTGTATAATACATATATATGTTAGTTGCAAATAATTTGTAGTGAAATCTCACTAAAACCTATCCAAAAAGGGGCGACTACAACTAGAGCTATCCTGAAGCCTCAAAGAAAATTAATAGCCCTAAAATAATTGTTAACCATAAAAATTTCTATGCCAAAGAATCATCAAAAACTTGTTATTGAAAGAGGAATATTATGCGATATGGATGATCTAGTTTTATATTGAGTAGTCCATAACTCATAATCCCTTTTGATGATAACTAAAACAAACATGGTTATTGGTATAAATCCATAAGCCTTTTTTATGATAACTAAAATGAATCTACCAATAATGGAGTTTGGACCTAGACACTAGCTCCAAGCAAGCTAACAAGCCTAGATATCATCCATATTTGTTTGGGTTTGCAACCTCTAACTCCTCATCCATCATATCTCCACCACATGCATGGGACACATCCATTGGGGGTAGGTGGTTGAGGGAAAATCAATAATAGAAGAAAGTGTAGGAAGACTCACAAGACCTCATCATCAAGAAATCTTATGAGATGTCTACTTCACCTAAATTTAGTCGAAGAGGTTGTATAATTCAACATCTCTATATTTTTAGAGGAGAGACCATCACAAAGTAGTAGATTTGTGAAAGGTATAAGGAACACTTCAAGTTGAGAATCATGTGAGTGGAATAAATGTGATCATCTATAATTTACACTTAATTCAAAGAAAGAATTCCTAACAAATTTTACAAGAGAAGGAAAACGATAGAAATAAATATGGCAAAGTTGGTGGAAAGCAAGATAATTAAATTTGGAAGGAGAATTTAAGGGCTTTAACTTGACTAAGGTTGTAACTCAATTGAACCTTTCACTAGAAGATCAAAATATAACAAAGCCTTGATAAAACCAGAAGAAGATAAAATATTAGAGAAACAAAAAAATTAAGAGTTTTGAAAAGAAGGAATTAAAGAAAAGTTTTGAGATCTTGACCAAAGAAGAAACCTTGATATTTGAAGGGCCAAATAAAAGTACCACCTTAGAGGTTTTACAAGGACGCAATGCAAGGGAGAAATAATTTTTTTGACAGGTATGCCATCTAAAGGATAAAAACTCACCAAAGTGCTCAACAATAGTAGAAATTTATTAAGTCCAAGGAAGGGTAGTTAGATTAATAGGCCACTAATAAAAATGGTAAGGATCATCTACCAAGGTCATATCAGTTCAACAACTCAATAAGATGAACATGGTCCATTAAAGAGAAGAGTATTACATCTACAACAACAACAATCCCTAAGTTGACAAGAGTAATGGCAAAAGGTGCCTCTTTTGATTTTTTAGAATCCCTAGAAAGGATTAGCTAATATTGTCAAATCATCCTATAAATTTTGGAGTAAAAATATCCCTTGTTGTAATATATATAAATTAGTTTTAGCATTTTAAAGGATGGGCATGTTTGTATAATATTTACTTTCGTTTCCCTTTTTATAGTAGTATGCATATATTTGGGTGGTCTTGTAGGTAATCCAAATCCCTACTCTTGGTATTATTCTTGTAATATTCGTATGCATGCATACATATACTAGAGGTCTACACATCTATTTGGTTCTAAATTTGTTTCGTTATCAAGCCTTGACCGGTCTCCTTTATGTGTGTGCACTTGCATTTTCAATTAGTGCTTATATATGTCAAAATGAAGAAGTGTTCATTGGTGCATCACCACCTTGTTCGCTTAGGTTTTTTTGCTTTTTGCCATCTCTATTTTTTTCTCTTACTATTTCCTCCCAAGCTATTATATTAGGAAGTGTGTTCCTAATATCAAATCTTATAAAGGAATCAACCTTTGTCAAAATATTAAAGATCCCCAACTGATCCAAACCCTATGCTCTCAAGAAATACCTTGTTGTATCACTTTGCATGAGGTACAATTTTCCATGCCCCCTTAGTACATTCCATATTCGATGATTGGGATAATCAAAGAGGACAATAGTTTAATGGAACACCCAATGGGACCCCATTGATTTAACATTGGTCCCATAATCACAACAATAAGTTAGGCTTATATTTGATAAGGGTCTCTACCTATTTCTACTTGTTGAAGCATCTCTCACTCATCTAGAAACTCCACTCAAATTAATATCTAGAAGAAGCTGCTATAAAGGACTCCAAGTTGAGGCTCTAGTGAAGGCCTCGGCCTATCTACTGTTAGATCATAATTTTTATTCACCTAGAAACTCTACCCTAACCTAAGGACTTAGTAGTATATGAACAAGAGACCTACCACCAAGTCCTTTGCTATTGAAAATTTGTAAGAGTTTCTCCCTCTACTCAACACCATTCCATGAAGAAGAAGAGACAGGGGCTAGAACATGGTTGCTACACCACCATATATAATATTATTTTCCTAGAATTATAGAGATACCTTAGTACCACTCACTCTACATAAAGTATGGGAGTAGATACCAATTTTTTTCTCAATATCTCTTACTTCACAATTGAGGATTTGTTAACTTCTTTCAATCATTTGAAACATATGGTAATATTGTATATGCTTCATAATATATTGAAGCAAAGCATGGCTCTAAGATTATTATCAACCTTATTTAGGTAAAGATATCAAGAATGGTATCTTACACTCTGACCTAACTCAATAGCTAACTAGGACTAGCTCACTATTTTATTCATCAAAATATTCAAAGAAAAGATAGATGGAATGTCTCTCTTTGTTAGCTTTTGATGTAGCAAGCACCAAGAGATATCAATCACAAGATGTAGAATAATATTAAAGAAATTAAATCTTATAGATGACTAAAATATGCAATGAATACAAATGATAAAAAATATTACAATATAGCTATGGAGAAAATGAACACTCCAATATAAAGCTATTGAACTACATTGCACCCATCACCAATGGATGGTGTCACACACAAAACTAAGCTACACTATGTCCCTCGACTCTCTATGTATCTATAACTCTATATATCTATCTATCTATGAGGCCATCCTTATATAGGCAAAATAGAATACTTGTCCAACGCTCTATCTACCTATGCAAGGGATAACTTACACACTTGTGCATTTATTACATTGCATGAAGTAACAAGATAACTTGCTGCTAAAGTAATCTAAGTGTGTACTTTAGAAGATAAATTTACATAACCCAAATTATGGAATAGACTCTAATTATAACACCCCCTGTATTACATTATTTTGATATTGAAGACTTCAATCTTCAATATGGATCTTCTTCTTTATGAACTTTGTCTTCTTTCTTTGCATTCTTTGTGTTCAGGTTCAATAGGTAATATGTATCTTCATATGATGCAAACTATGCTAGAGCTAAGGCTTCTTATTTCAATTGACTTTGCATTGTATTTCTCATTTATCTCCTATGTTTTCTTCTTCATATTTGGCTTTGCCTTTGATTCTGGTTTCTATGTTCTCACAGGAGGTCGAGCTGCTACTTGGTTCTTGTGAAGATGATTCTCCTTTCCTTTCTTTAATTTGTAAAAAAATTTATGAACAACTACTTAAGGAATCATGATAATATTTTGAGTTAGTAGAACAGGAAATTTTGATGCTACATGAGGATTGAAAAAAAAAATTCTAGATATGATTCATCAATTTCTAACTTCTTTTTGAGTAATTCTATCGATCCTTTTTGTTCTTAATTTTCTATCTTGTAGTGTTTATATGTGAGCAGTGCCATGTATAATATGCTTGCAAATTCTAAAATAACACTTTTTGCATTGTTAATTACTTCATTGAGATGTGTTTGAAGATAACATTCCATAGTATCAAAATTATCTTCTAAAACTTCACTATGGATTACTTTTGAAGCTAGATCTAACCTTCCTTCTGATTTCATGAGTAGATTCATGATCCCAAGTTTTATGGCATTGGTTTTTTCCTTTCTGAAGCACTTATTGGTAGAAGTAGACATTCTTATATAGCTCCCTAGTCTTAGGATATGTGCTCCTTAATTGAAGTATATAATATTGATTTGATAAAACCTTTATTAATTATTAGGTTGTAGACTTCCTTATGTCTCCCTAGGTATGAATACCTAATTTTAGGTTTTTGAAGAAAGCTTATATCTTCACAACTTGAAAATATTTTATGGATATTATTATCAATTTTTTTAGAATCCCTTATGACTTCCTAATGTTTATTGGAGTATGATACAATGATTTTGTAAGATATAGTTCAATTTTTGGTTTATTTTGTACAAGTTTTGTAAGGATCAAAAATCAACTTCTTAACTCCTTAATATTCCTATTGAACTAATCAATTTTCAATTTTTGAAGAGGTTTTAATGTTAGATTTATTTTCTCCCTAAAGAGAAATATTTTTGAGACAAGAATATAAATTTCCAACTTTGATAAAATATTTTAATAACCTCTTTTGAAACCCTTAGGAATTTTTCAAGTGTTTTCTAATTTCCAAAAAACTAGTTTGAAGTTGTATTTCTTATCACTCCCAAATTTGGAAAACTAGAAGACTCTAATATTTGCAAACATTAAATGGATTAATTTCAAGTAGAATCCCTTATTTCTCCTAAGTTATATTTTGCAAATATTATATTAATTTCCCTAAGTTTTGCTTTCAAATAAATATTGATTTCAATTAATATATCAACCTTATCTTATAACCTTATAACTTCCTTTTTAAAATGAAAGCAAATTGGATTAGAAATTAAGGCTTTATACCTTTGTGAAATTGGGTGAATATGGTAGTAAACTCTCCTTATTGAGAGTGAATTCCTCAAGGCTTTAATGCTCCTTGTAAATACTGGTTGACTAAGATTATTTTCAATTGTACCCGACTTACTTCGAATCCCTACCGAATTGCACATGAATTACTACTGAGCATCTACCATTGATTTGCCAAATTATTCCTAAAATACTATCGAGTTTCTATCATCAATATACTGAAGTGTTATCAATCCACTACTGAGTAGCTTCCAAACTTCTACTCGTATCACTTTTAACTGTTGCACTTCCTTTCCAAGGTCCAATGCATATCTAATATGTGATAGGATGAGTGATAAATGTCATGACATAGGTTTATAAATGCTTATGGAAGCTTTGACGTAGTTGGTGGAGGTGTTGAACTCACTCTACTATTTATGACAAATTTCACCTTTGGAAAATATTTTAACTCTATTTTGAGCATTGTCCAAGAAATGCTCCTTCTTCAATGTTTACAAGCTTTCTTTTATGTAACGTATGTCAAGTTGTACGTAACTCCATTGTTTGGAGTATGGACATAAAGAAATGTAACATATTATTTGTGAGAATATAGAGGATATCTCATATGATGACAAGTTGTAGCTGCATGCCCTTCTCTTTATCAAAACTTACTTGAAGACTCTCCAATGCGTTTTCCACCTTGATATTTGTTGTTTTACGTATATGCTAAAATATCAAAACATAAATAGTATTCGCGTGGAAAATTACCATGGGTCAAGAATGGGTCTTTTGATGATGTTTTAGGCTACATAAATAGATTTGTAATCTAGTTTTCTATTTGCAAATTTAATCCAAATTTAGGTGCTTCTAAAAAATCTAATAGGTAAATGAAATAATGAACCTACTTTCACCAGAAAGTTTCACACCTTTTTTTTTGTAGTAGCTCTTTTATCACTTATGTAGACGATGTAGATCTTGGCATCTATAATCACCAAGTTTTTGCTATGAGAATTTCCTTGTAGCTATTTTTAGACTATCTTGAATAGCTCCTTCTTCACAAAATGATGGTCTCAACCTTTTTTTTATGAGCCTAGGATTTGATGGCTTGTTATCCTCTTCTATTCTCCTCCTTCTGGTATCCTCCTTCTACTATAGATTTAGATAATTCTTTGTCTCTAAAGTTATTCCTTATTTTTATGAGAGGTAATCTTCAAATATTCAATATTTCATGAGCTTCTTCTGTCTTCAAGTCGTCTTGTCGATTTTTGAATTCAAGTAAGATCTTATTCAGAGATTTAGAACTCCTTGAAAATTTCTTCTTCACATATTTGGCACTCCTTGTCAAATTCTTCTCTTGAAATTTGGCACTCCTTGCCAAATTTTTCTTCTAGGATTTTGCACTCCTTGCTAAATTCTTCTTCACAAATTTGGTATTCCTTGCCAAATTCTTCTTCTCTTGGGCTTATTGTCGTATGGCAAAAATTGTCCCAATTCATTCACTATTAGAGGCTTCTCCTTAGTAGTGGATTTCTCCAATGAATTCTCCTTTAAGAATATCTTCAGTAAGGCTCTCCTAGCCTTTTTTTGGATGCTCTATAAGACCTTCCCAAGGTCTCTAAATTGACAATTTTTGATGGTCTTCCTTAAGACTTTTCTTCAACCTTATACTCATGGAAGTGTTGGTGATGATATCTACTTCTAGATCTCTGATTCTTTTGCTTCTATATTCAAGAAAGACTCACCTAGTACTTATTATCCTTCTTCTTCCTTTATTGGAAGTTTTACAATGAGATATTTTCCTGATCTCTTTGACTTTGCTTCAGGTGTTGAATTGATTTTGAAGAAGATACCCTTCCTAAATTTCTTGTAGGAAGTTTCCCAACTCACTCAATCTTCTTTCCCTGCAACAAAGTATTAGTACTAAAATATTTAGTCTACTTCTAAATCAGATATTCTATTTGAATTCTTCTTCAATATCAAGGCTTCTATAACCTTTTTGGTATCAAGACTTCTATGGATTCCCCTTCAAGGATCATGTGGCATTTTATCCAAGGCTTATATGGATTGTTATTCAACTTGTGAAGTTATTTGATTCAATAATAGAGATATTTAGTCTCTTGAATTCACCACAACTCTTCACAAGAAGTCTTCTTCCATAGTATTCTTCTCTTGCACAAGGAACTAGACTCTACACTATGAGGGTACACCAACCTTTGGGCAATGAAGTTAGATTCTCCTAGATTTCTATTATAGGAAGAGTCCCAATACTCTAAGAATTAGTTTTCTACAAACAAAATAAACCTTAGGCACTAGTTAGAAAATTTTAGATATCATGGATAATCCTCACTGAATGATTTGTCAATCCAGTGGCTTGAATACTGAATCCTGGTCTTCATGATTTTTTCTTGAAACTCTGTCGAAAGACTCTAGTCAATTACAATCTCAATATTTCCTAGAACTGATATTTCTTTTAGTTCTCACTTGTGACTCTCCCTAATTCTACCACCTAGATTCTTTTGAGAGCTTTTGATAGTGGTTGGTCTAGCGATGTGTTAGTTTGTCAAAACACTCAAGCTCAATGATAATGGTGGGTTTTCTATAGACCTACACATAATAAATCTACTATAGATCTGATACCACTATTATATTTTGATATAGCAAGTACTAAGAGATAGAAATCACAAGATGCAAAATAATATGAAAGAAAGTAAATCTGTTAGATGACCAAAATATGCAGTGAATAGAAATGATATAAAATATTGTAATGTAGCTATAAAAGAAATGAACACTCCAATATAAATCTACTGAACTAAATTACACCCATCACCAATAGATAGTGTCACACATAAAACTAAGCTACACTACGTCCTCTGACTCTCTATGTTTCTATAACTCTATATATCTATCTATCTTTGAGGTCATCCTTATATAGGAAAAATAGGATAGTTGGCCAAAAATCTATCTAGTTGTGCAAGGGACAACTTGCACATTGACACTTGTGCTGATGAGCAAGGTGCAACCAAAGTATTTTCATTGTTGTCAACACAGTCAGGTTGATCATTTGATGCAATGGACAGGAGTTCATTGATGAGCAAGGTGCAGCAAAAGTGCAATGGACAGGAGTTCATTGATGAGCAAGGTGCAGCCAAAGTATAATGGACAGGAGTTCATTGATGAGCAAGGTGCAGCAAAAGTATTGTCATTGTTGTCAACACAGACATAGGATCGGTTGATGCAATGGACAGGAGTGCAGAGGTCATTAGATAGATCGGTTGATGAAGTGAACAAGAGTTCAGAGCAGTCAGAGCATGTACAGTGAATTTCCAAGAAGACAGAAGTGGCCCAGATTCAAAGGATCAAAGAAAAAGACAAGTAAGAAAATTATCGCGATATCGCGACATGTTTTCTGTCGCGATATCGTGACATATTTGGCAAGTAAGAAAACATGTCGCAAAATTGGGACATGTTGAAAAGCTAGAAAAACTATTGCGAAATCACGACATGTTTGAGGAGAGAGAAAGCGCAAGAAAAACTATCATGATTTCACGACATGTTTGAGGAGAGAGAAAGCGTAAGAAAAATTGTCATGATTTCATGACATGTTTGGAGATAAGGCACAGGAAAAGAAAACTATCGTGATTTCGTGACATGTTTGGAAAGAAGGTGCAAGCAAATAAAATTGTCGTGATTTCATGACATGTTCAGGGAGAAGAGGCTCGCAAAGAAAAGTGTCGCAATTTCGTGACAATATGTAAGAGAGGCAATACGGACGAAAATGTTTCGTAATTTCATGACAAGTTTCAGAGAAGGAGCTTGCAAAGAAAAGTGTCGCGATTTCATGAAAATCTGTAAGAGAGGCAGTACGGACAAAAATGTGTTGCAATTTCGTGACATGTTTGATAGAAAGAGCTTATAAGGAAAAGTGTTGCGATTTCACAACAATTTGCAAGAGGAAGCACTAAGGAGAAAAAGTGTCACGATTTTGCGACATGATGGGTTTTCACGACACGAAGGGAAGAAAAGCGCTAAGGCAAAAATGTGTCACGATTTTGCGACATGTTTCGTTTTCACGGGCGAAAGGCAGAGAAAGGCACAAGGCAGTGAAAGTGTCGCGATTTCGCGACATGTTCCATTTTCATGGGTGAAAGGCAGAGAAAGGCATAAGGAAGAGAAAAGTGTCATGATTTCGTGACATGTCATGTTTTCGCTGGTGCATGTTGAGAAGAGTGCAAGGAAGCAAAAAGTATCACGATTTTGTGACATGTCATGTTTTCACTGGTGCATGCCGAGAAGAGTGCAAGGAAGTGAAAAGTGTCACGATTTCATGACATGTCATGTTTTCATTGGTGCAATCCAAGAAGAGTGTACGGAGGTGAAAAGTGTCATGATTTCGTGACATGTCATGTTTTCACTGGTGCATGCCGAGAAGAGTGCAAGGAAGTGAAAAGTGTCATGATTTTGCGACATGTCATGTTTTTGCTGGTGCATGCCGAGAAGAGTGCAAGGAAGCAAAAAGTGTCACAATTTCATGACATGTCATGTTTTCACTGGTGCATGCCGAGAAGAGTGTAAGGAAGCAAAAAGTGTCACGATTTCATGACATGTCATGTTTTCACTGGTGTAAGCCAAGTAGAGTGTACGGAGGTCAAAAGTGTTGCGATATCGCAACATGTGTTTTCGTGGGTGCAAGCCGAGAAGAGGAAAAGGAGGTAGAAAGTGTCGAGATATCACGACATGTCATGTTTTCACGATCAAATGGCAATAAAAAGTCAAAGGGACGAAAATGTCACGATTTTGCAACAGGTCACATTGGCGTGATGGAAGAAGAACCCAGCCAAAGTAAAATTATCTGAAGTCGTACGATAGTAACAGAGGCAGTTATAGAAAGAATTCATGCAACTATAATAAGAAGAGTTAACTAGAGTCAGAACTGTAGTTGTAGAGGAAAAATCAGGCAGATAAAATAAGAAGAGTTAACCTGAGTCGAATCGTAGCTAGGAGGGGGTGTTGCAAAGAAAATCATGCAGGAAAAATAAAGAAGAGTTAACTAGAGTCAGAACTGCAGTTACAGGAGTGGCAGTGAAGTCAGAGCAGCAGTTATAGGGTCCATTACGGAGTAAATTCATCGAGCGGTGGCCATACTGAGAATCCCAATTAAAGAGACAAATCTATTAATAGGTTGCATGTAAGAATATTGTGTCAAAAAGGAGTTACTGACAGGAGTAGCTATGAATAGGCTACATGCGATATTATGGAAGTTATAGAAGACTTAGGGTTTCAAGATGAAAATATTGTTATAAAAGGGTAGTTGCGTGCAGAAGTAAAGTTTCGCTCAGAACTGAATAGTGTGCCGCCATAAAGAGGGAAGGTGCCACTGATAAAATAATATGTGCTAAGAAAAGGTTGTTGAAGAGAGCTATAAGAATGTGCATATAAGTTAAGAATTAGGGTTGAGCTTTGAACTATGTAAGAGAGCAGATAAGAATGTCAGAGCACCAAAATGAGCAGAGAAGGCTGTCAGAGAGTCGTAAATGAGCAAATAATGTTGTTAGAGCCGTAAGCGAGCAGAGAAGGCTATCAGAGCACAAAGAAGGCTATTAGAGCGTAGTAAGCAAAGTGGTAAGAGTGATCCGTTAGGTTGAGCTCTATGCGGGTATAGAAAAATGTGTGTAGCCAAAGAGAAAAAGTGAGTGGAGAGAGAGCATTGCTGAGAGAAGAGCGATGTAGAAAGAGTGTAGCTGATAGAGCACGACTAAGAGAGTGCAACAACAAGTGCACAGAAGGAATATGTGTTTCCTAAATTGAAAGAGAGGTTGGATGAGCAATAGACCAGTGAGGGTCTTGTAAAAGTGAAGGCATATTTATTTCAATCTAAGATTCAAAATAGAAATCCAAGTTGGTGCTTGGAATCAAGGGTTGGTGCTCCTTCCAGTTGGTGTTGGTAAATCAGGGGTTGGTGCTCCTTTTTGTTGGTGTAGATAAATTAGGGGTTGATGCTCCTTCTAGTTTGTGTTGGTAAATTGTTTGTAAAGTTGGTGCTTTGGAAAGGCTATATTTGGATGGGAGTCCAAGAAGTCTATTTTTGAGGATTAGCCAAAACTGGTGAACCTCGTTAAATCGTGTGTTGTGGAATGCTCTCTTGTTATATTTGCTTTATTTGTTTTAAGTTCTCCTTGCTTCAACTTTAAGAGTTGTAGATTTAAAATTTAAATAGCTACATAGATTCACCCCCCCCTCTTAGTGCCATTGTAAGACTAACATGTGCATTTATTACATTGCATGAAGTAACTAGATAACTTGCCCCTAAAGTAATCTAAGTATGTACCTTGAAATATATATTTACATAACCTAAATGATGGAAAAACTCTATTTCTAACAGTCTTGGAGCAATTATCATCTATCAAGAGAGCACCCATGGAGATGGTAGATGATTTCAACCTTAGATTTCATAATTCATGGCATAGAATACCTAAAGAACTCCATCCTCTTCTAGGTGTAGAATTTATATACTATCTCAAAGCCTTAGATTCTAAAATCTCATTAATGATCAAGGCCCAATGTGGAAACTCCCTACTAGATGCCTACACTATATCTATCTAAGTTGAACATGATTTGATTCAAACTAGAAACTAGCACCTAGGCATATCATGCCTTGTATCCCAATATTCAACCTCTTTCATATCCTCCTCTAGTTATTTATCCAATAACCTTCCAACTGATCTTAGTCTCGCCTATAGTTTCTCTGCCCCCACCTACTCCAATGCCACCTACTCCAAAAGACCCAAAAAATACAACAATGTAAAAGTTGTTAAAATTGGTGGTTAATGAAGTCTTGATCATGAAAAGGAACCATAATGCCTAGAGGTACCCTTATCAAAATAATTCAAGACCTCATTTTCTATAAGGTAATTATGTGAACAAAGCTTCATCTAATGGTTACCCTAGGCCTCAGTTAAAAACCAATCAAGGGAGTGGGATGTTCAAAACCAGAACCAAAAAATAGTGTTGGTACAAACCCCCTTATAATAGAAATTCCCTAACCATGCTAGGGAAATAATACTTATTCAAAATAATTATGTAGAAGAGTCCACTTCTTAGAATTTACAAACCCTAGATATGTACTTATTCAAGATTAATTTGGAAGAAATATCTCAAGCCCTTACTATTACAGTAGTCAAATGATACTTTTTTAGGCATCTACTTTATATCCAAGAGTTGGAAGCTAGATTATAAGACAACCCACACTAGATACATCCCTCCCAAACAAATTGCACTCTCCAAGAATAAATTTTGGGGTCCCAGGATGAGGAGGATATATATGCAGTATCTAACAGAGTAAGAAATCTAGTGCCCAACATACCACAAGTTCACTTAGACTATTTGATGAGGTCTAAGAAGTAGGCAATAGAAGAAAGAGATAAGAGCAACCTAGAAATCCCTAGCAGTCAACACTTATTTGAAAGAAAAGTCCTAACAACTTTGTCAAGAGAAGGAAAAGGATAGAAAGAGTTATTATAAAGTTGATGGAAAGCAAGAGAAGCTAAAAGAATAATTTAAGGTCTTTGGCTTGAAAAATGCTAGCACTCAAATAAACCTTGCATTGGACGATTGAAACATAACAAAATATTGATAAAGCTAAAAGAAGAATAATATATCAAAGGATTGGAACTTTTAAGAGATTTGACAAGAAGGAATTAAAGAAAAGTTTTTTAGATCACAACCAAGGGAGAAATATTTATATCTAAAGGGTGAGATAAAAGTATTGCCTTGAATTTTTTACAAGGACCTAATACAATAAGGAAATAAAACTTTTGACAAGCAATCTAGCTAAAGAGTAAGAGCTCACCAAATGACAAAGCATTAATAATGGTACACGAACTCCTAGGAAGGGTGGGTAGATAGATTAATAATCCATTGATAAGAACTATAGGGATCACCTACCAAGGTTATATCAATTTAATAGTTTGAGAAGATGAAAATGGTCCATTAAAGACAAGGGTATGGTGCCTACAGTAATGACAATCCCTAAGTTGAAAAGAGTAGTGGAAAAATGTGCCCCCATTAAATTTTTAGAATCCCTAAAAAGTAGTAGCTAATATTGTCAAATCATCCTACAAATTTTAGAAGGAAACTCTCCTTGGTTGTAATATATATATAGTAGGAAATTTAGCATTCTAAGATGATTATTTAAGCCTTAATAATACCACAAATATCGTAGGTTATGTATCACAAGATTGAATATAATATAGCCAAAATATATTAATGTCAATATAATAATAAGAGTAGAATAATATGAGAAAATTAATATGTAAAATAAGGCTTATAATATATAAAATAACATTCAATAATATGAAACAATATGAATGTAAATAACCTTAATCAACATCTACTAAGCATGTAATACAACTTACAATATTAATTGCTCAAAATGTATGCAATCTTTATTGCTCCTCTTTCTCTTACAAAAGTATATGATAGTAGTGATTGTGATTGTATGTTATATATCCTTATGGAGTATTATATCCATAATATATCCATAGTAGTGTGACTCTTTGTATACTTGACTATTCCTTTCCATGTTCCAAGTCTCATGACTTTTGGCTTATCTACTTGACACTTGCATACTTGATGAACACTTGACTCTATATTGTATGCACACATATACATGACTCTTATACTTCTATAACTTGTAACCTCTCATATAAGACACTTGTGCACATCTTTATATTACATATTGTTATCATACATATAAGACACTTGTGCACAAAGACTCAACTTACACTTGCACACTAACTCACATGACGCTTGTGCGTTTCTTGCACATTCACACTTACATAAAAATGAAATATAATGCACACTCTCAACTATGACTCAATCCTAATATATTATTTACAAATTTACCATGAAGGTACAGTAGCATGTACCAAATAATGTAATATACTCCAAAACCCCCTGTATTACATTATTTGGTTATTGAAGACTTTAGTCTTCAATCTTAGTCTTTGTCTTTGTCTTCAATATTCAAGTGACCTTGCAATGCATGTGATTTTCTTATTGAGATCTACTAGATTCATCTTCTTTTTTGACTTTTTCTTTGATTTAATCTTTAGTTTATTTGTATTTAGCTTCATCTTCTTTAGTATTTGTATCTTCAATATTACAAAAATTTTGAACTCTCTCATTGTCATCAAATTGATGCATAAGAATCTTTCCTTTACCTTTGTCCTTAGAATCATATGATTCTTTATTTTCCTATATAGTAACTTCTGAATATTCACTTAGAGCATCATAATAAATTCCTAATTTAGATAAACTTGGAATATCAATATTGTATGATGAATGAAATATCCTTTCTAGAAATTATCCATATATTTCCACTTTCTTCTTCAGAGATTTAATCAACTCTTTTTGTTTCAAATTATCATATTTATGAATCTTATGTTAAATCAATTCCATATACAATATGTTACCTATATCTAGAGGTATCATAATATTATCATTTCCATCATCAATTGCTTCAACAAGTCTTGAATGTAGATAGCATTCAAATTTTTCAAAATGTTCATCTGTCTTCACTATATATTAATTTTGAAACTAGATTTGTCTTTCCTTTAGATTTTTCATTCAAATTCTTAATCCCAATTTTTATCACCTCTAATATTTCTTTTCTAATTATGGACTCCATATTCTCAAAATTTGTAACTTTGACTCCTTTGAGGTTGACAACCTTATAACTCCTAGGTTTAAATAATTCAAAGTTTCTAATTTAATTCCTATGGAGTAGTAAACCTTATGTCTCCCTAGTTTAGAAACTAAAAATAAAATTTGAAAATTTATTATTTTTCTAATCCTTTGATGTTGAAAACCTTTTATCTCCCAAATATTTAAATTTGCAAAAACATAATATTTTCAATTTTCCATATTTTTTTTTTCAAAAAATAATAAAAAAATAATGGAAAATTGAAAATATTATGTTTTCGACTTACAAAAACATTTTTAAACAAATAGACTATTTGAAATCCTTATCACTCAAAACTTATTAAAAAACTTTCAAAATTAACTAAAGCCCTTATTACCCATTATCTAATAAACTTGGAATAACTTTAAATAACTTTAAAACTTTATTAACCCTACTCAACTTATTACTCAAACCTAATAATACTTTAAAAAACACATTAATCCTATTCAACTTATCACTTTGACTTTAAAATAAATAAATAATCCAAAATACCTTAATTAACACTTATAACTCATATTAAATACTTAGCTTCTACAAAACCCTAAAATTAAAAATGCTAACCTTAGCTTTTTACTCCACTTTAATTCTTGAATGTCTTGATTCTACAATGCTAATTCTCTATTCTACAATGCTTGTTCGTGCAAGTGGATTTCATAACCTGTCAGATAATACCTACACAGAATTTTGCATAAGGTATTACCCTTTCTTTGAAAAACATTGCACTCCAAAATCCAAATGGTTGCACCTTGTTCCAAATGGTACTTGCAATGGTGTAACATTCCTACACTCAAAATTACTTTCAAATGTTCAAATGTTATATAGGTTGGCACTCCAATGTAGGTTGGCATTTGGTGCTTCAATGTGGATTAGCACTTGGTGCTTCAATGTGGATTAGCACTTGGTTATTCAATGTGGATTGGCACTTTCAATTCTAATATATTCTCAAACACATGTTTCTCTTGTTACTTTGACTTCCAAAATGATTTGGATTCTTCTTTGAAAGTTGTACTCAGGTTCTACTTGAATGATTTTGTTGTTGCATTCAAGTTACTTCTACTTCTCTTTTCCTTTCCTCATTGTGTGGATTGTATTGTAGGTTCAAGCTCTAGATTATGTTTGCACTACAAAATGTAGCTAGCATTGGTGTTATCTCTTACACCTTGTCAAATAGCCTTTTGCTTGTGCTCTTATGTTTTTAAATCTACAATATTTATCCTATTTCTTTCTTCATATGCATACGATGACCTATCTACTTTGGGTTGTTAGAAACCATAATTATTCTTTCCTATTATATACATTGGCCCTCATGTCAACTTGAAATACTCTTATTTTGGCCTTTCCTATAGCTTCTAGACTATCTTGGCCTCTATGATATCTTGGCCTATACCTTAGCACTATTATCTCTCAACATTAATACTATGTATCTTGGCATATACACTATCTATATTAGTCTATATTATATCTTGGATTACTATTTTTGGTTACATATATTGGCCATGTAGTTTTCATATGTATCTTAATTTGTGCACTATCTTGATATGCGACTTTATGTTGTTATTAATGGTGTTATGTTGTTGTCTTATATGATGGTGGTCTGATGCCTTAGATGTTGGTGCTATGTTGCCTTAGATTATAGAACTACGCTTCCTTAGATGATGGTGCTATGATGCCTTAGATGATGATGCTATGTTTTCTTATACATGCTTCTTTTCAATTCAATATGAAGCCTATGTATTCCTTCTCAATATTTCTTCTCTATATATAATTTGGTCCCTCTCATGTTCTTTATAAGGGTCTCTCTTTCTATTTTTTATACATGCTTCTTTTCTTATCTTATAAGTACCTCTCTATTTTCTATTAACTTGCATCTCTTATCAATGTAGATATTATTCCAATTCTTGAAGAAATATAAAGTAAGCTAGGTGCTTCTTTATCCTTCTTCAAGAATGATATACCCCAATATAATACTTGAAGCAATATAAAGTATAAAGTAGGTTAGATATTTCCTTATCCTTATTCAAGAATGATATACTTCCTGCTTTCTTCTATTTAATATTAGGAAACTTTGAATGCTTCTCAATCCATTGCTATCCTTTATCTCTACACATAGAAGATGAAACTCTTCTCTATCCTCTGTAGGAAGCTTTTCACACTTCTATTGCTTAATATCTACAAATATTTTTTAAAATCAACAATTTCTTAGGTAAAACCTAAGAAAACAATATGATTCTTCTCCTTACTAGAGAATACAATATCAATATCAATGTCAAGATATCTATTTTTTGAATGACCAACTTTCTTCTGAGTTGGTTCTCTAAATTCTTTAATATAGTTGAGCCTCTATTCTTCACTGGTTTTTCTTCAACCTAGTGGAATGACCCTAGCCTCTTCTACTCAATATGACCTTAAAATAGAGTCCAAGTCTTACTGTCTTCAAAGTGGACAGACTCCAAATCAACTTTATCAAACTAGATAAAATCAATTTATAATAGTGGCTAAAATGAACTCTATCAATTTGGATAGAGTTTGGTGGTAGCTCTGATACCATTGATGTATTTTTAATCCTTAATACTACCACAAATATCATAGGTTATGTATCATAGGATCAAATATAATATAGCCATAATATATTAAGGTTAAGATAATAATAAGAGTAGAATAATATGAGCAAATTAATATGTAAAATAAGGTTTATAATATATCAAATAACATTCAATAATATGTAGCAATATGAATGTAAATAACCTTAATCAACATGTACTAAGCATGTAATACAACTTACAATATTAATTGCTCAAAATGTATGCAATATTTTTTTCTCCTATTTTTATTAGAAAAGTATATGATAGTAATGATCGTGATTGTATGTGATACATCCTTATGGAGTATTATCTCCATAATATAGCCATATTAGTGTGACTCTTTGGATATTTGACTATTCCTTTCCATATACCAAGTCTCATGACTCTTGGATTATCTACTTGACACTTGCATACTTGATGAACTTGATTCTATATTGTATGCACTCTTATACATGACTCTTACACTCTATAACTTGCACACTATAATCTAAGAAATTGTGCACATATTTATATTACATATTGTTATCATACATACAATAAACTTGTACACATAGACTCAACTTACACTTGCACACTAACTCAAATGACACGTGCGCATTTTCTACACATTACAACTTTACATGACACTTTGTGTATTTCTTGCTCATTACAACTTTACATGACACTTGTATATTTCCTACACATTCACATTTACATAAAAGGGAAATATAACTCACACTCTAAACTATGACTCAATCATAATCTATTATTTATAAATTTACCATGAAGGTGCCATGGGGGTATATTAGCATGTACTAAATAATGTAATATACTCCAATATTGTAAAGGATTGACAAGTTCATAAAAATTTTCCATTCATTTCTCTTTGTATAGTAGTATGTGGATCTCTGGGCAATATTCACAGTAACCTAAACCTTCACTCCTAGCATAATCCTTGTAATATTATTTTGCATATATATATATATTGGAGGCCTACACATCTATTTTGTTGCCAAGATTTGACCCATATCCTTGTGTCTATGCTTTCATTTTCAATCTATGCTTATATATGTCAAGGGAAGGAAGTGTTCATATCAACGCATTACGGTTAGAAATGTTGTGTATGGGATATTATTTTATCTTTGGTACAATGCCACCTTGTTAGCGTAGGGTTTTTATTTTTTTCTATCTTTGTGTTTCTTTCTCTCACCGTTTTTCTCCCAAGCTATTAGATTAGAAAGTGTGCACATAAGATCATATCTGATAAAGTAGTAATCCTTTGTCAAAATATTAAAGGCCATAGACTGAGAAAAAACCCACACTCTCGAGAAAGACCCTTGTGTGTCACTCCATGTGAGGCATGATTTGTCCTGTTTACCTAATCCATGCCACATTCAATGGCCAAGACAATCAGAGAGGACAACAAAAGCATATTGGTAATACAAGAATGTAAATGTGTATCAATCTAATAATAGTATATCATATTACTTCCACTACTGATTTTTATGTCAGTTGATCATTATATTATAAAATTTAATACAATATAAATCATTATTAATATATGTGCATCATTATGTATAAAGTTATAGATGATAAGCTATTAGTGTATAACGAATTTGTTTAGTAAAATCCAAAAGATACAAGTACAAATATAAAATAAAAATAAATAATCCCCCCAAATGTTGACATAATTATCTAAAGTTTATACATGTTAGACATCTCAATGGTCATTATTTTAGAATCAAATAAACCTAAAGATATAAGTATACATATATTAATTTAAATTATATACAAAAAAAACATGAAAAAATATAATCAATGAAAGTATTACAGTTTACAATAAAATTCATCTCCATATATAATTACATGATTAATATTTTATCTAATTTTTATGCCTCAATATATAAGCCTTAATGTCAACACAATTAAAGTAGATTAGGTTAGTTGAAGTAAACATTGAATTCTAGTGAATTATAAATTTATTTTTTAATGGAATAAATCATAAATCTAAATTAATATGATTTACCTATTTAAAATGAATCCAAACACTACTAAGTGAGAAGGAAATATATAAACAAGTATAGTATAAAAAATAGTGGTCTCTAACCTTTGACATTCATTGAAACTACATTTACATATGTACATACTTATATAAACTGGCTAAAAAAAATCTTAAAAAAAAAATGAATCACATATAAGGTTTGTATAGTTGCACTTTGGTAGGCTGGATGGAGAACAAGAGGTAGCACTAAAAAAAATCCTTTCAAATTTTAGAGTGCATTATAGAAATTTTTCCTATCTTGTGGACCCCAAACTAACATTCTAAAATTCATGCAATTCAACATAGTTTATCTACTGAAATTTTAACCAAAGATATATTTCTTTAAGAAAGTACCATGAGACCTTCTTGGTATTGGATGGTGGATAGTCAAACTCTAGCCATCAATGATAAAAAAATTGTCTATGTTAACTATGAAAAACACTTACTAAAAGCATATTAAATAATTTTATTTTTGGAACCATGGAGTTTGGAAAAATTAATGAGGATCTATAAGTTTTAAACTATAAACCAATGTTTCAATCCCATGGGTGAACCTTAATATTTTTTCAAGGAATATGAGCTCAAGTGGTTAAAAATGTGAACTTATAATGTGGAGACCCAAGTTCAAATATTATCAAATGATATAATATTTGAGACCCAAGTTTAATTCTTATCATGATGTAATATGAGTGAGGATATAGAGCTAGGAGCAAGTGCAAATTGGATACAAGCATCACCCTTTCTTGTTTTAGAAATTAAGAAAATGTTATGAGTGTGAGCAATAAGTACATGTGAGTAGGAATTAAAGTGGGATCAAGGAGATAATGTCACTTCTTATTGTTCTAGATCTTAGAAAAAATTCAAAAACTAAAGTATTTTTGTAAAGAAAATTTGGGTAGCATGGCAACCAAGTCATTTTTGAAAGTCCTCGCTAGAAGTAAGGATGTCCTTGTTGGAAGTTGTTGGTAGTTTTGATACCATACCACATTAAATTTTTGATGCAGGAGCATTCGGTGGCAGTAGAGCAATCTTGCATCAAACAAAATTTCTCTAAGTGTTTTGCAAAGAAAAAAATAATAAAATAAAATAAAATAATATATGTGTCGCGATATCGCGACACAAAAAGTGTCGCGATATCGCGACCAAAACAGGGAAAGAAGATGCGACGGGCAGAAGGTCGCGATATCGTGACATGTCATGATTTTGTGATGTCGCCAAGACAACAGAAGGCACGGAGGTCGGAGGGTCACGAAATCATGACCGAGGCAAAGAGCAGCAACTACGACGGATAGAGGGTCACAAAATCATGACCGAGGCAAAGAGCAGCGGCTACGATGGACAAAGGGTCACGAAATCGTGACATGTCATGATTTCATGACATGTTGCGAAATCACGACCAAAGCAAAGAACAGAGGTTGCAGCGGACGGAGGGTCACGAAATCGTGACCGTCGCAAAATCATGACCAGAAACAATCGAAAGGTGATGGCGATGAGAATGTCATGATTTCATGACATGTCACGAAATCACGACCAGCAGTAGAAGGAAGAAGGTGCCGAGAATAGTGTCATGATTTCATGACATGTCACAAAATCACGACCGAAGCAGAAAAGCGGAGGCGTCTAAAGGAAGATGTCACGATATCGTGACATGTCACGATATCGCGACCTGAAGGCAAGGAAGGCAGATATGAAGAGAAAACATCACAATATCATGACCAAAAGGGAGAAAGAGCACAGGGAAGCCAAAATGTCGCGATATCATGACATGTCGTATTTTTGCATCGAAAGACGAGCCAAAGACGAAGAGTCAAAAAGGGAGACGTGTCGAATATCTGGACGACGAAGCGACACGGGGAGGCAAAATGAAAGGTTCTAGAAGAGTAAACGAAGGGCCACCAGCTGGAAATGGAGTGTCACCTAAGAACCTTTATAAAGGAGAGCAAAGGCATGCATAGGGGGCTGAAAACTTTGGGAACGATAATATATTTTTGTAATTCCAGAATTAAGATACTGTAGAGCGCAACTCTTCTGCGACTACTGTAAAATTCTGCTGTGACTGTAATATTTTGTTGTAACAGTAATTCTTTGTCGCATTTGAATAAAATACAACTATTTTTCTTCTTAGTAATTTTGGCTCTCGATCAAGTGGTATCAGAGCTAGAAGATTCTGAGTGTGTAAGCAGAGCGCCAAACGTGAGGTAGCTTGCACCAGGATCTATGGAAGAGCTTTGTGAGAGTAGTGAGCAGAATGCCTCCAAGAAAGAACCATGGTCGTGGAAAAAAAATATGGTGCCGAACGAAGATTTCAGAGCATTACAGAGGCAAGTGCAAGCCCTGCAAGAGGAGTTACGAAGAGGGGTCGAGCCAAAAGGAGAAGACAATAGTGATGATGAAGCTTGGGTAACTGATGACCCATCAGATGATGAAGAAACATTGGATCCTTCTGAAGCTAGATTGCTTAAAGCCCTATCTCAGGCCGGGAAGAGGCCGAAGTTTGATGTCTCTACGTATTCTGGGAATCTCAACCCAGAAGAGTTGATTGATTGGATCAACGATATGGAGGAATACTTTGAGTATGAAGAGGTGGCAGATCCAGACTGAATCAAGTATGCAAAAATAAAATTGAAAGGCCATGCTAGTTTATGGTGGAAAGGAGTGCAACTCGAAATAATTAAGAACAAAAAAGAAAAGATAACCAGATGGGACCGAATGGTGGAGAAGTTGAAGAGGCAGTTTGTTCCCATAGATTACGAGTTGGATCTGTTAAGGAGGATGTAGAGTCTGAGGCAGTCAGGCAAGTCTATCCAAGAATACATAGAAGAATTCTACAAGATCTCCATCAGAACTGGCCATTCAGGGGCTAATAAGGAGAAAGTAGCTAGATACATCAACGGGTTGAGAATGAACATTCAGGAAGAACTCAGCTTGATTAGAATAGCCACCATAGAAGATGCATACCAGTTGGCCTTGAAGGTAGAAGAGAAACTAAATAGAAGATTTGAAGGCAAACAGAGAGGAAGGGATCATGGTGGAAGAACCGATGGAGGAAATTACCGAGACCAGAAGAAGACTGGCAAAACAAGCAAAACCCAAGAACAAAAAAGGGAGAATACCTACCACCCACATGAATAGAACAATGGCTACCAAAGAGGAAGAGGTAGACCAGGACGTGGGTATGGAAGAGGAGCATTTCATGGAACCTGTTTCCAGTGTGGAGAAGAGGGACATCGGTCATACGAGTGTCCCCAGCACCAAGATGGGATGGATAGGGGACCCGAGGGTCATGCCAGAGCTATTATGGTAGATGAAGGAGCTGATTCAGAGCACTTTGAAGAAGCAGAAGGAGGAGAAGTGCTGATGATGAGAAGAGCACTATTGAATGACGAAAAAGAACCAGAACAGAGGAAGAGCCTGTTTCGCACGAGGTGCAAATGTGCAGGGAAGGTCTGCAATGTTATCATTGATAATGGTAGCACAGACAACTTAGTTTCAGAAGAGATGGTTACTAAGTTGAAGTTGGGAAAGAGGAAGCACCCGCATCCATATCGGATTGCATGGTTGCAGAAGGACCACAAAGCACTTGTCAGTGAATAGTGCTTGGTCAAATTTCACATTGGGAATTACCAAGATGAGGTCCTGTGTGATGTTTTGTCGATGGATGCTTGCCATTTGCTATTGGGAAGACCATGGCAATTTGACAGACGTGTAGTGCATGATGGGCATGCAAATACGTACTCTCTAACAAAGGATGGAGTACGTCACAAATTGAAGCCACTAAAAGAATTGGATGAGAAAGTCTGCAGTAGTTCCAGAATCTGCTTGGTGGATGGAAGACAGTTTTTGGATGGTCTCAAGAGGGATTCAATGTGTTATGCATTAATACCTACTATTAAGAAAGAATAGTACATAGATGTTCTAGCAGAGGCCGAACACCTGTTAGAAGAATTTCCAGACATCATATCAGATAATGTGCCTGAGGGTTTACCACCGATGAGGAAGATCAGTCACCATATTGATTTGGTATCGGGATCTAGTTTACCCAACAAGGCAGCCCATAGAATGACTCCTGTGGAAAGTGAGGAGCTGAGCAGGCAAGTCCATGAGTTGTTGAAAAAGGGACTGATTCGAGAAAGCTTGAGTCCATGTGCGGTACTTGTAGTACTAGCACCAAAGAAGGATGGGGAGTGGAGGATGTGTACAGACTCCCGAGCTATAAACAAGATCACCATAAAATATAGATTTCCATTACCAAGGATGGATGATATTATGGACTGTTTGAGTGGAGCCCAGTACTTCACCAAGATTGACCTGAAGAGTGGCTACCATCGATTCGGATCAGAGAAGGAGATGAGTGGAAAACTGCTTTCAAAAACAGAGAAGGTTTGTATGAGTGGTTGGTCATGCCATTTGGACTAACCAATGCACCAAGCACATTCATGCGGTTGATGAATGAAGTGCTGAAGGAGTTTTTAGGAAAGTCTGTTATTGTCTATTTGGATGACATTTTGATATTCAACAGAACCTTGGAAGAGCACCTGATGCATATCAAGAGGGTTTTTGAGAAGCTGAGGGAAGAACAGTTGTTGATCAACTTGAAGAAGTGCAATTTTGTGAAGAAGGAGTTGGTATACCTGGGATTTGTCATCTCAGTTGAAGGTCTGAAAATGGACCCAGAAAAGGTGAGGGCCATCATTGAATGGCCTACTCCAAGAAGCACTTTCAAAGTGAGATCATTTCATGGCCTAGCCAGTTTTTACAGGAAATTCATCAAAAATTTCAGCAGTATTTGTGCACCCCTTATAGAAAAAATGAGAGGGGATAGGAAAGACTTTAAGTGGACCCTAGGAGTAGACAAGAGCTTTGATATGTTGAAGAAGAAGGTCACTGAGCAACCTGTTTTAGCACTTCCAAATTTTAACAAGGTATTTCAGGTGGACTGTGATGCCAGTGGCAGTGCCATAGGAGCTATGCTGAGTCAAGAAGGCAAGCCTGTTGCTTACTTCAGTGAGAAACTCAATGAGGCCAGGAAGAAGTATTCGATGTATGACCAAGAATTCTATGCAATAGTTTAGTCCCTAAAGAAGTGGAGACATTATTTGCTGCCAAAAGAGTTTGTGTTATATACTGATCATTAGACCTTACAATATATAAATAGCCAGGGAAAACTGAACCAGAGACACTTGAAGTGGGTTGAGTTTCTGCAGAGTTATTCCTTTGTGTTGAAGCATAGGAGTGGAAAATCCAACAGAGTTGCAGATGCCTTGAGTAGAAGGCAGAGTTTGCTGACATAAATGAAGGTGGAAGTGTTGGGATTTGATGAATTGAAGGGTTTGTACCCTAAAGATCCTGATTTTGCAGAAGCCTGGAAGGCTTGCTTGGCACTAGTTACCTTGGACAAAACCAAGTGGTTGGATTTTCTGATCCAAGATGGAATGTTGTTCAGAGGAAACCAGTTATGCATTCCAAGAAGTTCCATGAGGGAAAACCTAGTCAAAGAAAAACACAGTGGAGGATTGGTTGGGCACTTTGGTCGAGATAAGACCATTGTCCTTGTGAGTGAGAATTATTATTGGCCGCAACTACAACAAGATGTGCAAAAATTTGTGCAGAGTTGTAGAGTCTGTTAGATGGTGAAAGGTGTGAGATAGAACATCGAATTATATCAGCCATTACCTGTATCGGAGAAACCATGGGAAGATGTCAACATGGATTTCGTTCTAGGTCTACCAAGGACACAGAGGGGAAATGATTCCATATTTGTGGTAGTTGACGAGTTTTCAAAGATGGCACATTTTATTCCTTGTCAGAAAACTAATGATGCAGTGCATATTGCAGGTTTGTTTTTCAAAGAAGTGGTACGGTTGCATGGTCTACCGAAGAGTATCATTTTTGACAGAGATACCAAGTTTGTTGGGTATTTCTGGAGAACCCTGTGGAAGAAACTAAAGATAGATTTGAAATTCAGTTCAGCATACCACCCATAGACTGATGGGCAAACAGAGGTGGTAAACAGAAGTTTGGGTAACCTATTGAGGTGCTTGATAGGAGATAAGCCCAAAGGATGGGATCTGATTTTGCCGCAGGCGGAGTTTGCATATAACAATTCTATCAACAGGAGTACCAACAAATCTCCATTTCAAATAATATATGGAAGTAGTCCAAGAAATGTTTCTGAGTTAAGGAAGCTAAATACAGGGGAAAAGTGCAGTGTCGAGGCTGAGGATTTGGTAGAGCATCTGAAGAAACTGCATGAAGAAGTGAAGAGGCATATTGCTAAAATGAATACGCAATATAAGATGAAAGTAGACCAGAAGCAACGGTTTAAGGAATTCAAAGTGGGAGATGAAGTGATGGTCCATCTAAGAAAAGAAAGATTTCCTACTAAAACCTATAACAAACTAAAGATGAAGAAGTTTGGACCATGTAGAATCCTAGCAAAACGGGATTCAGGCAATGCGTATGAGGTAGAATTGCCAAGTGGGTTAAACATATCACCCGTGTTTAATATTTTAGATTTGGTGAAATACCATGAAGGGGATAGTAGTGAGGCACCAAGTGCATAGTTGTGGAGTATTCCAGCATCTACTCCAACCACAGATGAGATAGAGGAAATACTAGACACAAGAGAAGGCAGAAGTACCAGAAATAGACAATATTTTGAATATTTGGTCAAGTGGAAGGGCAGACCGGTAGAAGATGCAACTTGGTTGTCTAAAACGGAGGTTGACCACCTGGGTCTCCCTCTAATAGTTTAGAAGTGAGGATCACTTCTCAATCTACCCCGGGTGTCTGATGCAGGAGCATCCGGTGGCAGCAGAGCAATCTTGCATCAAACAAAATTTTTCTAAGTGTTTTGCAAAGAAAAAAAATAATAAAATAAAATAAAATAATATGTGTCACGATATCGTGACACAAAAAGTGTCGCGATATCATGACCAAAATAGGGAAAGAAGATGCGGCGGGCAGAAGGTCACGATATCATGACATGTCACGATTTCGTGACATGTCGCAAAATCGTGACGTCGCCAAGACAACAGAAGGAGCGATGGTCGGAGGGTCACGAAATCGTGACTGAGGCAAAGCGCAGCGACTACGGTGGACAGAGGGTCGCAAAATCGTGACTGAGGCAAAGAGAAGCAGCTACAACGGATAGAGGGTCACGAAATTGTGACATGTCACAATTTTGTGACATGTCGCGAAATCATGACCAAAGCAAAGAACAGAGGTTGCAGCGGACGGAGGGTCGCGAAATCGTGACCGTCGCGAAATCATGACCAAAAATAGCCGAAAGGTGATGGCGATGAGAATGTCGCGATTTCGTGACATGTCACAAAATCGTGACCAACAACAGGAGGAAGAAGGTGCCGAGGATATTGTCACGATTTTGCGACGTGTCGTGAAATCATGACCGGAGCAGAAAAGCGGAGGCATCCAAAGGAAGATGTCGCGATATCCCGACATGTCGTGATATCGCGACCCGAAGGCAAGGAAGGCAGAGATGAAGAGAAAATATCGCGATATCACGACATGTCGCGATATCACGACCAAAAGGGAGAAAGAGCATAGGGAAGCCAAAATGTCACGATATCATGACATGTCATATTTTCGTGCCGAAAGACGAGCCGAAGATGAAGAGTCAGAAAGGGAGACGTGTCGAATATCTAGACGACAAAGCGACACATGGAGGCGAAACGAAAGGTTCTAGAAGAGTAAACAAAGGGCCGCTAGCTAGAAATGGAGCATCACCTAAGAACCTTTATAAAGGAGAGCAAAGGCATGCACAGGGGGCTGGAAACTTTGGGAACGATAATATATTTCTGTAATTCCAGAATTAAGATACTGTAGAGCGCAACTCTTCTGCGACTACTGTAAAATTTTGTTGTGACTGTAATATTCTATTGTAACAGTAATTCTTTGCCGCATTTGAATAAAATACAACTATTTTTCTTCTTAGTAATTTTGGCTCTCGATCAATTTTGTTGAATAGTTTTTTATCAGGGTTATGCATAAGGGGTCGAACCCAAAGTATATTTATAAAAATTTGGCAAATCAGTTTCAATATCTAGGTGAATAGTTTTGAAACACATGAAGAAGGTTCACTATTATTAGGGGTAATGTTGAAAATTTAAACTTAAGATGGTCAAATTATTATAAAATTGGGGCAAATCAACCCAAAAAAAATTTACACCCAGAAATGTTTGGCTAATGGACCCTGGTCAAGGATCCCAAATATTAGCCAATTTCAAAATTTAAAAATCCTAATTTTAGCCAATTTTGTGAAAATAGCCACTATGCATAACCCTATTTTTTATTGTAAAAGCGGTAAAATATATTGAATCAATGTTGCAGTATTTTGGCCAGTATAATGTGTTGCAGTTCATTTTTTATGTTAAAACCTTCTTTCTATTTTCATGGGTCTCATGCTTGGAAATAATGGATGTTATAAGGAAAAATGGTTGTTAAAAATGGTGTGTTAAAGTAGTTGAAATGGCCCGAAGATGTCAACAAAAATGTGCCCAAGGGTAAAGTAGACATAACAACCTTTTTACCCCAAGTGAAGGGCGAAAACCCTTGTCGCCCTTCCTTGGGGTGAAGACATCCTTGTTTTTGAAAGCATGGCTGCTAGGCAAAGAAAAGAGCAAAAATGCATTCATCCCAAAAGTGGGGTGAAAAACCCATTCGCCCTACTTTGAGGTGAACGTAAATTTAAAAGAGGAAAGGATGTTAAGTCTGGAAAATATGACTTCACCCCAAGTGAGGGGTGAAAGTCCCTTTCGCCCCTCCTTGGGGCGAAAACACATCTAAAGGAAAGGTTCGTGGTGGGCCCGAAGTTGAGGTATGAAGGCAACGAAATGGAGTACGTTCACCCCAAAGGTGGGGTGAAAGCATCGTTCGCCCCACCTTGGGGTGAACATCATCAAAAATAGTGACGAGTTGCCAAGTCAGCATGTGGAAAAGTCAACTAGGGTTTCACCCCAAGTGAGGGGTGAAACTCCCTTTCACCCCTCCTTGGGGTGAAAGCCCAGCATCAATGAATTTGGAGGTGTTGTGCCATGGGTCCCACTAAGGTGTCATTCACAAAGATGGAACGATAATGTTTTACCCTCACTTCGGGTGAACGTCAAGCAAAGGTAGCAAGGTGCCAAGTTATAACATTGGAAAGTCAAGGCTCTTTTGCCCCAAGAGAGGGGTGAAACTACCTTTCACCCCTCCTTGAGGTGAAAGCATATGGAGAAGAAGAAAGTTGTGGGCCCCATAGTGGCATGTATTGGAGAAGGAGTTTTTAAAATGGTTTCACCCCAAGTGAGGGGTGAAAATCCCATTCGCCCCTCCTTGGGGTGAACGTATATTACAAAGGCAAAAGATTTTCTAAAGAAAGCAACAACGCTTTCACCCCAGGTGAGAGGCGAAAGTCCCATTCGCCCCTCCCCGGGGTGAAACTATATGAAGATGGTTCGAAGCACCGAAAATGAAAACAAAGGCGTATAACAAGGTGTTTCACCCAGATTTTCTCAAGGGTGATTGCTATCACGATTATGGGGTGAACGCGATGCAAAGAGTTTTAAAATGAATCAAGTTGTGGGTTGTGCATTGGGTGAAATAATGTAAGAATGTAAAGGTGCAATTTAATGGTGAATAAAAGAATATTTTGCTTCTTCCTTAGGTAAAATTAGATGGAATGGTGCAAAGCGCGATTCAAAGACCCAGGATTAGCGAAACTAAAGGTTGTTGATTTATGGGCACTCTCCCCAAATGCAAGCATGGATAAAAGGAAGTGGAAATGCACTTTTGTTCAATTTTACCTATTACTCCATTTTGGGTGAAACTAATTTCAAGCATCAAAGAAGACTTTTCAAAGGTTCCTAGTCTTAAGAATGGTGAGAATTTAATGATTGAGGTGAAAGGGATTATATTCTCGGATTTCATGCTGAAAGGGTGCAGGATTAAATATCACAGGATGATTTTCATGAGTTCCAAGACATTCCCTATTTAATTCACCTCTTTTCAAAATAAGACTCAAGTTTGGTGGACTTTCTGGACAAGGGTGAATTTCCAAGGAACAATGGAGGTACCAATTCAATGACCATATTTGTAGTTTTTTGTGCACCGATGCCCAAACTTGTTGATTTCCCAGGAATTTCCCTTAAAAGCTGGATCATCACTACAGAAGGAAGATTTTCGAGGATTTTTGAGGAGAAGATTCCTCTTGCTAGTTCCTGATCTAGGGATATTTTGTCTTTTGTGTATTAAATGAATAGAGGTGAAAACCTCTATAAATACTAGATATTTTCAATGTAAAAAAGGAGGATAGACACTCTATAGAAAAACACTTCAAGTTTTCTACGTAAATAGAAGGATTCTAGCTTCTGATTCTGTGAATGATTTTTGTGTGTGATTTCTTTCTACTTTAAGCATTTCTATTTTATATTCATGTCTGTTATCTGCTAAGTTTAAATTCTGCATCTGGATTTGAACATTGTTGGTGAGGGAGTGAGTACTGGAATGCAACTCTGGAAGTTATCTCTATGAAATCGTAAGTGGATTCTTTACCTTATTTCTATTATATGCTGCTATAACACTTGATTTGAATTCTTGCTACTAGTCTATCCCCAATCCTACATCTTCTAGCCTGTGGCTATATTTCCCATTTCTTTCCATTATTTCCATTTCTTTCCTACAACTCTAAACTTAAAACCGGTGTAGGATTTAGTAAGGGAGCCAACCCTCTCTGGAGATTGGCTCGAAGGACATTTCTTTCCTTCGACCTTTCAATGTTGGTCGTGTCTAGGGTGCACAAATGCATATTTTGTATTTTAGGTAGATATTTGACCAATAATTTTTGGCACGCCCGATGGGACTCATAAGTCTCATATTGAGCAATATATGCAATATTAAGGTCTTGATGTTCACCTTTGTATTGTTAAGCTAGAACATCTGGTGACTCAGCTATACCCAGAAGCCTTCGAATGTGAAGTCGATGAAAGTTGTACTTCATGATCACAAGATCGAAGGCCAAAAATCTTAAAAACCCCATTGAGTTCTTTGAACTTGACACCCAAAAATTAGAACACCCTAGACTAGTCACACCAACTCCAACATCACCCGCGACATCTTCACAGATAGCTAGTGTATTTTTTATTCCTTCAAGTCTAGCTAGTACTGCTACTAGTGTTCCTCCACCTCAAACAAATCCTCCAATTAATATGGCTCAGAATCCACCACCACAACAACCACCAAGGTAGTTCCCAACATGGAATAGCTTAGGAGCTTTGAATCTACAAGCACAAAATCTAGTCCCTCAAGCAGCATTGAAGGCTTTGCCTACCTATGATGGTACAGGTAAGACTACCTACGAGCATATCCAAGATGTGGCTTCTTTGGTGATAATCCATGGTATTATAGATGAAGATATTATGGTAATATTGCTTGTGTTGTCACTTAGAGGGAAGTTGTTGTATTGGTACCGGTCCTTGCCACCCGCTACTATCACCACATGGGACCAGTTGGTAGAATTGTTGATTAAGAACTTTCATGAGCAAGCTGACCCTTTTTCTTTGCTGCACCAATTTACAAATATCCAAAGACATCCGTAGGAGGAAATAGTGGATTTCAATGTCAGGTTCGCTCGAAGTTGGCAGAGAGTTCCTGATGGTCTTTGGCCCACTCATGAGCAAGCCATATTTTACTATCTCTGAGCCTTCAACTCCGACATTGGTATGGTCATTCGACAAGCCAATGTCAATACATTTCTAGATTTGTACACGCAGGCACAAAAGGTCGAGGTAGATCTGATTGCCATAGGTAAGCTACCTCCAAAGGTAACAATACCCATTCTTCCTGATCTTCCACAACATTTGTACTCTAGTGCATTTTCATAGCCTATGCCTTCTATGTATCACATTCCTTCATGGAGCTCGAGTCCACCTCAAATCACTCTAGTTCTAGTTCCACAACTCCCTGCTCCAAATATTCCATAATTACCCACACCAATTATTCCATAGTTACCAGCCCTAGTTCCATTCCCAGCATTACCTGCTCCACCAGTACCTCTACCTTTGCCAGCACCTCCTACTCCCTCAAATCTATGCAATCACTCAATTCAACAATGAGGACAATGTTGAATGAAATTACATCCATTAAGAAGAAGCAAGTTGAAGCTGACTTTTGATCAAGAAGATTTCAAACACCATCGATTACTAGAGAACAACCAACTACTAGCAAAGGTCCTGAAAGAAATACAACTATGTTGGCAAATGAAGAAGCTAGTACATCGAAGTGGGCATATTGGTGTTCTACCTGTAATGATCCTCATGGTGAAGATACGTGCATGGTTCATTTGAACTATGTACAGACATTAGCAGAGAGTTCTACTGGTGGACAAATCAATATGATAATAGAAGTTGATCATAATTTTATGGTCCCTTCCTTGGAGCAAGTTTCAGTTCTTACGAGGGCTGGAAAGAAGTCGGTAACTATTGATCCAATAGAAATGGAGCCACTAAAGGTCCCCACTGAACAAAAGGTACAAGATGAAAAGGCACAGCCACAAGCGAAAGCACCTGGTGCAACAACTAAATAATAATATTCTATCTTGTTGAAGGATCTATTGCCCAAGCAAGCTCAAGAGAAGTTATAGGTAAAGGCATCAACTTCATAGCCTACAACCACTCAAGTACAAACTGAGGCAAAAGAACAAGCCAAAGAGTACCTCAAGTACCCATCATTGACCAAGCGGAAAAGGGTAGAAGCTACTCAATAGTACCAAAACAAATATGAGCCAACTAGTGAAGAAAAGGGCTCTAGTACTTTTAATTATAACATTGTTGAGGAAATGAAGAAAATTCCTACAAAGGTGAGTTTGTATGATGCATTACAGTTACCTGGACAAGTTGACCTATTGCAGGAGTCTCTCAAGTCTATGAAAGATAAAAATAAAAACCTCACTCAGATGGTGTTAGCATAGACATTGACAACTTCTACCATTGGTAAGAATAGACCACCTCCATTCTACCTTTCTCTCAGAATGGAAGGATGGATCATGCATAATTGTATGATCGACTTCGGTGCCACGACTACTGTCATGCCAAAGGTAGTATGTGAGGTCATGGGGATGGAGTACACAAGGAGTAGTCTAAGCATCTTATAGTTGGATGGGACCCCAGTCAAAATGGTGGGTGTGATCAAAGATATTCCCATTATTCTGCATAGTATGTCGTAGATCACTATTATTCAAGAAGTGGTGGTAGTCGACTTGGAACCATATTTCAGCATGTGCCTTTCAAGGGAATTTACAGCAAATCTAGGAGGATATCTTTCCTTGGATTATTCACATTTGGAGATTCCTTTTAAGGGAAGAAGAATCTAGATCTATAATGAAAAGCCTTCCACTTTTCACATAGAAAGACTTGAAGAAGAAGAAAAGCCCACTAGCATAGTTAATATGATGATAGAAGAAGTGCAAGAAGTGGACTTGATGGAGGAAGCTCTTGGTGAGCTCCATCTGGAAGATGAATTCTCATTGATGGATTTCAATGCAATGGTGGAAACCGATATCGGTTGTTACACCATAACCAAACCTGAACAGATTGAAGCAGAAGCTTTTGACTCCCAGGACCATGTCTCCGATCAATTATGGAAGTTATATTTCGATGGTGCAAGATGCAAGAATGGTGCAGGAGCTGGAATTGTTCTTATTTCTCCTTCGAGGTTACATAAAACCTACTCATATCGGTTAACTTGGAGCTGCACGAATAATGCCACCGAATATGAAGCATTATGCCTTGGTCTGAAGAAAGTAGAGAAGTTGGGAATCAAATAGTTGCAGATTTTTGGAGATTCTGAGCTTATTGTTAATCAGACTACAAACAAATGTGTGTCAAAGCAACACTATTTGAAGGCCTACCACAACAAGGTATGGGATTTGTTTGAGTCTTTTACAACACTAAATGTTCAAGCGATTTCACGAGAACAGAATAAGCATGCAGACATCTTGGCTTCCCTTGGTGCTAATTTCTCTCCCGTAGAGCAAGTGGTCAGGAGACCAAAGACCATGAGGGTAATTTATAGACCTTCGGTCCCCGATAAAAATCTCTATTGGCAGGTGTTCGATAGTGATGAACAGATAGTTAATTTCTTGATTAAGGAAGCTGCTAGATAAAAGAAAGAATATTGGCCGAGGAAAAAGGGAGGGATGATTCAATTGAAGAATAACCACATTCCTAGGGGACTAATTTCACTTGAGAGCTTGTTTGATCAAAATTATAGGGTAGAGAAACACAAGATCAAGGTGGATGCAAAGGAGTATAAGGAAATGCAATTGGAGCCTGATAAAGTCATCAAAGTCGAAATAGATTATACACCAAAGGAGCTCGAGGATATTAAGAATCTATGTTATGAATTTCTTGATATTATCACTTGGAGCTATCATGATCTGAAAGGATATGACAAAAATGTAATCCAACACACCATCGAGTTGCAAGAAGGGGTGAAACCTTTTCGATAGAAACAATGACCTATTAATCCAAAAATTGAAGTTCTTATGAAAGTAGAGTTGCTAAAAATGTTGGAGGTAAAAATAATTTATCCTATCAAGCACTCAACATGGGTGGCAAATTTGGTTCCAATTTAGAAGAAGAATGGAGATATTCGCCTGTGTATGGACTTTCACAATCTGAACCAAGCATCTTTGAAAGATCACTATCCCCTACCATAGATTGATCAAATTCTTCATGTAGTCATTGGAGCACATAGATTTTTCATTACTGGATGGTTTCTATGGCTATAACCAGATCTGGGTGAAAGATGAGGACCAACACAAAATGATATTTACTACAAAGTGGGGCACCTTCACCTATCAAAGAATACCATTTGGTCTTTCCAATGTTGGTGCCACCTTTCAAAGAGCTATGGATGTCACTTTCAATGAGTTGTTGAATCGAATTATTGTAATTTACCTTGATGACATGACTATTTTCTCACATCGCAGGGAAGAGCATGTCTCTCATCTGAGACAAGTGTTCAAAAAGTGTCAAGAATTTGGAATTTCCATTAACCCGAAGAAATCCATTTTTGTTATCAAAGAGGGAAAACTCTTGGGACATGTGATTTCACAAGAAGGGTTGGCGATTGATCCTATGAGAGCTGAAGCTCTCTTAAAATTATCATTTCCAGTTAATAAGAAGGACCTACAGTCATTCTTTGGCCAGATCAACTTCATTCAGAAATTCATCATCGATTTTGCTCAGGTAGTAAAGCCAATGACTGAACTTCTGAAGAAAAATGTAGACTTCAAGTGGATAGAAAAGAGGAGACAGGCATTCCAAGAGATCAAGGAGAGAATTACCCAAGTGCCAATGTTGATTAATCTAGATTATTCAAAGGATTTTATCCTTTACATAGTAGGCGAGCAAGAAAGTTATGTCATTGTCCTCACGCAAAAGCAAGATGATGGGGATGAAAAACCGATTGCTTTTCTCAGCCAAGTCATTTTACCACACCAGGAAAAGTATAACTTTATTGAGAAGTAGGTGTATGCGGTCATGAAGTCTTTAAAGAAATTTTGGTAGTTTATCTCACAGAGTAAGACAATCATCTATGTTATTCATCCAGATGTCAAGAATTTCATCATTCAAGGAGAGATGGGTGATAAAAGAGTAGGTTGGGTTTCAAAGATTCAGGAATATGATGTGGAGATTCGATCGACTAAATTGGTTCACGGTCGAGCACTCTGCCAAGAATTGGCTAAAAGTGTAGCTTCTAGATCGCTAGCTCCATTACATGATGAGGTTATCGATGAGAGTAATCTTGCCAATCAAGTTACAAGCGATCATGACTAGACAGAGGATCTTATTGAATTCTTCACATCTGGAAAGTGTCCATCACATCTTGATGCCTCACAAAGGTGAAGATTCAGGTTGCAGGTGCTCAGGTACATCCTATTTCCAAGTGGGTTATTCCACAAAAACATAGATGGAGTACTCCTCAGATGTGTGAAAGAGTTAGAAAAATAGAATATCTTGGAGGAGTTCCACTCTGGCTTATCCGATGGACATTATGTAGGAAGGCCTATGGCCTTGAAGATCATCCAAGCTAGATATTTTTGGCCTACCCTCTTTGTAGATACACACAAGGTGAGCCAAAGCTATGATAATTGTTAGAGGTATATTGGCAAGAGTCAAAGGGCATCTCTGCCTCTACATCCGATCCAGGTAGAAGCTCCATTTCAATAGTGGGGCTTAGATTTCATTGGAGTTATTGATCCTCATTCCTCTACCGAGCATAAATATATTTTGATAGTGATCGATTACTTTACTCGATGGGTAGAGGCCATTCCAACCAAGAAAGTAGACCAGGCTACAGTCATCTCCTTCCTCGAAGGACTGATTACCCATTTTGGTGTACCAGATGCCATTGTAATAGATAATGGGACTCCATTTATTGGGGCAAATATCACTGAATTTACAAGTAGGTATGGGATTTACTTGAAGACTTCCTCCAATTATTACCCATAGGGAAACGGTCTAGCAGAATCCACAAACAAAAATTTGCTTCAGATCTTGAAGAGGATGCTTGGAAGCAACAAAAGGAGTTGGCATCTATTGTTAAATCAAGCTCTATGGGTGGATCATATATCAGTTAAGAAGTCTATTAAAACTTCTCCTTACTCCCTGGTATATGGAAAGGAGGTAGTTTTACCAACCCAACACAAGACAAGCAAGTCCAACCTTGCAATTATTCAAAGATGAAGATGATGAATCTGATCCCATGAGTGCAAGGTTGGCTCAACTTCTACAGCTAGAAGAGGAGAGAGAAAAGGCATATGTGGCTTTCACCGAACATGCTAGAATGACACAGAAGTGGTTCAACAAGAAGATGACAGAGCAAAAATTTTAGGTTGGAGATCTTGTGCTTAAATGGAATGAGAACAAAGCTAAGCCTGGAAAGCACCACAAGTTTGATGTGATCTGGGAGGGTCCATTTCAAGTCTTAGGGGTAAATTCGATGAATGCATATCATCTCCAAGACATGGATGGTTGGGATCTTTCGATTCTAGTTAATGACCTTCATCTGAAGGCTTATTTTTAGTGATATGATCAGAGGTGCAAGTATGTAAATATGTATAGATTTTATTTTCTACAAGTATTTTTATTGTTTTGATAAAAATATATATATAAAAAAAAATGTTTCTTCTCTCTAAAATCAATTTCACCCCAAAATAGTTTTCCAAGGACACATTATGAGTTTTGGGTGGAATTAATTATTTTATTGTAAGATTTTTAGTAAGTGTTTGAGGAATCTAAGATTAAAATTGATTTATTGTCAAAATCAAAGGAGTACAGGAGAGAAGGAGATATAAACTTTGCATGAAGTCTTGGGATGAAAAGCATTTTAAAAGAAAATATCCAAACACAAGAAAATAACAATATTTGAAAGCAAGAAATGCCTTAGTTGAAAAATCATAGCATGAAATGTAAAGACACATTGGACCCGATTTCAAAATCATGGAGTGAAAGGACTAGAAGCGCTTTCACCCCAAGGAAGGGGTAAAAATCCCATTCACCTCCCTTTGGGGCAAACACATTTTAAAAAAGAGAAAAATGATATGAAAAATGCCAAGTCAACATGGTGGAAAAAGTAAAAGGGATTTCACCCCAAATGAGGGGTAAAACTCCCATTCACCCCTCATTTGGGTAAAGCATTACAAATTTTAATAAATCATGGTCCCACACATTAACAAATCAAAGACTCACCCTAAATTTTGGGAAAAATCTTACGCACCCTTTGTAAGTGACATATTTTAAAATATGTCATGCAATTCAAGGTAAGAATGGTCAACAACACTTTCACCCCATGTGAGGGGTGAAACTCTCATTCGCCTCTCACAAGGGTGAAACAACATGAAAATATTTTAAAGCATGGGGGCACATTCTGGCATTTCAAATAACTGCATTGGAATGAAGGCAAAGATAAAAAAGAAAAAAAGCAAAATATTTCGTTCATAACTCCAACATTAAATTTTTTTTGGAAAAAGCAAAGATTAATTGTTTTTTAATTGGTTTTTCTAAATATGGGGCAAAAAAGAAAAGCAAAGGATTATTTTAAAAGGAGGGTTTTCACCATGGAAGTAAATCAAACAGGTGGAAGGCACTTTCGGGAGCAAAAGGAGAAGAGACAAAGTGCATCACCAAAGCGATTTCTCTCCCTAGATGACTTTTTCGAGCATGTGACGATTTTCAATGCCAGTAGAATTTTTCTCACATTTTCAGAATACCCCAATCAAAACGTTTTAGCCCATATTTTTTTGAAAGCTACACTTTGGCATTTTCAAGGGATAAAATCTCTTGGTATTCCAAAAAAGGCGTTGATTGGATTATTTGTGGTAGATTTATTTTTTTAAGCAGACATTAGGGAGCCAGGGCATGTTTTTCGAGGGCATAACATAATGAAGGCACAATTTTCAAAAAAGATATTATGACGAATGGAGGTTAATAACCATTAAAATCATGGAGAATAGTGCCGAGTGAGTGGACCAAGGTGCACGACCTTCCGAATTCACCAAATTGATTCATCACATTTACTGTGGTAGTTGGAGGCATGCTCTATAAATAGAATAGGTAAAATCATCTCAAAGATTAAAATTTTAAAATTTTGTCAATGCATTTTTGAGTTTTGTTTGTAGAAGTTGCAGAGCGCTCTCAAGGTTGCCAAAATTTACATGATGGGCAAGAAAAGTGTAGAAGTAAAAGATGTCGTAGAACCCAAGTAGTCAAAAAAGAAAGCAGAAGGTG
Organism: Wollemia nobilis; assembly: GCA_028583015.1. Lineage (NCBI taxonomy): Eukaryota > Viridiplantae > Streptophyta > Pinopsida > Araucariales > Araucariaceae > Wollemia > Wollemia nobilis. Next base: position 4,432,392 of record JAQPPZ010003177.1, read on the forward strand.
AGAAAAAATCCAAGAAAGCCCGAAGAAATGAGAATGTCGACTTGGACCCATACTCTGACACCATGGCAGAAGTCGAGGACTACATCATCACTAATAAGGGTATGGTTAAACTGCACCAAGATGTGGAATTCACAATTAAGTAGGGGTTGATATTGGAGAGCCCTTTAACTATGTCATATTATGCATAGTTATTTTGGTACCTATGTACGCTTGTACATGCTTACCCAAAGTTGGTGAAGTTGATTGCCCGATTTTATAACCTAGCTACTAGGGCTATTCGAAAAGCAAATGGTGAAGTGCTTTTCTCCATCTCATCCAACGTAGTGAGGGAAGCATTTGCTTGTGGGTTGAAGCCTCCCTCTAACATGATCTCCAAGAAATTGCACATCAATGAACAAGAGGAGAAATATGTGTCCATAGTGATAATGCACCAATTTATGGAGATGCAGTTAATTCGAGAGCCATAGCTAGGGCAGTTGCCAAATCTATCAAAGCCACTTTCAAATTTTAAGAGCCCAGATATATTTTCAATGTTGGCATGGATTTTTGGTCTCTCTATAGATTCCATAGTTCACAAATGGTAGGTGGTACTTGCACAGTGCATATCATAGGTGGAGTTTTATGCTCCGACGATGATGAGGGCAGGTACAAACCCAATTTATTTTGATTAGGCTGATTTTATATATCAGAAAATGCACATCCAGTTGGAAAAAATGAATATGAGAGAGGCAAATTCATTCAAGCATACATCATTCCTTGTATGGTATTTCTTTTTCCATTTACATCAACATTTTTCATTTATAGTAGTTAAACAAGTTGATGAGGCAAACAATGTTTTACCTATTTATATGTGGACTCCCACTCTATCAAGGAGGGAGTCATTTTATAATTTTAATCACTTATTTTTGGGCCCCACTATTGATATGATTTGTGGCAAGAGTGAAAGGGTGCCATGGGCAATGAGAGAAGTGGTTGTCATAATAGAGAAGGGTGATATCTTCTTGTTGACTCAAGGTGTAGTTGTACGAATTTTTGGCTTCATGGGTAAGCCATTCCTACTTCCATATTTCACCATAGAGCATGTTTTTGCAATGGAGGTGGTGCACTAGAATGATTATGTGAATGATGTTTATGGAGTAGGGTATGGTAAGAGGACAACATGCATGATGCCTTTCAAATTTGGTAGTATAGAGGTGAACCAAGTTGGTCAGAACAGATTACTCACAGAGGCTCTCCAAGACCTAGGTCTGGTGGAACTGCCTCAAAGATGGAGATATGATCCATTGGGTCATTTTTTGGAAATAATTAAGGCCAAGTAGTTTCATTGTTGCCCACGACCAGATATCCAGCAAAATCGCAATAATTTTGAAGGGCATGATTTGGAGTGGCATGTTGAAGCCATGATGTCACTTCCATCATGGCATGATTTTTATGAGCAAGAGGCTAAATATAATCCCATAGTGCACAGAGAGCATATTCCTCCACCAAGACTATTTAGCCAGATGAAATAACAACTGCCTACATGGTCTGAGGAAAAAATCATAAATTGGTGGATTATGAGGGTCCACCATGGAAAAATTACATCGGCCTATGGGTTGAAGATGGATGAAGCATTTTCTGAGGCATATGATGAATTTGTCAACATCTATCAACCTATCACTTTCTCCAAGGTTATACCTCAAATTTTTCAAAAATATGACAATGAAGAAAGCATGGCTGAAGAAGAGCACTCGATAGTTGAAGAAGTGACACATGAGGAAGAAGAACAATAGTTTATGTTTAAAATAAGATCTCAATGGGTGAAGCGAAGTGTAGAAGAGGTATTTCCTTTCCCTAAGGCTACAAAGAAGCCAAGAACCAATGTTGTTTCTTCATCCACTATTGTAGTTTCCATAGTTGTAGTTGTTGCATCTATAGTAAATCCTCCTCCACCAATATCAACTGCTCAAGTTAGCATTTCCCAAGAGCTTCCATTAATTCAAGAGCAGTAGTTGGACCAGTAAATGGAGATCATAGATCTCGAGGTGAAAGTAAAAAAGCAACAAGAGGAACCTATTTTACAGCCACCTCCATCATCAACTCACATGGTGCCCCCACCTGAAGGTACATCTCTCTTTTCCCTCTTCTTCCACTCAAGAGCAAGTAGTGGTTGTCACTTCATTTCCTTCAGTTCCTACATCTATTGCCCCTTCATTTGGTATACCTTCTATTTCCATTTCACTCCTCTAGCTCTCACCCGCAAGTCACTACTGCTCCTTCTTCTTTCCCTTCTCTTTGACCTCCCTTTCTTTTAGTTCATTTGCATCAAGCCCAAATCCATTTTTGCATCCCTCACCTTCCATTCCTATCACTACTTCCACTATAGCTATAAGTACGCAAGCTCCTCCATGAGTGAGCATAACTACAATCAAGCCTAGTACTTCCATCCATTCTATTATTTTGATCCCCCCTCTAATTTTTATTTCCTCTTCTTCCTTCGAGCCAGACCATTCACAGGCTCTATTCCCTTTCACCCCATTTTTGGAGATGCAAGCGCTACCCAAGATTGAGGTGATGCCCGAACAGCCAGTTGCAGAGAATATTAGTCGAGCTCATCTCAGTTCGTCATAGTGGTTGAAGAGTCATAGGAGAAAGGAGGCACTTGCTCCAGCTAAGCCACTCAAGAAAGTTACCTTCGATCCAATTGCTATGGAGGCTCACACTACCAAGATGATTCCCCTAGTCCAAAAACCACAAGGAGAAATGATGCCAAGTGATTACGCTTATGAAATCATGATAGAGGACCTAAAAAAGATTGATCCTACTAAGAAGATGGGGAACATCCAAGTTGATATGAGCTCAGTTTATTTGCATGATGAGCATTACAAGCAGAGATTCTATGATGTCGAGGCAAATATTGTCGAGCTTGAAGAAGCTTTGGTAGAAAGTAGAGCACAATAGGAGAAGATGACAAAGGAGATAGAATAGTGGCATCAGCAGGTAGTGGCTCACTAGAAGGCAAAAGATGTAATAGAGTAGTAGGCACAGGCAATGAAGATACAACTCGATTCCATACAGAACCAAATGGTAGAGAAGGCTACACAAGCTATAGGCTTCTCTCAAAAGATGATTAAGGAGGCCCACCTTCGGTTGGCTCAAAGTTGTGAGAAGATGGTAGTGAAAGTAGTCCTAGTCCTACAGTATCTCTATGAGGCCCGAATATAGATTCAATTGAGTGAGCAGGTGATAGAAGATGTGGAAAATTTCTTAGAGCCTCATTTGGAGTTGGTAGTAAAGGTCCAAGATCTTGCTCAGTATAATATGTGCATTCACCCCATGAGTGACATGGATCAAGCCTGGTCTAATGCCAAGATTATACTACATAATTATTTTCATAGGTTGGACCTAGTGAGAGAAGGTAGAAAGTTACTCAATGTAATTGAATGGGAGCATTCTATTTCAATGGTTCATTTTGATGCTCTCGCTGACATGGGATTCCTAAATTTTATAAATGAATGGGGTGAGCCACTACCGAAGGAATAGTTAGAAGCAAGCCTGGAAGAATTTTGTGTAGGACACATCAGAAATTGATAGGTGGGAAGAGCCAATTATGGAAGAACAAGTGTTGCCACTCATGAAAAGGTTCACTTGCATGGAGTCTTCCTTGTTAGTTAGCTCAGAGATCTAAGCACATTAGCTTGGAGGATATCTAAAATCTATGGTACATTTATGAATCACTTAGTGTTCCTTGCTTATTTACCATAGATGCTTGGGCTGAAGTAGTTACAATTTATGAAGTCACCTATGAAATTTTGAAGGAACAGGAAGAGCAGACAACGAGTAGAGCACAATAGAAAAGCATAGTTGAGTAGGCGTAGGAGAAGACAACCAGGCACATTGACCAAGGTAGCCCATAAGAAGGACCACTGAGAGCCCAATGGATAAAGGCCTAGGATCACTTGCATCCATGCGAGTTGGATACCCTAAGAGCCACCAAAAATATTGGTAGTTTTGACATCATGCCACATTAAAATTTTGATCAAATTTTGTTGAATAGTTTTTTATTGTAAAAGTGGAAAATACAGTGAATCAATGTTGTAGTGTTTTGGCTAGTATAATGTGTTGCAGTTCATTTTTATGTGTTAATATTCTTTCTATTTTTCATGGGTCTCATGCTTGGAAATAATGGATGTTATAAGGTAAAATGGTTGTGGAAAATGGTGTGTAAAATCAGTTGAAATCACCCGAAGACGTCAATAAAAATGCCTAACTAAGGGTAAAGTAGACATAACAACATTTTCACCCCAAGTGAAGGGTGAAAACCCTTGTCACCCTTCCTCGAGGTGAAGACATCTTTTTTTGAAAGCATGGCTACCAAGCAAAGAAAAGAGCAAAAATGCATTCGCCCTGAAAGTGGGAAAAACCCATTCACCCCACTTTGGGGTGAACGTAAATTTAAAAGAGGAAAAGATGTTAAGTCTAGAAAATATGACTTTCACCCCAAGTGAGGGGTGAAAGTCCCTTTCACCCCTCCTTGGGGTGAAAACACATCTAAAGGAAAGGTTCATGGTGGGCCCAAAGTTAAGGTATGAAGGCAATGAAATGGAGTATGTTCACCCCAAAGATGGGGTGAAAGCATCATTCACCCCACCTTGGGGTGAACATCATAAAAAATAGTGATGAGTTGCCAAGTCAACATGTGGAAAAGTCAACTAGACTTTCACCCCAAGTGAGGGGTGAAACTCCCATTCACCCCTCCTTGGGGTGAAAGCCCAACATCAATGAATTCAAAGGTGTTGCCATGGGTCCCACTAAGGTGTCATTCACAAATATGGAATGATAATGTTTTACCCTCACTTGGGTGAACATCAAGCAAAGGCAGCAAGGCGCCAAGTTATAACATTGAAAATTCAAGGCTCTTTCACCCCAAGAGAGAGGTGAAACTACCTTTCCCTCCTTGAGATGAAAGCATATGGAGAAGAAAAACGTTGTGGGCCCCATATTGGCATGTATTGGAAAAGGAGTTTTTAAATGGTTTCACCCCAAGTGAGGGGTAAAAATCCCATTCACCCCTCCTTGGGGTAAATGTATATTCAAATAAAAATTTCTAAAAGAACCAGCAATGCTTTCACCCTAGGTGAGAGGCGAAACTCCCATTCACCCCTCCCTAGGGTGAAACTATATAAATATGGTTCAAAGCATCAAAAATGAAAACAAAGGCGTATAACAAGGTGTTTCACCTAAATTTTCTCAAGGGTGATTACTATCATGATTATGGGATGAACACAATGCAAAGAGTTTTAAAATGAATCAAGTTGTGGGTTATGCATTGGGTGAAATAATGTAAGAATGTAAAGATGTAATTTAATGGTGAATAAAAGAATATTTTTCTTCTCCCTTGGGTAAAATTATATGGAATGGTGCAAAGCGTGACTCAAAGACCCAAGATTAGTGAAACTATAAAGGTTGTTAATTTATGGGTGCTCTCCCCAAATGCAAGCATGGATAAGAAGGAAGTGAAAATGTACTTTTGTTCGACTTTACCTATTGCTCTATTTTGGGTGAAGTTGTTTTCAAGCATCAACGAAGACTTTTCAAAGGTGCCTGATATAAAGAATGGTGAGAATTTAATGATTGTGGTGAAAGGAGTTATGTTCCCAGATTTTATGCTAGAAGGGTGCAGGATTAAATATCACAGGATGATTTTCATGAGTTCCAAGACATTCCCTATTTAATTCACCTCTTTTCAAGATAAGACTCAGGTTTGGTGGACTTTCTGGACAAGGGTGAATTTCCAAGGAACAATGGAGGTACCAATTCAATGACCATATTTGCAGTTTTATGTGCACCGATGCCCAAACTTGTTGATTTCCTAGGAATTTCCCTTAAAAGCTGGATCACCGCTACAGAAGGAAGATTTTCGAGGATTTTCAAGGAGAAGATTCCTCTTGCTAGTTCCTGATCTAGGGATATTTTGTCTTTTGTGTATTAAATGAATAGAGGCGAAAACCTCTATAAATACTAGACATTTTCAATGTAATAAAGGAGGATAGACACTCTGCAGAAAAACACTTCAAGTTTTCTGCGTAAATAGAAGGAACCTGGCTTCTGATTCTGCGAATGATTTATGTGTGTGATTTCTTTCTACTTTAAGCATTTCTATTTTATATTCATGTCATTTATCTGCTAAGTTTAAATTCTGCATCTAGATTTGAACATTGCTGGTGAGGGAGTGAGTACTGGAATGCAACTCTGGAAGTTGTCTCCATGAAATCGTAAGTGGATTCTTTGCCTTATTTCTATTCTATGTTGCTATAACGCTTGATTTGAATTCCTGCTGCTAGTCTGTCCCCAATCCTACATCTTCTGGCCTGTGGCTATATTTCCCATTTCTTTCCATTATTTCCATTTCTTTCCTGCAACTCTAAACTTAAAACCGGTGTAGGATTAGTAAGGGAGCCAACCCTCTCTAGAGATTGGCCCGAAGGACATTTCTTTCCTTTGGCCTTTCAATGTTGGTCGTGTCTAGGGTGCACAAATGCATGTTTTGTATTTTAGGCAGATATTTGACCAACAAAAGTATAGTTGCCTTAGATAGAAACAAGAAGAAGAAAAATAATATGTCAAACCCAATCTAGGTGATGGATATGACATTGAAAGTGATTATAAAGAATGAGATAATCGAGCATGATATAATGGTTCTTAAAATTAGAGGGTTAATATGTAAGTTCCATAGATACTAGCCAAGTTTTTCAAAGATTTAAAATTAGATTAAGTGAAATTGAGGATTGAATTCAAATTACTCCATGACTTTACTGTTGAAAATATTTTTCTCACCATCTTCTCTAGTTTAAAAATTAGGGATAAAATAATGGATGATGGTCCTTGGTTTAAGGGCAAAGATTCATTATATTTAATAACATGTAATTATAAAGATACAAATACTATTAAAAGGATTTTGGTGTAGAGTAGGCTTCTTGGACTTCCTTATGAACTTATCAATAAGGAGGTTTCAAAGAATCTTAACAATGGTCTAGGGGAGTTCATCTAGGAGGGATCAAATACTAAAGAGATAAAGCATGATGCATACACTCAAATATGTGTTGCCATGGATATTTCAAAACCTTTACCATAATTTATTATGATTAAATATAAATGAAGAGAATGGGATAAATAAGTGGATTATAAATATATTGTATTCTAATGTTACAAATATTTTGAGACTTGACACATGATAAGAGATTGCAAAGTAAAAATGATAGAGAAAGAGATAGAAAATTGTTGGGCATAATAACTTCAATATAAATCAAGGAGATCATATTATAGTAGAATTTGGGTCAAACAAGAATTTTCCATTCACAAGAAAGTGGCAAAAAATGTGTCTCTACATTATCAAACAACAAAGGCCATTATAGTCTAGTCAAATCAACCATTGGAAAATTTGACATAGGGAATGATGAAGCATAATGCACAAATTCAAATCCAAGAGTTAAACATGATAAGGAAGATAGAGAGGAAAATTTTATAGAAAATAAGGTAAAAGAGGTCAAAGTTAATCCAAGTAAATCATCTTTATTTTTCTCAAGTAGTATAAAATACTCTTCTTACAAAAAATGAAACTAATACAAAATGTATTCATTTTACTTTAGAGTTTTGAGAGTAGCATATTTATGAAATCCATATGAATGATATCCATGAAGATTTAGGATTTTCAAGGTAGCATAAGAAAGTAATTTACGTGGAGGATTCCTTGTACTTTAGGGTTTTTGGGCAATATAAATAAAAATGTGTTTATGAGGCTATTCCTTCCATTTTAGATTCTTTAGGGCAACATACATATTTAGAATAGAAGTCTCATTATGAAAAATATAGAAAACTAAAAGAGATTTATGAATATAAAAGTTTTGATGAAAATGAGAAAAAGAGAGGGAAGTCATCAAAGCAAGAACATAGAGAAAAGGAAACTGAAACGTTTAATGGTTTGGGAAGCCAAAAATAATCATCATAGGTGCTAATAAGAAGTACAACTAATCCCACTAATAAATATAAAACGTGATGATAAATGAAATCATAAAATATGAGGGGTAAGAATAAGATCCCTAAAAAGAGAGTTATTAAATAATTAATAAGTTGTTATACTCATGAGTTTAATTTAATACAAAAAATAAATTAAGTAGTGAAGAATACAATGATGCTTTAAAAAATATGGAAGATGGGGGATTGTCTAACAGTTTCTTCTATAGGAGATCCTAAACATATTGTGATGATTTGGGACAAAGAAAATGGGATAGACAATTGCTAGCGTAAAAAAGTAATTGGTTTGTTGGAATTTTTTATGAGAAAGAGAAAAATATCAAAGTTGGATCTATAAATGTATATGCTCCAACTGTAGTTACTTCTAATAAAATATATTGGAAGGACGTTAACATATGTTTGTTAAACACAATAATAATTAATAATTGTGATATATGGATTCTTAGGGGTGACTTCAATATAATTTTATCTCCTTATGAAAATAAGGTTGGTACTCTTGGATGGTTTAAATCAATATAATATTTTTTGCTTCGTTTATCAATACAAAAGGCCTTTGGGATGTTATTTCTTCAAGTTTTCAATATACATGGATAATAGAGGAATTAGAAAAACTCATATGCCATAAATATTAGATAGATTTTTTTACCCAACACATGGTTGCAAATAGTGTATACAATCTCTTCACATATTTTATTGTGAGTATGATTAAATCACAAACATATTATCTTGATTGGTGATTTACAAAACAATGATCATCTAAAGCCATTTTGCTTCTAGTATATGTGGATCCAAGAATTTCTTCTAGATGGTTATGTTATGGTGAGATGAATCAAATTTTGAAGGATCATGTATGTATAAATTTATTCAAAATATAAAATATCAAAATTTTGAATGCTAGATATTTTGGTAACATATTTAAAGGAAATGAGGAAATGGAATCCAAGCTCAAAAATTTGTAAGATATAGTAGGAACTAATGAAATAGGCCAAGATCCTTATGTGCAAGAAATATAATTATTTTCTTATTATTATAATGTATTTGAAAAGAAGTCATCTTGGTTCCAAAAACCTAGGGAGAAATGGCTCAAGGAAATATATATTTTTTTAAAACTATGCTACAACAAAAATGATTTTTTATTTTCATCAAATAAAAAATATTTAAACACTAGATAAAATAAGTATTGAGGAAGAAGAATATATTATGAAGGAAGTAACTAATTATTTCAAAGATATTTTATCAAATGTTGGGAAAGATAAGCACACACGAGATAATATTTTGTAAAATATTTTATCAATTATCACATAGGTACAAAATGAAAGCATAATGAAGAAGATATCTATGGAGGATCTACATGAGATAATTTTCTCTTTCCATTTTAACAAGGCATCATTTCTTGATGGATTCTCTACAATTTTATTTTAAATATTTGGGATTTATTAAAAAGTGATATGTTGGATATGGTTGAAGAGGCTTGAAAAAGGATGGCTACAATAAGTGATATCAATACCACTTTTATTACGTTGGTTCCCAAGAAAGGCAAGATAAAATATTTTGATAATTTGTCCAACAAGCCACTGTAATATGTTTTATAATATCATTTGAAAAATTATGGCAAACAAGTTGAAAAGCATTTTAGATTATGTTATATTATAGGAACAATATGGTTTTATGCATGGTAAACAAATTCTTGTTGGTGTAATCATAATAGAAGGTGTAATACATTCTCTTCATTCCATTAAAAACTAATATGTGCTTATGAAATTAGATATGAACAAAGCATATTATAGGTTTTACTAGAGTTCTAAATGATATTCTCAAAAGGTTTGGTTTTGATCAAGGTTGGTGTGAATGGATTTGATGTTGTTATAGCACTCCAAAATTTCATATTTTGATCAATGGATTCTATCCTAGATATTTTAAGTTATTTCATGGGCTCTACAAACATGATCCACTATCTCTTTATTAATTTATTATTATTATAGAGGCATTAGAAAGAGCTTTTTCAAATGAAAAAAAATAAATAAAAATCAAAGGTATTCAGGTTGTAACAAATGGCCCCTTTAAATATTATCTCCAATTGATCAATGATACTCTCTTTTTGGGTCATACCTTAATGAGTGAGACCATGAATTTAAAATTGTCATTATCAATTTATAAGAAGGCTACTAGAAATTTAGTAAATAGTATAAAATCTAAGATCTTTTTCATTAGTAGTGCCCTATATTTACCAAGGATTATTGTGGAAATTTTAGAGTTTAAAATTGATTTTTTTCATCAACCTACTTGGGTATTCCTTTGTCTCATAAGGGAAAAAAAATTGACACTCATTTTTGGATAGAATCAAATCTTGTTTGGAAGGCTGGAAAGGTAAGCTCTTAACTATGGATGTAAGGCTACAAATCATAAATACTATGTTGTAATCCATCCCTATTTATATGATGCCATTTTCAAGATTTTTAGTAGGTATAACATTCAAAATTCATAAAATCTAAAGATATTTTCTTTGGATAGGATGTGAGGAAAAATTTAGGTTTCCTCTTTGTAAGTGGGATACCATTTGTAAAGGAAATAATATTGGAGGGGCACACTTGTAGAATTGTAGACTAACGACTATAATATTATGGAGGAAAACATGGTGGAAGATTATTCAAAAATCAAGGAAATATTTGGATAAAAATGTTACTTCAATGTATATAGATTATCTTGATGCAATGAAATTATCCAATAAATGGACCCTACCTAAAGGATCACCAATATGGAAATTTATATTATATGGTTTATAATTGATTAAGAAATATATTAGTTGGTTAGGAAATAAGGGGGATTATGCAAATTTTTAATATAATGCTTGATTGAATCCTTATCCTCTTATATTTTATATAAAATGGAGACCATTGGATTGGTCATATCTAGCTTGTAAAGGTCCAAACATCAAAAAGTATATAAATGTGAGCGATAAATCCAAATAATGAATTTCTATTAGTAACATGGTGGAAAGAGAGAAACTCAAAAAAATAATAGATGATATTTAAAAGATGCTTCAAGGGTTTTATTTACCTATTTTTACATGAAAGGATGAATTTGTTTGGAATCTATAAAAATATGGTGGATACTTGATCAAGTTGGGATATGAGAAGTTATATCAATCAAAATTTTCTACTTCCAAAGATTTTCATTCGAAGAATGTTCAATTACTAGAGGATTTCCCTAAGGCATCAACATTCCTTTGGTTGGTGGTCCAAAGTAATATTCTTATAGGAAAGAATCAACAAAGAAGATAATTTCATGGACCCTGTAGATGTGCCTTGTGTGAGAAGGATTTCAAAACATAAAATCTTTTACTTCTTCATTGTACCTTTTTTCATGTCATTTGGGGCTACTTTTTAAGAAATATAAGAATATAATGGGTAGTTCTATCAATTTTGAAAGAGTTGTTAACTTTTGATGAATGAGCCATGAGAGATAATCATAAGATGTAGAATAACATGCAAGAAAGTAAATCTTCTAGATGATTGAAGTATGCTAAAATATAAAATATATAAAAGATTACAATGTAGCTATGGAGGAAGTGAGCACTCCATTAACAAAGCTACAAATATACATCACATCCATCACTAGTAAATGGTGTGGAACACAATCCACTAACCTACGCTATCTAAAAATATCTTCTGGTTGTCGTAATATATCTATCTAAGATGCCATCCTTATATATGTAAAATAGGATGCTTTCCCAACACTCTATCTAGTTGTGCATAGGACACCTTACACATGTACAACTTGCACATGGATACTTGTCCATTTATTACATTGCATGAAGTCACTAGATAACTTGCTTGGAAGTAATCTAGGTATGTATCTTGGAGGATACATTTACATAATTCAAATAATGGAATAGACAATATTTACAATACCCCCTTGTATTACATTATTTGGGTATTTAAGGATTTAGTGTTCAATATGTATTTTCTTCATCTTCTTCTGCTTGGTCTTTGTTGTCTTCTTATTCTGCATTCTTTGTATGCAGGTTCAATAGGTAATTTGTGTCTGGAGCTTCTTCCTTGGCTTTGCCCTTGATTCTGATTTTTGTGTTCATACTGGAGATTGATATGCTATCAAGATCTTGTGAAGATGATTCTCCTTTCCTATGTAAAAAATATTTTGAACAACTACTTAAGGCATAATATTTTGAGTTAGTAGAACGAGAAGTATTGATGCTACATGAGGATTGAATTTTTTTTTCAAGATATGATTCATCAAGTTTTGACTTCTTTTTGAGTGATTCTATCATTTATTTCTGTTCTTCATTTTTTCCCTTGTAGTGTTTATATGTGATCAATGCCATGTATAGTATACTTGCAAATTCTAAGGAAAGTACAATATCACCTTTTCTAGTGGTAAGTGCTTCATTGAGATAATTATGAAGATATCATTCCATAGTATCAAAATTATCTTTTAGGGTTTCACTATGGATTATTTTTGAAGCTAAATCTAACCTTCCTTCTGATTTCATGAGAAGATTCATGATTCCAAGTTTTATGGCATTAGATTTTTGCTTTATGTAGCACTCATTAGTGGAAGTAAACATTTTTATATATAGCTCCTTGATTGAAATATATATAAGCTTGTTTTGTAAAACCCTTTATAGATCCTTAGATTTGTGGAATATCTTGTAACTCCCGCATAATTTTAGGCTTTAAAGAAATATTGTATATTCCTATATTGATAATATTAGATAGATATATGTTATCAAGTTTTGTAGAATACCTTATGACGCCCTAATGTTTTGAATTATGCTATAGTGCTTTTGTAAGAATATAGTTTAAATTCGGTTGATTTTGTACAAGTTTTGCAAGAATCAAAAATAAAATTTTAACACCTTATTACTCCTAATTGAACTAAGCACTATTTCTATTTTGAAGAGGTTTTGATGTTGGAAATATTTTGTCCCCTTTTTACAGATTTGATACAAGTAAAAATTAAATTTATCCAACCTTAATAAAATCCCTAAATAACATTTTTATCTCCCTTGGATTATTTCTAATTTCCAAATAAAATAAATTTTATGGAGTAACCCTTATGACTCCCAAGTTTTTGGAAAATTAGAGAAATGATAATAATATTTTTAATGTAGTTTAATCCAAGTTAAATTCCTTATTCCTCCTAAGTAAGATTGCAAATATTAAAATAATAAGATAAGTCATTCCTTTAGCTTTCAAAACCCTAAGTTTCAACCTTACTTTTATAATCCTTATAACTCCAACTTATGAAAGCAATAATCAATGGTATTTATACCTTATATTATACGCAATATCTCCTTGATGTTCAACACTTTCCACGGTTGAATATAACAGCGTCTAGAATATACCTTGAGAGCTTGGATTAATGGATATTTTATGGAAGCTTGACATGAATACTCTACGTAGGCACTAAAAATGTTGAACTTCTAAAAATGAGGAGCTTTTAATGCTCCTTCCCCCTTGTATTCCACATTGCAATTTGAACATTTCTACTGCTTCTCTCATGCCTTGACTGTGCTATGTTCCTCCTTCGAACGTCTTGACTGTGCTTCACTCTTGCATTTTTGTCATGGACTAAAATATACCTTTTAAACAACATGGATCATAGGCATTGTGATAAGTGTCACGTCCATTATAAAGAGCACTTCCTTATTTATGTAACACTTAAAATCTTTGTCCAATGCTTCTTGAAAATGTATAGGCCCTTGTGTGAAGCTTATGAAGAATACCAAGTGGCATATATTTGCTTGTAACTCCTTCGAAGAAGCCTCTATAGTGTTGAGAGGAATGATGACTAAAATTCCAAGTATCATTTTTGCATGGATACCATTCTTGTAACACCTTCGAAGATGATATTATAACTCCATATCTGTCTTGCTTTGCAAAGTTGCTTGGGCAGCAAACAAGCTTTCTTCTTCATGGGTGAATGGGTGATATGCTATGGAACTTGGATGGTATTTTAACGCTTTATTTGGTGAGTGGTCTTCTCCAATATTGATACCACGAATGTAACACCTTTCTTCCTTTCTTTTATGCCTCCAAATGCTTTGTTTTTTCCATTGCTATTTAGATGTCCTTTTGAGATTGATTTGCACTCACTTGTCTATGTAAATATGGCTCATGGATGATCTGAAATGATATTTATTTATATAGTACATATGTACAATATGAGCCCTTGAATGGCTCCTGCTAGCTTGGGAGGAAGAGTGCTACGTCCGACCTTTGATGGTTGTTTTATTTTTTTGTAGGAAAAATATGCCCTAATATGGCACTTTTCAAATATGCACTTATGCTGTCAAAAAATAGATTAGAGTAGTGCAAGATAATGTAATATATTTTTTACAATAAATATTTTAATAAACCTTCTTTTGCACTCTATTTCAAGATTTTTAAGATTCTAGTTTTGTGGCAAATTTCTTACAATACAAGGGTTTGAGGTTGTCTTTAACAATAGACATACCTTTCCTTTTTTACTTGGAAACTTTTGATAACAAGTCCAAGCTTCAATAACAGTAGATAGAAGTTCTTTTATTTGATGCAAATTTTCTATTTTTTTTCTTTGCATTCACTTGTAATGCTTTTGATTTTGAGACTCACCAAGTCTCACTTTCATAAGCTTCTATCTCTGTTTTTGGTTAGTTATATTCTTCTCCAAATATAGAGGATTCTAACCCTATTTGGTGGCTTCTATTGGCCACATCAAGTTGCATATTTTTGTGCTTCAATAGTGTCTTTAGATACTTGATACAAATTAGACTTTGTACCTTTCAGGAAACACAAAACTAATTTTATTTTTGAGAGTGGTAGAATAGTATAAGCTATTTTTTTAATGCATTAATATTACATCTTATCACTCCAATAAAATCTCAAAGAAATTCACTAATAATCTACTACAACTAATAAATAATAACTTAACATGAATATTTAGGAGTTATTCTACAATTTCAGTACAATCAATGTTGTAGGACTTAGTCTTATTTTCAATAATAGATAATAGGTAGTTTATAGAAGGTAATCTTAAATCTAATCAACTCCTAATAAATGTGCAATTGAATCCTTAAAATAATATGTTTTCCTTTGCACTTTAGAATACTGAAATCTAATTTTCTTTTTGCAACTTTAATCCAATTTTAGGTGCTCTAATAAATCTAATAAGTAGTTCAATTTAATGAATATTTTTGCACCATAAGTTGCACACATTTTTCTATAGCTCTTCTTCTACCTTTATAGAGGATGTAGACTTTGGTGTCTAAATACACCAAGTTGTTACTTCCAATAGGATGTCCTGCATAGCTCATTCTTCACCAAATGATGGTCTTGAAATTTCTTTTACGAGCCTAGGATTTGGTGGCTTGTTCTTCTCTTGTGTTCTCCTCCTTATGTTATAGACTTGGAGAAGTCTATGTCTCTAGGGCAGTGCCTTCTCACTGTGAGAGGTAATATTCAAATCTCTAAGATTTGGTGAGCTTCTTTTGTTTGTAAGTCCTCTTGCCGAGTTCTGAATTTAAGCAGGATCTTCTTCTAGGGTTTGGCACTCCTTGCCAAATTCTCCTCTTAGGCTTGTTATCGGATGATGATAATTGTCCCAAGTCCTTCACTATTAGGGACTTCAACTATATAGTGGATTTCTCCAATGAGTTCTCAAATAACTCTCTTAATCTTCAGCAAGGCTCTCCTAGACTTTCTTGGATGCTTGATGAGACCTTCTCAAGATATTTGATCTGGAAACTTCTGATGATCTTTCCTTAGACCTTTTATTCAACCTTATACTTTTGGAAGTGTTGTTGGTGAAATATTCTCCTAGATATTCTAATTATGTTGCTTCTGGTTTTGACCAGGACTCTCCTAGTCCTTCTTCTTCTTCTTCTTCTTCCAATATTGGAAGTTCTTCAATGACATATTCTCCTGATCTCTTATCTTTTGCTTCAGGATTAAGTTGATTATGAATAATATACTCTTCTTAACTTTCATGTAGGAAGTCTCCCAACTCACTAAATCTTATGTCCTTGCAATAAGAATATTAGTACTAAAATATTTAGTTTGCTTTTGAATCAAATATTCTTCTCAAATTCTTCTTCAAGATCAAGGCTTATATGGCCTATTTTGATGTTAAGGCTTCTATGGCCTTTTTATTACCAAGGCTCTTGTGGCATTTTTTAGTATCAAGGCTTCTATGGCCTTTTCAATATCAAGGCTTCTATGACCTTTTCAATATAAGACTTATGTGGCTTCTTTTGCAAAGATTCTATGGCCTTTTTGTATCAAAGATATTGTGGTCTGTTCTTCAAGTGTGGATTTCTACAATCCAACAATGGAGATATTCAGTCTCCTATCTTCACCATGATTCTTCACTAGAAGTCTTATTCATTAGTATTCTTCTCTCATACGATGAACTAACCTCTACACTATGATGGTACGCCGACCATAAGGAAACGTAGTTGGAGTCTCCTAGATTTCTATTGTAGGAGGAGTTCCAATACTCTAAGGATTAATTTCCTACAACAAAAGAAACTTTAGGTACCAGTTAACAAACTTTAGATGATTTGGATGATCTTCACTAGATGATTTGTCAATCTAGTGGATTGAAATGTTGAGTCCTAGTCTTCATGAGTTTTCATAACAACTCTGTGGAAAATACTCTAGATGAAAATTATCTCAGTATTTTCTAAAATTGAGATTCCTTTCAGTCCTATCTTTGTGAAATCTCCTAAAATCTACCACCTATATACTCCTAAGATCTTTTGCTAGTGGCTAGTCCAATGACACGTCAGTTTGACAAAACTCTTAGGCTAACCAACAATGGTGGTTCCCTAATGACCTACACAAATTAGATATATTGTGTTTGTGATACCACTGTTAGATTTTGATGAATGAGCCATGATAGATAACAATCACAAGATGCATAATAACATGCAAGAAAGTAAATCTGTTGGATGACTGAAGTATGTTGAAATATAAAATATATAAATTATTACAATGTAGCTATGGAGGAAGTGAGCACTCCATTAAAAAAACTACATATATACATCACATCCATCACCAGTAAATGGTGTGGAACACAATCCACTAACCTACGCTATTTAAAAATCTATCCCCGCTATCTTCATCTATCTATCTAAGAGGATATCCTTATATATGCAAAATAGGATACTTGCCCAACACTCTATCTAGTTGTGCATAAGACACCTTACACATGTACAATTTGCACATGGACACTTCTCCATTTATTACATTGTGTGAAGTCACTAGATAACTTGCACATGAAGTAATCTAGGTATGTATCTTGGAGGATACATTTACATAACCTAAATTATGGAATAGATAATTTTTGCAATAAGAGTCGACGAAATACCTAATCAATTATTTCAAATCTAAAATATAACATTATTTGTTGGAGTTCATGGCTTGAAAGGAATAATATAATTTTTAAAAATAAATCTCAAAATTAGGCCCAAGTTTTGGAATCATATTATTGCCTCTCTTGCAGAATGTTTATAGATATGGTGCTTATCATGGGAATTCTAAAGTGTAGAAAAAGAGGTGCTAGCCACTTGGCTACAATATTTGAATATAAATGGAAGGTACACCTATAACAATGGATTTACACAAAGGATTTCTTTTAATCTATAGTAAAATAAAAATGTTTAAGAGGTGGGTTAATTTAAATTAATTTTGATGATGCTTTCAAAATTAATCCAAGAGATTTTGCTTTTCAAAACAATAAAGATAAATTTCTCTTAAATTTATCATAATCATATGGAGTTTAGGCTAACAATTATGCCAAGGTTAGAAAATAAAATCACAATTGAAAAAGGATGGAAATATTTCAATAGAGAGCTACTTACAAATTATCCTTAATACTATAAATATATAGACATGGGGATTAGATGAAGAATAAAATTATTGTCTTTTGTTCATCCACTATTGTTGGAGGTAATCTTCTAGAACTGTGAGAATATCTATAGAGAAGGAAATTGTTTAGTCAATAATTTAGTCAATTGTGGTGTTGAACTTCATCTTGGCAAAATATTAAATTTTAGAAGGTAATTGGTTGAGTAAGGTTTTATCTCTTAATAAAATTATGTCAAGGAGTTGATTAAAGAAGCATAACAATGTGATGAAGATGAGGAATATATTCAATATTTGGTGGAAAATGAAATGAATAATATCATTAATAAAGGGGTAATTTGACCTGACAACAAATGTAATATTTTGGTATTTTGATGAGAGTGACCCCCAATCATCATATGAAATCTCAATCATATGAAATTTCCCTTATCATTAACCATTAATATTACATCAAGTCCATATTGAAATTTTCTGGTTCACCATTAATTATATTTAATATATTGGTTAGATTTCTCAATATTCAAGGAGACCTAGGTTAGAATCTTGCGAAGTGATACTTGAATAATATCCAAGCTATTTTAATACCACTATGTGGTGATGATGTAATGTGGGTGGAACCATTTCAATCCCATAAAACCAATTGAAAAAATATATGTTGTTTATGAATTTACAAAGTTGCATGTCTTTGCATTTTTAAATCAAGTAATTTTGAGTAATTTTAATTAGTATATATCATACGGATGTTTAATTTTAAATTTTATTATTAAATTGTAGGGTTTTGTAGTGAGGGTAGTTTATTTTGATTAATTGGTGTATTATGGGATGAAGTTTTATTTCTCTTATCAATAATTTAAGGGAAAGTTTATCTATTTAAAGTTTTTGAACTTTACTTGGAAATAATGATCATCTTGGAAATTTGTTATTAGTATGAGGACGAGCTATAAAAGCCAACAATTAAATTAAGAGCATATTATGTAAGCCCCAATTTGGCTAAGGATACAATAGTATGGGGAGCTACTCAAGAAGGATTGTTCACTATTAAATCAACCTATGATATTTTACATGGAACACATGAGGAGGGCTTTCAATGGGATTGATTAAGGGGAAGCAAATCCATTCCAAAGTTAGCAAATTTTCTTTGACTGACAATCCAAAACAAGAATTTAACAATAGATAACCTTCATAAGAGGGGTTTTCAATTCTCTAACAAATGTTACCTTTGTGAAGATCATGAGTAATCAATGAATCACATATTATTAAAATATAATTACTCCCTTATAATATTGTATGGTATAATAAAGAAGATGAGGATGGTGTGGTGATGCTTAATAACATGGAAGGATGGATAGAACAGTGGAAGAAACCTTTTAAATACCCAAAATTGAAGCAAATTTGGAATTTGATTTCCTTGCATTATGTGTGGAGAGTTTGGTTGGAGAGAAATAGAAGGATTTTTAAAGGGAAGAAGAGATCTATAGCCAAGAATAGAGAACACATCATGGCGACCATAGTGGAGAATATTGAAGCAATGAAAGTGAATTGGAGTATAGAGTCATTAGAGAAGGCTAACTTATGTTCAAATTGAAACCTAAGTCCAGATGGGAGGAATGACAATTTCCAAGGAGGCTTGAGGAGCTTGACCAAGTGGTAGCCACCAAAACAAGGATGGCTGAAAATAAACTTTGATGGGGCTTCTAAAGGTAATATAAGGAAGTTTGAAAGAGGAGTGTTGAGGGACAGCCACGGAATAGTGATTGGAGCTATGAGTGAGTACTTGGGCATTAGACTAGTCATCATGCTAAAGTTAAAGTGGTGTTGAAAAGAGTAAAGATGGTTCAACGAGGGGCTAAGAGATTAATAATTGAGGGAGACTCAATGAATATTTTTAATTGCCTCAATAAAAGGTTGGTGGAGAGTTAGAGAGTAACAAACATAGTAATAGATACACTAAGATACCTAAATGCACTAGAAGAATTTCAAGTGGTACATGTCTATAGAGAAGGAAATGAGGTGACTATTTTGTTAGCCAACTAGAGAGATCTCAGAGAGGAAGATAAAATATGATGGTATACATCCAAATGTACTCCATTTAGTGGCAAAGGAGGGAGGACATTTAGAAATTCAAGATAGTAGATAAAATTTCTAAAGTTCACAATGTCCATAGTGAATTGTTTGTTGGAGATTTGTGAATTGCATGCTACGAGATCATTTCCTTTGATCTCCAAGATTTTTAAATATAAATATTTGAACTAACATTGAAAATTTAAGTCTATTTTCAACAATCAACTCATTAGTAATAAATGTTGTCTACTTGAACAATAAAAAATTTGATGGCTATAGTAGAGAATTGTTGATATAATATATATATATATATATTCAAAAAAAATAATAAAATGTTTTGTATTATAATTTTTATATACCATTTATGAACATATAGTTCAAAGAATTCGTACACATTTCTTAGAAATGTAGACTCTTTAAGTTTAAAGTTAACAAGCACCCTCTTTTCACCACTTCGCTCTCCTCTTTGTACACAATAACCCTTATGGTTTAAGGTCCATAACATCACCAAAACAAATTATCCTATTAAAAAATAGCATATATTTAATTTATATACAACACATAAGAATATTAAGAAAATATGTATACATAAAATTAAAGGATAATGTGTCAATATAAATTTCATACAAAAAAATTTAAAATAACCATAAAATAAAAATTACTTTATATTTTAAATAAATATTATT
This sequence comes from Wollemia nobilis, assembly GCA_028583015.1. Taxonomy (NCBI): domain Eukaryota; kingdom Viridiplantae; phylum Streptophyta; class Pinopsida; order Araucariales; family Araucariaceae; genus Wollemia; species Wollemia nobilis. Next base: position 4,453,018 of record JAQPPZ010003177.1, read on the forward strand.
TATTTCTTAAATAAAAAATAAACAAAGTCTCTTCAATCAAACTACAAAGTCCTTAATGCAAAAATTAATGTTAAGCAATAATTCATTTATAATTTCACTCTCGTTATTACTTTTTCACAATTACAACTTCTAATAAAATAATTCATTATAAAATATTATTTATATATTAATTAAAAAACAACTTATTCTTAAAGTACAGAATTATAATATAACATTCCACTCCTTTGTTTACTTCAGCCATACTTTCAGGGTTTCTTAATTTTCATTTCTGATAGTCTCTCCAACCAAACTACAAAGTCCTTAAAACAAAACTTAATATTAAGCATAATTCATTTATAATTTCACTCTTATTTTGAGGTGTCTTATCGCGTAATTTATAATAAATTTTACTAAATCCTGGGACAGTAAAGAATGAGATAGACGATTTAAGACCCAGTAATTGTATCAAATAAATAAATTTAAGGTTTATAACATTATTCTCTTCCCAGTAGTGTACACGAGATCATAATTTTAATTTGAATACCACAAACAGGCACAAAATGGTCCAAAAGTTCAAAGCAGAAACGTAGCTATCGACGTCCTTAAAATTGGAGAGTCTATCATTAGGTTTTAAATTTTTATTAAGAAAATTATATTTATCATATATATAATTATATAATAAAAATATAAGTTTGCAATAAAAACATTAAATATGTATTAAAAATAAAAACAAAACATTGAATATGAATAAGAAATAGGATAATAAATCTTATATCAAATTTAAAGATGATAGGCTATAAAAGTTATAGCCTTGGGCATTTTTTTTTTTATTCTTCGCAGATGGTGGTCACCGTCCAATTCTAGACCTGATTGATTGATAGTGATCCTAATTCCCAACCAATTGACACTCTATACTTACGTGTTCACTTGGAAATGCACGACGCCTATTACTCCTCCTAAAATATGTTTTAGCAAGTGGAGGATCAAAGAGCAAAAGATTAAGTGCCTCCTGCAACACAAACATGCAAGTTAATGTGGTCAAACATATTGTGATATTTGATACTGAGCCTGCAAAATGTCAAGTTTCTATACAAATCTAATAATAGCTTTCTATGTGCGTCGAGTTGATGATTATTGTAACGCATGCCCTGCTTCCTCTCGTCAAAACATGGCAAAGATTAAAAAAAAATCTCATAGAAAATAGTGGGCCTCAGGAATTCCACTCCACAAATGAGAGTAATAAATGATATAGTAAAGACCACCCTAAATTACCGCAACGTAGGCAGTCTTCTACCGCACGCCATAGTTCCTAGTTTCTTCCTCTTAGGACGCTGAGAGGAAAAAAACAAAAAGCTTGCTTATGCATTAATGAAAAGTGAATTTATCATAAATACTTACATTTCTATGTTCTCCCTGACACGGACACGGATAAAAATTAATTGCTCAAATGTTGTTACAACGAATAAAATATTGGGAATTGACTTGACAGTAATGAGAAAGAAAAGGAATGAGACGGAATAATCTAGCCTCCCGTGTGTGGAAGATTAAGAGGGCTTGCTTCACACGCATACAATAAAAAAATATGTGCATCCAGCTCTACATGATCATTATCTTCTTTTTGGCCCATTAAAAAAAAACCTAATGTTTCTTGTTCACATTGCAAATATTGAAATAGACCTTGGTTAAAGATATTCCTCGTGTTTCGCCTCCTGACGGTCAAAAAACTGACTGACGGATTGACGAAGTTATTAGAAGGAGTCTACGTAAACAAAAACCATAATGGATTTCAGAAATACTACAGTGTTCACTTTAATCTTCCTCCACAACTTTTCCTTACAATTCGCATTTTCGTTAATTTGACGCTAACGAAGCCAATGGCCTGTTTGACTAACATGACAAGACAAGACAAGACAAGACTAGAGCAGTCCTTGAAAAAAGCCAAGGGAGAATATCATAGGGAAAAATAAACAGATAAATCAGTAAGGTTGAGCTGGAAAACAGTGCAAAGGCGTCCCAAAGAGTACCTGTATCATGTGCGGCCATGGCCTACTGTTAGATTGTGAGTGTAGCAGGATTTATGTTTGTTGGTAATGTCTTGTAGATGCGTATTGTCGGGTTCAGCTAGAACAGTTTATCACGTTTATTCCATTTTTATTTTTATTTTTATTTTTTTCATGTTTCGCTTTTTTAACTGTACTTCCAAGCTACTGTAGCATAGGATTAGGTCTGCTTCGGCCACTAACAGTATTACTATCGAAATTCATACGAACCAAAGCAGCAAATTTCTATGAAAATGCTCAGACTTAGTATATCCCGTATATGGGTTATAAAGGAGGAGGTTTGGAATATTTTACAAGGTCCTAAAAGATCGGTAAATTTATTGGACCACGTTCAAGCTGCAACTTTTCATGGTCAAATAAACAAAGGTGATTTTCACAATCTTTCCATTGTCGACATCAATGTTGGCTTTATCTTACGAATTGAGAATAGGCATACGTCTCAGCAACCTGCTTTAACAGTCAAAATGAAGAAAAGCCCAACGACCCTAAACTTTAAAGTGTAAATAATCCTTGTTAAACTGAACATTTGAAAAATACTAACAGCAAAATAGATAATGGCTTTTCATGCTTGAAAAATGCATTACCAATGTTCATACTTCATACTAATACTACCACGAAGCTGAAAACCATTGAAGAGAAGCATTGAGAAGGAAATATTTAATTGGACATAATTTATTTGTCATTTCAGAATGCAGCATCATGAAGGGTGTCCTCTATAAGGATTTGTTTAAACCTAAACTTAAGCTACCATACTCATTGTCATGAAGATAAAAGTTATAAATTGGCTTAGGAAAGGCCACTGCCACCATAAGATCATGGCTTAGAAAAAGGCCGACTGATATGATGCCTCAACTAGGACTTCGACAATTTACAGGAAGAGACGGATTACAGCTAATTCAATTCCATGTCCACCTCTATCCTGAAGTGGGCATTAGCATTACCCTCTTGCATGTAAAGTGAAGCAGGAGTGTTTTTGTTTGCCAGCCGGTTAAAACTGATTGAAAACTGTTAAAAGTATAACTACAAACTCTACTCTATTCGTACAGCAGATCATAACATAACTTGCTTGTTTTTTCACGGGTCACTGAGATTCATCATCATCTTCTTCTTCTATCTCAGAGGCTGGATCCTCCTCGTCCTCGAATGAATGATGCGACCCATGAGGCGCATGCCCATGACCAAATGCTCTTATGTGATCTTTCAGAGATCTCTTGTGCTTGAAATCTGAACCGCAAATACAGAACCAAAGCTTTCCGCAGTTTTTCTCATGAGTCCTCCAGTCACCCCTCACAGCAAAAGCCTTGCCACATTTGCGACACATGAAGGGTTTGTTACCGTGCTTGCGCTTGTAATGGGTCTGTAGAGTTCGAAAGTCTTTCAGAGGTTTTGCACGGGGATGATCGATGTTATTCCTGCAACCCTGAGCGCAGCAGTAGCAAGGAAGCCTCAGCATTGCAGTGGGCTGTGTGCCTCTCAGAGATTCTGGACCCCTTCTATACTGTGATCCATGCCCCCACATGTGCATCTGCAAAACCCATATTAAATACAAATTCAGTACTTCCACTAAAACCCTAGAATAGTCCCCTAATGAAAACTTTACTGCAACTAAATCCTTCAGGCAGGTATGCAAACCTTGCATGTTACGTTATGAAGGATTATCGTTTTCTTGCTACTAAACTACTGATATGTATGCAAACAAGATGCATACAGATCTGAAAAGATCGAAACTGCTACCTCATAGTAAACTATCGTTGAGGATGAATAAATTCTTAACAGGTAAGAGAAGAGATAGTTTTATTCATAACAATGGAAAACGCAGGTCTACACAACTCATCTTCTATGAATGACCCATATGAAAAATCGTTTAATTTTGTTGGCGGATCAAAGCAACAATCTCTATATTGTAGAGATTAAATCTTATAAACGATGGCCGGTTCGAAAACGAATATCAACAACAGAAAGGAAAATATGGGAAAAGTTCCAGGAACCAGAGCAATCTACATATCGTGGTAAAGCTCAAAGACGTAAACAAAAAAAACCCACAGAAAAGTACATGCAATAACAAAAAAATTCAGGCTTGAACTTGCCTTGACATAGACTATCAGGACCGACCTCACATAATCATGGAAAAGTAATGAGAGGTAGAGAGGGGAATTACTTCGTGGCATCATCGTCCCAGATATCAGTAAGGTCGATATAATTAGAGAGATTGGCTCTCTGATCAGTTGGGAAAAGTATGGCTTCTCTTATCTTGCTTCCATGATCCCCTACGTTGTTGGACGTAGTTTAGGGTCATACCTGCATATTATTATAGCGGTTGAAGGTCTTGCTGCAGACGGGGCAGGAGAACTGGGTAGGCCCGACGAGAATTTGCGAGGGATTGGGTATCCAATACTGTCCTTCCGAAAGTCTTCCGGCGCCTCCTCCTCCTCCTTCCACCATTTTTACCTTGTCAGCGGAATCACCAGGCTCGGCGTATCTGCTGTTAGGAAGGCCTATATGCAAGGCCACGGTCACATCGTCGTCCGTGGGTCCAATCTCTCCTGCATGTACAACAACGGAGGCCGCTTCCAAAGTCCCCGGAGGGCCGAGGCTCAGCAACGGAAGCGCTTCACGTAGAGGAGGTGACTCACACCTTTCGGTCCTCGGAACCTCATACTCTCCCAGCCTTACCGAAGACTGATTACTGGTGCTGATATTGGAATTAGGGGAATTATTAGACGGTTTGAGCCACTCTGTGAAGGGAATGGCACTCAAAGCCCCCATGCAGTGAGGGTTGAAGCTTCTGGGATTCATTCTTGATATTCTGTGACTTGGGTAAGTAACTGTTTGACCTAATTCTCTGTCCAGATTTTTATGCATTCGCCTTCTCTTCTGGTGCAATCCATGGACATTTTGAATAGAGGATTCATCGTTCAACTCTCTGAAAGTCGGTCAGAAGCAGCAGCAGCGGAAGAAAATAATAGACTGTAAAATCTTAGGATAATCGTGGACTGGACATATGCTTCAGAAAAGAAAAAAAAAAAAAAAACACAGTGGAACTGAAACCCAATGACACAGGCGACAAGGCTGACTGTACTAATCATCTCCCTGCTGGGTTAGCAAGTACACGGTTTGAGACCATAGAAATCCATGGAGGGATCTTAGATACAAAGGGGAAACTCAACTCAACTCAGGTCCGCATGTGGATGGATCTGCATACACCATACATTGTGTTCTGTGCAAAATCAATACCTTACGAACACAAAAAACGAGGGAAGGAAAGACGGTGGACGGGAAAAAGGGTATGGGGTTGGGGTGAAAGGAGAGTGGTCAGAGTTACCATTACCATTAGGGTTATGGGCGTGGGCCACGATATTCTGTCTCCCTATTTGCGGCGATGTCTATCACCGCCCGCACTTCGAAACGGAATTTTCTATTTTTACGGTTGATGTTGAACACGCTCCCAAAATCTGTGTGTTTTTTTAGGGCCATCATCACATCATGTGTGTGGTGCCTCGGAAGCTCCTAGAAATTCTAATCGAATCCACCATTGGTCCAGTAAATTTCGCGACGTTTTCGTTTGGGTTGGGTTGGGTTGGGTTGTTGCATTACTTTAATTTTTTACCGGGACTCGGACGCTAGGGATTGCTTTACATAAAGGCGATAATAGGATCATCAAGGTGGGGATTCAGTATTTTTAGTTGAATTTAGATTATTTTAATTAAGTCAAAGTTTTAATATACACTGAGGTATAGTGGTATATAGTATAGTATGTTATGGTATAGTGTGTAATTTCTTTTTAATTTAAGTTTAAGATCTTTTGATGAAAATTACTTAATGAAATTTTAAAAATATTAAAAACCTTCAAAATCATCATTTTAAATATCTTGTCATAAGAAAATTCTTCTGCTTTTTCGTGTGTATGCGTGAATGTTTTGATGTCCTGGTGTGGGGTCTTATTAAGATGCAAACGTGTGGGGTTAGGCGTTGGGTTTGAGTGAACGAGGTTTTCACACATAACAATGGTTCCTTCCACTTATGTCGAAGGTTGACGTATCATTTCTTACATAATGTGCAAAAACCTTCGAAATGATCAACCTTTTTTTCTGTTCTTTTTATTTTTTTAAAAGAAAGTGCAGATAATTTATTTAATTGAAATTTGTATATTTGATATTGTTATTTTAGAAAATTTTAAATATATATTTATAATAAAAAAATAAAAAAAATCTCCGGATGTGTATAAGAAGTATTACTTAAAAGAAAAAAAAAAAAACAAAATAACAAATTAAAATGTTTATAAGCTATAAATTAATTATGCTATATATATTATTTATAATAAAAATTAAATACTCAATCTTTATTATAAATAGAAAATTATTTATTAAGATTGTTTTTAAAGAATGTTTTTTTTTTTTTTGTTGCATAGGAGAGTTGGTCACTTTTTTTTAAAAGGATGTTAGTACAATAGAGAAAGTCTTTTAAATAAATTCTACAATTATTTTGAATGTAGAGAATGTTGTTAAGAGATGACTTATCTTGCTTAACATCTTTGCATTAATTATGTTATGTTCATGGTAAGACCTTCTTAAACAAGAAACATTATTTGATATTTTAAGTTTCATCAATATAATTAATATTTTAATTAAAATAAAATTAATTAATTATATTTTATAATTGGAAGAGAATTTTTAATATTTGATTTATTTTTCATTTTTAATATATAGTATTATTTTTAAGCTTGGTGTAAAGTAGCACTACTTATCATATTATTTTTAGGTTTGACTTGGGTTTGACTTATCGGACTCAATCTCATTTAACGAATTAAAATTTTTTAATTATTGCATAGTTCAATAGGATAATGGTATTTGAAGATACCAAAACTACAAGGAACCAATGACACAATTATATGTGTTATATTTCTTATACAAACCACTTTTAAAGTTAAAGAGATTATATTTCAATACATTCATATTCAAAAGATATTGAATCTCAACATAAGAAAGGTTGCAAAATTAGTAATAGCATAATATACCTATTATCACTATAGAAGAAAAAAAATATAATGTAAGAAAATTCTTTTAACTGAAAACTGCTTTATTAGAAGACTGATGTTTTATTGTATATTTAAATTTTCTTTAAAAGGGACATGAAACTCTGTAATCGTTAGTCTTATTTTAGTTTACTTGAATATTAATTCAAATAAGAACTAGGAAGGGAAAAGCTCATAAAATTATAATTATTTTCATCGTTGTTCTATTTTAAATAAGTTGACTTCGCCATAAACAAAAATCTTTATATAGAAGTTTAGATAAGTTTAGAATTAAGTGAATTATATCTAAGATCTTGGTTGATTATATATTTTTGTTTATAATATAATTAAAATAAATTAATCATTAACCTATACTGTGTTTTCTTCGCGGAAGATAATCTAACAAAAACGCCATACATGATAACTCATTATATAGATTTTTCTTTTTATTAAATTTTCTTTTTGAATCACTTAAGTTCACATACGAGGATGAATTTTTTAAATGGAATAATATGTATATTTAATTAGATATGATATAATGATTAAGGGTCATATGTAAAAGGTTGTTTTAATCTATTTTAAATAGTATTTTTTTAGATAGTCTTATTAAAAATTTATGAAAAAACAAATTGCTCTTTGGGAAGGTTTTTAATAAATTATTTATATTTAATTATAATTTTTAATATGAATAATGAGTATATGAGGTTAAGGTAAATTTATTTTTAATATATTAATTTTTATAGATCATAAATTGTTATTATAATGGATTAACTTTTTTAAAAAGTGTTTATCACTATATAATTTCATATTAGTTTCTCTTTCATAGTATTTAGAAAACCTTAAAGTGTAGAGGATAATCTTTAGACTATTTTTATTTTTATTATAAGGAGATGATTTTCTACTATTTGAGGATATTGGAGATGATTTACTAAGGTAAAACTTAACCTCTTCCTCCTCCACTTCAAAAATTGACTCTATATTTTCTTTTGTATTTTTAGTACCTTCTATATTTGAACTTGCAAATTATATTTCATCATCTTATATATCTTTCTTAGTTTCTTCAATGGTTGATTTAAAAGTCATTTGTCATCTTATGAGGTAGAAGATATATCTTTGTGACTTATTTGGGACTAAAATATCCTTGATCTAACTTACCTTCTATTACCATATGATATCCTTGCTTTATATTTGATTTTGTCTCAAGACCCAAACTTTTCATCTCTTTTTCACTCATTTTCAATTTGCAATCCCTTGTCTGTGTTTGATTTGGAAATATTTGTGACATCAAAATGTAATATCTTCCTAATTCACTGGTTGATTTCATTTTTTTGAATCACATTTAATCTTAGTTGGTTTTAGCTTTGGTTTTGAAATATTCATGGCAAGAGATATTTTAGTGTATATAACATGCTTCCACTCTTTAAATGTTGACCCTTGCTAGATGAACTTCCCTATAGTATTACCATTGCTATTCAAAAATTCCTTATTAATTGGATGATATGATAGTCTGAAAAATCTTAGCCCATACTAAAATCCTTAGTAGAGTTTCTCTTTCCATAGATAATCCTCATTTAATGGCTTTAAATACAAGCCGTATCTTCCTCTAAACCTTGCCACCACCTAATTTTTACACCATTTTATAAACTAGAAAATATGATGAGAAAAAAACCTTTTGAAAGAAAAGTTATTGAATAATATGAACTCGGCTCCTACTTTCATTTAATCTAATTTTCAATATCTAGAAAACTTGTCTAGTAACCATTGAATTTGCATATCAATCCTTTGATTTTCATAATCATTATATTATACTCAATCATATCATCCTTGATAATCACTTATGGTGTATAGGGGTTGTTATAATTCATTATTCCTTTTGTTCTTGCTCAGTGAAATATTACTTATTTCAACTAGAACATTCTTTTTTTCAACTAAGACTTCTTTAAATAGCATTATTTCTTGTCACTTATAACTTCCTCATGATATTTTCTTTAGTTTTTGAAATTATTTAAAGATTTAGATTAAGAACTTTGAATATGAGGCTCTCTCCTTACACTCACTTCTTATTTTAAATCCTTCATTATGAAGTTAAATTAAAACATATAATTTTAATTGTAAAAATTATCTTAAGTTATATATTTTCTTTAAATAGTGTATCGCTCCAAAATTTTCGCATCCTTACCCTCAGGCTATAGGATCCGCGCCCAGAAGGGGGATGCGAGAAGGATGGGACAATACCTCGGACTGAGAGGCCCTTTGAAGGTGCCGCCTCTCGGGGAGGAGTATAAGGGTGAATTTTTGACGGATGGTGGGTTCACCAGGAAAATTTTGAGTGGCAATTTCCATGCCTAGGTTGATAGTGGGTTTGATGTGTTCATTTTTATACTCAATCATTCAACTCCTAGGTTTGGCCAAGATGAATCTAAACTATTCTATCTACCAATGATAATTTAAATGGATACAGAAAATAGGAATGGGTGCTACTAACATAGAATATGCTAATTAGAATGTGTCATACCTGATTTCAGATGTTTGATGAAGATTCTAAGTTTTGTAGCAATCCAGATCACCTCAGTTCATACGTAATCGTCTGAGATCAGACAGGATCATCTGATATCTAATGAATTTGTCAAAAGAATTCGTCAGAAACCTGTAATCACATAAATAGATGCAAAATACCAAATATGCAAGTACAGAAGCAAAGGACAATGGTAGAAATAACAACAAACATACCTAAATAATGGATTTCAATAACAGATAAGGAAATGTAGTAGATTTAATGATTAATTTTAACCTTACCGTGCGATTAGGCTAAATGAGGTGAACTCCAAGATGCAAAAAACATAATAATTCAAGACAATGTAGAAATACAATATGAAAAATGCAGAGAAAGCTAAGGGAATGCAAACTCTGGACTCAGATTGCCCCCAATCTGGACGACAGTCAAGATCGCCTCCAATCGTACGAGATCGTCTATAATCGTTCGAGATTGTTTGCATCGATCCGAGCTATCTTCGACTGTAAAACAGTAGAGTTCTTGCAAGAAAATGCAAAACATAGAACACAGACAGTAGTGCGAGGGAATAAGGAGTTAAATCTGTTAGTTAAGGGGTTCAAGGAAATCAGAATCAAGGGGGTCATGTAGGGCCAGTGGGGTAAACTAGAAAATCCTAGTTTATATAGGCTTAGGAAGAGGTTTAAGAGGTTGGGGATCATCCCAATCTGGGAGATCTCCAACAGGGCAATCTCCAATTGCGCAGTCACGCTTCTGCCCAAGTTGGAGAGGCTATTGAAATAGAAGCTAATTATGAAAATTTGATTTTGGGACAAAATCATCTAGATGTTCTGTCCATGATGATTTCGTCAAATTTGGGATGATCTCGTCTAATCTGCGATGATATCGTCCAACGGTCAAAACAAATCCTAAAAATGATGCGAAAAACGAGGAAATGGGTAGCAGGCGATTTTGGAGCGATTTTGGGGTTAAAATTCAAATTTCTATCTTTTATATTTTACTAAGGTTTTTAACCATGCCAATTTTAGGGTGCTACATTTTGCCCCCTATTTAGCGAATTTCCGAAGAAAATGCGTTAAAGACGAGTTTTTCCTGTTTTACGAGAAAGCAAAAATGTACTCAATTTTTTAGACGACGATTCTTGGTCGAATCGTACAACTGCTAACTATGGTGCCCCCTCCGTGTTTTTACCCAAATTGAATGTTTGAGGTAAAAATGCGAAAAGGCAAAAATTAAAATGTTGACTTTTTAAATAAAATTAAGAAAATAGGGTAAAACCCTAATTCATTTTTACTGTTCCAAAGCTCTACAGAGAGAAAAATGGTGGAGACAGCGCACAGAGCGACAGAGGTCCAATGCGGGCTACGGGTAAGGATCTAAGCCTAGTAGATTAGTTTTGATTTTGCTTTGTGCAATTTGTGGATTTAAATTTTGATGATTTGGGACATCGTGGCCGTTTTTAGGCCGTCGATGATGTCCGAACGAAATCATCACTATTTCATCGAAATTGTCCCTAGATCGTCGATTTCATTCGAGGGCAAAATCAACGAATTAGGGGAGATCCCGTTCAACAAGGGGTGATCCCTAATTTTGTGAAATCGAAGACGAATTCGTCCTACAAAGGATGATTTTGCCAAATTTAGGACAATATCATCTGATTGTGGATGATAACATCTTTAACTTGATTTTAAAATGTTTTTAATTTGATTTTACTGATTAGTTATTAATAAATTTTGTTGTTATTGTTTGTTTTGCAGAGGGGATTACTAAAGAGCTGAGAATAGAAATATGACAGACTAAGAGACGACATAGCCACGCTTGACTAGGGAGAGCATGACCGATTAGGATAGGTCAGGCTACAGCATATGGCAAAGATGCCATAAGTATCGACTGACATGGGGCTATTGACAACCCTAGCAGAGAGATGGTATCCAGGGTCGTCCTGCTTTCGATTATCGATAAGGGAGATGGCTCCCACACTAGAGGACGTATGGAGGATCATGAGGATCCCCATACAAGGACGACTCATGACGCCTATGGCCAATCAAGGCCAGGCGATGATGAGGCTAACTGGAGACCCGAGCTTTGCCCTAGAGAAGGGCGAGGTGAACATCGAGTCTCTACGATAGATGCCTGGGGCATCTAGGATGACTCAAGTTTTGGCAAGGGTGGTAGGTGGCTTACTGTTGTGCCACCAGAGCGGGTGCAGGCTACCATGGCTCCTCTTAGTATAGTCTATGACATGAGAGACCACGGGTATAGATTTGCATGGGGCAGCTTTGTACTCTACCGCTTGTATAGGATCCTACATGGGGTCGTATACAAGGGAGGTCGATGTCTGGTCTTGACATCGTTGCTATAGGTTTGGTGTTGGGAGCACATTGCGATACGGAGGCCGATAGGGCTCCCATTGACAGGGGTTGACTGGGAGAGGCCTCGGGTTTTCTATTGGTGGATCTAGTCTGGGTCACAGTGGCGGATAGATCTATCGATGTCTCGAAGGTTGCTAGACGACCTCATCCCAGACTAGATCACTTGGAGGCCATGGCGAGAGCACCCCGAGTGGGCAGAGGATGGGCAAGAGCTGGCTCGCATCAGGCGAGTCTGCTGGCTGAGGATGGAGCGGGGAGAGGTAGAGCTCCATCGCTACGACCGGGTACTATGACAGTTTGGTCTACAGTAGGGGATCCCTTCTCTCAGGGATTACGAGTACTCCCAGACTTTTTAGGATAGTACTACGCTGAGCGGGGCTCCAGACATGCAGTGATTCTAGAGTCAAGACATGGACGATGCCCCCATCCAACCAGTGGATGGTGACGATGCCGGGGTTGCAGATGGCTATGATGCCTGGTACGTAGGCATTCACCCTCCTCGGATGACGAGGGCATAGGGTTCGATGCATGCGGTTGTGCAACGGATGGGGAGGCGATGCCAGGCTGCCATTGAGGCAGCACGGGGTCATGGTGGGAGAGAGCAACGACGGTCCCCATAGGAGAGATGCTAGCGGATGGGTCAGGCTCCGTAGAGGCCACGGGAGATAGGGCGGAGGGAGGAGAGACTCCCTTCGCAGCAGGGGGAGAGACCACCATCACCTGATAAGGGCAAGGGTGTTGAGGTAGGGGAGAGCAGCGAGACGGTGGCTCTCCAGGCTAAGGTTGCCCGCCTTCGGGCTCAGGTGCAGACACTACAGGATGAGGCTACACGGCTCAAAGCTTGGGGCAAAGGAGCGAGCACTCGGGATCTGGTGTGGTCTATTGCTCAGACCACATTTTACCAGGGGTTGTACTATCAAGCGGTCCTAGAGGGATAGAGGATATCATTGCCAGCCCCCATTACAGAGCCGGTCATGATGGGATCATCGAGGACATCCTCACGATCGACGACGAGGACCCGAGATATGACCCGAACCTCTATGGGACCACCTCCTCCACGTTAGGGTGGGGGAGGAGATGAGGCTGAGAGCTCGAGGGCTTCTCGAGGCTAGCTGCTGTAGAGTGCAGATTTATTTATTTATATATAAATATATATATATAAATATATATGTATATATATATTTGTTTTTGAGGGGATTGAGTATGCCAGGGTTTTGATTGTGGCATACCAATCTAGATGATGTAGATAATTGATTGATGATATATATAGATTGTATTTTTGATGATATGACTTGTGTATATGTTGTATTATGATGCTTGAATTGTTGATTCATGTAATTATGTCATTGGAAATAAATTATAATGTTATGTCATGCCATAAAATTTGTAAATGAAATAATTTGATGTGCATAAATTGGTTGTTTTGGTGTGATTTTGATGAAAAATAAAAGGGACTTCTAACAATAATTTCAAAGGACATTGTCACTGTTATAGACCGTTTCATGGAGTCATCACTCGCTAGGTCGTCAAGCTAGTCCTAGTATAGAAATATTGCTAAAAGTAAAAGAGTGCTTAAGAGACTGTCTTAAGACTTTGTGTTGTGATGATGAAAATGATGATGGTGATAATTTGTTTTCAGATTTTTTCCACAAAATTATGCATGAAATATATTTAAAAGTGATTTTTTCTAGGCATAAATTCCTAAGTGTGATAAATTTTTGAATAATTCCTTAGAAATTATACCATGGTTGCAAGATGGAATGTTTTGACATAATGACATGAAATAGAATAAGTGTTCGCTCATTTTGAAGCACAATTGTGTAACATAATGATGTAAGCCATATGTGTTTTTTTTAAAATGGATGGGAAAATAAAATTAGAACAATGGTTTGCGCTAGGCATAGAATTTATAGGTATAGACTTATACCATCATCGTGAAATCCAAAGATAAATATTTTAGTTTTATTGCATGATTGATTTTTTTATTTTTGATTTATGAACATGTTGTTTGCAATCATTTTGCAATTTTGTGACACAATGTATATAATTGTTTTTATACAAAACAAAATTTTGAAATAAGAGGATAAAATTATTCTGAAAAGAATTACAGAAATATTTTAAATTATCTCAAAAACAAATGTAGGTTTATAAGGGATCCTCATGTGCAAATGTGAGTTCATTACCGATCTTGATTTATCATAATGATACAAAATCTCTCAAATACAAATGTGTGTGCAATTGTATTGTTCATTCACCAATTTTGAGCAAGATAATTTGATACAAGCAATTTGCTTTAACCAAATGAATGTTCGTTAACCATGATTTATATGCATATAACCGTACCAGACTACTATGCAAGTTAGGTTATCAAGAGCTAGCTAATCCATAAGCCGACATAGGTCTGTACAAAAGAAGGTCGCTAATGTGACAGACATATCACCACGCTAGGAATTACCCAAGGCCAAGCGGGTTGGGCACAAACCATCTATTATGGGGCTTACCTCACAGTTTTTGAATTATTGAGAATTCCAGGGATTCAAGCTCATTCACCCTTCTTTTCTTTTCAAGGGGTAGGGAAAGGATTTTATTGCATTTTGCTTTTGCTTTTCTCTTTTGCTCTTTTTTTTTTCTTTCTTTCTTTTTTTTGTATTTTTGCTTGATTTTTGAGATAATGCTGAAATATTGCTGTGATGATACAAAATAACATTTTTCTTTTTCTCTTTTTCTTGCATTTTTCTTTTCTTCCTATGCTAGGGATACTTGCTCGGATTAGTCTGTAGAGCAAGGGATTTTTATTTTGGGTAGGGGTGAGCTTGTCCTTTTGTCAATTCTCAAAGATTCTAGACCATGTGCATGATAGGATAGCAGGGGAAACTTTTCGCTCAAGAAACCACATCTACTATGTAGCATCATATTGAATTTGCAATGAAATCATTTTAATGTGAAAAGATATACTTGGTTCAAGTAAATAACAAGATCAGTTCTCTATGCTCAAAACTTTATTTAATGCCAATGTGGACTTTGATATAAGAGAGATTAATAATCATACCAAATAAAATCAAGATATTTATTCATGTGAGTGTGAAAGTGTGGGATTCCAAATAAATGCTCATTTATCTAAAATAATTGAAAATATAATCGCAAACTCCAAGAATTGACAAGTATATATAAAAAAAAAAAATGTTTTTGAAGATTTTGACAATTTTGATGTTTTTGTATTTGATTTTAATTGATGAATTGCAAGAAGAAATATTATTATTGTTCTTTGAAAAATATTTTGATAGAAATGGCTAAAAATGAAACAATATGCAAAATACAGTATATACAAATGATGAAATGACTCAATGTTTTATGCATAGTAGCGTTTGAGATGCATAATGTTCATAGGTTCTTTAAGTTCTTTACCATCTAAGGTAGATAATTTGTATGCTCCCGATCCAAATTTAGCAGTGATGATATATGGTCCAAGCCAGTTGGGCTCGAATTTACCTTTAAGGTCTTTAGTTGCATTAGTATTTTTTTGAAGATTTTGAGGATTTTGATTTTTTTTTTTTTGGTTCTAATTTATGAATTGGTGGTATATACAAGATGATCTATATACATTATACAAGGTTATTTGAGTATAGCATGTCTAAGGTTGCTTCAAAATCAAAGGAGGTTTTGAAGGATAATTTGGTTGTGGTGAAGGTAAGAACAAAAGGTGATGAATAAAAGGTAGCGATAACAAAAGCTTTGTTATAATGTAGAATAATGTAGCAAAATATTTGACTTTTATATGTGTAAAATTGATCATGTTACAAAATAAAATGTCAGAAGGATAAGAAGGTTCTTCATTCTTATCACTATATTCCAAGTCTTGATAAGATGGAGGGAGCATATATGAAATATATGCATGGGTGTTATTTGGTAAACAAGGATGATCATATATGGATGAAGAAAAGTGATGGATAGAAGATAATTGTGACAATAGAGAATGTATAGAACTTGATGTTTCAACCGTTAAATATTCTTCAAATGGTGTTGGGTCATTATGTATGGTAACAATTTTATTTGCAAGTTCAAACTTCAAACATTGGTGAAGAGTGGAAGGGACAACCCTCATCGTATGAATCCAAGGACTTCTGAGGAGTAGGTTGTAAGGTGAAGGGCAATATGCTACATAAAACAAAGTATCCAGGATCTTGGATCCAATATTAAGGGGAAGAATTATAGTACCTTGAGCTTCTTGAATTTCATTGTTAAAATATTTTATAATAACATTTGATTCATTAAGATCTTCTTCCTTTAATTTGAGTTTTTGGAATAATTGATAAGTGCATAAATTAAGAGAGGAGCCATTATCTACCATGATAGTTTTGATAGGTGTTTCTTTACTAGATCCTATAATGTAAAGATAGGAGTCTTCTTGTGGAGTAGAGGAAGGAATCTCCTCATCATAGAATGAAATATGGTTAACCTCAAGAGGGTTTACACCATTAATTATGTTCTTAGAGAAAATATGATGAGGAACAAATTGTTGGCTAGGTATCTTGAACAAAGTTTCCTTATGAGAACTTTGTAATACTTCTAAAAGGGATATCTTTGCTTGAGGATTAATCACTTGTTGTTGGCTATCAAAGTGGATTTCAGATTGAGATTTTGATTCTAAATATGAGCTTTCTATGCTTACATTCCATTTTGGATCATTCTCTAGAGCCAAAGATAGTTTTGAAGGTTGGTCAAATGAGGAATCCATCTCTTGAATATCATATTGAGTTGATTGAACTTGAGGTTGCTCATTTGTAGTTTCTATTACAATATTAGTAATATCATCATGATGGGACACATTAACATGCAATATTTGATTGGTTTCCTGTTGTTGATAATTGAATAGGGGTTCTTGGGAGATCCCCATGTCTTGATTGATTATTGGTATTTGTTGTGTAGGAGTTTGATTGTTTACTGGAGATTTATAATCAGTTGTAGATTGTAATTCCTTTATATTAAAAAGACCCTCATCAATCAAATCTTGAATTGCACATCTTAAATATTTACAATTTTGTGTCATATGTCCATCTACTCTATGATATTCACAATGTAGCTCAGGTTTAAACCAATCTGCTGTGGTATCAAGTTGTCTTATGGAAGGGAGTTCAATCCTATTTGTATCAAGTAAATGCTTGAGAATTATATCCATTGGTTGATTGAGCTTTGTAAATGTACGTGATGAAGGTTTTCAAGAGGTTTTTGATAAGTGCCTTAGGATTTCAGTCATAAAAGGACCTAATGGTTTTTTACCTCTCTTTTCTTTATTATGGGTAGAATGATGATAGGAAGATTGTGAAGTATGATGTGAGTGCATGGTAGGATTGGAAGAATAAGTATTTTCTTGTTGAAATGGATGTGTTGTATTGAAAGAAGAATATTGAAGGGGTGGAGGAGGATTGTATGTGGATTGATAGACATAATATGGATATATGGGAGAATAGATAATATCATTATGAAGAGGATTGGAAAAGGGATTGTCCTGTTGGGTTAAGGATGAAAAATGAGAAAAGTGTGATGGAGGTGATGTTGAATAGGGATGAGGTTGGTCATAATCAACAAATGTATTTGGCTGAATTCTTCCAACACTACTGATGGGCTCATATTGATTTGAGTAAAAACTCATGGTTTCTTTAGTACTTCTAAAAGTAATATTTAGTATCTACTATTTAGAATTGAATCTAAAACATACAAACTTGAAATGATGATTTTGTTTTTGTTTTTATTTTATCATATATATATATATATATATATATATATATATATATATATATATAAAAAATTTTTTTTTTTTTTTTTTTATATTTTTGAATCAGAAATATGCCTATGTTATTCACGTCGGGTTCACCAAAATGTATCGCTCCAAAATTTTTGCATCCTTACCCTCAGGCTATAGGATCCGTGCCTAGAAGGGGGATGCGAGAAGGATGGGACAATACCTCGGATTGAGAGGCCCTTTGAAGGTCCCGCCTCTCGGGGGAGGAGTATAAGGGTGAATTTTCGATGGATGGTGGGTTCACCAGGAAACTTTTGAGTGGAAGTTTCCACGCCTAGGTTGATAGTGGGTTTGATGTGTTCATTTTTATACTCAATCATTCAACTCCTAGGTTTGGCCAAGATGAATCTAAACTATTCTATCTACCAATGATAATTTAAATGGATACAAAAAATAGGAATGAGTGCTAATAACAGAGAATATGCTAATTAGAATGTGTCATACCTGATTCCGGATGTTTGATGAAGATTCTAAGTTTTGTAGCAGTCCAGATCACCTTAGTTTGTACGTAATCATCTGAGGTCAGACAGGATCATCTGATATCTGACAAATTCGTCAAAAACCTGCAATCACAGAAATAGATGCAAAATACCAAATATGCAAGTGCAGAAGCAAAGGACAATGGTAGAAATAACAACAAACATGCCTAAATAATGGATTCCAATAACAAATAAGGAAATGTAGTAGATTTAATGATTGATTTTAACCTTACCATGTGATTATGCTAAATGAGGTGAACTCCAAGATGCAAAAAACATAATAATTCAAGACAATGTAGAAATACAATATGAAAAATGCAGAGAAAGCTAAGGGAATGCAAACTATGGACTCGGATTACCCCTAATCTGGACTACAGTCAGGATCGCCTCCAATCGTACAAGATCGTTCGTAATCGTCCGAGATCATTTGCGTCGATCCGAGCTATCTTCGACTGCAAAACAATAGAGTTCCTGCAAGAAAATGCAAAATATAGAACATAGACAGTAGTGTGAGGGAATAAGGAGTTAAATATGTCAAGTAAGGGGTTTAGGGAAATCAAAATCAAGGGGGTCATGTAGGGTCAGGGGGTAAACTAGAAAATCCTAGTTTATATAGGCTTAGGAAGAGGTTTAAGAGGTTGGGGATCATCCCAATCTGGGAGATCTCCAACAGGGCAATCTCCAACTATGCAGACGTGCTTCTGCCCAAGTTGGAGAGGCTATTGAAACATAAGCTAATTATGAAAATTTGGTTTTGGGACAAAATCGTCTGGACGTTCTGTCCATGATGATTTCGTCAGATCTGGGATGATCTCATCTAATCTACGACGATATCGTCCAACGGTCAAAACAAATCCTAAAAATGGCACAAAAAACGAGGAAACGGGTAGCAGGTGGTTTTGGAGCGGTTTTGGGGTTAAAATTCAAATTTTTATCTTTTATATTTTACTAAGGTTTTTAACCGTGCCAATTTTAGGGTGCTACAAATAGATAGAAGTAATATTTGACATCTATATGGTATGCATAACATTAAAAATATTTAAAAAGCAATAATTAAAATGTAAGAGTCTATGGGTAAAAACACTTTTATTAAGCATCCACTTATAAGATCTATTCAATGTGTTTATTATTATCATGGGTATATATAGTTTAATTTTGAAGAAGAAAAAATTACATTGTATTTTATTTAAAATATTTAATTATATTTTTTATGATGAAATTTGAAAGGCTCATCTAGATTTTTTAAGGAGCAATCTTTAAAAAGTGTCATGTTACAGTGCAATCCCTACTGGGAAATGCATAAATGATAGTTGGAAGGTCAATGGAAGCCTAGAATCAAACATATTGATGGTTCAACTATATAGATTGGATATTTTCCCATGCTTAAAGAGCAAGCATAATACATGCAAAAGCTTTAAAAGGTCATAGAGAAGATTGTGACTTGCACATCTTATTTTGAACTAGGTACCAATCCTAATAATTGATGGTTAATATTGTTCGACATGAAAAATGTGGATTACATTTATAAGTTAAAATCAACCTTCACCCAACATTTAAATTTTAACTTTAGACATCAAATAGATTTTATATATTAAAGAAAAACATTGCATGCAAAATAATTACAAATAATCGCTTCATTTATATTCTAGAATACATGTAATGCAAAAAGGAAAAAGGAATGTATAACATATCTACTGTACTCACTATAAATATTTTTAAATAGTAATTTAGATTTGACTTCATTTAAAGTATTACCTCCTCTCTTTTTCTAAGTAAAGCTTATTTTTTATCAGGATAAAGAATGGGTTTTGAAAGGGTCTTGCACCTTTGTACAACAAAGATGCCTTCTATGTCTCACAACCATAGACAACCAAAATTTTTCCAAGATCACAAAAATCCAAACCTTTTCAAAGTTCATAGTAAGCCATATTTTTACGAGGATCACAGAAAGCCAAACTTTTTCCAGGATCACAAAAAGCCAAATTTTTACCAAGATCATAGAAAGCTAAAAATTTACCAAGATCATAAAAAGCTAAAAATTTATCAATATCATAGAATACAAGATCACATAAAGGAATTTTTTTTTAAATCATAGAAAACTAAACTTTGCAAGATCATAGAAAGCCAAATTTTTACCAGGATCTTAGAAAGCTAAACTTTTGTGAGGATCACAAGAAGATCAACTTTTACCAATATCATAAAAAACCAAACCTTTGCCAAGATCACAAAAATACAAACTTTTCCAAGATCACAGAAAACCAAAATTTTACCAGAATCATAGAAAGCCAAAATTTTGTCAAGATCACAACAAGCCAAACTTTTGCTAAGATCATTCATCAAACCCAATACCACACTCAACAAACCCTATATTTGGTAAAAATCCAAACTAAATTTCTAGGGTTGTCCAGAGACATAAATATTTTTAATTTTAGAATATTCAAAGGCTCCAAAATATCCATCTACTCTTTTGTTTTCTCTTTCTCATCTGCAATCACATCTTCGTTGAACTATTTTCCTTGTAATTCTTAAATTGAAATGCTCTCTTCTTATAGCATTGTTGACAAGTGCATATATTGTCTTGTTAAATTCTTGCTAAATGTGGGAATATTGCACATGTGTGAATTTTTTAATCAATTCTTTCATTCTTCTTAATATGATATGGATTTGTATTTAATTGACCTTTTTTTAAGCCAAAAGAGATAACACCAAACAAATAATAAGACAAGAACAAGCTATTGCAATAAAAGGAATTGATTTTGTATTGAATCGGTGGAGCCTTGGTCTCCTTTTTACAATGATTTTTACCCTGAATGTACAAGGGTATGATTACAATATTTGCTCTTTTAGAATACAATAGACAAAAGAGGGAAAACCCCTTTTGTAAGTCACAATGAAGGTGGTGTCAATGATCTCCTTTTTGCTCCAATAAAGATGTCGGATGGGCTTTGGTATCCTTGCGGGCCATCCTTGCTTCAACAACTCTTTAGAAACCTATCACCTGCACATGTATGAATGCAAACAAGAAAGATAAATTAGTAGCAAATGAAGAGCCTCCATGATGTGAGGCTCATTTTGACATGGATAAAAAGCCACAAAAACCCTATTGTAAATACTTGCAGAATGTATCAAATGTACAGAAGATAGAATGCAATGAAAGAAAATGCCTTGCTATTTTACCTATCTGATCTGAGTTTGTTGCTGGCTGAAAACACTCTTGAGCAAATGTGGGACTACATTTGGGGTTGGCTAAATGTGAAGGTGCATTTGTGTAAACATGAAGGTATATTTGCGACTGTGTAAACACACTCTTGTGTTTGTGACTTTGAGGCAGAACTGCTAAGGGGTTCGATCCAGGGCATAAGTGGCTCGATATCCAAGATTTTTGATGACCTCCTATAGTAATTCTAATAGTGTGACAATGTATTTTCTATCCTCATTTGTTTGGTAAAATTAGGTTACCTTTATAGGACTTTAGGGGTTTTGGAAGGAAAGGATATATGGTAAGCCAAGGTTACCAAGTGGTAGGGACTAGGCAACCAACTATCTTGGGCAATTGTAGTGAGCCACTTAAAGTGTCCCACTTAGATGGAGTGGTGGCATGTGGGTAGGTGAGAGTGGAGTGAGGTGTGTGAGATGTGTTAAGGGGAGGATAGTGGTGGCTAGGATACATGTCAAGTGGGGAGATAGGGTGTCCTAGGAAAATTTTCTAGATTCAACAAAATCTAGAAAATAGGATAATGTGTAGTAAATTATACCTAAGTTTAAACTTAGGCACATTATTTTATTGTGCATATTTGAAATGTGCAATTTGAATGGGCTTTTGCAAATGGCTAGGTTTTAGTGTCTACAGACACCCCTTTGTGTACCATGTTGAACCAAGAACAATGCAGTGCAAAAAAAATAGACACTTGATTTATTGGATGGAGATATATATATTTTTGGTTTTTTTGTTGCCCTAGTGGAAGGATTGAATGAATTTTAAAAAATTTAATTTTTTCTTACCCCCTCAAGCGGCGACTGGGTGTAAGATGAAATAGATGAGCCACTTGATAGATTTTGAATGGGTGAATGCAATTTTAATGGATGCAAATATCAAAAATCAAGATCAATGTTGATTACCCCAAGTTTGGAGTGGGCTACATTTTTGAATTTTTATTTTCGACAGAATGACATGCATTTTTAATGTTGTATATGAACCAATGAATGGGTGTGTGTGTGTGATTTTAGAATATTTGGAGGTTAGTTTACCTCAATTGCAGTCACCACATACAAATCCATATAATAGCATGGTGCATAACAATTTGAGATACTTTCACTTTTTATCCCCGTGGAGAAGGTTTATGATAGCTTTGTGCAAAGTTTCTTGAACGCAGTCACATTCCAAATTTGAGCTACCAAATTGATCTAATATGGGACAAGATGAGATGGAATGATGTGATAATGTATTTGATGATGCAATTTTATGATTTCGTGAAGTTTTAGAGTGTTTTGGTGATGCTTGAAGGGGTGATTAGATGTTTTTTATGACTTCTAAGGTTGATTTGATGGTGTTTTTTTGAACAAGCGTCCTTATGGTGATCTACCCATCCTACCAAATTGCATGGATAACTAATCGCTGCAACCACCAAGTGAGTAGAGTAAATCACTAGATACAAGGTTCACTTGAGAATTCAAGCTAGCTAATCTGCAATCGAAAAGCACATCCTAAGCTATTTTAAGAAAGAAAATGCTATTTTAGATGTTGACTAGAGGGGTTTGACATATTTGGAGCTTTTTGAATTGAAAGTGACCAAAGGGGTGTGATTCCTTTGGAGCCTTTTGGATTGAATTGACCAAAGGGGTGTCCTCCTTGGGACCTTTTGGGTTGAATTGACCAAAGGGGTTTTGGTTCCTTTGGAGCCTTTTGAACTGAATTGACCAAAGGATTTTGATTCCTTTGGATCCTTTTGGATCAAAATTGACCAAAGGAGTTTTAGTTCCTTTCAAACCTTTTGGATTGAATGTGACCAAAGTAATTTGGTTCCTTTGGAGCCTTTTTGGATTGAATGTGACAGTTATGGTTCCTTTACAACCCTTTTTTGATTGAATTGACCAAAGGAGTTTTGGTTCCTTTGGAGCTTTTTTGATTGAATGTGACCAAAAGAGTTATGGTTCCTTTGGAGCCTTTTGGATTGAAATGACCAAAGAAGTTTTAGTTTCCTTTGGAGCTTTTTTAATTGAATATTGAACGAAGGGGTGTGGTTCCTTTGGAGTTTTTTTAATTTTATTTTTTCATGTGATGAAATGAATTTATCATGAATGAACGCAATTGGTGATGATGTATTCAAATGGATGAATGGTTTTACCTCATTAATTGTCATTCGAATAGGTTATGGACCATTGATTAGCAAAATTTTCCTTTATTACTTAATTAGGGGTACCATTGCAGTAATACTGGTTTGATCATATATTGTAGGATGATGTGGACTATAATACATGTCTACAAATGTAATGGTGGCATGTAATGGAAGCTTTCTTATGACTTTGTTTTCCTTAGGGATAAATAGTCTAGAGTTGTTTTCTAAAGACTCAAACATCCTAGTGACTCAAAAAAGCTCATCTATTCATATTGGTAATCCATATAATGCTAAAGGTATCCTAACAAAGTCAAATTTCTTAATAACCGACTATGTGTGCAATGAATGCTTTTTTTCCATTATGAGGGAGGGCAGACTAATCAGTTGTAACTTATGCCAATTAAGCTAGGTCATGCATAAGCACACATATATTTGTATAAAATAAGATCGCTAATATGATAGACATATTGCCACACATAATACTATTCCATTATTAGGCCAACGTCTATCCCATTGCTGATTATGGAAATCATCCCATGGTTTTCGAAATATTAAGAATTCTAGGGATTCAAGCTTCTTTTCCTTCTTTTTATTGCATTTTTGTATTTTTGGTATTTTATTTGGGATTTTTCTCATTTTGTAGTGGAGCAAAGGGAATTTTTATTTGCTTGTTTTTAGAAGAGCAAGGAGATTTTTTTTGGATACTTTTTGGGATACTTGCTCTTTTTGTGGAAGAGCAAGAGATTTATTTTTTGAGGGGGAGAAAGGAGAGGTTGTCCTTTTGTCAATTCCCAGCTTTCTAGACCATGCACATAATAGGATGAGCAGGGGAAACCTTTCACTTTATGGCAATAGCTACTCATGAATTCATTGTTCCTAGACTTCACAATGTTTTAATGTGTTGTAATGTGTGTAGTCCAAGAGAAAACTTGATTAACTAGGAACAACCTATAGCACCTAGGAACTGTTTGACTTTCAATGGAGGTTGCTTGAAAATACTAGGAGTGGCTGAGTGACTGGAAACACCTAGAGATTTTTCAAACTAGAGGCTAACAAAAAAATAAGGTGC
Organism: Wollemia nobilis; assembly: GCA_028583015.1. Lineage (NCBI taxonomy): Eukaryota > Viridiplantae > Streptophyta > Pinopsida > Araucariales > Araucariaceae > Wollemia > Wollemia nobilis. The sequence goes on from JAQPPZ010003177.1 coordinate 4,477,636, forward strand.
CTTGGTATTTATTGCAAAGTTTTTTTTTGACATGATTTTGGATGGTGAAATGAAACCAATGCTAGGGTCAAGGTGTCGTTGATTAAGGCTACAAGACTGAAAGGATTAAAAATTATCAAAACTAACCAAATGACGATTAATACGATAAGTGACCTGAATGAATGCAAATGATATGAATGTTTGAATGCAATGTAAGTAGAATATATGATTTATGAATACATGAATGGATGCATGAAATACAATTTGAATGAGTAGGTGAAAAGAAAAAGTATTGTTGTTTTTGATGATTTTCCATGTTTTTGTAGTTTGAATATTTTTTATTGTTTTTGCATTTTTGAGTTCATTTTGATGTTTTTTGTGGTTTTTGTTATAGAATGTACAAGAAAGAGTGAATTGTGGTTATGGTAAGGATTGTCGTAGAATTGGATGGGGATGAACAAGTCAGGGGTGGTGGGGGTTGTAAGCAAGATTAGGAATAGTCAAAGGTAATCAAGGCCTTTGTTAGGCTATTCAATGATGGGAATGATGGTGAATACACATATTTAGAGTTTTTGGTATTGACTAAGAGATTGTGCAATTGTTGCTTGAGTTGGTCTTTAGAAGTTTCAAGGGACTCCAAGTGGATCATGGATTCCTGGAAGAAATATGGAGAAATATCGATGATGGATAGAGGGGATTATGGAGATATGTTTATGTTGGGTTGCTGGCATGGAGCCATGTCGATATAAGGTTAATGGCATGAAGCCATGTTAATGCTCAATTAATTTGTTTGGATGTTGGAGGATATATGCACGTTGTGCATGACAAACTCTCCTTAATTTGAATTAGTCATGAGAACCAAGACAAGTGAGGTGTTTGGGTATGTTGGTGGTATTGAAGACCCCGAGGTAGGAATGGATTCTTGATAAGATGTTTGGTCATGTGCCTCATGAGATGATACCTAGGTGTGCTCTTATTTTTGGGGCACATGGTTGTACCCTTCATGATTTGGCATGTGTGTGGGCACGAGAGTGTGTGTGTTTTGTTGGGATGCCTAAGGGTACCAATCATGGTCTATCACTTTTTGTTGGTGCATTTGATTAAGTGGTGCTTGGATAGGCCCTTGTTGAATAGGTGGTTGGGTGTACCCTTGTTGAGGTAGTCCTTCGATGACCACTTGTCGAGTGGGTGGTTGGGTATACACTAGTTTTTGTGGTTATCCTTTGAGGACAATTTGTTTAGGAGGTGCATGGATATACACCTGTTGTTGTGGTTATTTGTTTAGGAGGTACCTATATGTGCACCTATTGTTGTGGTTGTGGATATTGTGGTGATGGTTTTTGTGGGGGTGGATGACGAGGTTGTAAATTATGAGGGGCAGAGGTGGTGAGTATGATTTGGTTGACTAGAGAGGGTTTGGATTGGTTATTGACATGGTATGTGGAATTGTTTTTGGGCCACTCTTTCTTATAAAATTTTATTTCTTCTTCTTGGATTTTGATATCTTCAATGATTTGAGATTGTGTTAAAGATTTCTTGAGTGTGCAGTAATGTTTGAGTTGTAGTAGTAAATATAAGTGTTTCGAACAACTCATTGTGAACATTTGAGTGAGCTCCATAACAAGGAGAGAGTAAAGGGTAGTTTGGTTAACACAAATCTCCATCATTTTCCATACTCCAAGATGGCTCATCTTCAAATTGGTGAAGATTGTAGAGATCAATTAGAGTGGATTGTTGTTTGATACATTTTAAGAATAGATTGACCAATTGCTTAAAAGTAAAAATGCTATGGTTGGGCAAATGGTGGTACCAATCCAAGGCATCTCCCCCTAGGGTTTGGGGAAAGGTTCAGAGCATCAATGGGTCAATGTTTTGAATTCTAAAACACACATGGATGAATGCACTTACATGCTCATGGGGTACATCAGTGTTTTAGAGCATCCCTTTGAATTATTCCATATTTGGTGCTTCAAAATTAGTAGATATGGTGGTGAGGGTACTTAAGAATGAATAGGGTGATTGATCAAATTCCTTAAAGTGGGCTTTTGATATATCATTCTAGGTATTTGCATGGCTAATCTGTCAATTTATTTTTGCAAAAATTGAAATTTTGGGTCTTCAAACGATGCTTGAATACCTTGGTTTATTTTATGTGTGGTGTTATTCAAAATTTGATGATGTTGCATGTTATGTTGAAGAGTGTTGTGGAATGGTTGTTGTTGATGAAATTTTTGCTGATGAGAAGATGGATGGATGATGGTATGTTGCATTGATGAAGTGGTATACACATTTTGGAGTGTATGTGTGGGTATGGTGATGGTTGGTGATCATGATATTCCTAATGTATCTTGCGTTAAGAAAGTATTTTGATGTGAAATAGGTGGTTGATTAAATTTTTTCATCTGTGATTATTGTTGTGAGATATTATGGGTGCTTTGATTAGCATTATCCACCAAAAATTATTGTAGATGTTGAAAAGCTTTATTTATGGATATCATAGATGTAGATGGTATGATTGAATATGAGGTGAAAGGTTGATCATGATGAGTAGCAGAAATATGGGTGGATATTAGTGGATGGTAGGTAGCAAAGGGTATCACAACTGAATGAGGAATATTTTGTTGAATGGGGTCAACATATGATGATGATGTGAATGGAAGTGATGTGGGTATCTACGAAGTAGCGTTAACTTACACTTCATAGAGGGGGTTAGAACAAATGATGTTTTGGGTGGATGGGATGGAGATGTATGGGTCAGGTGATGATGGTGGATTTTGGTTCATGGATGTGGTTTCAAAAAGGGGTTAATGAAGTGATTATTGGCTTGTGACCTACCCCCTTTCTCAGCTACGAAAGTGGCTAAGACTTGGGAAATCTGAGCATAATGCTCCATGGATGTAAGCCAAAAGAGATAACAACCTTACTAATTACAAGGAACCAATGACACAATTATATGTGTTATATTTCTTATATAAATCACTTTTAAAGTTAAAGAGATTATATTTCAATACATTCATATTCAAAAGATATTGAATCTCAACATAAGAAAGGTTGCAAAATTAGTAATAGCATAATATACCTATTATCACTATAGAAGAAAAAAAATATAATGTAAGAAGTTATAGTTGCATTAAGTCATAAATTTTTTGAAGAATTAAAATTAGAATATTTAAATTTAATGTAAGAAGTCATAATTTTTTATGGTATTGATATAGAAAATCTTTGATTTTTTTCTCTCTAGTATATTCAATATCTTTTCACCTAATTGATATAAAAAAGAGTTTAATGTTTGAGAACCTAATTTTTTAGAATCTCTTTAATGGTCCCTTTATTTTAATACATAGGTATTATATTAAGTTTTTTTTCTCTTCTTCATTTGATAGATAGGAGATCTCATACCCATTCTAACTACAGATTTTTTATTTCTATCTTGATGTTCATTTTGAGTTGTTTTGTCTTTGTGGTCAATAGTTTGTACCCTTAACTCAAAAGTGAAAAAGAGAAAAGAATACTATAGGGTGACACCAATACCTTCCTTATCTTCTTCTTAACTAGTTGAAGGATTAAAAACTTACCTTTCATTAAATTGTTTGAAGACTTTAACTCAAAAGTGAAAAAGAGCAAAGAATACTATAGGGTGGCACCGATACCTTCCTTATCTTCTTCTTAACTAATTGAAGGATTAAAAACTTACCTTTCATTAATTTTTTTGAAGACTATAACCATGTGATTTAGATTTTTTATTTATTTATAATTTTATATATCCTTTATGTTAAAAAATGTTTTAATTTATATTGAATTTTTTTAGTTTTTAGATTTTACTTATATCTATATTTATATATATGAGATTTTTGATTTTCGTCCCTAGATCCGAAGTCGGTTTGTTTGAGAGCTGTGACTTTTGCCTCTGAAAATTCCTATATCATGTCTTCTGAGGATTGTCCTTCATCACCGTTTGAGATTCAAGTGGCACATTATGCTAACCTATATTTTGAGGTTTTTTGTCATTCCCAGGCTGTTGTGGATAGATCCCTTGTCTCTTGGATTCTACGTCCCCCTTAGTGGTTCAAGTTAAATTTTGATGGTGCATCAAAAGGCAACCCCGGTGACGTGAGTTGTGGAGGCGTAATCAGGGATGACAGAGGTCGTCTCATCTTGGCTTATGCGGAAAAACTTGGAGTCCAATCTAACAATTTTGTAGAAGCTCGAGCAGCTTTTTGAGGCATCCAAATGGCTATCGAGCTCAATATCCAGTACCTGATAATCGAGGGAGACTCGTTAAACACTATAAATTATTTGAAAGAGGTCTCGCATCCACCTTGGAATGTGCAGCCAATCATCATGGATTCCATTGTCCAGTTAGGGCGATTAACAACAGGTGTATTTAACATGTGTATAGGGAAGGCAATCGAAGGATAGATACAATGGCAAACTTTGGGTTAACTATCCAATCCTTGGTGACATGGCAGGGCAAACTTCCCCAATGCATCATTGATTCTTGTAGTGAACTTGCAGTTACTAATGTTGAATAGTGCCATGATGTCAAGGATTATGGTGGATCACAATGCGAGGCGAATTGTGGGACCTTATTACACTGATATGCCAAGGTGGCACATTGGCACTTGCAAAAGAAGAACAGGCTGTAGAACCTCACACTTTCTGTTTGTGCCCATGGATGGTGTTGTAATAATCTAGGCTATTTTTTAGCTTATGAACCATGTGTTTGGTCCAATTTTGGCTTGTTCTCTAGGGAGTCGAACCTTCAGAGGATCCTCCTTACATCTTATATATAAGGTTTTCCTTACAAAACCCGTTACTAATAAAAAAAAGATAAACAATGTTCATAATATAGATGAAAAAAATAATAGTATACACTTATAATTCACTATTTATCCAATTTATATAATAAATATATAATATTGATATTTTTTTAACTAATTGAAATAACTAAAAACAATACTATAATAATAATAATGTCATAATTTGCACCTAGGGGTGCAGCGCAATTGTTTGGCCTTTGGCTCTTCTTCGGGAGGTCCAAGGTTCAAACCGTGGCGTGGGTGAGTGTGTGAGGAGGTGAGTGTGTATCTCATTGGTGGAGTTGTTATAACAGGTTGGAGGATTCCTGGTCAAAACCCCCACTTCTTAATATTACAAAAAAAAAATTAATAATAATGTTATAATTTCATTTTAAAAAACTTAAATTATAAATTAAATTTTTATAAACATATTTTTATCATTTAAAATTTAATATTATAAAATATATATTATATAAATATAAAAATCAATAAAATTCGTAACCTGTTTATAACAAAGCAATATAAACAAACTTTTGCCTATGTCATATGTTAAACTTACTAAAAATAAATAAAAAATAGTATGTCATTTCATTTTTATAATCTGGGTTTAAATTAAAAGAAATGATACCCATTACTTTTTGAAAAATATAACCTCTAATTATAGCATTCACTATGCTTTATTATTTAAAAAATAATTTTTTTAAAGTTTGTATGTATAGATATTTGAGATATTTCCAATGGCTCTTTCTATGTAAACGTGATAAAGATAGCCCATCAGAGATTTGGCTTCTAGTGAAGCCATGGGCATAAGCTTTTGCTATAAGAAATAATTTGTCAAATTGAAGGCATCTCAATCAAATGGTGACCATCTTTTAAGAACACTTTTCGTGATTGAAATATTAATCTTTGAAATTTTATTATCCATTGATCTTATTCTAACTTTGAAATTTTATTATCCATTGATCTTATCCAAACTATATTTATGGAAGTAATGGTTGCATTTCTTAAAAGTATTCGATTATTTTCGATTATTTTTTAAAGAAAATTCTTTTAACTGAAAACTGCTTTATTAGAAGACTGATGTTTTATTGTATATTTAAATTTTCTTTAAAAGGGACATGAAACTCTGTAATTGTTAGTCTTATTTTAGTTTACTTGAATATTAATTCAAATAAGAACTAGGAAGGGAAAAGCTCATAAAATTATAATTATTTTCATCGTTGTTCTATTTTAAATAAGTTGACTTCGCCATAAACAAAAATCTTTATATAGAAGTTTAGATAAGTTTAGAATTAAGTGAATTAGATCTAAGATCTTGGTTGATTATATATTTTTGTTTATAATATAATTAAAATAAATTAATCATTAACCTATACTGTGTTTTCTTCGCGGAAGATAATCTAACAAAAACGCCATACATGATAACTCATTATATAGATTTTTCTTTTTATTAAATTTTCTTTTTGAATCACTTAAGTTCACATGTGATACCTTACAAAGGATGAATTTTTTAAATGAAATAATATGTATATTTAATTAGATATGATATAATGATTAAGGGTCATATGTAAAAGGTTGTTTTAATCTATTTTAAATAGTATTTTTTAAGATAGCCTTATTAAAAATTTATGAAAAAACAAATTGCCCTTTGGGAAGGTTTTTAATAAATTATTTATATTTAATTATAATTTTTAATATGAATAATGAGTATATGAGGTTAAGGTAAATTTATTTTTAATATATTAATTTTTATAGATCATAAATTGTTATTATAATGGATTAACTTTTTTAAAAAGTGTTTATCACTATATAATTTCATATTAGTTTCTCTTTCATAGTATTTAGAAAACCTTAAAGTGTAGAGGATAATCTTTAGACTATTTTTATTTTTATTATAAGGAGATGATTTTCTACTATTTGAGGATATTGGAGATGATTTACCAAGGTAAAACTTAACCTCTTCCTCCTCCACTTCAAAAATTGACTCTATATTTTCTTTTGTAGTTTTAGTACCTTCTATATTTGAACTTGCAAATTATATTTCATCATCTTGTATATCCTTCTTAGTTTCTTCAATGGTTGATTTAAAATTCATTTGTCATCTTATGAGGTAGAAGATATATCTTTGTGACTTATTTGGGACTAAAATATCCTTGATCTAACTTACCTTCTATTACCATATGATATCCTTGCTTTATATTTGATTTTGTCTCAAGACCCAAACTTTTCATCTCTTTTTCACTCATTTTCAATTTGCAATCCCTTGTCTATGTTTGATTTGAAAATATTTGTGACATCAAAATGTAATATCTTCCTAATTCACTTGTTGATTTCATTTTTTTGATTCACATTTAATCTTAGTTGATTTTAGCTTTGGTTTTGAAATATTCATGGCAAGAGATATTTTAGTGTATATAACATGCTTCCACTCTTTAAATGTTGACCCTTGCTAGATGAACTTCCCTATAGTATTACCATTGCTATTCAAAAATTCCTTATTAATTGGATGATATGATAGTCTGAAAAATCTTAGCCCATACTAAAAGCCTTAGTAGAGTTTCTCTTTCCATAGATAATCCTCATTTAATGGCTTTAAATACAAGCCATCTCTTCCTCTAAACCTTGCCACCACCTAATTTTTACACCATTTTATAAACTAGAAAATATGATGAGAAAAAAACCTTTTGAAAGAAAAGTTATTGAATAATATGAACTCGGCTCCTACTTTCATTTAATCTAATTTTCAATATCTAGAAAACTTGTGTAGTAACCATTGAATTTGCATATCAATCCTTTGATTTTCATATTCATTATATTATACTCAATCATATCATCCTTGATAATCACTTATGGTGTATAGGGGTTGTTATAAATTCATTATTCCTTTTGTTCTTGCTCAGTGAAATATTACTTATTTCAACTAGAACATTCTTTTTTTCAACTAAGACTTCTTTAAATAGCATTATTTCTTGTCACTTATAACTTCCTCATGATATTTTCTTTAGTTTTTGAAATTATTTAAAGATTTAGATTAAGAACTTTGAATATGAGGCTCTCTCCTTACACTCACTTCTTATTTTAAATCCTTCATTACGAAGTTAAATTAAAATATATAATTTTAATTGTAAAAATTATCTTAAGTTATATATTTTCTTTAAATAGATAGAAGTAATATTTGGCATCTATATGGTATGCATAACATTAAAAATATTTAAAAAGCAATAATTAAAATGTAAGAGTCTATGGGTAAAAACACTTTTATTAAGCATCCACTTATAAGATCTATTCAATGTGTTTATTATTATCATGGGTATATATAGTTTAATTTTGAAGAAGAAAAAATTACATTGTATTTTATTTAAAATATTTAATTATATTTTTTATGATGAAATTTGAAAGGCTCATCTAGATTTTTTAAGGAGCAATATTTAAAAAGTGTCATGTTACAGTGCAATCCCTACTGGGCAATGCATAAATGATAGTTGGAAGGTCAATGGAAGCCTAGAATCAAACATATTGATGGTTCAACTATATAGATTGGATTTTTGCCCATGCTTAAAGAGCAAGCATAATACATGTAAAAGCTTTAAAAGATCATAGAGAAGATTGTGACTTGCACATCTTATTTTGAACTAGGTACCAATCCTAATAATTGATGGTTAATATTGTTTGACATGAAAAATGTGGATTACATTTATAAGTTAAAATCAACCTTCACCCAACATTTAAATTTTAACTTTAGACATCAAATAGATTTTATATATTAAAGAAAAACATTGCATGCAAAATAATTACAAATAATCGCTTCATTTATATTCTAGAATACATGTAATGCAAAAAGGAAAAAGGAATGTATAACATATCTACTTTACTCACTATAAATATTTTTAAATAGTAATTTAGATTTGACTTCATCTAAAGTATTACCTCCTCTCTTTTTCTAAGTAAAGCTTATTTTTTATCAGGATAAAGAATGGGTTTTGAAAGGGTCTTACACCTTTGTACAACAAAGATGCCTTCTATGTCTCACAACCATAGACAACCAAAATTTTTCCAAGATCACAAAAATACAAACCTTTTCAAAGTTCATAGTAAGCCATATTTTTACGAGGATCACAGAAAGCCAAAAAATTTCCAAGATCACAAAAAGCCAAATTTTTACCAAGATCATAGAAAGCTAAAAATTTACCAAGATCATAAAAAGCTAAAAATTTACCAAGATCATAGAAAGCCAACCTTTTACAAGATCACAGAAAGGAATTTGTTTTAAATCATAGAAAACTAAACTTTGCAAGATCATAGAAAGCCAAATTTTTACCAGGATCTTAGAAAGGTAAAATTTTGTAAGGATCACAGGAAGCTAAACATTTACCAATATCATAAAAAACCAAACCTTTGCCAAGATCATAAAAATACAAACTTTTCCAAGATCACAGAAAACCAAAATTTTACCAGAATCATAGAAATCCAAACTTTTGTCAAGATCAAAACAAGCTAAACTTTTGCTAAGATCATTCATCAAACCCAATACCACACTCAACAAACCCTATATTTGGTAAAAAACCAAACTAAGTTTCTAGGGTTGTCCAGAGACATCAAAATTTATAATTTTAGAATATTCAAAGGCTCCAAAATATCCATCTACTCTTTTGCTTTCTCTTTCTCATCTGCAATCACATCTTCGTTGAACTATTTTCCTTGTAATTCTTAAATTGAAATGCTCTCTTCTTATAGCATTGTTGACAAGTGCATATATTGTCTTGTTAAATTCTTGCTAAATGTGGGAATATTGCACATGTGTGAATTTTTTATCAATTCTTTCATTCTTCTTAATATGATATGGAGTTGTATTTAGTTGACCTTTTTTAAGCCAAAAGAGATAACACCAAATAAATAATAAGACAAGAACAAGCTATTGCAATAAAAGGAATTGATTTTGTATTGAATCGATGGAGCCTTGGTCTCCTTTTTACAATGATTTTTACCTTGAATGTACAAGGGTATAATTACAATATTTGCTCTTTTAGAATACAATAGACAAAAAGAGGGAAAACCCCTTTTATAAGTCACAATGAAGGTGGTGTCAATGATCTCCTTTTTACTCCAATCAAGATGTCGGATGGGATTTGGTATCCTTGCAGGACATCCTTCCTTCAGTAGCTCTTCATAAACCTATCACCTGCACATGTATGAATGAAAACAAGAAAGAGAAATTAGTAGCAAATGAAGAGCCTCCATGATGTGAGGCTCATTTTGACATGGATAAAAAGCCACAAAAACCCTATTGTAAATACTTACAAAATGTATCAAATGTACAGAAGATAGAATGCAATGAAATAAAATGCCTTGCTATTTTACCTATCTGATCTGAGTTTGTGCTGGCTGAAAACACTCTTGAGCAAATGTGGGACTACATTTGGGGTTGGCTAAATGTGAAGGTGCATTTGTGTAAACATGAAGGTATATTTGCGACTGTGTAAACGCACTCTTGTGTTTGTGACTTTGAGGTAGAACTGCTAAGGGGTTCGATCCAGGGCATCAATGGCTCGATATCCAAGATTTTTGATGACCTCCTATAGTAATTCTAATAGCGTGACGATGTATTTTATAGCCTCTTTTGCTTGGTAAAATTAGGTTACCTTTATAGGACTTTAGGGGTTTTGGAAGGAAAGGATATATGGTAAGCCAAGGTTACCAAGTGGTAGGGACTAGGCAACCACCTATCTTGGGCAATTGTAGTGAGCCACCTAAAGTGTCCCACTTAGATGGAGTGGTGGCATGTGGGTAGGTGAGAGTGGAGTGAGGTGTGTGAGATGTGTTAAGGGAAGGGTAGTGGTGGCTAGGACACATGTCAAGTGGGGAGATAGGGTGTCCTAGGAAAAGTTTCTAGATTCAACAAAATCTGGAAAATAGGATAATGTGTAGTAAATTATACCTAAGTTTAGACTTAGGCACATTATTTTATTATGCATATTTGAAATGTGCAATTTGAATGGGATTTTGCAAATGGCTAGGTTTTAGTGTCTACAGATACCCCTTTGTGTACCATGTTGAACCAAGAACAATGCGGTGCAAAAAAAAAGACACTTGATTTATTGGATGGAGATATATATATTTTTGGTTTTTTTGTTGCCCTAGTGGAAGGATTGAATGACTTTTAAAAATTTTGATTTTGTCTTACCCCCTCAAGCGACGACTGGGTGTAAGATGAAATAGATGAGCCACTTGATATATTTTGAATGGGTGAATGCAATTTTAATGGATGCAAATATCAAAAATCAAGATCAATGTTGATTACCCCAAGTTTGGAGTGGGCTACATTTTTGAATTTTTATTTTCGACAGAATGACATGCATTTTTAATGTTGTATATGAACCAATGAATGGGTGTGTGTGTGTGATTTTAGAATATTTGGAGGTTAGTTTACCTCAATTGCAGTCACCACATACAAATCCATATAATAGCATGGTGCATAACAATTTGAGATACTTTCACTTTTTGTCCCCGTGGAGAAGGTTTATGATAGATTTGTGCAAAGTTTCTTGAACGCAGTCACATTCCAAATTTGAGTTACCAAATTGATTTAATTTGGGACAAGATGAGATGGGATGATGTGATAATGTATTTGATTATGTAATTTTATGGTTTTGTGAAGTTTTGGAGTGTTTTGGTGATGCTTGAAGGGGTGATTTGATGTTTTTTATGACTTCTAAGGTTGATTTGATGGTGTTTTTTGAACAAGCGTCCTTATGGTTATCTACCCATCCTACCAAATTTCATGGATAACTAATCGCTAAAACCACCAAGTGAGTAGAGTAAATCACTAGATACAAGGTTCACTTGAGAATTCAAGCTAGCTAATTTGCAATCGAAAAGCAAATCCTAAGCTATTTTAAGAAAGAAATGCTATTTTAGATGTTGACTAGAGGGGTTTGACATATTTGGAGCTTTTTGAATTGAAAGTGACCAAAGGGGTGTGATTCCTTTGGAGCCTTTTGGATTGAATTGACCAAAGGGATGTCCTCCTTGGGACCTTTTGGGTTGAATTGACCAAAGGGGTTTTGGTTCCTTTGGAGCCTTTTGAACTGAATTGACCAAAGGATTTTGATTCCTTTGGATCCTTTTGGATCAAAATTGACCAAAGGAGTTTTGGTTCCTTTGGAACCTTTTGGATTGAATGTGACCAAAGGAATTTGGTTCCTTTGGAACCTTTTTGGATTGAATGTGACCAAAGGAGTTATGGTTCCTTTATAGCCCTTTTTTGATTGAATTGACCAAAGGAGTTTTGGTTCCTTTGGAGCTTTTTGGATTGAATGTGACCAAAAGAGTTATGGTTCCTTTGGAGCCTTTTGGATTGAAATGACCAAAAAAGTTTTAGTTTCCTTTGGAGATTTTTTAATTGAATATTGAACAAAGGAGTGTGGTTCCTTTGGAGCTTTTTGAATTGAATGTGACAAAAGGATTTTGGTTCCTTTTGGAGCTTTTTTAATTTTATTTTTTCATTTGATGAAATGAATTTATCATGAATGAACGCAATTGGTGATGATGTATTCAAATGGATGAATGGTTTTACCTCATTAATTGTCATTCGAATAGGTTATGGACCATTGATTAGCAAAATTTTCCTTTATTACTTAATTAGGGGTACCATTACAGTAATACTAGTTTGATCATATGTTGTAGGATGAAGTGGACTATAATACATGTGTACAAATGTAATGGTGGCATGTAATGGAAGATTTCTTATGACTTTGTTTTCCTTAGGGATAAAGAATCTTGAGTTGTTTTCTAAAGACTCAAACATCCTAGTGAATCAAAAAAGCTCATCTATTCATCTTGGTAATCCATATAATGCTAAAGGTATCCTAATAAAGTCAAATTTCTTAATAACCGACTGTGTGTGCAATGAATGCTTATTTTCCATTATGAGAGAGGGCAAACTAATCAGTTGTAACTTATGCCAATTAAGCTAGGTCATGCATAAGCACACATATATTTGTATAAAATAAGATCGCTAATATGATAGACATATTGCCACACATAATACTACTCCATTATTAGGCCAACGTCTATAGCCCATTGCTGATTATGGAAATAATCCCATGGTTTTCAAAATATTAAGAATTCTAGGGATTCATGCTTATTTTCCTTATTTTTATTGCATTTTTTTATTTTTGGTATTTTATTTGTGATTTTTCTCATTTTGTAGTGGAGCAAAGGGAATTTTTATTTGCTCATTTTTAGAAGAGCAAGGGGATTTTTTTTGGATAATTTTTGGGATACTTGCTCATTTTGTGGAAGAGCAAGGGATTTAATTTTTGAGGGGGAGAAGGGAGAGGTTGTCCTTTTGTCAATTCCCAGCTTTCTAGACTATGCACATAATAGGATGAGCAGGGAAAATCTTTCACTTTATGGCAATACCTACTCATGAATCCATTATTCCTAGACTTCACAATGTTTTAACGTGTTGTAATGTGTGTAGTCCAAGAGAAAACTTGATTAACTAGGAACAACCTATAGCACCTAGGAACTGTTTGAATTTCAATGGAGGTTGCTTGAAAATACTAGGAGTGGCTGAGTGACTGGAAACACCTAGAGATTTTTCAAACTAGAGGCTACCAAAAAAATAAGGTGCCTTGGTATTTATTGCAAAGTTTTTTTTTTGACATGATTTTAGATGGTGAAATGAAACCAATGCTAGGGTCAAGGTGCCCTTGATTAAGGCTACAAGACTGAAAGGATTAAAAATTATCAAAACTAACCAAATGACGATTAATATGATAAGCGACTTGAATGAATGCAAATGATATGAATGTTTGAATGAAATGTAAGTAGAATATATGATTTATGAATACATGAATGGATGCATGAAATGCAATGTGAATGAGTAGGTGAAAAAAAAAATTATTGTTGTTTTTGATGATTTTCCATGTTTTTGTATTTTGATTGTTTTTTATTGTTTTTGTATTTTTGAGTTGATTTTGATGTTTTTTGTGGTTTTTGTTATAGAATGTACAAGAACGGGTGAATTGTGGTTATGGTAAGGGTGGGCGTAGAATTGGATGGGGATGAACAAGTCGGGGTGGTGGGGGTTGTAAGCAATATTAGGAATAGTCAAAGGTAATCAAGGCCTTTGTTAGGCTGTTCAATGATGGGAATGATGGGGAACAACACATATTTAGAGTTTTTGGTATTGACTAAAATATTGTGCAATTGTTGTTTGAGTTGGTCTTTAGAAGTGTCAAGGGACTCCAAGTGGATCATGGAGACCTGGAAGAAATATGGAGAAATATCGATGATGGATAGAGGGGATTATGGAGGTATGTTTATGTTGGGTTGCTGGCGTGGAGCCATGTCGATACAAGGTTAATGGCACGAAGCCATGTTAATGCTCAATTAATTTTTTTGGATGTTGGAGGAGGATATATGCACATTGTGCATGACAAACTCTCCTTAATTTGAATTAGTCATGAGAATCGAGACAAGTGAGGTGTTTGGGTATGTTGGTGGTATTAAAGACCCTAAGGCAGGAATGGATTCTTGATAAGATGTTTGGTCATGTGCCTCATGAGATGATACCTAGGTGTGCTCTTGTTGTTGGGGCACATGGTTGTACCCTTCATGATTTGGCATGTGTGTGGACACGAGTGTGTGTGTTTTGTTAGGATGCCTAAGGGTACCAATCATGGTCTATCATTTTTTGTTGGTGCGTTTGATTAAGTGGTGCTTTGATAGGACCTTGGTGAATAGGTGGTTGGGTGTACCCTTGTTGAGGTAGTCCTTCGATGACCACTTTTTGAGTGGGTGGTTGGGTATACACTAGTTTTTGTGGTTATCCTTTGAGGACAATTTGTTTAGGAGGTGCATGGATGTGCACCTGTTGTTATGGTTATTTGTTTAGGAGGTACCTATATGTGCACTTGTTGTTGTGGTTATGGATATTGTGGTGATGGTTGTTGTGGGGGTGGATGATGAGGTTGTAAATTATGAGGGGCAGAGGTGGTGAGTATGATTTGGTTGACTAGAGAGGGCTTGGATTGGTTATTGACATGGTATTTGGAATTGTTTTTGGGCCACTCTTTCTTATAAAATTTGATTTCTTCTTCTTTTATTTTGATATCTTCAATGATTTGAGATTGTGTTAAAGATTTCTTGAGTGTGTGGTAATTTTTGAGTTGTAGTAGTAAATACAAGTGTTTCGAACAACTCATTGTGAACATTTGAGTGAGCTCCATAACAAGGAGAGAGTAAAGGGTAGTTTTGTTAACACAACTCTTCATCATTTTCCATACTCCAAGATGGCTCATCTTCAAATTGGTGAAGATTGTAGAGATCGATTAGAGTGGATTGTTGTTTGATACATTTTAAGAATAGATTGACCAATTGCTTAAAAGTAAAAATGCTATGATTGGGAAAATTGTGGTACCAATCCAAGGCATCTACCCCTAGGGTTTTAGGAAAGTTTCGGAGCATCAATGGGTCAATGTTTTTAATCCTAAAACACACATTGATGAATTTTCTTACATGCTCGTGGGGTACATGCTCAGTGTTTTAGAGCATCCCTTTGAATTTTTCCATCTTTGGTACTTCAAAATTAGTAGGATATGGTGGTGAGGGTACCAAAGGATGAATAGGGTGATTGATCAACTGCCTTAAAGTGGGATTTTGATATATCATTCCAGATATTTGCATGGCTAGGCTATCAATTTATTTTTGCAAAAATTGAAATTTTGGGTCTTCAAATGGTGCTTGAAAACCTTGGTTTATTTGATGTGTGGTGTTAGTCAAAATTTGATGATGTTGCATGTTATGTTGAAGAGGGTTGTGGAATGATTGTTGTTGATGAAATTTCTGCTGATGATAAGAATGATGGATGATGGTATGTTGTGTTGATGAAGTGGTATACAAATTTTGGAGTGTATGTGTGGGTATGGTGATGGTTGGTGATCATGATATTCCTAATGTATCTTGTGTGAAGAAAGTATTTTGATGTGAAATGGGTGGTTGATTAAATTTTTTCATCTGTGATTATTGTTGTGAGATATTATGGGTGCTTTGATTAGCATTATCCACCAACAATTATTGTAGATGTTGAAAAGCTTTATTTATGGATATCATAGATGTAGATGGTATGATTGAATATGAGGTGAAAGGTTGATCATGATGAGTAGCAAAAATATCGATGGATATTAGTGAATGGTAGGTAGAGAAGGGTATCACAACTGAATGAGGAATATTTTGTTGAATGGGGCCAACATATGATGATGATGTGAATGGAAGTGATGTGGGTATCTACGAAGTAGTGTTAACTTACACTTCATAGAGGGGGTTAGAAAAAATGATATTTTGGGTGGATGGGATGGAGATGTATGGGTAGGATGATGATGGTGGACTTTTCTTCATGGATATGGTTCCAAAAAGGGGTTAATGAAGCGATTATTGGCTTGTGACCTACCACCTTGCTCAACTATGAAAGTGGCTAAGACTTGGGAAATCTGAGCATAATGCTCCATGGATGTAAGCCAAAAGATATAATAACCTTACTAATTACATGACCTGATCTATGTCTATCATCGATTGAAAATGCTCTTGAGAAAATGTGGGGCCGTATTTGGGGCTAGCTAAATGTGGAGGTATGTTTGTGCAAACATGGAGGTATGTTTACGATTGTGTAAATGCACCCCTACATTTGTGACTATAAGGCAGAAATGCTAGGGGGTTTGATCTAGGGCGTCGATGCATCGATATTCAAGATTGATGATGACCTCCTATAGTAATTCTAATAGCATGATGATGCATTTTCCAGCTTCCTTTTCTTGATCAAACTAGGTTGCATTTATAGGTCTTTGGGATTTTTAGATGGAAAGGATAGGTGACAAGCCAAGTCTGCCAAGTGACAGGTACTAGGTAGCCACCTATCTTGGCTAGTTGTAGGGAGTCACTTAGAGTGTCCCACTTAGGTGGAGTGGTGGCATGTGGGTAGATGAGAGTGGAGTGAGGTGTGTGAGATGTGGCAAGGGGAGGGGTAGTGGTGGCTAGGACACATGTCAAGTGGGGAGATAGGGTATCCTAGGGAGATTTTCCAAATTTAAGAAAATCTAGAAAATAGGATAATGTGTAGTAAATTATACCTAATTTTAGACTTAGATATGTTATTTTATTATGCATATTTAAAATGTGCAATATAAATGGGGTTTTGAAAATGGCTAGGTCATGGTGTCTACACCTTTTTCTCCTTGGAGAGAGCATTTATAATGAGGGTATAATCCCCATATATGTGTAGGTATCTTATCTATTTTTTCTATATCCAATTTCAATATAATATTGCTACCTCTGCTATATTATTGGAAGCAATTCCTAGGTTGATGCAACACTTGAGTGCAAGTGCATCATCTTCTTTAAATATTACTCCCCCTACAACTGTTATGCTTGAATTTGACTTAGACAACCTATAAAAAAAAAAGTAGGATAATGTATCTTTGGTGGCGTTATTACTAATATATTCATGTTAGTTGAGATGAACTCTTGGAGATCTAATTTGTTGATTAGTTTTAACTCCTGCATAGTCAAGCTTTGGTGGTTCTATCTTTTTTTTAAATAGGGTTTTGAAAAGGTTACCTTTAGTAATAAAATTAAAATTTTCATGCAATTCATTGATAAAATTAATAAGTCTTCATATTGAAATAAAATCAAGGTAATTTATCCATAACTATGGGATTTATTTTATTCCCTTGATTATGTACATCATCCTCTTATAGAAAATATTCTATAGCATTAAAATACCTACTAGAAACTATTAGTTCAATTTAATACATTAAAAAAATTATCTAATTGAAAATATGTGCCTATGCATATCTAGGATCACATAAATATATGAATACAAAAAGACAAACAAAATACATAAAACTAAAACTAATTTGATAGGTATATAAATAATTTATTTATCTTCACTAATATATAAGAATAAAATTTTCTCATAAAATGATAGCTAAATGACCACATGACAACCATTTAGCCATCATATTTCAAGCATGGTAGTCACAAAATAATAGCAAAATAAAAAAACCTACCTATGAAGTAAAGTAAATATAACTAAGGTAGACCCAAATAAATACAAATGTAAAATAATATAAAGAAAGCAAAATTTTACCATGACATTGAACTCGTCACTTTCTTCCAAATCCGTAATAAGGACTCAAGATTATTAGAGCACAACCAAATTCCAAATATAAAAATTATCATTATACCAAGGTAAATATTTGTTCTATTTTGTTCCATCAAGGACATGTGGGAAATGGCCTAGAATTAAAATCCTAGTGACAAATTTGTCTCATTTATTTGATAATTATTTTAGAATTTTGCCTATGTTAGATTTTTTACAATGATATTCTATTTACTAGCCATGATTTGTATTCACAAGCTAGAAAATAAAACCAAGATGCAATATATGAAATAGATTTATACTATGGGGAATCACAACACATAGGCAATAAAATTGTTGTGCTTCAAAGAGAAGTTGACAAGTATAACATAAATACAAGGTGTTTTAAATACATAGCAGTAGTGAGAGAGTAAACCCCAAGTGAAATCCATATCCTCTATCATACACTCCACTCCCTAGTTGACATGAAGCATGAAATGAAACTCCATGACATAAATTCCAAGGCATAACCATAAGGGTATCCATGTAGGATATTGGAAGTATGTTGGTAAGTCGATATAGGTGAATCACTTAGGATTATAGGCTTTTGTGACCAACCTTATATTGAATGAGGGACATAGTAAAGAAGAGTTTATAGAACAATTTAAGATAAATAATTTGATTTGTTATATGAATTTCATCCTCTACCTCTCGATTCCAATAAATGAACAAATGTGGTTGTTCTTAAAAAAGTCTACATTATGTGTCAATCAAAACTAGGTTCTTGATGACAAGGAGAAAGTGTTCTATTGGTTCAACAATGACCATCTATTCATTGGCTAGGCACACTTTAAGACACCATTTTAGATATGTTATAAGTGAAAAATAAAGTGTGAGGGAAGATCCTTGTGGTTTCCCACTAAGTCCACTACCTAATCATGTTGCTTCCCAAACTGAAAGTTAACATTTAGGTGATAAGCTATTAAAGTATGGATTGGGAGTTTCTTAGTTTGATGGATACCTCAATGCAAAGTTTACCTATGTGTGCCCCATATTAAGTAGTAGTAGGACATTGTCATAGCCCCCCATATGGACATAGACATTGACTTTTAAAACTTATCACTTAAGGACACCATCAATTGGATTAAGTAGACCTAAACCATTGGTGCCAAGCTCTAAGACATCCTCAAGTCGTTTATCCATATGTGTAGTGTATTTTACCTCATATATCACTCCAAAGTGGTAATGTCAAGCAAAGGGGCTTCAAGTACCTAGAGTCATGATTTGATATTCTTGTCAGGGATGTCCTCTAAGGGTTTCAATAGTTGACCATAAATAGATAATTATTTTATTAATATTTTGGACCATAATTTGAACTCTGCATTTAGAACCATAAGTTATATCTATATGTATCAATTGTATGTATATAAATTAAATGTTCTTTAATAGTCATTCACTCCAATGTATTATTGGCTCTATGTCAAAGAGAGAAGATAGTTTTTACCTAGCTCTAGGTATGTGTCTCACATAATTATAACAAGCATTCAATAAACCTAGGATGACATAATGTATTAATAATTATTCTTGTCACAACAAAAAATTTAGAAAATTTCTATTGAGAACAAGGATGATACCATATCCTTAGGGATCAAAAAATGAGTAGTTTACCTATAAAAAATAAGGATGACGCCATTACAATTTTATTTTGTATCGAATGAACTAAAAAATATACTTCTTAATATTTGGTATAATTGGTATGTGGACCTTTGCCACATTAAAATATAAAGTAAGAGATTGAAAAAAACACCTTTAGACCAAACCATTGAAACATATAAAATATTAAATATGTAGACTTAGTTGAGATATAATTGAGCACTTTTGTAACTTAAAAATTAAAAAAGCAAAAATAAAATTTTGATGTTTTTATTTTTGTAATTTACTTTGTTATCTATTTTTTTTTTAGCCTAGATAAAAAAATATTATTGAATATGATTATTTAATGGACTATCAATGAATGATCATTTGCATCTACCAAAAGTACATTATCTATAAACCTTCTATGGCAGAGGTTAGGAACTACTACTTCCACCAAATATACGATTCAAAAGCAAATAAGCCTAGGGTTATGAAGTGAAAGCACTATAACTCTAAGCATTATGGCTACAACTTTGAGATTAGGGTAATATACCCATCAAGGGCTACCTATGACTATAAGGTTGACCCCACAAAGGAAATGCTTACATTATATATCAATTTATTGGCCCTCTCAACTTGGCCACTGAGAAGGGAGGGTACACATGCACATGAATGTGTTTGTTTAATGATGAAAAAAGTTTTTCATACTCCAATTCTTATAATAATCCATTAACAAAGATAAATATTTACCATCCCCAAGCTCAAATTACATATACATGTTAATTAATATTTCTCTCAAGTTTAGCTTCTTTTTTAGAAATCTAATAGTTTTTATACTTTTGATTTTGATGATGACACCCCAAATACACTCTAGAATCTAAACATAGCCCTTAAAAGAGGAAAAATCTAAAACATCTATAAATTTGGTTACATAACCTGTATGATATCATATGCCCAAGAATAGACCTCATGTTATTATTTCCATATCCCAGACCCTACAATCATAAGGGGAAAAAATTATTCACCACAAAGTAATTGAACCTTCTAAATTCTAGTAATGCAAAATATTTTTATTTTTATTTTTAAATTTGATTAGTGTAAGAAATTTTTATGGTTAAGATTTAAGGTTGAGTATTATCATCTTATCATAACCTTTTATGAAATCCTTTTATGATATTTCATAATAAAGAGAACTAAAGTTATCAATATAAATAAATAATTTTTTTTACAATAATTTAAACTTTGAATTTTTTTTTTTTTTTTTTATTGGTTGCAAACATCCGTATTCTTCGCAATCATGCGCTCTCCGCAGTTTCAACTTTTCAGTTCCATGGTTAACCTCAAGAAAGTTGAAAATAAAACACCAAAATTTTAAATTCAATGTACAGAAACACGTTTAAAACAACCTACAATTAGGTTAAACATAGTGTAAAGCCCCATCTGACTTTTGATTTTTGTGATCAATCAATAGGATTTTTTTCTCAATAATGGAGTTTTCCCTTGAATAATCGATGTAGTAAAGATCAAGATAATCTAGTTATAGATCTTACAGAGTACTCTTGAGAATCAAATATACTTTATGCACCAGAAAGCCATGTTGACACATAGAAATAAAAGCAGGTTAGATACCATAATAAATACACTGTTCTGGACATCTTATTAGGTGTCATAATAAGAGGAAAATTTATTCAGCCCTTCGAAAAGCCTAGGAAACGTCTGTTAAAAAAATGAAAATCTTACTGGTTTGTCTGCACGATCGCCACAGTTAATTGGCCTTCATGGTTGCTATAGTCCCACAGTAGTAGAGATTTAATGAAGGAATATAAATGTAATTGCCTTTGGTTTTCAAAGTAGTTTTTCTTAAACATATTCTATTTTAATAATATTCTATTTTAATTTACAAAATATATAAATATTTATAATAAAGTGGTAAGTAAAGTTTTAAAAATATATTTAAAATTTAATTTTGATAATTACTTATTGATTTTAAAATATTACATTTTATGGTTGTATAGGTGCAAAAGTGCAAGGAAACACAAGGTGTAATAATGTAACACTAATGAAATTTTGTTTTTAATAAACTATGGTTGTATAGATGCAAAAGTGCAAGGAAACACAAGGTGTAATAATGTAACACTAATGAAATTTTGTTTTTAATAAACTATGGTTGTATAGATGCAAAAGTGCAAGGAAACACAAAGTGTAAATATGTAACACTTATGAAAACCTTCAAATTTGGGGTGTGAGGGTGCACAAATGTAGGTGCAGTCAAAGTGTGAAGTTATAAATGCAAAAACACACTGGTTAAAAATGCTTATTTATTTCAAATTGCACTAGTGTTTTATCAATACTTGATGCATCGTATAATCTATCGTTAGGATGTGACACGTATATTTAAAAATCAAATATAGCCAAATGTATTTGATGCAAGCACAAAAGTATGATGCATTTACAAATAAATAAGATAAGACAACCTTGTTTCATTTTAATTTTTGAATTAAAATAAAATAATAAATATATCTACATATAAAAGGTTGCTTATATTTTTATATTTTTCAATGCATTGCATCTATTTAACCTAAAGTTGTTTATTTATTAAATACTCACCACCAAAATGTATCCTAATCACATAACTGACTTAAAATATAAATATATTTTAATTTCTTTATATATCATTTTAAAATCTATCTTAACAATATACATATCAAAGGTCGTCATAGATTTTCATTTAGAGTAAGGTTAAGAAAACAAATTTAAAGATTAAGCACAAATTTAAAACTAAGCCGTATTGAAGTAACTAGAGTCTAATTAAATGAACATATATGGTCGATAATACCTTTGTCGCCCACTTCAACCTACTTTGAAGTAACGGTGTGAGAATTGGTTCTTTTACGTGTGAATGCGAAAATTAACTGATAAAATACCCATTCACGTGGGGCTGTCAATTGAACTTTCCGGGGTTAGGAATTCGTACATTCCACCCAATTTACAACTAACTTTCAGAAGATTAATATGGAACCAAATTACATCAAGGAATATTTTAATTAAAAAATTAGTTTTTATAAATAATGAATTAAATTGTAAAATCTGATTTATTAACTTGCAACTCAAATGAAGCATAATCATAAAATTGCTCTTGTACTAAAGGGAGATGGATAAGGCAAGGGGCTACACGGTTTGTAAGCGAAATCTTTCCCAAACATAGCTAAAATTTTCTGTACACGCATGCAGCCAAAGTTTCCTCTGCAAGGTTGGGACTTGGGAGTAACATAATCAAAATTGGATACTAAATATATTCGTAAACTTGCTACTACGTTTCCAAAAAGGCATAGCCAAATAACATTTATTGGGTTGCAGGATATAGCATTATGCGTTTCGTCAATTCTGGTTCACTTTTCTTTTTTATCTTAAGCCCAAAAAGAGGGAGAGAGACTGGATTAGTTCCGTGGATGTACCATTCTAGTTTCCTTTAAAAATAATTATTGAATGTAGACACGTTAGTCCCTTGTTCCAGTAAAAGGACTTAAAACCAGGAATAACTTCACTTTTTTAGAACGTACCACAACTATCAGTAAAGGATTTGTTGGCCAGCTTTTGAAGATACATGTCACGAGGGATAACACCAATACCGTCGTAGTGCCAATTATCATCAGAATGACTTGTACCTTCTAAGAATAGATGCTATGCTAGTGACCGGAACTCTGAGGTATCAATAATAGTTATGGCCCTATATAGTATTAAAGTGGAAAGAAATTTTAATCATGAAATATGTTATTAGACTTACATCATGATATGTCTATAGATAAAAAAAAAAAGATTATTGAATGTAGGGAATACTAGTTACCTTTGAAAAATTTAATGTTGATTAACATAAGAAAAATTTTAAGAGTATTAGATGAAAGACATGAGAGTCTTTTGTTCAACAAAATACAATGCAAATCTTCCTAATACCTTGATACAACTAACATAGTATAATACATTCATCATAAGTATTGTCAGCTAGCTAGCTAACATTAATCTCCATGGCCAAAATGAATAACTTATATCTAATATTTTCCACTATTGATATGATGCTTAAAACAAATGTTAAAAGACTTGCCATCTTGAGAGGTAGCCTCATTCTACTCATGTATGTGGTGGTGGAATTGGTAATGCAAGCAACTTAGCTTCTTCATCGTCGTTTCAATATTGTTTGTCATTTTGTGGACATCTAGATGGAGCCTAGAAACTTGTAATAATGGATCAAATAATATGTTTGACTTGAATACTCACCTGAAGGACCAACAATTACGTTGGGCATATCTACTTCCACATGTGTTTGAGGTAACTAGTTTGTAAGTATCCCATAAAATATTGTCATTGTCAAGTTTGAATTTTCCAAGAAGGGTTGTTTTCCATAATATTTGCATGGAGGAAAAAACTAAATTAATAATGGACCTCACTCTTTAGGCAATTTCATAGTACAAAAAGGGAGGAGAGTTGGTCTCTTGGCATTAACAAAAGGCACAACAAGTATAACAATTTAAGTTGGGTGCAAGAATGACAATTATGGGTAATTTACAACTCAATAATCTCCGATCTAAGACCTTACATTTTGTTTCCACTTTTACCTTTTAAGTATGAAATGCAATGAAGGTCCATTCATATTTAGAAAATGAGACTTGCAAATGGAATTAAGGTTGATTGAGAGAGGGAAAGGAGCTAGTAATTATGGATATGCATAGTACATTTTGTAATATTAGATAGGGAACCATTGGACCAATGCCAATCATGCAAAATGTTTGATGCAAAAGTTCTAAACTTAATCACAACTTCATTTGGAATAACATTACAAATGCAGTCAAAGGCATAATGTAGATAAGATGGTAAGTTGTATGAATCTTGGTAAGTTTCTAGGATATTAAGGTATAAGTTGAGTGGTCCCAAAATCTAGGATTAAGTACTTTTGCTTTTTTAAAAGGCCATCCCTTTTATGTTAGAATGAAATGCTAAAGGTTTGTGATTCTAAAGGATCATTCTATTCCACCAAACACTCAATTTCTCCATGCTTAAAACATGACTAGGAAGTCATTTTTATAAGCTATGGATAAAGCAATTTCTCCCTAGGCAAACCAATTTTGTATTAGAGGCAAGGATCCTTTGATCTAAAAATAATAGGCATTCAAAACTTTGCTCTTCCCATGACATACCTTAGCATTTTACTTTTAGTGATACATAACTAATTTTATGTTTAGAAGGGATTTTATAGTATTTTAGGCCATGCAAGGCTTTGGTAACCCATTTGACGGCAAGTGTTTTATTTTATGTCAAAGGCTCCAAAATTTTGAATTCTCCTTTAGCTTTGGAAACTATACACAATTTATAGGAAATGATAACCATGTCATTGGTTCCATCTCATTTAGACCACAAGGAGTGACAAATGGTTTGGGTGAGATTTTAACAACATTCTAGGCAGACTACACCAAACTAGTTGAATGCAACGTTTTTCTTAAAATAGGATTCTTGTTTAGTAAATACAAGAAAACAAATTTATAATAATTTGATTTCACTTTTAATACCTCATTGGTTTTAAATATGTAGGATCTAAGAAGGAATGATCGAATAAACAAAGGTAAGATATAGTGCAAATTAAATTAATTTAAAGTGAAATATAGTGCAAAATTTAAAGCTAGAGTTGTGCATAGAATAAGATAGTCTTTTAATACACTAGAGACTTGAAATTTATTTATATAAATTTACTTATTTTTTATATGGTTAAACTATTTTTAAAATATTTTGTAATATTGTAAGAGTTAAATTTGATCATGAATTTTAGTTTCTATATTTTCTTCATTATTCATTTAGCACATCTTAAACATATTAATGTTGTCACAACCCTTAATGGTGACTTTTTATTATTTTCTATAGTAGTTGACTACTACCATCACCTCTAGATAGATATATATCAAGTAAAACAAGACAAAAAATATATAAAATACCAAGTTGAGACATCGGGTGTGTCTCATTCTAGTTGGATGCATCCAACTCAAGGCAGGTGTGCCTTGATCTAGTGTTAATGCATCTATTTCAATGTAGGTGTGCCCCACTCAAGGTGTTGTACCCAACTCAACATAAACATTCCCCACTCAAGGTTGTGCACCTTTCTTAGCTAGAGGAATGCCCTACTCAACACAAAAGCACTTTGCTTAGCTCCATGTGCATCTTGCACAACTTGATGCACCCTGATTTTAACCCCGGGCATCTTATTCTAGGAAGCATGTCTAATTTTGTGTAAATTAATAAGCAATTTGTCTAGAAATAGTTTAGGATTTGTTTATGTAATCTTAGGCCATAAGTTTGGAGATAAAACACCTATAAATAAATTAGAATTTATTTTATAATTTTAGGCTGCAAGTTTAGATATAGAACTACAAGTCTAAGAATATATTAGGTTTTATTCTTTAAGCATAAATAAGAGATTGATTCTCATTATAAGGGTCTTTTGGATACCTAGAATACCAATGGTGCTCTTTAAAAATCAGTTATGTATGACTCTTGAGATCAAGAAAAATGAAATATTATGTGTAATACTTTGAAATGATTGTGTCTATGACTTTTTATTCATGAATGCATGGAATAACTAGCTCTACATTCTTTTCCTCTACTAGTACTTCTTTCATAATAATTTTTCAATACGTTTTGAAGATTGATTACACTAGTTATTCGGTTCCTATTGAATTTTCTAACTGCAAAAACTATGATCTTGCTATGGCTTGACCATTTTTTTATTTTTTTATTATTTCTTTCTCACACCCTTTTCCTTGTAAAGTACATAAATTTTACTTTTTATGTAAATAGCTTAGATTTCAATTCTTACATACTTAGATTAGTTTTCTTTTCACTTTTTAAGTAAATTTGGAAGGGAACAAACCTAAATGTAGAGGTTGGAGATATTAAAAACATATCCATCTATTTATTGAACTATGATCATAGACATAAATCACACTTAATAATTTTCATGTTCAATAGTTATGGCACACCTAGCGGGATACAAGTGTGATTTTAGTATGAGATAAATCTTAACCCATTCATACATAATTTTACAGATCTACACATGTGCACTTCATATTTTTTAGATTTGTAAAAGGGTTTTTGTGTTACACTAGCATGAATGAAACCCATAACATTGAAATTTTACAAGTTTTTTTTCAATTCAACTTTCAAATTTTCATAATTTTAATGCAAATGATGACTCCTTTTGAATCAATCCAATATATTGTTTCACTTATGATCTATTGAATCTCACTTTTCTTGGAATGAGCTAAAATAGAAGCTAACAAAGTTGAACACTTGTGACAAAATTTTCTTTTTCTCTAATTTTTTGATGCACCTTGCTTTTCTCAATGTCCTCTACTTTGTTAGTATATCTCATTTCATTGATACACCTTGCTCTAACAACATGCATTACTCTAATAAATGTACCTCTTTTTTTGCTCATTTTCTTTTGGGTGATTTATGAGGTTTTCTCCTTTAGATCCATTTTTAAATATGATATATAATTCATGCTTAACTAGGAAGATAATTTATCCAATTAAACTACTTACTTATCAAAAGAGAATCTAAAGAAGACAAGTACAGTAGTTTGAATACATGACCTGACCAACACATCAAAAGAGCACCAACTTAAGAGTATTGATTTTGACTAATATGAACAAATGACCCCCAATTAAAACATGATCTCTATAGAAGCCATTCTATAGTAGCAAGATCCCAAACCTATTGTAGAATAGTTGTAGCCCTATCCTTAAATAGGATAATCAAGCAGGTCATAGAACATGATATCCAATATGAAACCAATTAGGACCCATCAATTTGGTCACCCCTTTGAATTTTTAGGGACATAAACCACTAATGGCCAATAGCCATATATAGTGCAACCAACTCAACAAACCCCAATGTCCTAATAAAAGTACAAGGTGCACAAATTATTCCCAATCATCCAGCCAATCTCAAGGTTTCCAATTTTAGTATCAAGGAAAATATATCACATAATAGATGATACAACCCCATAGTTCATAGTTGTTACAAATTCAATACACATATACCAAAAAAGTATAGATAATCCTAGTACTAACTCTACTCAAGACCAATAAATTCCTATAGGGTAACTACAATAGACACCTCAAAACCTTCAAGATTCCTCACTATCACACCAAGAATAATGATTATTGTATAATATCAACAAATAATGCAAATTCCACAAGTTTCTCAAAATCCATAATGATAATTTTTTCAAAACTTACCTCCACAAGTGGCTCAAAATCCACAACAAAATATTGTCCAAAATCCATGATAAAAAGTTATCTAAAATTTGCAATAACAAGACCTATAACATGCAATCAAACTCACTCATGTAGTCTCAATAGGTAGTAAAAACTCATAATGTTGCCCAAAATACTCAAATACAAATGATCCATCCCCTATAGGTTGCCCCCTTTAGAAAATTCCACCACAATAATTTATTTAAAATTCATAATAGTTTCATCCACAATAATTTTCTCAAAAATAGCCACATCAATTCTTCCAAACTCTAAATCCCAATGTCAAATAGAATTTGCAAGTGCTATAGAATCCTACAATATAGATGTATTGGGGATATATAGTTTACCACATGATTTTCTTATAAGATATGGTATCTTTTGGCCAAAACCAGCCTATAGAATATGACCAATGGTAGAAACCTAACCAAATGTAACTATAAGAAAGACCTTCATACCATCTTCCAAATTAGAACTTCCAAGGGACTCTTCATATACATATGTATTCACATATTCCAAATGAGACCCTTAAATACCTATCTATTTTTTCAAGAAATGAGAGTTCGACAATGATTGAATATTTGAATGACTTGTCAATTCTAAAATTGATACATTCGATCCATGAAGAGGACGTGATGGTTAAGTTGTTAGTTTGATCTCTTAGAGAAAAAGTAGCTACTTGGTATTGAAGTTTACCAAATGGATTGGTAGTAGACTAGGCTTTAGTATTTTTCAATTGAAAAATATAATGAGGCACCCAAATGAGAATATTCATGATTTCAACACAAGATTTCTCTATATAGTTTAGTTGATACCATTTAATATCAAACCCTCAAAATAATAAGCATTGGTCTATTATGTGAGGGATTTACACCTTGATCTACCCATGATGGTGAGAATGCAAACCATATTTATTTTGTTACAATATTTGAAGAAGTTACTTGCATTGAAGAGATACTCATCCAATTTGATAAGTTACTAACTGATGCTCCTATGGCTTATCCAACGTACCTATATCCTAGCATTTTCCCTCAAGTCCAATATTTACCATCCCTTTAGTTGGCACCAATTCCTAGCACTTCATATTTGTAAACCTATTAACAACTTCAAGTAGTTCCATCTACCCAAATTGAAACAACCCCTCTAATACCTGTTGAGTGGTATTTTCACACACTTGTGAAATTACACTCTTCCTTAGGATTTGGGCTCCAAATCCCCTCTTGCAAAGAAGTTAAACAACCAAATTATCCAAGGTCTCTGCTGTATTAGCATTTGCAACTATGTATTAGTAATATCTTATGAAGATAATTAATTTAAATGCTTGGAACACATTAGTGATTGCAAGTAACTGTAAACAAGGGGCAATGTGGGTTTATTTCATCATAAAACTTCAGTGATTGTTCATTTTTTTTTTAGATTTTGTAATTTTTAAATATTTATTTTAACTAAGTTAAACCTTCTAGAAAAATAAAATAAAATGAACAAAAATGCGGAAAATTAAAAATTGAACACGTTCAGTCTGATGGTATCTTATTATGACAAAACCGAAGATGTGAGAGTTTCATACATGCAACCTAGCCTATTTGACCTGCAAAACAAACACAATCAAAGTAAACTAGGTGTCGGCTCCGAGGGTTTAAAATAATTTCCAGATTGCAGACATTCACATGAAATAACCCAAAACAATGGCATGAATTTCATTTACAAATCTGAAATCTAAAAGGAGAAAAATAGAACAGTTAAAATGAAGCATGCAGAAAATTTCTCCTTCTTTCTTGCCCATAAAATGCAAATTTTTGAACAATTCTGCATTAAAAATATGTCCTATTACAATAGCAGAATCTCTGGTTTTTCTCAAAACCAGCAAAAGTGGAAGAAAAGCACTTCAAAGCAGGCCCAGAACGGCTAATCACCATCAACTCTGCAACCCCACTCGCAACGGTTTCCCACCCCCGTACCTGTATTTGCTTGTGCCTTTAAAATTTATGCTACGGCTCTCTGCTTTGCCTTGTGACGCTTCGTTTCATCTTCTCGATTGATTCGTTTCGTCTTCCAGATTGCTTCGCTTCACCTTCCCCGCCTTTCCATTACTTTTGATTTTATGCTCAAGATCTTCTCTGTGAACTATAATGCTTTTGCAACCCTGACACCTGTATACCACGTGTTTTGCGCTTCCTCTGCATGTTCTGTAACGGCCCCATGTAAATCGCAACAAAAATAGCATGTCGCGATATCGCGACGTTTTTCTGTCAGCAACTTTGTTTCTCATCACGCATCGCAAAAATGAGACATGTCACAATATCGCGATGTTTTTCTATTAGCAGCTTTGTTTCTCATCATGCATCGCAAAAATGATACATGTCACGATATCATGACATTTTTTCACTTCAGGCCACGTGGATGCAACCTATCACGAAATCGTGACGCTTTTTGTTTTCGGGCTGTGCAGATGCAATCTGTCACAAAATTGTGACGTTTTTTTGTTTCGGGCTGTCTTGCTGCATTTGGCTATGAAAACGCGACATGTCACAAAATTGTGACATATTTTCCTTCCGTACCACTTCGTTGCTTGGAGCCGCGAAAACGCGACCTGTCGCAAAATCGTGATGATTTTCTGCTTTGTGCCCCTTTGCTACTTCCTGTCACGAAATCGCGATGCTTTTAGTGCCTTGCCTTGTTTGACTTTTGACCATGATTTTGTGACATGTCACAATTTTGCGACAATTTTCTATTCTGTCTTTCTCTCTCCTCTCTGGACCGCGATTTCACAACACATCATGAAATCGTGACAATTTTTGATCAATGCCTCTTCCTGCTTGCTTGAGCCACGAAAGCTTGACATGTCGTGATATCACGACGTTTTTTCATTTCAAGCCGTGACGGAGCAATATGTCACGATATCGCGACAACTTTTCTTTTTTGGCAGCGACGGAGCGACATGTCGCGATATCATGACAACTTTTCTTTTTTGGCAACGACGGAGCGACATGTCGCGATATCACGACAACTTTTTATTTTCGGCCACGACAGAGCGACATGTCGTGATATCGCAACACTTTTTCTCCTTAGTGAATTTTTTTTTTTCTTGATTTTTTAGCATCTAGGCTACTGCAGTTTTCTTTGAAAGCATGCAAAAAAGGTGGGTCCCCAATTTTGGGGTGTGTTGTGGATCAGCCACAACAATACCCTAGTTCCAACTCAAGTAGTTTCACCTTATAGTATCACACGCCCAAGTGAGTATACACCAAGTTTTATTGCCTATCCAAATCAAATGCCAACATGTCCTATGCCAATACCAAATATTTATTACCGATATCATTTTTTATCATAGGATGAAGGTGTGTAGAGAAAGATAGATTACTTGAATGAGTTGAAGGTCATTGTTAGATATCTAAGCATTAAGATTACAATAAAACATAGGAATATAGGATGGTGGAAGTAAAGGAGGATACCTTATCTCATGAAGGATCGATATCTCAACAAGCAAGAGAAACAACTATAAACCAAACACGAACTAGTATGGTTAATGGTGGTCATGATATCAACTCCCTATGGTGTTTCACCTATAAAAATAGGTATAATGTAGTTGAGTGTGTTGATATAAAACATCATGCACAAATCATGATTTACAATCTAAAATACCAATCTCAACAAGTTATGATGGTCGGCCAAGTGACGATGAGTTCACCCATTAGAATTGATTACTCAATGATGAACCAATAAGTCACCAAACAATAGTGGATGAATCAACTAGTGACAAGTTACCAAGTTGTAAACATCCCTTCCATGTAGATGATCCCAAATATAAATAACACATGTTTGTGAGTTTTTGAATAAATGAGAATGATTAATTCTACCTTGTTAAATATCAAGCCTTGTAAATAAATCAACAAGATGACATGACTACACATAACAATATGAAGGCTATTAAATATTTTCCTAGGATTAAACATTCTCCTCAAGCCTTGCAACCCAATACATGTACAAAGGAAAGTTTAAGAACCATAATCTTGAGGAGAGGACAATCATTAGTACAAATTCTATGAAAATACCTGGTGATATTAACACAATAGAAGAGAGGATGTCCCCTAGTATTGAAAACTATAGTACTACAAAAAAATGTATCCAAGAGTGGAGGTTCTGAAGGGATAACAAACATAGTGTACACAAACAAGGAAACAAAAAGTTGGATGAGGAAAAAATAGATAATACAACAAAAAAATTGAGTAGGAAAGCTAATAAGAATATGAAATATTCATCATTAAGGAGTGAAGGATGAGATGATATAACTAAGTATTATAAATTATTTACACATGGTACATATGGGAGAAGATACGACAATATCCAAATTTAACATTACCAATGAATTGAGAAAGAATTTTACTAAGGTGAACATGTTGGAGGCCTTGTGTAGACACCAAAACAACACCAATCCGATTATGTGACAACAAGCACTGATCGCACTAACACACACAGCCCCCAGGGCAGCCCCAGAGGTTAAAACAGTGGTTCTAACCACTCACACAATAGTTTTACAAGTCAAAGATCAATTTGGCACCTTTTAGACACTCTGCTACTTATTCGCTCCACCCAGGGACGAGTGCGGATTGGTACTCGTTTCACCCAGGGACGAGTATGGATTTGTACTCGTTTCACCCAGGGATGATTACTAGCGCTCGCTTCGGGGTGGGACGAACGCCAGGTTTGACCAGCAAAAAGTCAGACCTCGGCGCATGACAACTCAGAACTGCCACTTAGCTTTCCTTGCATGGCATAGGAGTGCGAGTGAGTTCTTTTGACAACTCATATCTGCCAATTGACTCTCCCTTCACTGCATGGGAATGGGAGTGAGCTTTTTAAGACAACTCAGATTTGCCACTTAGCTATCCCTTCATTGCATGGGAGTGCGAGTGAGTTTTTCTAAACATACAAAGACATGCACAGAGGCAGTTAAGAAGCCCTTGATCAAGAAGAAGTCTTCTCTTCACAAAAAAAGCATTCATGCAAAGAAACACTTTTGCATGTTAATTCAAAGAGACCCCTTGGGTCTATAAAATGGTGAGCTTCCTCACCCAAAAGAGATACAGAGAAGGAGCATTTTGAGCGACGAAGTGCTGCTAATTCACTTACTTGCGATTTGTGCTTTCAACATCCATAATCTCTTAATCGAAAGAGAGGTTATTGGGTGACTTTTGAAGGCACGAATCAAGAACCAACTCCGATTTTTCTGACCACAATATCCTACCAATTTGCCGACAACACATCACATCAGGTTTCGGACCCATCCCAAGCGGATTGGTGTCGAAGCAAAGTTTCACCCGCGGGTGGTTTGCCTTCGGGCACCCCCCGCCTTATTGCTTTTGGTGACTATTTCTTTTGTAGTATTTAGCTAGTTTCATGTTTATGCTTTTGTCAAGTTTTCAGTTTATTTAGACTCATTTTAACCATCGTTAGATTTATCTTTTATTTTTCATACACGGGTGCTACTGATTCTTTGTTTGTTTCTTTGAACGCAGATTTGCAGCATTAGAGGAGCAGCGAGGAATCTACCTTTACCAACACAAGCGACGACAACGTTTTGGTTCGCCCATCTTATATGTGGGCACGCGGAAGAAGGAATTCTAAAACAAGTTGTAAAAGACCAACATTTAACGCTCCTATCCCCTAAAAAGGAAGGAGACGCATTGTAACACAAATTTGAAAAGCATATCAATAAAAGGGCCGTTCTTTTTATATTGCTTTGATATCTTGTGTTCATGTTCTTTCTTTTTACGCATTTTTCAATAACATAGGGTTTAAGCGTTATTTTAGTTTCGTTTACATTGCATTTTTAGTTTATCCTTTTTGTTTCCGGAATCTCGTGCTTTCAATGGCGATCACGGTGGGACCTCTGTCCTCTATTTTTTTTTAGGTTAGATTACTGATCTGAAATTGCTTGTTTTGATTACAGGTACCTATTTTTCAATCATCAGACTGTTATTCGTTTCTGCAAGTGACGATTGCGGATTGGTATTCGTTTCACCCAAGGACGAATAAGCATTCGTCTCACCCTGGAACGAATACTGTTTTGATATTCGCCTCACCCAGGGACGAGTATAATTATGTGCATTTTTAGAGCAAATCAGAAACATCCTGTTAGGCAGAGAAGAGGTAGGGGTTTTTAACAAGCTTCTGTCAAATTTTTGTTTTTCTATTTTTTGGTTTTCAATTTTGTATGGCTTAGGGAAAGATTT
Source organism: Wollemia nobilis (assembly GCA_028583015.1). Taxonomy (NCBI): domain Eukaryota; kingdom Viridiplantae; phylum Streptophyta; class Pinopsida; order Araucariales; family Araucariaceae; genus Wollemia; species Wollemia nobilis. The sequence goes on from JAQPPZ010003177.1 coordinate 4,511,720, forward strand.
CTTTTTCGTTTGCCTGTTTCAATTTTTGCAAATTAAAATGAACCCCACACATCACGTGGTATTTTAAACCAAGGAGTTGGTCGTAAAACCCCAACCCTTGAGCAAGACCAAAGGTGGATTCCATTATCACTTTGGCTTGAGATATTGCATCCATTACCTCGATCGTGACTGTTGCTAGACGTAAATCCTGACGAAAGCTGACCGAGTGTAGCTAGGGTGATTCCTAGCACATGAGGATAAGTCTTCTATGGTAGGTGTCATAAACAGAGCGATTCCCCTTCCGTACCGCCTATGTTCCACGTATCATCTGCTCTCACGTACCTATAGTCTCCCTCACGTAAGGGCGGGTATATAGAGAGGTTGGTATATCGGTCCGACAATGGTATATTGAAGGGGCGACCATTTATGGGAGTCATATGAGCCAACATTTTGCATTTAAACGGTCTTCACAAAAATTTTCAAAAACAAAACAAAATCATCAAAAACACACTAAAACCAGTCTAGGACACACCATTAATCTTTAAAAGAGATAATCATCGTTTGTGTATGCGTGTGTTCATTTATGCTTAGTGTAACAAAAAAAAAATCAAAAAAATCATAAACAAAAGATAAAAATCTACGCATTTTGTCACTCGCTCCAAAAAGCTCCAAGGATTCCCCAATCGCTTGGTCACCCCAAAATGCCCCAAAGGTGTCCATGAACCCTTTGGTCAACCCAAAAGCACCCCAATGTTCCCATAAGTGATGCAGAGCATCCAACAAAATATGGGAAATCTTATATTTTTCCCTAAATTTTAGTGCATCTTGTCGGGCCATAACTTCTCAACCGTAGCTCCGATTGACGTGAAATTTTACAGGGAGTTAGTTGGGATAATTTTAAACAAATATGACTCCCTTGAGTCCTATTTGCCTAGAAAAGTCAGTTTTCGAGGCCAAATTCCATCATCTAGTGCCCCAAAATTAGGTTTTAAAATTGTTAACCTAATTTTTTATGCTTTTTGAGCTATTCGGAGGTCAATATCTCCTAATGTATTTAGAGTTAGGACTTGAAACTCCATTTATGTCTTATCTATGGTAAGAGGGATGCGCACCCCAATTTTGGGCCCCATATGACTCATTTCAATTTTTAGGGTTTTTAGAGAGACATCGTCATGGTGCTCACCCGCAGCCAAGCCCACTCACGGGCAGACGCTATGGAGAATGTCCAAGGAGGCACGAGTCACCTCCGTTATAGTCCCAAGGATTTGGTCATACCACCTTGGCGACCTGACACACAAGGCAGTCCCCTCCACACCTTAACGGAAAGGGACTATAGGGGCACCTCTTCTAGGGGCACTCCTGTTCAGCATAGCACCCAGCACACACCCTTCCATGAGGGGTACATCCGTAGGAGAGCTCCCTTAGATGCTCGCTATGAGTGGTCACCACGCGATGAAGCGCTAGGTCAACATAGGGTTCGACGGGAGGAACCACATGATTACATTATCCCTCCTTCACCCCCTCTAGTTGTCAGGACTACAAGGACAAATCCAGAGCACAAGGCTCCTCAGGCGGGGCGAGCCAACTCCGCCCATTCCTTTTTCACTTACGAAAGAGAGCACGAGGAAAACCCTTACCTTCCTCAAGAACAATATACATCGCAGGAGCAACACGCCTCCGCAATTGCTAGCCATCAGGATCACCTACTGAGGCCAAAGCCTCGGGGGAATGCCGCTACCCCCAATAGAGGGAGGCGGCCTATAGAGATCTCGGATCACCATGACCGAGATAGATATCTAGGAGAGGCATCTAGGCCTTCTAGACATGAGACGATAGGACCAACTATCTTAGAATCTGCCAAGCATATCGCACGTCGGATGGAACTCACGCTACTTGAGCTAGAACGACAACAGTTAGAGCAACAATATCTTCTAAATCAAGAGTGCATTCAACGCCAGGAGGATGAGTTGTTCCAACACACTATGCAGGCGAAGACTCCAACCCCTCGCACGCATAAGACAGAACATTATGAGAGACACAACTGGGTGCGAGACAGGTATCCATGACCTTATCAACCGTTGCCTCCAACGCCTCCTAGACTTGAGCGGGAGGCCACTCCTCAGACCAATGACGGGCACCTTCTTCAGGCACCCACCCAGGTTCATGGGCCACCCTCAAAAATTCTTCAAGAAGCCTCTGAGGAACCTGAGCGAGAAGAAGAGCGGGATGAAATGCCCTACCAAGGCAGGGGGGTGCTATTCGGCCACCCCTCCCAAGGCCCCAAGTTCCCCACAACCTGCAATGGGAACAAATCAAAGAGGAGGAGCTGAAATCCCTCGATACAAGCAATGCGCTGCCAGAGCACTTAGAGTCGGTAGAGACCAAGATTTTGGGGCCCCAAAAGCCCAACTTACGTGAAACTCCTCTCAAAGAGGATCAACCCCTGGTTGTAGAGCTACCTGATGACGAGGTCTTCCATATCTCAGAATCACCAAATTTTGATGAGCCTGACTCTCTCGCCAAAGATGAGTCAGCATATGCAATAGCACCATGGGACCCGTTCGAGTCAGACAACACTAATTCACAGGTGGTCCCCATGGGTGATCATCACCAAAGTCTCTTAACATTATTCCCTTTGGAGGCTCCCATCGAGCCCGTGCCATTGCAGGAAAATCAGGTCCCCCCACAAAGCGCGGAACAACCCCGTCGGGACCATGTCAATCTGCTCGAGCAGGACGAGCCTAGAATGTCGCAGACAGCTGTCGGGGCCAATGAGGGCCTTTGGATCATCGATAATGATTACAAAGATGAAACTGAGATGGAATATCTCAATCATGCACGATGACACAATCACCCTGTAACCCATGAAGAACTGATGGCACAACTAGGCATAAGACTAGGGCATGAGTGGCGCCTAGACCCGGCCCACTGGAATCAACTGTTGATTCCGCTCCTTTGGGTAGACCGCGAGCACCTTCCACCAAGAGATATCATAGCCACATCAGTGCCGAAGGCAGACCCTGCCCTCCTATCCGTGCATAGGGCCGATCCATTCGTGCCAATCCCTCCAGAGCCAGATCCGGTGCACAAAGATCATCAAGCTGGGGGTACCTCTATTCCCTGAAGAGCAAGTGGATTACACCAAACGCTCCAAAGGTGTCCATAAACCCTTTGGTCAAACCAAAAGCTCCAAGGATTATCGCAATCACTTGGTCACCCTAAAAGCTCCAAGGATTATCGCAATCACTTGGTCACCCTAAAAGCTCCAAGGATTATCGCAATCACTTGGTCACCCTAAAATCTCCAAGGATTATCGCAATCCCTTGGTCACATCCAAAAGCTCCAAGGATTCTCATAATCGCTTGGTCAACCCTAAATGCCCCAAAGGCATCTATAAACCCTTTGGTCAAGCCAAAAGCTCCAAGGATTCTCATAATCACTTGGTCAAACCCTAAAAAGCTCCAAGGATTCTCATAATCGCTTGGTCAAGTCTAAAAGCTCCAAGGATTCTCATAATCGCTTGGTCAAGTCTAAAAGCTCCAAGGATTCTCATAATCGCTTGGTCAAATCCACAAGCTCCAAGGATTCTCATAATCGCTTGGTCAACCCTAAACGCCCCAAAGGTATCTATCAACCCTTTGGTCAAGCCAAAAGCTCCAAGGATTCTCATAATCGCTTGGTCATCCCCAAAATGCTCCAAAGGTATCCATAAACCCTTTGGTCAACACCAAAAGCTCCAAGCGTTACCATAACTGCTTGGTCAAAATAAATATTCAAAAATAAACAAAAACAATCCAATCATCAAAAATCACAAAAACAATTGCATTTCAATTCCATTTATACTCATAAAAATCAAAAATCACAAAAACAATTGCATTTCAATTCCATGCATACTCATAAAAATCAAAAATAACAAAAAAACATTGCATTTCAATTCCATGCATTCTCATAAACATCAAAATACAAAAATATAGGTTGCATTAGGCATCGCATCCATACATTATATATTTGCTAGGTCATACAAGTCAAAAGCACCATAGGCTGTCATTACTTGGCAATTCCATCATTTCCACATCAAATCCATTTTCATAAACGCATACATCCAGCATATCACCATTTTATTTTAGCATAGTCAGTTGTCTCCTAAATGTATATAGGGTTTTCGTCATTCAGTTGTCTTTAAATTTCTAGCCAAAAACTGTACACAGTTAAACAGATTTTACACGGGAAAGTTTTACTTGGATCACACCTTGTTACGTAGCATCCCAACACAAATTAACACACATAAAATAATTCCTAAGTTGTGTGAACGCAAGAGAAACCTACAAAGCAGTCTCGGGTACCATAGGTGAAAGATTAGCCTGTTCATCCCCCTGTGCGAATGGTTCTAGAATGCTGAGAATTGACAAAAGGACGAGCTCTTCCCTATTCATTCACCTTAATAAACAGTGGTTTTTACCACTACCAAATCCCAATCATAGTTGGTCCCCAAAGTTGTAAGGATTCGTACTACACGTCCCTGCCAAGGATGGGTAGTCATCCCCAAGACCTAAAAGGATCAACGCCATTCACAAACAAAATTCCAACCAACCATCATCCTAACCCTTTCCATTCACCTTTGGTCTCCAAGTTGTAAGGATTCGTACTATCCGCCCCTAACCAGGATGGGTAGTCATCCCCAAGGCCTAAAAGATCAATGCCCTTACTTCATAATCTCCATCATCCCCTTGATTCCCAAAGTCGTAAGGATTCGTACTACACGCCCCTAACCAGGATGGGTAGTCATCCCCAAGACCTAAAAGGATCAAGGCCCTTCACAAGTTCAAATTTACAAAGCTCAAAATACAAAATCAAATAACAGTGGTTATCACCACTATTCAAAATCCTTGCTCAAAAAACAAAAGAAACATAAATAGAAAAATAAACAGTGATTTTCATCACTATATTGACGAGCAAGTCTCCCAAATCATTCAGCCAATAAATAACCTGAACTTGAATCCCTGGAATTCTCAGCATTCGAAAACCATCTAGGTGATCCTCGTTACAGGTTTGGTTGATAGCCTACCTGGCAATGGTGGTATCCTACCCGCACGACGATATGTCCGTCACATTAGCTTTGCGTGTGTGCAGACCAATATTTGCATGTGGATGAGCTAGCTTATGGTATCTTAGATTGTCACGTGGATTAATCTTGCTAAATACAACAACGGAGTTAGTGGAGCTAATTAGGTGATCCTCAGTACAGGTTTGGTTGATAGCCTATCTGGCACTGGCGGTATCCTGATGAATACCACATAAACGAACTCAATTGCACACACGGGGATGTGAAATAACTTGGTTAAATTCAAGTCAGATTTAGACCTTGTTCAAAAGTCTTGCGAGATAAATGTACGAGTCTTGGCTAGTTAGTTAAAATATCTGCATCTCAAAAAAGCTTAACTACATTTTCAAACAACTGGTACATTTCATTCCGTACATAACCATCAAAATATATGCAAAATACAAAAACAAAGTTTTCACATGCAAAGTCATTTCACAAAGTCATCCCATTAGTACAGCAAGTCAGTCAAATCTTGTACAGTCTATGGTGCATCGACAAGTCATCAACAACTCATTTCATTCATTCCACATGCATACATCATACAAATTAGACACATCGCATTCATAAAAGCATTTGCATACATCAATGTAAATACATATACATAAAAACAAAACAGCCAATATCCACAAACAATAGCAGTAAAAGTGTTGAACAACGGCACCTTTGCACTTGACATTCAATGGCATAAAAAACTGATGTCGGGGTCTACCTTGTCGCTATCCTACTCCCTAAGAAGGCTACCATAGCCGGACCGCTCCACGGGAAGACGGATTTTCGACAATTTCACCCCCAACGACGTCCCCAATGGGTCAAAACCCACTCAAAAACAATAAAACAGTAAACCCCCAAAAACAACAAAAACAACAAAAAAATGCAACACAAAAACAAAGTAATAAGCATTGCCGGACACAAGTGCTCTTGCACTTAACCTCTTGGCATAAGAAAACTGATGTCGGGGTTTACCTTGTCACTATCCTACTCCCCAAGAAGGCTACCATAGCCGGACCGCTCCACGGGAAGACGGATTTTCGCCAATTTCATCCCCAAATGGCATCCCAAAATGGGTTCACACCCACCAAAAATAGGTCAAAACAATCGAGAAACTGCTCGAGCATTCACTGGATAACATCTGAAGGCACCCTCACTTAAGTCATCTTGGGTCAAGCGACTCGTCGCTTTTCTCATGGCAGTCATTCCTTCATCGATTCGTCGCTTGAGGGGGTAGTCACACTTAAGTCACCAACCAACAAACACACACCCAATCAAGGCAATGGCATGCATTCAAAGAATCATTGACAAAGACAATCACGCTCCTGCTTGGGGCAGCAAACAAGCAATAATCACAAATTGATCAAACACTTGGCATTCGTGAATCATGAACACAAGGTTCCCCCGTGGATAAAAGGTTGCGCCCTTTGCCTATTCATGAATGATCAATGACCAAGCTCAAGTCACACCTCACCAAAATAGGTTAATACTTGAAATCAAATTCCTTAGCTCGTCAGAAGCAAGGATTCAAGAATGCATGCCCTTTCCATACTTGGGGCATCAAGAGTTGGTTAGGTTACTGAGAAACCCTAATCATTAGTGCTTTGGTTATCTATTTTTGCTCGAGCACTGCACCATGTGCAGCGCTTCCCAAAAAGGGGCATCTGTAGACACCAAAACAGCACCAATCCGATTATGTGACAACAAGCACTGATCGCACTAACACACACAGCCCCTAGGGCAGCCCCTAGAGGTTAAACAGTGGTTCTAACCACTCACACAACAGTTTTACAAGTCAAAAATCAATTTGGCACCTTTTAGACACTCTGCTTCTTATTCGCTCCACCCAGGGACGAGTGCGGATTGGTACTCGTTTCACCCAGGGACGAGTATGGATTGGTACTCGTTTCACCCTGGGACGATTACTAGCGCTCGCTTCTGGGTGGGACGAACGCCAGGTTTGACCAGAAAAAAGTCAGACCTCGGTGCATGACAACTCAAAACTGCCACTTAGCTTTCCCTGCATGGCATAGGAGTGCGAGTGAGTTCTTTTGACAACTCATATCTGCCAATTGACTCTCCATTCATTGCATGGGAATGGGAGTGAGCTTTTTAAGATAACTCAGATTTGCCACTTAGCTATCCCTTCATTGCATGGGAGTGCGAGTGAGTTTTTCTAAACATACAAAGACATGCATAGAGGCAGTTAAGAAGCCCTTGATCAAGAAGAAGTCTTCTCTTCACAAAAAAGATTCATGCAGAGAAACTTTTGCATGTTAATTCAAAGAGACCCCTTGGGTCTATAAAATGGTGAGCTTCCTCACCCAAAAGAGACAGAGAAGGAGCATTTTGAGCGACGAAGTGCTGCTAATTCACTTACTTGCGATTTGTGCTTTCAACATCCATAATCTCTTAATCGAAAGAGAGGTTATTGGGTGACTTTTGAAGGCACGAATCAAGAACCAAAACCCGATTTTTCTGACCACAATATCCTACCAATTTGCCGACAACACATCACATCAGGTTTCGGACCCATCCCAAGCGGATTGGTGTCGAAACAAAGTTTCACCCGTGGGTGGTTTGCCTTCGGGCACCCCCCGCCTTATTGCTTTTGGTGACTATTTCTTTTGTAGTATTTAGCTAGTTTCATGTTTATGCTTTTGTCAAGTTTTCAGTTTATTTAGACTCATTTTAACCATCGTTAGATTTATCTTTTATTTTTCATACACAGGTGCTACTGATTCTTTGTTTGTTTCTTTGAACGCAGATTTGCAGCATTAGAGGAGCAGCGAGGAATCTACCTTTACCAACGCAAGCGGCGACAACGTTTTGGTTCGCCCATCTTATATGTGGGCACGCGGAAGAAGGAATTCTGAAACAAGTTGTAAAAGACCAACATTTAACGCTCCTATCCCCTAAAAAGGAAGGAGACGCATTGTAACACAAATTTGAAAAGCATATCAATAAAAGGGCCGTTCTTTTTATATTGCTTTGATATCTTGTGTTCATGTTCTTTCTTTTTACGCATTTTTCAATAACATAGGGTTTAAGCGTTATTTTAGTTTCATTTACATTGCATTTTTAGTCTATCCTTTTTGTTTTCGGAATCTCATGTTTTCACCTTGTCATTACATGGTCAAAGGAATTTGCTACAAGAATCCCTAAAGAAGCAATAAATAACATATGCTAGGGCAAGGAGTACACAAGAAATACAAGCCACAACTCAACTAGCAGTTGTTGAAGAATATAACCTTATGGCAAGATATACTATATATATATATATATATATATATATCAATGAGTGTTTGAAGATGTCCTCAATTCTTTGAAATCAAAAACCATAAATTCATTTACTTTTATATCACTTTGTATATTAAAGGGCACTAGCTATGAAGTTACATAGTTAATTTAGGAGCTACAATGACAATGGTGTCAAAAGGAATATATGAATAAAAAAGTTTGACATACACTACCATTAATAGAAAATATGTTTATATGGATGCCACTAAGATGAATGCCATGGTAATTTTGAAGGATTTGATCATGACAGTAGCCTAATACACTAAAATCATGGTGATACAAGAGGTAGTGGTGGTGTATTTGCCTCCTTACTTTAGTATTATCAAGAGAATGAACACAAAATCTATCAAGAAGTGTATACTTGAATATAGACTACATACACATAAAGCTATGAAGGGATGATAAAACCGTCAAGATTAAAAATAATCCCTTTCATAATATTTTGTTGCATACCCTAAAAGATGGAAAAATGGTGAATTGGAACAAGTTGCCAATTTTTTTTTATGAAGATCTTGAGAAAGGAAACTCTTATTTGGAGAAGGATATGAAGAGAAAGATGAAGGGTTGTTCAAATAATTCAAAATGGGTAATAATTTGGTTTTTGAGAAATCAATTTGGTTACTAGTATTAACTAAGAATTATATATAGGGTTACAACTAGCCTTGGGTAATGCACTTGATGGGGCAAGGATGAAAAATGGTGCCAGTGTAGGAATTCAATTAAAAAGATCCCAAGAAGAGTCCTTTGAGTTTGCTTATCATTTGCTTTTAAGTTGTACCAACAACATGGTAGCATATGAATATTTGTGCATAGGACTATGGAAAATAGAGAATTTTGGTTAAGCACCTAAAGGTCTTAGGTGATTCTAAATCAGTGGTCAAATATATCAAACCTAAATGCACAATCAAGAATAAATAAATGAAAGTGTACAAGCAAAATTACGAGGCTTGTTGGAGAGTTTTCATACGTATGAAATTTAAGTCATGCCTATAGAATAGCTAGCACCCTTAGCAACTTGATTTGATTTTATGGAAGACATGTGGACCAAGCCCAAAGAATTGAAGGTAGTCTATAAGCTAGCAATAAAAAATGATTTATATTATTAGAAGGTATTCAACAATGAAAAACAAATTATTGAATTCCTAATCTTAGTGGCTTAATATACAAGAGATAAGAATGAATATGGTGATGATGTCAAACATGGGGTCATTAAATTGAACACTAATCATATACCTAAAGTTCTACTTATGCTTGAGATTTTTTTCAATCCATATGAGAGTGTGAAAAATACCAATTAAAGGTGAAAATATTGTATTATCAACTGGTGGATATTGTAGAAGGAAAATCCCTCTTGTTGGTGAATGAGAGAAATTCTTATTCAAGGAATTGTGTTCCAAATACAACGATGCGTTATCATGGATTTAAAGGAATTGGAGTTCTATGATATAAATGTGAATGAGCACACCATTGAACTAGAACCAAGAGCTAAACCATTCAAGAAAAGGTAGAGGGTAATCAACCCTAAGGTAGAAACAATATATATTTTTTTGTTGAAGTTGTTGCAAGTACAAATAATGTTTTTGATTAAACACTTCATTTGGGTGGAAAATTTGGTGTCAATCAAAAAATAGAGAAAATTTTCAATTGTGTTTTTATTTAAGATGTTGGACATTTTGAGTCCCTAAGCTGAAATGTTGTCATTGATGTCAATAGAGAAATAAATGTCAAAAGGATCTAGGAAGGATTTTTGTGAAAACCAAGGCAAGTAAAATAAAAGCTTTTATTTAAAACCATGGACAATAGATTTGATCTGGGTTTTTCTTAAAACCCACGTTGGGCTTTCATTTCATTGAAAAAGGTGCCCCGGTGATGGAGTTATTTGAGTTTTCATGTTTGGTTTAAATTTTAATTATTTAAAATTTAAATTCAAATTTAAATAGAAATTTTCCCGCCGATGTCATCATGTAAATACAATTTTAATATTTCTGCCTACATCTTCAAAGTGTTATTAAACACTATATAAAGGGGTGGCAATTAAACCAAATAATCATCCTTGCTCTCGTGTATTAATTGCCTTGGAATTCGAAAGAGCTTGTGTGAATTGTTAAAAAGGAAGCAGCAAAGAAAGAGCAATGATTTGGAAATCTCAAATGTGGTATGAGGCGTGGCACATTGGCATATCAATTTTTCTAAGACTGCAGGCAACGCAAATATCAGGGATCAAATCCCCTTAACGACAATGTGTGGGAAGCACTTTGGCACTTTTTCCTTTGCGGCAGGCAGAGGAATATTAAAGGCCTTTTTGGACTTTTATTTTCCAACAAGCACTTTGGCTTTGTTGGAATATTAGCCGCGGCTAAGACGCTCGCTGTGTCTGGCAGACAGGGGTTCAAATCCCCTTGATAGGTATTTACGTTTTTGCCTTTAATAATTTTTATTAACCCTAAAGTTTGGAGTTATAAGGTATTTAATGGGAATTAAATTTTATCATTAGGGTTGTGATTATTATTGCAAAAGCATATTTGATTTATGTTTTATTTTTATGGAAATGGAGAATTGATTTTAGGAGAAATAAGGAGTTGTTAAAGTGATTTTGAGAGATTTATTGTGGGTTATTCTTAATAAGGTTTTTTATTAAAATAGACTTTGGTGGATATGTTTATGAAGTTGGAGTGAAAAGGGTGTAAATTAATTTATGCTTTTATTGTGATTATTTAAAATACCACTAACCCTTATTAATATTGAAAAGGAAAGTTGTGATTAAGTGTGGCAGATTTTATGGACAACTTATTGGCATAAAAAAGGTATGGGCACATTCTCCTATTGATTGGTTTATTTCTAAAATATCATTGGAGTGAAAAGGATTAATTGAAGTTTTCTTTGTGAAGATGGTTGGGTGAATGCTTCAAGGTTTTCTAATTTGTGAGTTGTATTTAAACCTTGTTTCATTAGCATTGTTGTTGAAGCTGATTTATGATAAAATGAACTTGAACATGATCTACAAAAGAACATGAGTATCATTGTTATGTGATATTTGAGATAAAGCATTGTTGTAAATATTTTGAGTTGGTTGATACATGTTTGAACTAGGGTTTGTGACAAAGGGTCGTTCCTTGATGTGATTGGTTGAGTTGAGTTGGTTAAGCCTAGTCAAGTGGATGTGTGAAATGGTTGTTCAAGTTCCATAAAAAAACTATTCTATATTATGATTTGAGTTGAGATTGAGATTTAAGAATAAGACATATTGAGTCTCTAACAATTCTCGTTATGCTTCTATTGAGTTGAGATTGGGATTTGCGTATAGAACATTTAGATTCTCTAAAAATTCTCTTTATGCTCCTATGAGATTGATTTGAGTTGAGATTGAGATTTAAGAATAGGACATATTGAGTCTTTAACAATTATCTTTATGCTTCTATTAAGTTGAGATTGGGATTTGAGTATAGAACATATAGAGTCTCTAACAATTATCTTTATGCTTCTATGATATTGAATTGAGATATTTATTGTACTTTGATATTAGAACATATTGAGTCTCTAACAATTCTCTTTATGATTCTATGAGATTGAACAAGTTCTGTGTGAGCTTGTTAAGAAAATTTGAGACAAGTCTTTGAGAAGGCTTGTGGACTGTTTTGAGTTAAGCTTTTATGAAAGCTTGCTAAGTAGATTTGAGCAAGTCCAAGAGAGGACTTATTGAGTAAATTTGAGCAAGTCCAAGAGAGGACTTATTGAGCATATTTGAGCAAGTCCTAGAGAGGATTTATTGAGCAAATTTAGACAGGTTGTATGTGAGCTTGTTGAGCATATTTGGATACGTTCTGTGTGGACCTATTGAAAATATTTGGATAGGTTTTATGTGGAACTGTTGAGCATATTTGAGCAGGTTTTGAGTGAACCTATTGAGCAAAATTGTACTAGACCGATTGTACTATGTTTAGTGAAAGATATTGAGCAGAACTATGCTAGATCGACTGAACTATGTTTGATACAGTATTGAGATAGAGCTTTGGAGGTGATAAACTCTCAGTGGATAGATATCCAAAAACCAAGACAATTGAAGATAAATCTAAGTGAGAAGTCTTCAAGTGGAGAGAGATCCACCAGTCAGTACAACATAGAGATAGAGTCTTCTAGAATATCACTAGCCAGAGCAAAAGGGGAAAGAGTTATCCTATGGAATATATCCATGAACTTGAGATTAGGGGATCAACATCTCCTTTGGACTAGGTCCATAAACATTGTAATTTGGGAAGGATTCCCAAGAGATAATTTGAGAAATATTTTCTCTGTGGAGGTAGCCCACATTGGGTGAACCACGTTAAATCTATGTCTCTATTGTGTGTGGTGTTTTGTGCATTGCTTTGATTATTGCTATTGATACTACTATCTATACACTACATAATATTGATTTGAGAAGAAAAGTAAAAAGTGGTCTTATACTATTCACCCCCCTCTCAGTATAAGCTTGTTTTCTTCATAAGAAAAAAAACCTAGCTAAAGGATCATTATCCTCTACCCAAAAAATACTTATAAAAGGTTATAGGTTCATAGATGTTGTTCCACTTGAATGATTCTCTAGATACAACTAGACTTAGGTTTATGATGAAGATATGTATAAGAAAATTTTTACTAGAAAATAGAAAATGTTAGTGTTTCAAGGGATGTCATTTGGGTTGTTGAACACAAAGTTCACTTTTTAGAGAGCCAAGGACATATATTTTATAGAGTTTTTGAAAGACATCATTTTAATATACCTATATAATAAAACAATGTTCTTGAAAGATAGGAGAAAATATTTGAAATATCTAAAGACTATTTTCATACATTACAAAGCATTTACCATTTTTTGAACCATAACAAATCTATCTTCCTTTTCTAGGAGGGAAAGTTATTGGATTATGTTGTGTTAAAGATGAACTAGCTATTAATCTAGATAGAGTCAATACTATACAAGAAACTTCATTTACCATTTTTAGTAAGGGTAACTTATCCTTAATATGTTATACTCAATTTTTCTCTCACTTCATTTCAAATTTTGTTGATATAGGTTGATACAAAATTTCTAAAGAATGATACAAATTTCACTTGGACAAAATAGGGCAAATAAGCATTCTAGGACATCAAAGATGCGATAACCAAGTCCCTAGTGCTTGTGAACCCAAAATTCTAAAAGGATTATATGTTTTATGTATTGAGGATTGACATCATTATAGCAACCATTCTTATGCAAAAATATGATTATGGGGATGAGCATCTGATATATTTCTTGAGCCATACCCTACACAATTATGAGGAGAGATATACATTCATTAAGATGTATTTGTAATAATGAAGGCTCTGAGGAAGTTCAAGTACTATATTCTATAGAATATAACTATAGTGTTTGTAGTCCATCTTGATGTTAGAATTGTTATCCTGAAAAGAGAGCTAGGAGGAAGGAGGGTTGTTTGGATCAATAAGATTCAAGAGTTTGACATTAAGATCAAGTAAACCAATTTGATAAGGAGTAGGACACTCTATAAGAATATGGAATGATCTTGCATGGAGGAACAAGTGGTTTTCATAGAGGAACTTGAGAAATGGGATCAAAAAAAAATCAACAAGTAGAGGCCTATATGGATGAATGAAATAAAGGTTAATCTCCTAATTTGTATTGTCCCAAGCAATAAAACTTGAGTTGAAAGGAGGAATTTCAAGAGGTAGGCAATGAATTACACACTAATAAATCACATCTTGATTTGAAGAGGGTATTATGATATTTTATTGAGATGTGTAGACACCAAATTACAGCCACTAATCCTCCATCCTAACCTTCCCACCACCCACTTGTCCACCATACACCTTCCCGCCAATTATTTGGCCCAATTCCACCTTTCCCGCCATCCATTTCACCCATTTTAGCCCTTTCCCGCCATTTCCTAGCCTAATTGGGATTATTTTAATATTATTTTATATTATTTAATATTTAATATAATATTTTATATTATATTATAATATATTTATTATAAAATATATATTTATAAACTCAATTAACCACAACCATCCGATCCATTCTAATCTCCACCGTCCATATTCATTAATCCATGTCACATTCAAAAAGTAATCTCAACCTTAGGATCTAATTTAATCTTAGCCACACGATCAAAAGTGTAAGGCTAAAACCCTAAGAAAACCCTAGGTTGGATTATAAATAAGGGTATTTTGCAAATGCCCAAACCCTGGAACCTTGAGAATTAGACATTTGCACCCTGGAGGAATTATTGGTGAAGCCCTAGCATAGAATCCTAAAAATATAAAGCCCTAGCTCACCGATAAGACTTCTACTATTCCAGCCATCACCCATTCATCCTCCATCATCATCACATCCCCCATCCATCCACCGCATTCATCGCCATCCCCTAGATCTACTTCTACAAATTTTGCCCTAACCCGTAGGCGCCCTCCAGAGCTTGCGAGGCTCACTGTAGAGCCTACGAAGCGCTCACCAGAGCCTGTTGTATACCGCAGGTGCTCTCCAGAGCTTGTTGTATCCCGTAGGTGCACACCAGAGCCTACGAAGCTCATGTTAGAGCCTGCCAAGTGTGCGTTCGAGCCTATTGCAACTACAAAAATGTGAATCTGAGCCTGCTACACCATGCCATCTACAACAATGAAATGAAAGCAAGGTATATCTCATTTGAATGTATTTTATCTCATAATTTGTTGATCTAGCATACTTTATGACTTCATTGTTAACTAGGGTTTTATTGATGTCTGAGGGTCTCACACTATGGAGCCCTCATAGGTATTACTAACCCCCTTGTTCTATTTTTATGTATGCAGATCTGCAAGTTCTACACATTGTTGAATGACTGTTGAAGCTGGAGTGGCCCCACACTGGATACTCGAAGCCCACTCAACTTGTTGGAAGCAAGGACACACTAAATCTGAAGACACTTTGTTGTTATTGCTAGGGTTTCGGAGAACCCTAGTGCCATTGTAAAATCATTGTATCAAATACTCACATTGAGTACTGATTGTAACAAAGGAGTTCATTGGCTCCCCCCATTTTATTGAATACATCCATTTGTGCAATCTTTGTATTTCCTTGTGTTATTTGATTTCCTGTTATTATTTAAGTGTCGTGTCTTTGTCTTCACAAATGGTGATCATGGTGGGACCCCACAAGGGTTTCATTATTTGATAGATCTACCTTGCTAACTTAATTTTATTTCTGTTTGTTGCAGGATTTACAGAAGCGTAAAAGTCATCGAATTTATTGCTAGGGTTTTTGAAGCAGTCTACAGCATTTTTAGAGATTACGCAGGCATTCGGGAGCATCCATAGAGCATTCAGAAGCATCTACAGACAACCGTAGGTGCCATCCCATGCCTAGAAGGCACCCTACTGTGCCTACGTAGGTGCCCAGCCATGCCTGGCAGTAATTTGGAGTAGAGCTAAGGCTTCCAAGTAAGTTTCATAACCCTAGGTTGCCATTTAGCGATTTACGTATTCTATTTTTTGCTGCTATTTTTTGTTATTTTTGGGTTCAACACTAAGTAATCTGGGAAAGAATTGGTAGCAAGTTGAATCTAGGGTTTGTGTGTATTTCATTATACCAAATTCATTTCTTGTTCTAAAGTTGTAGATCTAGGTGATTGTTTGCATTTTTGAGTGCATATGAAACAGAAAAGCATCCTAGATCTTGCATTTTAGGGTTAAAGATCACTTTAATTTTGCATATCTAAATAGGAACAACATTTTGATGCATAAAGTAATCCTGCCCTAGGCTGGCCCCTTTGGTAGAGAGGTGGATGAACCCTCCGGTTGCTCTTGTGATTTTAATCATTTGTAGGCAGGGGATTTTAAGGGTGTACTCTACGCTCTTTAGGTGAAATTTGCATCTTTGTGTTGGCTTCTGATTTAGATTAGTGAAGTTAGTAATCTTTAATATTGTTTGTACACCATAGAGAACAAGAAATATAATAAAATAAATCACACACACTTGCACGATTCACATTTTTAACAATAGTGGTTGGATTTCATCACCAACCATTGCTTGAGATTTGGTGATGGTGGCCATGATTTCCATCCACCAATATCTACCCTAGAAACCATAGGACTACCCCCGAGCAAACTTGTTGGAGGTCATTACCAACAAGAATCTCATTGCCCTGGCTAGCCTTAGTTTTTTTTACCTTTATTTTTCATTAAACAAGATTAAGTTACATCAAAACACACAAGCCAACAATTCTAAAAGGAACTTCACATTAATGAAAGAAAATAATTAATGAACAAGGTAAGCCACACACGGTGAAACCTAGGACTGATTGTTTTATTTGCTTTAAAATTTGGAAAAGTTGTTAATTTGTGTGATTTAGATAAGCTTTGAATCTTTGGTTTAACTACTTTATGGTGCTAACACGACAACAAAAGAAAATAATAAACCAAAGTAGTTTAATGGAAAATAGTTCCCATGAACCCGCTACTTCGGTAGCCCCATCCAATATGGTTCAGACTACTTTGTCTAGATCATCCCATCCACCCCACTCTCAAGTAGAGACACATTCACACAATGTGGAGACAACCACCACCTACATAGACATGGATAGAGTGCAAGCCCTTTACAAGGCTTCTAACTATGTCTTAGAACCCCTTAGCCAAGAAGGTTTGGAAGAATCTGAATTGGCTACCACCTACCTTGCCCAAGGATATCCTAATTTGAGTTATGAATATGGTATGCCTTCCTCCATGAGCCAACCACCACAAAGCCCAAGTGTTCCAAACACTTACCTCACATCCACCTATACCAACCCCTTGTATGAGGAGTATGTCAATGTTGCCTCACAAGTCCCTAGCCTCCAAGTTGTAACATCAAACGCAACTTGCACCATACCCATGTCCTCTCATCCATTATCATCCACACCTCCATCATCTCACTTAGCCAACATGACCATGTCATCCACACCTCCATCATCTCACTTAGCCAACATGACCATGTCATCCACCCCTCCATCATCTCACTTAGCCAACATGACCATGACTAATCACCCATCATCATCGACTCATCCATCATCTCATCCAACCACAACCCCATCATTCGACACATGGTCAAATCAGGAACTTACGGATACATTAGGGCTTATCAACAGGTTGCTTTCACAATGAACAAAAGGAAAATAGTCAGCTCACATAGACCCTATGACCCAAGGAGTTCCAAATCAACCTCCGCTCACCAATCAAAATTCAGCATGGGTCCCTCAATCTTCCATAGTGTCCATCCCCAATCCACCACCACTCCACACATCCACCATACCAATCAACATCACCACTAACCAACAACACAATCCATTTCTCCATCATCATCTTCATCAATCATCCCCATATTTCAACCATCAATCTTCTCCACATACCCAACCCAATTCATTCCACAACACCATGTTGGTCACACCCCAACATCTACCATCCAGCCCATCAACCAACCATCACATAATCCAAGGTCCTCACATTCCAGTAGAAGATCTTAGATTCCAGGCAATGCAAAAGCAAATCGATCAGTTGATGCAAAACTCACCAGGGATAACGAGCCAAAAGCTCACATTAAGCCAACTGATCCATCAACCAATCCATCCATCGGTACCATCACCACCTTATCCGACAGATTTTATGATACCAAAATTTGACAAGTTTAGGGGAACTGAGGATCCTAAGGAGCATGTGAGTTCATTTGTCCACATATGTTTTTGGATTAGTGATGATAATGCTCTTATGCTCCGAAAGTTTCCTCAAACATTAGGGGAGATGCCATTGAATGGTACAATCAATTGCCCACACATAGTATTTATACTTTTGATCAATTGATAGATCTATTCTTGGAATGCTTCGCCCTTAATATTAAAAATAAGGTGTCCTTATCGGATATATATTACTTGAAACAATGGGATGAGGAACCTATCTATGATTTTGGAAACCGTTGGAGGGCAGTTATAACAAAGTTGCCATTCTCCCTCCCAATGGAAGAAATTATCAAACTTTTTACCAAGAGTTGCTTAAAACCCATCTCTTGGATGCTTCAGCTCAATACTTATAGAACATTTGAGGAGGCTTTAGCACAGGCTAGTGTCATTGAGGAGATAAAAAT
Organism: Wollemia nobilis; assembly: GCA_028583015.1. Taxonomy (NCBI): domain Eukaryota; kingdom Viridiplantae; phylum Streptophyta; class Pinopsida; order Araucariales; family Araucariaceae; genus Wollemia; species Wollemia nobilis. The sequence continues at coordinate 4,530,211 of JAQPPZ010003177.1, forward strand.
CCAAGAGGGTGTCATTAAGCCTAAGAAGAAAGAATGGCAAAATAGAGGCCAATACCGAAATAATCAATCTGGCCAAACCAAATCCACACAAGCCTCAATGGCTAACACAACTAATCAAGTCAATCAAGTGGTCATGAGCCAGCCCGTAATGGCTCAAAAACTAGTGCAACAACAAATTTCCTATCATGCGGTCCCATCAGTAACCCAAGCACCAATGGTACAAAACACATAATGCCAACTATGGAATAACCTACCCATCACCAATTCAATCGACCTCAACGTCAATACACTCCCTTAGCGGAATCATATTCAGCCATATTTCAAAGGTTATATGAGACCAACAAATTAGCCTTACCAAAAATTAGGCCCGATGATCCCACCAAAAGACCTAAAGGTTATAGAGAGCACTTGTTTTGCCCATATCATCGATAAAATGGGCATGATATCAATTCCTGCCATGTGTTCAAAAACATAGTGCAAGACCTCATAGACTTAGGGGCCATTAGCGTCGATAACCCCTTAGCTCCACAAAATCAAAATTTGGGCATATATCAGACACCTCTACCTAACCATGGGGAGGTCCAACATAATGTAGGGGGTAACAATCAACAACCACCTCCTAATCAAGTAAATCATGTCCAACAATACCAAAACTTTGTAGGAGCAGTCCATGTGGTCACTAGAGGGCAAAGGCAAAATCAACAAAATGCTCAACAACCTTCAAACCCACCGCCCATCCAAACATCACCCAATCCATCTCCACAAATCAATCTATCCAACCCATCCAATCCACCCATTCTTCATCCAATAAGGCCAGCGGTAACTTTAACCAGTCGGTTAACCACTAGTTTGAAAATGGCATCAGCCAAACTTTCTGTATATGAGCTCATCCAACAATCCCCTAGGCATAGAGAAGCTTTAATGGAAATACTCAAGTCAATTGAGTTAGAATCCCAAGACTCTAATGCCTTCAACAACTTTGTAGGGAGTGTCAGAACGTGCATGGAGCCATCAATTACCTTCTATGACTTTGAGATAAAATCAATGAGTTCAGAATCGGTGGACCCTCCATTGCACATAATGGCCTTAATAGACGGAAATCCATTCAAAAGAGTATTAATTGATACCGGCTCATCAATCAATATCATTACTACCGCTGCTCTTATCCACCTCAAAATACCTCCATCCCACATTTCCAAATCATCATTCACCCTCAAAGCATTTAACGATGCTTTGTGTACCATAGTTGGCACTGTTGTTTTACCTATAGAAGTAGGGGCCAGAACGTTGCACACCATGTTTCACATCTTGGAAGGAGCCATGGCATATAATATACTCCTTGGTAGACCTTGGATGAGGGAAATGAAATGTGTTCCATCAATTCTCCACCAATGCTTGAAATATGTTCATGATGGACAAGTCCATTGCATCCTCGTGGATGTCGAACCTTTTAAGTATTGTAATTTCATTTCAAATCCTTATGAATCCATGTTACCTTCCACTCATCTATTCTTGGCGCCATCATCAAATCCATCCACATCATCTCTCAATCCACCTTCTTCTAATCCATCTCCATCTTCTTCTAAGGCTCCCATCATAGAGGAGCTACCCATCACATCACCTCCTCAAAAATCCATTTCTTCTTGTACATGTGGTCACAGTCAGTCTACTATTAGCACATCGTACATCACATCTACCCCTTCTACAACCACTTCTTCTATTCCATCTCATCATTCCATACCACCATCCAATCCCACTCCATCAGCCGATGTGTCACAAGTCAAACTTTCAGATTGTGCCATATTTGACTCGCCACCATCCACAACCAATCCAGAGCCACTTGAGCCTTCACCATCCACCTCATCAACCCAAGTCAAAGTCCACATCACTAATCTGAGCATTGGTGAGTATGTGGTCCAAGACGTCACCATTACACCCCTAGCCATTCCCACAACTAAGGATTTTGGATGTCCTCGAGACCGTCCTTTATCCATAGGTGTTGTTTACGACATGAGTGCCACTCCAAATAGCATTAACTTTGTTTATGGAGGGTTGGATTGCTCAACTGGGGCAAACCCACCCGAAGAACCAAAAGAGCCTAGGCATGCCAATATACCTAACATAGAGGAGTTTCCAGCCCGATACTTTAATATGTTCCATTGGCAAGGTCAAGGTCTAGGTTCCCATGAGCAAGGGATGCATGATATCTTAGAGGTCCCATATAGAGGTGCCCATGATCATTCCGGTTTAGGCTATACCCCATTGTCTTCCATCGCTTCTCTTGAGCAAGCCTTTAAAAATCTTACACTCAATGATGAAGATCACCCCATCCACCCACTACCCTCAACATCTTCTCTTGAACAAGCCCTTCAAGAACTTTGCATGGACGAAGTAAACGAAGATGATCCCATCAAATTTTCATATCCTATCTTTGATTTCGACGATGAAAGTTATGAAGAATTTGAAGTCATGTCAAATGCTTCTGATGATTCTGAAGAGGAGTCACAACCCATTGTCCCCATCACCCAACAAGAAGAGTTTTACCTCCGAATGTTCCCCATCCATCATCCCATATTCCACTTGCTTCTTCCACAAGAACAAGATGATCCACCTGGTAATCTGCCTTGAGCCACCCACATGAGCCAAGAATTGTAACATATGTACATATTTCAAAAAAAAAAAATCAAAATAAAAAAAATGTTGCTCTGATGTTTTCACATTCACTATTATAGGGATACCATGCCTCGACATCGGTTTTGATTCAATTGTTCCATCTACCCATTCAACCAAACCATCCTACCTTTTGCTAAGTCAATATGAATCCTATTGACTTATTTACCCCACTCCATAATCCATACGATCTGGCTAGGCCAATTCCAATTGACATTAGCCTTATTGACTTGGACCGGATTTCCTCCACACCCTCCTCTTTGGAGTTCACCCTATCCGAGGAATTGCTAAAGGCTTTAGCCCACTACATTCCTCCTTCACCACCACCTTCACCTCAATCACTTTCTACCAATGGTTTCGAGGTCTTTCAAGCAAATTACAATGATAACAAAAATTAGAAACCAGCTATTCTTTCTCGTATATCCATTAAGTAAAACATTTTCATCTACTTCACCACCAGTATTAACTCCTCCTAGGTCAGGGGTCCCTTTTCATCTTTATGTCTCAACTATAGAAGCTACTTTAGGGACAATGCTTGCACAAAAAAATGAACAAAATCGAGAGCAAGCAATCTATTACATTAGTCGAACATTGGTAAGTTATGAAACAAGATACGCTTATGTAGAAAAATTATGCTTAGCGGTGGTTTTAGCCACTAAGAAACTTCAACATTATATGCTAAGCCAAACAACCTATGTCATAGCTAGAGAAAATCCTCTGCGCTACATGATGTCTCACACTTATAACAACATCTGTACCGCTAAATGGATAATGCTCCTTATAGAGTTTGATCTTGAGTTTGTTAGCCAAAAATCCATTAAAGGTCAGGTTATTGCTGATCAACTTGCAGAAGCTCCACTACCTAGTGATCATCCCTTGATTATTGAGCTCCCAGATGATTTAATATTTTTCATCACTGAAGTAGACAATGATGTCATTCCCAAGGAAGATGTCGATATCACATTATTCTTTGATGGATCTAAGTGTGAGAAAGGTCAAGGTGTGGGAGTTGTCTTTCATACACCATAGGGGATTCCTATCCCCTTATCATTCAAGTTAGACTTCTCATGTACAAACAACATAGTAGAGTACGAAGCCTTAATCCTAGGTCTTCAATCAGCTATAGCTATGGGTATTAAGTGTATCCGAATATTTGGGGATTCTCAACTTGTAGTAAAATAGGTAACTGGAGAGTACCAATGCAAAGAACCTACCATTAAGCTTTATCATGAAGTAGCAATGAAATTGCTCTCAACATTCGAATGGTATGAAATCAATAACTTACCTCGTTCGACTAATAGGTTTGTAGATGCAATGGCCTCTCTTGGATCCTTGATTCCAAAGAATGACTTAGGAGAGGTACAACCCCTAATAATCTCAACAATCTCTAAAGCGGTCATTGTTTGCACTGACCCAAAATATGGAAAAGATGTTTGCTTCATACACACGGAATCATGTGAGTCTTGGTCAAGCCCCATTGTAGCCTTCTTAAAATTTGGAACACTCCCATCGGACATGTCTCGGTCTACCAAATGTGCTTTCAAGAAAAGGGTAGCCCATTTCATTCTCTTGGGTGACGTGTTGTATAAACGGGGTTATGATGGAATTTTGCTTCGATGCCTCGAACCTGGGGAGGCCCAAAGGGCCATCGAGGAAGCCCATGATGGTACTTGTGGTGGTCATTTTAGTGGAATGGCCATTGCAAAGCACTTATTACGCATGGGTTATTATTGGCCCACAATGGAACATGACTGTTGCACATATGTCAAAAATTGCAAACAATGTCAAACACATGCCAATTTAACTCACGTACCATCACAAGCTTTACAACCAATACAAAGTCTTTGGCCCTTTTCACAATGGGGCCTCGACCTAATTGGCAATATTTCGCCCTCCTCTTTGGGACAACACACATTCATCATAACCGCCATAGAATACTTCACAAAGTGGGTTGAGGCAATACCTCTAACTAGTACGACAGGACCTCGAATCGTGGATTTCATACTCCATCATATCATCTGTCGCTTTGGCATTCCCTCTAAAATCATTTTGGATAATGGTAAGTCTTTTAAGAACAAGGATGTTCGAGCACTCTGCAAGAAGTATAATATCCAACATAGTTTCTCAACTCCTTATTACCCACAAGCAAATGGACAATCTGAAGCTACCAATAAGACCTTGATTGCCATTCTTAAGAAACTCGTCAAAGAAAATCATAAATATTGGCATACACAAATTCTGTTGGCACTTTGGGCTTATCGAACAAGCATCCAAATGCCAATAGGAGCAACACCATTCTCTCTGGTCTATGGAGCTGAAGCTATTATGCCTCTTGAGCTCGAGATTCCTTCCTTACGAATTTCCTTGCAAGAATTCATAGATGATGATACAACTAGACAAGCATGACTTGACCAACTCACACTCCTAGATGAAAGGTGAGTCAATGCATTAGAACATTTACGAGTTTATCAAGACCTCCTCAAGCGTGCTTACAATGCTAAAGTCCATCTTTAAGAATTTCAAGTAGGGGATCTGGTACTCAAAGAGAACCAACAAAACACCAATGCTTTGCCACACCTTCATGACAAATTCATAGCAAATTGGTTAGGTCCATACATAATAACTCAAAAAGTGGGTAATGGTACTTATAGACTTGTCGATTTAGAGGGAATAGAGGAACCCGAACCACTTAATGTTCTTCATTTAAAGGCATTTCATTGTTAAAAGTGACACACTATATGTCTATATACATGGCTTTTACAAAAAAAAATCATCATCCACATAGGCATTTCCACATTGCATACATTCCATTTGCATTTAGGCATTTGACATGCATTTTTTTTTTTTGCATTCATGCATTGTTTTCATACATTAAATCATACATATTCCATTGCATTGTACAATTTCCATTTGCATATCAACACTCCATTGCATTAGGCATATACATTTGCATCCATCCCATCCCATGTTCAATGATCTGGCATAGTAATGATGATATGACCATAAACAAAAAGTCAAGTTATAACGATTGGGGGTACCTAGTTTGAAACAATCATGCAACTTTAACAAAATTCATATGTCAACCACATCACATAGCACAAAAGCCTAGATTTTTAGTCACTCAGCCATTACTAGGGTAGCAAACAACCTCCAAATGGATGTCCGATTTTCTTTAGGACCAAAACACACTTTACATACTAAGAAAATCTTGAGCATTGCCAATTGATCATCAAATACAATCTTGAACCAATCACATTCCATCACATCTTAAAAACATTATGAGATAGGGGGGGCTAGTACCATCCTTGGGTAGTACCTCGAGGTGAAAAGGAGATATCCCTCACTTGTCCCATCATGCAACATAGTCCAAAAATAGTGGTTTTCACCACTACCAAAATTCCTCCAAACATAAACATAAAAACATAGAGTAGTAAGGATAGGGTCAAAATTCTCATCACACTTCAGTTGAGAATCCGATTCCCCAAAGCTCTATACAAAATTAACAAATAAAATCCCAAACACCCTTGATCCCTAAAGTTGTAAGGATCGTACTACATGTCCCTGACAAGGATGGGTAGTCATCCCCAAGGCCTAAAAGATCAATCCCATTGGACTATGGAGTGAATCTCCATCGGGGCTATAGATGCTTGATTGGTAGTGGAGTAAGCTCATGTGAGGTGACATGTCTCTCCTCCAAAAAGGGAGACCTTTGAACGCACATAAGGATAGGCTAGCCTCAGGTCATCTCCATAACAGGTCATGCCTAAATCTACTCATAATGGGTTAATGAACTTCACATGCACACACATTGGTTCTTGATTGGATAGGGTCATTGTCACACTCAAGATTTGGTATATGAACCTCACTTGCACACACATTGGTCCTAAAGAAAGTTAGACAACCCTAGTGAGTTTGATTGATAATACTAGTATGTTTGAGTCTTTGAAAATATTTCAGTATCTTCTTCCATATCAACATCCATATCTTCTTCCATATCAAACATCCATATCAACATCCATATCTTCCTCCATATAAACAACCATGTCTTCATAGTGAGTCAAGTTGCAGAACACCACCAAATTTGGTACCCCCGATTGCCAAACAATGGACAACAAAAATGGTCAATAAAATTTCTGAACTATAAAAGATCATTCGAACAACATGCATTCCTCTCATATAGTTTAGATTCATTTACTTGCATTAATCATCCATAACATATCATCATTAATAACACATCACATAGCTTGCATTTTAGATTCATCATAGATTTACTTGCATTAAGCATCCATAGCACATAGCTTGCATACATCATTCATATAAAACATTAGGCATACACATCATGATTAGCTTGCATTACAGCATCCATAATTCAAACATTATTCATAAACATGCATCAAACATTAATCAAATAAACATAAAAGCATCCACACAAGAGATAACACACATATATGAAAAAGCCATGTATATATATATATATATCACATATACAATCAATGCCAAAAGGCTACAATGGAGCACCAAGGCTCATATATACAAAATAGTGCATCTAAGCACTAAGTCTACTATCCATGAGAAGACTCCTGAGACCTAGTAGGAGCCCTCGGCCTAGTACTCTGCCTAGACTCCGTATGCCTAGATGAATCGACCACAGAAGAAGAATGAGGATCCAACAATGTAATATGGTGTTGCATACACACATCCTCCAAGGAATGTACATATGCCTCACTAGCTCGAAGATGCCGCAAATCCATCTGATGTCGTCGCTCCTTCACCAAAATCTCTGCCTAGAGCCTTGTGACCGTCACCTGATCACTAGCCATCATCGTTGCCCGCTCCGCCTCTAGCCGAGCTATAGTAGCCAAAGACTCCCTATGAGTCTTAAGCATGGTCTCACGCTCCTCATGAAGCTGCTCCAACTTTGCTCACAACCTAGCCACCTCAGAGATCTCACCCATCTCCTCATCACCTTCCCTCTCTCCCTCTGCCCTCTCTCCCTTTTCCAACCCCACCTCTAGAGTCTACTTGGTTGCTCCTCTCGACTGCCTTCGACCTATTGATCATTGAGGCCTCGTCCTCTTTGGAGTCATCCTCGACCCCGAAGCTGCCACATCATCCCCAACCACCTTTGGTACCCATACTGGTTGGGCACCAAACCACTCCACATACTCTGAAGTCACCTCGACATCATCCACATTAGGGATCTCCATCTCCTCATCATCCTCAATCACCACTCGCCATGGCTCCGCACATGGCAACATCCCCTCATCTCGTCGGTATCGATACAACACCGGCTCATCTAGCACACCCTGAGGCAAGCCGAATTGCCTCAACACCCATGAGTACTGGAAGTACTCCACCTCCTCATCCCTCCGCCCAACCAACCATCGAGCCTACCTCACCCGATGTAGCTACTCCCCATCACCATCCCATCGAGCTCCTCACCATGGCCTCCATACCACATCAGCCCGAGACAACCCTGACCACATATCTCTATACCACTGGCTACTATGAACCTCTCGGCTTGGTTGCACCTCCTCCGCCACCACCCATCGCCTAGCATAGGGCTCCCTCATCTACCATGTCGGACATGGCAACCCCTCGGGCTAAGCTACCATAAAATGCTCCCAAGCCCAACACTGTAGGAGGAAGCTACACCCAATCCCCTTCCTCTCCCTCTGAATCACCTCATATAGCTCTCGATACAGCTATGCCAACAAGGTAGGAGCCCATGCATACTCCTTTGGGTCGATGAGTAAATCACTCACCAAACCCAATAGGTTCCAAGGGAACCTACAGCTAGTGCTATTAGGTAGCACTATGTTCGCTAACATGAACATAATCAAAGTTAGGAGTGCATCCAACTCCTTTGCCTTGTACATGCTCAAATAACATATCCCGCCATCTCCCATCCGAGCCTCCCACCATCGATCTCCGAACATCCTCTCCATCTCGACCTTCTTTTCCCGACCAACCACCACCTTCTCCCCTTCTACTGGCACCTTGAGAATGCGATATACATCCTCAAGTGTGATGGTAGCCTCCCTAGTCGGCAGCTGGAACGTCCCCCTATCCGGGTCCCATATCTCTATCAAAGTAGAGAGATACCCCTCATTGGCCCTCACCACATCTAGCCTCGCCACGCCCTCCAGGCCCACCTTCCCCAACAACCCCCACTCCTCCTCTGAAAGCTTCTTCCTCATCCCCAGAACAAGAGGAGAGAAGCGATGTCGAGGCTCAATATCCCTCAGCTGCAAGCAACAAACAATTTCATTAATATTTATACAAAAAAATCAAAAAAAATAATAATAATAATAATAAATGCACAAGTGACAAAAGTGTTTTTCAACATTATCAAGGCAAATGGTGCCTCAGATCTACCAGTCGCATTCAATCCCTCCACCGCCATAGCTTCCATGCAATTTTCCTCACTAGCCTCACTAAGCTCTCACACCCACTCCACTCCTCAGACGCAGCTTCTCAAAGTCCCAAATGCACAAGTGAGCCTCAAGATTCACTCAAAAAGCTATTTATAGCTTTCCCTAGTGCATTCAGGCGTAGGTCTACGCCTGTGAATTCACAGGCTTGCTCTACTTGGTGCACCCAGGGCACCTGCTCGCCTGTGGGACACCACAAGTGCAGTCATGCACCTAGCAAAAAAATGGCACAAAGACAAAATCAATCAAAATAGTAGCATACCTCCTCCAAATTTCATCCACACATCATGCACATCATAAAATCAGGTTTTGTGAAAACAAAAATCGTTTTGCGTGCATAATTTTCAAGAACGAATCAAATCTTCAAAATCCACAAATCAAGGCACAAAAGGTAGCAAAACAATCCAAATTTTCACAAAACTCACATATAATCATTCTACATCATATTCTGCATCATCTCACACAATTTCACAAAAATTGGAGTTCATTCGATCAATAAATCACTCAGTTATGTGCAAAATGAACAACCTAAAGAAGCACAAGCTGCAAATCATACATCAACTAACACCAAGTTTTGCAAAAGTGTAACCACCATCCATAAAGCATTCTTCCATCATCATCTTTCATTTTCATCAATCATCTCATCCACAATCTATCTAGTATTCAAGCGAACCTCGTATCTAGTAGGTTATTCTATAAACTTGGCGATTGCAATGATATCAATCCATGCAAATTCGGTAAGATGAATAATCTACAATAAGGACACTTGACCATGATCAAATTCAATTATCTCATCATCAAAGATCACAATCATATTTGGCACCTCAAATTTGGAATACAACCTTGCCAAGAACAATTTGCTAAAAGGCGGTCATTGATGTCCTCTTCCATGGGGCATGAAAACATGGATAACCAAAATCTCAAACACTCATTCACTTGACAACAGTCATAATATAGGACACCGGTAAGCTTGATTGGTTCCATCATGGAATTGGTGAAGAAATTTCCACAGTCAATACCCAACCCCTGCGTTGACTTAGTCAGCCTGCATCTTCATATCTTGCATACTCAATGACGCCATTACGACAACTTATTCAACAACATCAAATCAACCCAAAGTTTGGGGCAACCACATTACATTATGATTCTCCCATGATGGGATACATCTCACATGATCATAACAACTACACTGGACAAAATACCCTCTCCACCATTGGGGCAAAAATGATATCACATTTTACATCATTCATATCATCCACAATCACATGGTATTATACACCAACCTCCATACCACCATTGGGGCAAAAATGGTATCACATTTGCATTTCACATCATTCATTCATCAATTGCACAAATTCACTACATCATTCATTTTTCAATTGGCTTGTGAGATACATTCGTAACTCATTCACCAATTGAGGGGGTAAGCTACAAAAATTCCAAAAAAATTCTTTATTCTTTTGTCTTCAACATCAGTGTTCAAATCCAACGACAGAGAGAAGTTGCTTTGTGCCCATAGCCCAAGCAGGTGTCTCGTATTTTTGCACCATATTGTGTTTCACGCAACATGGTACAAAAAGGGGCATCTGTAGACACCAAATTACAGCCACTAATCCTCCATCCTAACCATCCCACCACCCACTTGTCCACCATACACCTTCCCACCAATTATTTGGCCCAATTCCACCTTTCTTGCCATCCATTTCACCATTTTAGCCCTTTTTCGCCATTTCCTAGCCTAATTGGGATTATTTTAATATTATTTTATATTATTTAATATTTAATATAATATTTTATATTATATTATAATATATTTATTATAAAATATATATTTATAAACTCAATTAACCACAACCGTCCGATCCATTCTAATCTCCACCGTCCATATTCATTAATCCATGTCACACTTAAAAGTAATCTCAACCTTAGGATCTAATTTAATCTTAGCCACACGATCAAAAGTGTAAGGCTAAAACCCTAAGAAAACCCTAGGTTGGATTATAAATAAGGGCATTTGCAAATGCCCAAACCCTAGACCTGGAACCTTAAGAATTAGACATTGCACCCTGGAGGAGTCATTGTTGAAGCCCTAGCATAGAATCCTGAAGATCTGAAGCCCTAGCTCGTCGATAAGACTTTTGTTGTTCCAGCCATCACCCATTCATCCTCCATCATCATCACAACCCCCATCCATCCGCCACATTCATCGCCATCCCCTAGATCTGCTTCTGTAGATTTTGCCCTAACTCGTAGGCGCCCTCTAGAGCTTGTGAGGCTCACTCACAGAGCCTATTGTATACCGTAGGCACTCTCCAGAGCCTATTGTATCCCGCAGGTGCACACCAGAGCCTACGAAGCTCATGTCAGAGCCTACCAAGTGCACGTTCGAGCTTGCTACAACTACAGAAACATGAATCTGAGCTTGCTACACCATGCCATCTGCAACAATGAAATGAAAGCAAGGTATATCTCATTTGAATGTATTTTATCTCATAATTTTTTTATTTGGCATACTTTTTGACTTCATTGTTAACTAGGGTTTTTATTGATGTTTGAGGGTCTCACACTGTGGAGCCCTCATAGGTATTACTAACCCCCTTGTTCTATTTTTGTGTATGTAGATCTGCAAGTTCTACATATTGTTGAATGATTGTTGAAGCTGGAGTGGCCCCACATTGGATACTCGAAGCCCACTCAACCTATTGGAAGCAAGGACACACTAAATCTGAAGACACTTTGTTGTTATTGCTAGGGTTTCGAAGAACCCTAGTGCCATTGTAAAATCATTGTATCAAATACTCACATTGAGTACTGATTGTAACAAAGGAGTTCATTGGCTCCCCCCATTTTATTGAATACATCCATTTGTGCAATCTTTGTATTTCCTTGTGTTATTTGATTTCCTATTATTATTTAAGTGTCATGTCTTTGTCTTCACAAGATGTGTTGAATGGGAAAATATAGATAATCTATTTGAAGGGGAAAATATAGATAATCTTTTAAAGTCCCATCTTTATAATAAAGGGTATTACACCACATACACCATTGCTTACAAAATATTGAGGGAAAAGTATTTGTGGCCCATGATCATATCATAATTTTTAATGGGTAAAGGTATGTATGTTATGTTGCATATTTATGGGGAATAGGAGGAAATATCCAATGCGTTGGTGACCTAACATTGTCCTAGAAACCTTCTAGAAATGAGGGTTAGAATTGATAAGCAAAATTAACCCTCTCTAGTGGATTACATGGGTGGATCATGACAACCAAAAATTATTTCATGAAGTGGGTGTTCACAAATTCCAATCAAGAAGGTAAACTATGGGATAATGATATAGCTACTAGAAGACATCATAAACTATTTCATGTTCCCTTTTGTCATCATCATCGATAATACATAAGTGTTTATTAGGATTAAAATAATATAGTTTATCCTTTATTATGGTTTTGTGTTGAAGACACTAAAATTATTATTTGCAATTTAATGGATTGGTTGATTCCATTAACAAGACATTGGTCAAAATTTTGAAGAATTTAATAGCAAAATTTCAAAAGAATAGACACACTTAATTGAAGAAGTCATTGTGAATAGACAAAGTAACCTCTAAGGATTCTACTAGGTGCTCATCATACAAATTTGTATTCAATAAAGAGATGGTGTTGCATATTAATGTATAGCTCCCATCCCTAAAAATCTCACAACTTGAACTAGGGATACAAACATAAATACCTCATAGTCTTGGTTGAATGAGTTGGTCCTTAAAAAATAGAGGAAAAAAACATTTTAAAAAGAGCATAAAACATCAAGCCATAATGAAGAGGTGCTTTGATAGTTGGGCAATGTCACTTAATCTCATAGAAGGGGACACGTTGTAGAAGTGGGATGAATTTTGAGCCAAGTATTGTTAGCATATCAAGTTTGATTCCTTGTGGTTTGTATCATATCAGGTCATTTAAGCAAAGAGTAACAATGAATTAAATTTAGCAACTTTGGAAGGCCATATGTTACCCATTAATGGGTAACATTTGCTATGATTGTAGATCGTCTTCTCACACAATTTTTTTTCCCAAGTTTGATATGTAGCCTCCTTAATAGGTGCACCTTGCTCAATAAGCCTACCCAATTTCAAATTATGCCCTATTTTGTATAGGTGGACCTCACTCTATATGGCATACCCTACTTGAGATGATGATCCATGCACAATTTAATTACTCTTCAACTTAGCCAAAAAATGTCTAACCTAATCAACCAACAATCCTAAACTAAGACATTTGATTTACCACCTCCATAAATCCACTTGAGAAGTATTTTTGGATTTTTATTTTGTTATTTTAAAAAAGGATAAGAAAAACATAGTTTTACTTTTCTATTTAATATTGTTTTTAATTTAAAGGAAATGATTCTTCAAAAAATAGTTTTCCCTAAAAAAATATAAAAAAGAAAAGCAAAAAGGTTCACCCACTATAAAAGAGGGTAAAAGAAAAAATAAAATTCAATTTTCACCCTTTGCACTCTAAAAACCACAATATTTCTTAGAGGAGATTTTTAAGCCATAAATCTACTCAAAAAATTCTAATTCTATAAGAGACTAATTTGAGCATATAGAAAAATAACATAATGCATGATTTTAAATTATGGAAAAAGGCTCTTGAAGAATGATCTCTAGTAGCATGATTTTTTGAATAGTTGGATGAATTTTAGGGTGGAAGCCACTCAAAGGAGTAAAGAGAGTGAAGAAATGACGATTACAATCCAATTTCAATATTTTCACATTTATATAGCAACATATTTTATTTTGGGAATTTGAGGATTTTTAATTGCCAATGGTTTCTTTCGGTAATTCCATTTTACTCCCATTTTTTCATAGGTTTCATTTCCAAATTCTTATTTTCCTATTTTTCCATAGTTTAATTTTTTCCATTTCCACTTCCCTATTCGTGTTCCTCATCCAATGTTTTTCCAAGTCCCATCCCCATGTGCCCTGCTCTAAAACTATGCCTTACTTCCTAGTGTTTCTTGTTCTAATTTTAAACCTTTATAGAAGTATTCAAAGTTAATATACCTTGCTTCTCAATGCACCCCACTCTATTTTACAAGTGCACACTACTTCTCAATGCACCCCATTTACTATGCTCAATGTTTTCTACTTGCTATGTGGTTCACTTCCTAATGCACCTCACTCAATGTGCTAAATGTGCCTCACTTGGAGAGTCTTATATTGCATTACATTTTAGTGTACCACATAGGAAAAATTAACTATCAAATGGCATATAGAGACCTTAATAGTGAGCAATGGCTGTAATAAAGGTTCAACAAAATTTGGAGAACATGATAGACTCATATGTGACACCTAGAGTTAAAATTATAGGATTTAAGTCTAGTGACGAAGATGAAGAATATGAAACCCCATAGCCTAGACCATAAAGAGACAAAAATATTTGTGAGATTAAGCACTAGTATCCACCCAATACAGTAAGGAATAAAGCTCTTAGGCATTATTTTTTTGGGTTACATGCTGATTAATGGTCTGTCAACATAGTATAAACCTCTTGATTGGACATGTTATTGTATTATCAATTGTGGGAGTGTCCCAAAGTAATAGAATATTATTCTAGAATATATGACAATGAAAACAAGATGATCAAGGTCCCAAGAGATAATTGTGAGACAACAATATTTATTTTAGTAGAGGCCATCAAAGAAATGCTATGTGTTATGTTGGAAAATTCAAGGGGAAGGCAAGGAACATTTTTTTAGATAATATATTTCACAACTTAATATTCTAATAATATTTCACCAGCATGCATCATAAATATTTAATACAATATGGTGTCACTTTAATTTAAGATACCCTTGGTGTTTCACCCTTTGGTGTTTCAACTTCAACTCTTGTCTTTTCAACTTCCTTCAATACTCTTATAGGAGATTTATATTCACCCACATATGGGATGAAATAATTAACATCCTTAAAATGTAATGATTATATTTACATGACAACAAATAATATAATAAAGTCTAACACCCCATTTATTATATTATTTTGTATAAATATCATTACCACCCATGATTATAGGAGTGGTACACTAGAATTATGTTTTAGATTTGGCTTTGGATCTTGCTTTGACTCTATTGGATATGGTAATCTCCACTAGGTCTACCTCTTTGATCAATCACTAGGTCTGCATTTGGGTCATTATCTCTAGATCTTTATCTCAAGGTCATAATTGTCTTTGGGTTACCTCTAGGTCCTTTTCCTTTGATCTACCTTTGGGTTAGCCTCTAGATATACCTTTAGGTCATCACTTCTAGCAAATTATACTGAGTTGTATCTTTGGAATCCTCCTCATTTTCAAAATTTTCTATATAAATTTTCACTACAAGTCTTATCAATGTAGGTCTTCCAAGCATTGCTTGGGTCATATTATTCTGATACAAAAATCATTTATTCCAAAATTTCCAAGAAAAGTTTCCATGGGAAAACTTACAATTCTCATTCAACAAAATCCGTCTTCTCTTGTAGAAACCATTTAACATTTCTTTCGCTTTATCCCATTCTAAAATATTCATCCATCCACAATTCATATGTATTATGTTTGTCATTTTCTCTTAGTGCTAAAACTTTCTTTTGGAGTGATTATTACCTACAAAAATCTCACAAGAATGTAGGTTCCAACACCTAGTTTTCACATGTATGGATCTTCCACAATGACTGCAACAACCCAACCTATAAACTTCTACATATGATTCTTTCTTCGCAAATTTTGTATCACTACTTTATTTACCTGTATTTTTATCTTTTTCATAGATTTTCCTTTTCATAAAATTGGTCGCATTGCTTCTTGTTGGACCATCATAACCAAGGCCTTCATTATTTGGCCTTATACTTGGTATTATAGGTATTTTCACACCTTACCCATATCTTCTCAATCCTATACCATCATATCCCAATTTTTCATTATTTTGAACAAATTACTTTTGTATGCCTTTCAAAACATCCAATTTATTTATCATCACTTTGATTTTTGTCACCATCACCAATAATATTCCAATACCAAATATCATCATCATAATATCCTTCAACACAATATGATTTGTCACTATCACTATCAACTTGACAATATGACCTTTATCATGACCAATACATTTATCTTTTACACAAACTTTTTCTCATCAATAAAAATCATTGGTATTACAAGTTATATCTTTCCTATGGACAAGATGACAAATATCACAATTATCTTCCATAATGGACCTCAAATCACTAGTATCACAACTAAAATTTATCCTTTGAAAAAGATCACTTGTGTCACAAAAAATATCTTTCATCATGGGCTTGTCCTTCAACTTTTCAATTATTTGTATTTTATTTCTACATTGCACCTCAAGGATGTCAAGGGTGAATAGTTCCATGCACATTCTTCTTATTACATAAATAGATATTTTCACACCATTTTCAAAGTATCCTTCACCAAATTTCTAAAGAATTAATTGTAAACAAGACCTAAATTTTGAATACTCTCCATATTTGCTATGTTTTGATGACACACACTTCTGAATTTCATCTTATTTCTTGGATTGTTTACTATCATATTAATTTCTTGGCTTTGGCACTTCCTTTTCCATGAGGAAATTATATGTTATTTCATACTCTTCTTCACAAATTGGATCAGATTCATCCTATGCAATATACCCTTGTTGTTGTGGCCTTTGTTGAGTTTTCCCTTTTCCTTGTTTACTTTGTTGATATTATGATTGAAACTACTAATTTCTTTGAGGTCTTCGAAATTGATTCCCATGAGTAATTATGGCAATACCTCCTTCTCCATTGAGGTTGATTTTATGATAAATATGGGGTAGAAGGACACTTTGAACCTTTTTGAGGTTTATTTGTGGAGATAAGAGATTTATTAAAAAAATCATCACTTAACTTATTTCTACTTCATATTTTTAAAGGATATTTACCAATTTTTCAAATGACACCCTTCTATTTGATACTTGGAGATTTATCACCAATGTTCTAAAATATTTAGGGAGTCCTCTAAGTACAATCGATACTAAGAGCTTATCTTCCACTTTTTCTACCATGGTGTTCAAATTTTATTTCAATTTTACACTTCTTCAAAGGAATTGTTCAATACTCTCACCATATTGGACCCTTAGTGCATGAAGCTATAATTGTAGATAAAGGATTGCAAAATCATTTTTCCATTTAAATATGGTACAAAGTATATCACATGCATATTTTGTTATTTCTACTTCATTGATATGTGGTTGTATTTCATTAGCCACTCTAAAAATAATGAGCATAAATGCTCTTGCATATTTTTCATCATTATTCTGCTAATATTCTATCTCCTTAGGACAAGTTTCATCACAAATAACTATATTCTAGATTTTTTGGACCACTAGTATTATTTTCATTTTTGTCTACCATGGTGAAAAATTTGGACCCTTTAGCAACTATGATTCTGTGAGAAAGAGTTTTGATGTAGCCATGGTGAAGGTTCCTATATATCCTAAAATAGTCCACTTTTCTATATACTACCAGTCCTATATACCAAACCTTTATATATACTTGCTCTTCCTATATACTTGTCAGTACATGGAAGAAGCTAGTCCTATTGATATATGCAACCGTACATAAGAGAGACCTTAAGGTATGTGAAAGAGATTGATAAGTGGTACCAAGGTAGTACTAAAAAGATGTATTATATTAATGACACTTGCTTAAAGATAAATTATCATACATGGGTGTAACTTTCCTATATACATGGATTTTCTCAATTTCAAGATTTATGTCTAATGATAAAATAATTGGGGTAAAAATAGAGCGAAACAAATTATCACAATTTTCTTTTGTCCTTATGTCTCATTGATAATTTATAGCTTCAATGCCTAGTCAATATGGTAGCTATATTAGGTATTAGATATAGTAACTTAATGTGACAAAAAAACCTATAAATGCAAGTCAAATGCATCGTTTATACCGAATGCTATAATTTTTAAAGAACATGTTTTGATTTTTTTGTGTACAAAATTATTTTTGATGTAAATTTTGACAAAAACTACGGTGTTAATCACTGCTAAAAATACACCTTATTACAATAAAAGTATTACTATTATCATTGCAAAAATAATCACTCCTATCTTCAAAATAATAAAAAAAACAATTTTCTTTCAAATATTTATTTCCCCCTCCTTTTTTTTTAAATGTCAACTTCCCACTCTTTATTTCATTAAAAAAATGCCCAGTAAATAAAATGCACCTATGAAACTTTAATCTCCCTAAATAGAAAAGTAACTTTTTCCTTTTGAAAAATACCCTCTATGAGTTTTAAGCTCACAATATATCCTTCAAAATACTTATTCTTCCTTTTAAATTCCAATCCATCTACCATGTGTTACATGACATGAAAGGAAAGTTATAAAATTTTAAAAAGGTACCTTGTAGTGCTCCATTCATAAAAGAAATTCTATTTTTTGCAAAATATTTTGACTAAACATTTGCCAATCAACTATAGTCCTCATTTTTATTTTTAATCATTGCATATTGATCTTTATTGATTCTAGGACTGATAATAAGCTCATAAAAAAAATTGTTTTGGAAAACATTCAACTATTGCATTTTATGAAATGGATTCACCCAAGAGGTAAATATAGCTACATGGAATTTTATCTAAGTATGCTTCTAAATGTTAGAATATTAATGTGCACTACTTTTAGTTTGACACTTGTCATAGTCCTTGATATTTTTCATAGTTTTCATATAGGCTTATGTCTATATATTGTAACCTTTTTCATTTGTAATATATCTCATCTTTTTGCATTCCCAACATTTGGTATTGGAGCTCCAGGAATTCTCTGCACTTGTGAGCTAGAGGGGGGGATTTACCTCATGGAAATCACCCCTCATTATTTTTATTTTCCCCATTTTTTTCTTCAAGCTAGGAACCATATTTTTTATGGATAAAAAGCAGACACTTGTGGTTGCACATGTGTTTCAACTCTGCCTTATGTATCTGTTCGTAGAAGTAGTTTCTCCATAGAGAAACAAAAAACGAGATACTAAATTTTTTTATTTTATTTTTATTTTTTGATCGGTTGATGTGTGTAGAAGATTTTAAAGAAGAGATACAGGCAGAATTTGATGGTCTACCATTATGGCTATGGCAGAAATCAAGTTAGCTATGACTATTCTAGGTAGCGATCTCCTTCATGCAATGGTGCTTTTTTTACATGGTCTGGTACATCATGTAAATATTTGTCCCAATGTTTTTCAATAGGTCATGCTTTGTGCCATTCATTTGGTGCATTCGTGAGAGCTAAAACTACAATTTTTTTACTGCATTAAAATCTAGGCACGTCAAGCATAGACAAGGATATTATTTCTACATCCACCTATTGAAAATGTAGTCGATATTATAATTTGTCACATTGTTCTAATATCATCTACACAACTAAAACTCCTGCATCGACTGACCGTTCACATGAGTGTATCCATGTCATCATCAAATATTTCTAATTTTGCAAAAATATTTTATTGGAAAGAAATCTTGGTTTATGGTCCAAAGCAGAAAGGAAATGAAGTACCAAGCAGTGATCATGGTCGTTGGTGTTTTTGAGAAAATATCAGATATAAAGACTCGTGCCCAAGCCATGAATTTGATAAAGATCTTATGGGAGATCACATTAAAAATAACGCTGTAATTGGTAATTTCTTTGTAGATTCTAGAGCACGAGGTCGAAGGTGTGGTGCATCGTTCCTTTGGTGCAGTCGATAACCTCTCATAGTGCGTAATTCTTTTAGGTAGTGAAGGTCTATCTTTAGAATGTGTTATTTTCCTTCCTATGTACAAATAATCTAGATGGAGGTCGCATGAAGTTTTTAATGCTTTCTAATTATCTCTTAATACCACAAAGATTTGGACCTGATGTGATGTCCACTTGCAATTTACTAGGAGAAAAACACTACCATTTTACCTAAATTGATTTTTCCCCACTATTTTTTGGTGATCAAATTGTCGCTAATGATGGTAATATTGGGAGCAGGGCCTCAAAATTTTGGCTGAGCAGTAATGGATGCTGCAACTTTGTTTCAGTGACAACAATTTAATTTGAAAACCTGTAAAATATGCATAGAGTGTAATTTGTTGCTATTTGCATGATGTTCCTGTATTCTAAGCATGTTTGTATATGGGGATTCAAATCTTCACCAGCTCTGTGTACCCACCAACTCACAAGACCAAGATACGCATAGCAAGTCATCATAGCAATAGGCCCCATTATGTGCATGCCTGTGTTTCTTGTGCTCATAGATTCCTATTAGAAGGTCATGACTGGAGTTATTTTTGAAGCTATTTGGAGCTAGTATGCATATTTTCATGGTATATGATGGAGATCGACCTACACGAGCGGTGTGATGTGGAGGCATCAAATGCGGGACTAGAGGTCACATCGTCATGCCATAGAGAGATGAATTATTGTGAACATGAATATTTTTGAGGCCCGTGCCATCATTGAAGGGTCATTATGTATACGTTAGGAGTGTTAAAATCATTTGTGCATGAATCATGGATGTGATGAATGATATTTCACCCCACTGTCAAAAGTTGTTTGGAGACACCCCATGGCTTGGTGCACTTAATGCCAAAGGACTTGTTAGGCCTTTGCGTAGAGCTCTAGAAATTGTGATGGAGTCTTTAGGTTGAGCTTCGGGTGGCTATTCCTCCTAAATAATGTAAATATCACATGTTCTGTTTACGTGGTGGTGGAAGCATAAAATTCACTATAATTTTTTATGAGACTAGTGGATATTGCAATGGAGTGGTTCATAAGCATTATTCATGGGATTGGTGCCTGGAGATCTATTTTCTTTGGTTTTTCATCCTTGTTGCTACCTTTCTGATAACTAGATAGCTATATAATCCTCCCCATTTGCTTCGATCATGGATCATGGATATTTTTCCTATGGAGATATCATGGATCGTGGATTGTTACCTGTTGAGCCCTTGCTATAACTTAGGAGGACCATTGCACTACCATCGAATCTCGCTCTAGTTTGTTGATGATCACCATTTTTTTAGTCATGGATTTGTTGCTCCTATGAACAAGTGGAAGCTTCTATTCTCTATAGTAACCAATCTCATGACTTTACCAAATTGTATTTTTCATTGGTAATTTTATTTGTATTTGTCAATGATTTTCTATCATCAACACAAGAGGAGGTGATGAATGGAGTAGATTCAATCGTGTGATTTCCAACCATAGGATGGAAATATTTTTGTAGAAGAGTTTTACTATTTGTGTTTACATTGAGTTAATTTGAAGTTTACTTGTTGCTATTGGAGCTTTAAAAAATCCTTGAGGTATTTCGAGAGAATCTTTGATGTGTAATGCTTGGTGATTGGTGAAAATAGTGCTTGCAAGCATGTGTTTCTGGAGCTGTGAAGAGGGCGTACTTCTTGTCATGTGCTGAATGGAGATGACGTGCATAGAAGCCATCGACGAGATCATTTTTGGATTATATTTTTTTTGCAAGCACATGGAATCACATCAAGGTTGTACTGGTTTCTATTGGTTGTTGCTGACTTAAAGAAAGAGCATGGTAATTTTGAGTTGAAGAGGCTTCGTCAAATGATGTAGCGGTGATAGGATCACTATAAGCTCTGTGTGGGCACTGGTGGACATGGAAACGGGAGCACCCGAAGCATGATTTGTGTTTTCTATGTTTTATTATTTTGGATATTATGGGGGAGTACCCGAGCTTCATGTAGAGCCCATGGAATCAGTTGTATTCACTTCTATTTTTTTTAATCAGAGCAACGGAGAGAAGATAAAACAATGATTCATGGTGGGACTAACCTGTGAATTGCTAATTTTTCTTATGATTTTTGAAAGTTGTGATGCATACATGAGTACAAAATAGAGGACTGTTGGAATGATTTCATCCATTGTTCCTTCTTTACCATGCGTAAACCATTGGAGAGGATAGTTTTTCCTATGTGCGAGGATTGCGCATAGTTTCTGCAGCTCGTTGTTGAATGTGTGCTGCCAGATATTCTCCATCCCAGTTCAATACAATGTTTACTTGATCAAACGTTGAATGGGAATATTTTCAAATGCGACCTGATTATCAAATTTTATTTGGCATGTTGTCCCTATGGACTATTTTTTTGGCACCATGTTAAGCTCAACTTCCCTACCATGCCAAAATTTATTATGCGATGGAGTTTTTTATACCTCCTATGGAATGAATGCACTTAGAAATCTATTTTTCTATTTGGACAGACAAGAATGAAAGACGGTGTTTGGCTAAAAGCTACATTGTGATGTTCGACATGGTTGTGGCTTCACATTATTTTTTGAGTGTTGTGACCCATTGTTTTTTTATTGTGGTCTTGGAGTCCAAGATTGACGGGTGAAGGTGCACATAGGTTGATAGCACCATTTTGATGATGTGTAGATGGAGGAATCAATAAGGATATGGTATCCATTATGCTTTATAAAAATATACAAGTGATAATTTGAATGAGATGTTAAATATTTTCGGGCTATAGAGTTTATCTCTATGTGATGGAGCTTGAAACAACAATTTGAAAAGATTGTTCTTGTTGATTATGCCGAGTGAATGGAGTGTGTTTATTGTTACCGTCAGTGGTCGGTTATGCCATGAAGGAGCTAGGATTTGGAGGAATGGTTGTGTCCTAATTGTGCTAGATGGACTTGCTGAGAAGTATTTGGTTTTGTGTTATCATTTATTGGTTGCTCTCCATATGAATACAATATTGAACAATGAACTAAATGCAGAATAAATAAGCCCTTGTCATCTGTGAAGTCCATTTGATAAGTTTCATAATATTTTGCTATTCCTAGATCTACTTTGGTGATATTGAAAGCAATATGGGTTACTAAGGAGATGCATCTGTTTATGAAACGAGCCAAGAAGTTTACCAGACCCTAAAATCTAAATCAATTTGGACATGATGTGTAATGTAGTGTGGATAGTGCAACCCCCCTCCAATATTCTCTTTTTTGTTTGAGCGCATCCATTTTTTAAACTTTTTGAGGATTCTCGCAATCTGGTCCCACGCCTAAGTTAAACCGTAGTGGAGTTCATGTTTTTCATCGAGTGCTTGCTATTGTAAGACGTTGAGGATAATGATGTTGGAAATATGTAGAAGTTATATCGATCTATTGCTATTGTTATTGCAATTTTTTATTTTTGATGGTCCCACTATTTTGAGATCCCATAGTGTTTCAATAGCTATAGAAGGTTGTTTTCAGGGTGTATTTTTTTTTGTTGCTATTGTAAAATTATTGGTCCCTATTGTATACGATTATAGCTCATGGATTTTCTTAACCCGGATGGGAGGTTTGAATCCAATGGCAGGTTTGATGTTTTTGATAGTGAAATGGTCTTTGCATTGCATTAGATTTATGTCATCTAGTGTGACGTTTACTAAGAGAAATGGTGATGATCATCGTTTGCTACCTGCGTTGATGGACCTCCTTGTTCGACTTCTGTTTTGACCCTTGTGATATCCCATCATATTTTTTTATCTAACCTAGTAAAATATGTAACCAGGTGTTAGTACAACCATGGAAGTTACGAGTCACCAGCTTGTGTTAATCTCAGGCCTCGAGGTGGCCATACTGATCCCTGGGCCATGATGGCAATACTATTTTTTGAAGACATATGTGCGGACGTAAATTGTTGCCACTTCTACATATTGTTAGTTTTTTTGGCGTGTTGTTACTGCTAGATGATTCACGACATGTTTTTTTGTACGGTCATTGAAAATAGTGGATACCATTGCTGAGAAGATTTTTTTAATACTTCCTGATATGATTATTGCTTGCTTGCATGAGGTGGGATTTGTTCATGTGGTGCAATATTCATGGAAGTAAGCATTCCAATGGTGTGTAGATTACAACATTATCAGAGTGAATGATGACTATTTTCTCTTGGCTGATGAGTGCATAACGTGGTGAAGACCTAATATTCCCATTTTTATATGCTATAATTTCACATGTGTTGCTACTGTTTACAATATGAGTTTGACTGCTACTTTTTGTATGCATGGGAAGGATAGTCAAAATATTGCTTGAATTTCGTTATGTTGATAGTTTCAATGCCCCTTCAGATCATAGTGTCAATGCTGACATTCATTTGTTGGACATTTTGAGTCCTAAAAGTTAAAGTTGTCATTGATGTCAAGAAATGAAGTAAACATTAATATCAAGATTTTCATCAAGGAAAAAAGTTGTCAAAGTTGTTATTTGATATCCAGGAAGAAGACCAAAGGTCAAGAGAATTAGTGCAAAGTTAAAAAGGAGATATAATATTTTTATAAATTATTTAAATTCAATGAGAATTTAAATTTTATAAATAAATATTATTTACATTGTGGTATGCAATGAGAAGGAAGCAATAATATTATAATGGTTAAAAGGATATAATATTATAATGTTTGATATTATAATATTAAAGTGATTTGGTTAAAAACCCAAAGTAAAATATTTAATATTTTACAATACCCAAATATGGGCTTGGAGTTTAAAATATTCAAAGCACTTTATCAAGGTTCTAATCTTTGTCGATGTCTCATGGTAATGAAAGCTTCAAAGGAACCAAAGTTTTACAAAGCATGGAGGAATTTAATATAAATACCTATGCCCAAAGGACATTAAACCTTATCCTTTCTAGATCGATTAATTTGCATACAAATTGTTTAAATAGAAGAGCTCGTGAAAAGGGACTGTAAATTTCATGTTTGATTTGCCAATGAACAGAAATAAAGTAGAAAGCGTCGAATGGTCAAAGGCCAACCAGGCAGCTTGGCCTAGTCGAAAGTGGGAAGGTAGTAAAATGTTTGTTGGTAAGGAATCCAGTGTTCTAAATGTGATGGTGTGCATTGGCAATTGTGTTGGTTGAAGGTGCCAAAGGCGCACATTTTTGTAAAGGGGTAAAAGAGAGATACGTTTTGAAGCACGTGGTGCTTCCTCTATCTCAAATGATTGCATAGCTCATGCGGTTGTTGGAGCGGTGGCAAGGCGTACATCACAAAAATTATTGAGGGTTCAAATCCCTCTGAAGGCAAGGTAAATATTTTGCATTAAATTTTTATTATTTGCCTAATTTTAAAGGTATAAGGGTTGTTAGTGGAATTGTTAGAAAGGGTGTTTGTTGGATAGTGGTGGTAGTTGAAAATTATCACTTGGAGTAATAAGGAGGTTTTTGGTTTTAATTATTTTTGATAAAGTCTTAAATTTCTATATTGGCATCTTTAAGGATTAAGACTTTTTGAGTATTGTTTAATTTTAATAAGGGGTTTTTGTGTTAAAGAAGATTATTGGGAAGGTATTGAACATTATTTAAGTTGGAGTGATAAGGTGTCATTTTGATATCATTTTGTATTTTGTTTTGTTGAGGAAATTATTATCTTCTAACCCTTATTGAGATTAGCAAAGAAGTAATTATGAGTGTAACAGATTTGTGAGATCAACTCCTTGTCAAGCAAAAAGGTATGGGAAAATTCTTCCTTGGTTGAGTTGATTTATTGGATTACTAGAAAAGAAAGTTTGGAGTGAAAAGGATTTGATTAGGGTTTCCTTTTCAAAAGTGCTTGATTTAATGCTTCAAGATTTTCTAGAATTAAGAGATGTGATTAAAACCTTGTTTGATAAGCATAGATGTTGAAGCCATTGGTTGTGTGAAGAACTTGAGTTAGAGTTTTGCAAAGATCATGAGTATCATTGTTATATAAATATTGTCTTATAAGCCTTGTTGTTGAAGTGAGTTATTGTGCAAAGAACTTGAACTAGGGTTTTTGAAAAGAACATGAGTATCATTGTTATGTAAGATTTTTTGTTGAGCATTGTTGGAAATATTTTGAGTTGGTTGATATATGCTTGGACTAGGTTTTGTGAGAAAGGGAAGGTTCATTAATCAATTGGTTGAGTTGAGTTGGTTGAGCCTATTCAAGTGGATGTATGAAGTGATTGTTCAAATTTCATAAAACAAACTATTCTATATTCTGATTTGAGTTGATAAAGTGATTGAGCATTGAGTATAGAACATATTGAGTCTCTAACAATTATCTTTATGCTTCTATGAGATTGAGTGAGTTGAGAAAGTGATTGAGCATTGAGTATAGAACATATTGAGTCTCTAAAAATTCTCTTAATGCTTATATGAGATTGAGTAAGTTGAGAAAGTAATTGAGCATTGAGTATAGAAAATATTGAGTATTTAACAATTCTCTTTATTCTTCTATGATATTGGACAAGTTCTATGTATGGACTTGTTAAGAAGATTTGAAGTAAGTCTTTGAGGAGACTTGTGGACTAATTTTTGTGTGAGATTTTATAGAAGCTTACAATACATATTTGGTTAAGTTCTAGAGAGGAATTATTGAGCAGATTGGGACAAGTTATGTTTGAGCTTGTTGAGCATATTTGGACAAGTTCTGAGTGGATCTATTGAGCAAATTTGGATAGGTTCTGAGTGGACCTATTGAGCATATTTGGACAGGTTTTGAGTGGACATGTTGAGCAGATTTTGACAAGTTATGAGTGGACCTATTGAGTAGATTTGAGCAGGTTTTGAGTGGACCTATTGAGTATATTTGAGAATGTTATGAGTAGACCTATTGAGTAGATTTGAGCAGGTTATGAGTGGACCTATTGAGCAGATTTGAGAAAGTTATGAGTGAACCTATTGAGCAGATTTGAGCAAGTTCTGAGTGAACTTGTTGAGTAGATTTTAGCAAGTTTTTTGTGGACTTGTTGAGAAAATTTGTGCTAGAACGACTAGATTTTGTTTAGTGTATATTTAATTGGACTTGTTGAGAAAATTTGTGCTATACTGACTAGACTATGTTTAGTGCAAATTTTAGTGGACTTGTTGAGAAAATTTATGCTAGACCAACTGGACTATGTTGACTATAGATTTGATACAAATATTTGGAGGTGATAGAGTAGAGAGGAAACTAGTCTCCAATGGATAGATATCCATCATCCAAGGCAGTGAGGATAGGTCTTTTGAGTGAGGACAAGAGTCTTTAGTGGAGAGAGATCCACAAGCCAGTGTAGTGGAGGTAGTAGTCTTCTAGAGGATCACCAGCCAAAGTAGAACAAAGGAGAAGGATTTCTCCTATGGATACAGATCCATAAAGCATATTTAGGGGATCAACATCTCCTTTGTATAGAGGTCCATAAACATTGTAATTGGGAAGGATTCCCAAGAGATTATTTGAGAAATATTTAGAAGAAATATTTTCTCTATGGAGGTAGCCATATTTGGGTGAACCACATTAAATTTGTGTCTCTATTATGTGTGGTGATTTGTGCATTGATTTTATTACTATTGTTGATATTTCTATCTATACATTGCATAATATTGATTTGAAAGAAAAGTAAAAAGTGCTCTTATATTGTTCACCCTCCATCTTAGTATAAGCTTGTGTTTTTCAATTGGTATAAGAGCGGGTGCCTTCATAAGAGTTTAATAGATTGAAGGAAAATCTAACAAGAACACAATGGATCCTAAGGAAGTTTCCTCAAATAATTCATCACCAATATTTGATGGAAGTGACTATATGTATTAGAGTATGATGATGAAGATCTACCTGATGGCTCTTGGCAATGAAATTTTGGAATCATTGGAATTTGGATATGATCCCTTAATCAATCCTCCTACAGATAAGGAAGGTAAGCTTCTACATCACTATAATTCAAAAGCAATGGATGCACTTGTGATATGTTTAAATAGAACAGAGTCTATGAAAGTTATGCATTGTAATACTGCAAAAGAAATGTGGGATAAATTGCAAAATATATATGAAGGAGATAAAAGTGTCAATAAAGCAGAGTCAAAATCTCAAAAGACAACTTGAATAGTTAAGAATGAACGAAGAGGAAAATATTAGTGCATACCTTATTCGAATTGATGAGGATGTTAATGATATGCAAGGACTTGGTATGAAGATTGATGAATCTAATGTTTGTGATAAAGTCTTAATATCTCTTCCAAAAAGATTCAGTGAACAGGTTTCTGCTATAGAAATATCAATAGATAATGACACTTTGACAAGAGATAAGTTGCTTGGTATGCTCACAACATTTGATATAAGAACAAAATATCCTATGTCCCAGAAGGAAGCAACATTCAAAGCAACCAATAAGACAAAGTGTAAGAAGTCAAAATCAAGTAGTGATTCATCCAGTGATGAAGAAGCTAATTATGGTAGAAGAAATAAAGGTTCTAGAAGATCCATATATCTAAGATCTATTAAGTATTTAAATTTTGGAAAGTATGGACATTTTGCAATATATTTTTGAGAAACAAAGAACAACAATGGTGAAGAAAAATAGGATCATAGATACAAAAAATTAGAAATATATAAGTAGGATAAGCATCGGAAGAAAGGAAAGGATGGACAAAGCAGACAAGAAAAGAAGTTATTTAAAAGACAAAATAGGAGCTACTATGCAGATAATGCAAGTAAGTACTCAAGTTATAGTGATGCTAGTGTTTCATACAATGATAGAGATGAAGTTATGTTTATGATTGAAGAGAAAGAACCAATTAAGAAAATTCCAGTTATTATCAAGTGTTTTAGATGTGGTAACTTTAGACATATTGAAGATGATTGTACAAGGTATGGTTATAGCTTTAGTGATGATGAGTATGAGAATGCACTTGAAGGACCAGATGAAAATATTCTAATGGCATTAGAAGAAGAAGTAAGTGATCCTATAGAAGACAAGATAAAAGAGAGTAAATATGTGGATAAATGTAAACAAATAGAGGATTATTCAGAAGATAATGGTTATGATCTAAACGGATAACTTATCTATATCCTTGAAATCGTAAATAAGGTAAGGAAGTAACACTCTAAACTTGAAATTTGGTTTCAGGAGTGTGATGAAGAGAGAGGATTTCTTATAGAGGATTTAGAAAAATCAAAGGCTAAGGCAAAAAGTTCAAAGATAAGTTAGAAGCAAAGATCTTGGAATGTGAGAAGTTAGCACAAGAAGTGGAACCACTAAAAGAAGACTTAGATGACTCTAATATCAAGATTAAAGGATTTAAAAATATCTCAAAGAACTTGGATAAGTTCATAAAGACACAAAATGTCTTGGATTTGAACAGGTTCAAAAGAAATGGAAAGGAGATTCAACTTCAAGTTTTGGAGGAGAAGAAACCTTAGATGAAGATACTTTAGAAGAAGACAATGGAGAATTCAAAAAAAATAGGAATAGTGCACAAAGAAGATACATATGGAACAATAATCAGAATAGGATACCAATGAGGTCAAGGAAAGGAAGCTTCAATGGAATATACTTTTCATGTCACAAGTTTGGGCACATGGCTTCATAATTCAGGACACATGAAAAATAAGAATATGGGAACAAACAACTTTTTGATGTGTATTGTTACTCATGTAATCAGTTTGGTCACAAGGCATTGAATTACAAGGTTCATGATAGAAGAATATATGACTTCACTAGGAGAAATCCTAAGACATTTGCACCTCCAAGGAATAATAATATTAAGTTTTATAAGTGCAATAATTATGGTCATACAACAAAGTGGTGTAGAGCAGACATTTCAGAGACAGGTATGAATAGGAACTTGAACATAAACAGGAACATGAACAAGAATAGGAATAGGGATATGAATAGGAATAGGAACATGAACATGGATGTGAACATGGACATGAACAGGAACATGAACATGGATGTGAACAAGAACAAGAATGATGACATGAAAAGGAACATAGACATGGATAAAAATAGTTAGAGTATTAAGAAAATTCATAAAAGAAGATAAAAGGATAAAGGTAAAGAACAGTGCTTTCTGGGAGTAGACATACTCCCACCCCATAATTAACCACCTTAATAGAAGGTGGGTAAGGGGCTAAGCTAAGAGGCTCATTCTTAGCCTTGAGCCCCAAATGTGACCATTTTCCATTGATGCCAAAGGGGGAGAGAGATTTGAGTATAGGGGAGAGATTTGATATTTGAGATAGCATTGAGCCAGGGGAGCAATGCCCCAGGGGGAGCAGCACAGAAGAAGAAGTCAAGTTTTCGATTAAAAAAAATTGGGTTGCCATCAATGAAAAAGGGGGATATTGTTGGACATTTTGATTCCTAAAAGTTAAAGTTGTCATTGATGTCAAAAAATGAAGTCAACATTAATATCAAGGTTTTCGTCAAGGAACAAAGTTGTCAAAGTTTTTATTTGATATCCCAAAAGAATGCCAAAGGTCAAGAGAATCAGTGCAAAGTTAAAAAGGAGATATAATATTTTTTATAAATTATTTAAATTCAATGAGAATTTAAATTTTATAAATAAATATTATTTACACCATGGTATGCAATGATAAGAAAGCAATAATATTATAATGGTTAAAAGGATATAATATTATAATGTTTGATATTATAATATTAAAGTGATTTGGTTAAAAACCCAAAGTAAAATATTTAATATTTTACAATACCCAAAGATGGGCTTGAAGTTCAAAATATTCAAAGCGCTTTATCAAGGTTCTAATCTTCTTCGATATCTCATGGTAATGAAAGCTTCAAAGGCACCAACGTTTTACAAATAATGGAGTAATTTAATATAAATACCTATTCTCAAAGGGCATTAAATATTATCCTTGCTTGGTCGATTAAATTGCATACGAAATGTTTAAAGAGAAGATCTCGTGAAAAGGGACTACGAATTTCATGTTTGATTTTCCTACAAACAAAAACTGAGTGGAAGGCATCGAATGTTCGAAGGCCAACTGAGCAGCTTGGCCTAGTGGCAAGTGGGTAGGTGGTAAAAGATTTTTTAGCAAGGAATCCAACATTTGAAACATGATGGTGTGCATTGGCAGTCGTGTTGGTTGAAGGCGCTAAAGGTGCATGTTTTTGCAAAGGGGCAAAAGAGAGATACATTTTGAAGCACAAGGTCCTTCCTCTATCTCAAACAAGTGCATAGATCATGCGGCTATTGGAGCCACGAAAATGCGTACATCATGGAAATTATTAAGGGTTCAAATCCCTCCGAAGGTAAGGTAAATATTTTGCATTAAATTTTTATTATTTGCCTAATTTTAGAGGTATAAGGTTTGTTAGTGGAATTGTTTAGAAAGGGTGTTTGTTGGATAGTGGTGGTAGTTGAAAATTATCACTTGGAGTAATAAGAAGGTTTTTGGTTTTAATTATTTTTGATAAAGTCTTAAACTACTATATTGGCATATTGAAGGATTAAGAATTTTTGAGTATTGTTTAATTTTAATAAGGGGTTTTTGTGTTAAAGAAGATTATTGGGAAGGTATTGAATATTATTTATGTTTGAGTGCTAAGGTGTAATTTTGATATCATATTGTATTGTGTTTTGTTGAGGAAATTATTATCTTCTAACAATTATTGAGATTGAAAAATAAGTAATTGTGAGTGTAGCAGATTTGTGAGATCAACTCCTTGTCAAGCAAAAAGGTATGGGAAAATTCTTCCTTGGTTGAGTTGATTTATTGGATTACTAGAAAATAAAGTTTGGAGTGAAAAGGATTTGATTAAGGTTTCCTTTTCAAAAGTGCTTGAGTTAATGCTTCAAGGTTTTTTGGAATTAAGAGTTGTGATTAAAACCTTGTTTGATAAGCATATTTATTGAAGCCATTGGTTGTGTGAAGAACTTGAGTTAGGGTTTTGCAAAGATCATGAGTATCATTGTTATATGAATATTATTTTATAAGAATTTTTTTTGAAGTGAGTTATTGTGCAAAGAACTTGAACTAGGGTTTTTGAAAAGAACATGAGTATCATTGTTATGTGAGATTTTTTGTTGATCATTGTTGGAAACATTTTGAGTTGGTTGATATATGCTTAGACTAGGGTTTGTGAGAAAGGGGAGTTTCAATAAGCAATTGGTTGAGTTGAGTTGGTTGAGCCTAGTCAAGTGGATGTATGAAGTGATTTCTTAAGTTCAATAAAACAAAATATTCTATATTTTGATTTGATTTGAGAAAGTGATTGAGCATTGAGTATAGAAAATATTGAGTCTCTAACAATTATCTTTATGCTTCTATGAGATTGAGTGAGTTGAGAAAGTGATTGAGCATTGAGTATAGAACATATTGAGTCTCTAACAATTATCTTTATGCTTATATGAGATTGAGTAAGTTGAGAAAGTAATTGATCATTGAGTATAGAACATATTGAGTCTCTAACAATTCTCTTTATGCTTCTATGAGATTGGATAAGTTCTATGTATGGACTTGTTAAGCAGATTTGAGGCAAGTCTTTGAGGAGACTTGTGGACTGATTTTTGTGTGAGATTTTGTAGAAGCTTACAATACAGATTTGGTTAAGTTCTAGAGAGGACTTATTGAGCAGATTGGGATAATTTTTGTGCTAGCTTGTTGAGCAGATTTGGACAGGTTCTGAGTGGACCTATTAAGCATATTTGGATAGGTTCTGAGTGGACATGTTGAGAAGATTTTGAGAGGTTTTGATTGGATCTATTGAGCAAATTTGGACAGATTCTGAGTGTACCTATTGAGCAGATTTGAGCAGGTTCTAATTGGACATGTTGAGCAGATTTGAGCAGGTTTTGAGTGGATCTATTGAGCATATTTGAGCAGGTTCTTAGTGGACCTGTTGAGCAGATTTGAGCAAGTTCTAAGTAAAATTATTGAGCATATTTGAGCAATTTCTGAGTGAACTTGTTTAGCATATTTGAGCAAGTTTTGTGCAAACTTGTTGAGAAAATTTATGCTAGACCAATTGGACTTGTTGAGCATATTTGTGCTAGACCAACTGGACTATGTTTAGTGCAGATTTGAGTGGACTTGTTGACCATATTTATGCTAGACCTATTGGACTATGTTTAGTATAGATTTGAGATAGAGCTTTGGAGGTGACATAGCATATAGGATAGTAGTCTCTAGTGGATAGAGATCCATCATCCAGGGCAGTGAGGATAGATATTCTGAGTGGGGACAAGAGTCTTCAGTGGAGAGAGATCCAAAAGCCAGTGCAGTGGAGGTAGTAGTCTTCTAGAGGATCACCAGCCAGAGTAGAACATAGGAGAAGGAGTTCTCCTATGGATAGAGATCTACAAACCAGATTTAGGGGATCAACATCTCCTTTGGATAGAGGTCTATAAACATTGTAATTAGGAAGTATTCCCAAGAGATTATTTGAGAAATATTTAGAAGAAATATTTTCTCCGTGGAGGTAGCCATATTTGGGTGAACCATGTTAAATATGTGTCTCTATTGTGTGTGGTGATTTGTGTATTGCTTTGATTACTGTTGTTGATATTGTTATCTATACATTGCATAATATTGATTTGAAAGAAAAGTAAAAAGTGCTCTTATACTATTCACCCCCCCTCTCAGTATAAGCTTGTGTTCTTCATAAATTGCTTGAAGACTTTTTAAAGTTTCGATAAAGTATTTTACATGATGCAGGGAGGCCTTAAAATGACTTACTCAATTTTTTGGATACGTTCAAATGCACCAAGGAGGCACATGTATCCCACAAATAAGTGGGATGGTTAAATGTTTTTTGAATTAAAAGATGCTCTAATGGTGGGACATATTATTAGTGGGGCCTTTTTTTATGAATGGGGGTAATTTATTGAAAATTATTTTTTATAAAGTGGGAGGGCCACTTTATTTTTAAAAATGTATGGGGACATGAGGCGTCTATGAAATATAGTCTTCTTAGTTGTTTTTTTATGTTTTTTCCATATGGAGAGTGGAAGTGGAGGGCTAGATTACCTAGAGAGGCATGCAATTGTTTTTTTCACATATGGAGGACCATTCAGATCCGACTATAGCCTTATATATAGCCATTGGAAATATATTTTTGAGCTGGGCCCAATGGTGAGGTCCACTTTCAATTTTGAGTTTCTATGATTTTTTAAGGCTCAAATATTGTTGTATCATGGAGTGCACTCTCGATTAAACCCGACACTCCAAGTTAAATTGTAAGTGATCCTAGTATCTAGTCATCTTCTCTATAGAACTTGGCAGATGTAGGGGTTGGTTACCCATGCATTCTGGTGGGATGAGGAGGTCACCATAAGGACACTTACTTGAGGGACTAC
This sequence comes from Wollemia nobilis, assembly GCA_028583015.1. Taxonomy (NCBI): domain Eukaryota; kingdom Viridiplantae; phylum Streptophyta; class Pinopsida; order Araucariales; family Araucariaceae; genus Wollemia; species Wollemia nobilis. Next base: position 4,564,430 of record JAQPPZ010003177.1, read on the forward strand.
AAACATAGACACCATAGACTCTATTCGAGGACTTTTTTTGGATAAACTTCTGAATACTACATATGAAGACACTTTATAAGATTTTGTTCTCTTATTTCTTTTTCTCCTTCACATTTGGATTTTATGGATCATTTTATTGTATTTCTTGAGTGCATTTTTGGCAAATCCCGACAGTCTTATATGACTCTAATTATTTTGTATTAAGGTGCATTTTCGATAGAGACATACACCTTCTATATTGAGTTCACCATGAGGGGGGATGATATTCATGGTGAATCTAGTTAGTGACCTACGAGAGGCAACATACCTAGAGGATGACCTAAAGAGGCAACAGATCCAAGGTAGTTGCTGACCCTGGGCAACAGATTGATATGTATACATTGCTGATCTAGCATTATTCACAGATGGAGATCCAAGTGCAAAGAGCACGAGCCTATACAAAATCATGTAATAAAATGGGTTGTTTAGGTTCTTTTAGAAGTCAACAATAAGGTGGAATGTTATCTAATGTTGACTTATTTTTTTCAATAGTTAAGATAGTGCACATTAATGGGGAATGTTAGAATATTTATGTGCACTATGCCTACTTTCAATTTGACACTTGTCATACTATTTGATATTTGTCATAGTTTTCATATAGGCTTATGCCTATATATTGTAACATTTTCCATTTGTAATATATCTCATATTTTCCCATTCCCAACACTAAATATATTAGCAAAATGCATATTTTTTTAAAATGATAGTTACATAATTATTTCTCCACATAAAGGAAATTAAATAACACTTACTAGATTTTGTATCTAGAATCCCTCGAGCTATTTTTCCAAAATATTTTGAGTATTTTTGAAATCTTCTCTAATGAGAAATTTTCTAGGATTTTCTACATCAATTAAAATATATCTATATCTACCTATGTATCTATGTATGTATCTATCTATATTTATAGTGCTAGTGCTAGTATCCTTTGAGAATAATAAATGATAAAAAAATATGCTTTCTCCATGCAACTCCATCCCAATATTTTCCTTCACTCATATTAGGTTGGCATGACTAGTTATGTCCCTTATGCTTTGATGAAAGTTTAACACAACTCTTTTATATAAGTATGGTTCATGGGAGCCTCTAGACACTAATGTTGCCCACTATTTCCTCTATTATGTGTTATTTATGTAGCCAACTTCTTATACCTCTTCTTTAATTGAAACCTACACAAGATAAACTATAAGGGCATGTTGTTGGATGGAATTTATTTTCCCTTCTAAAAAAACCCTCACAAGCTCTCCAAACTCTAATAATTGATGTTGGAGAATTCGATGGGAAGACAAGAAACAAATTTTTAGACAATATATTTAAAAAAATATTTTCTCAATATTCCAATAAACTTTTGCCAGCATACAACATACATATTTAATACAATATGGCATCTCTTTGATTCGAGATACCCTCTGTGTTTCACCTTCAACTCTTGTCTTTTCAACTTCTCTCATTCCTCTCATGGGAGATTTCTATTCACCCACATATGGGATGAAATAATTAACATCCCCCAAAATGTAATGATTACATTTACATGACAAAATGTAATAAATTCTAACATGTTAGATCCATACAAGAATAATGGATACCCTTTTAATCTCAATTCAAATGTATTTTACTATAGGAGGTTACATCTAGTTGACTTCTTAAGGTTAGAATTAGAAAATCCAAAACAATATGAGGATTTTAAGCTTCTATTGAGGATTGGATAGTTTAAAAGTGATGCATAGATGATTCTATCTAGAAAAAATGTATTATTGGGGTAAGACATTGATAGGACAATTTTCCAGATTCACATAGTAATCTTGAGAATAGTTCAAGAATACTTATATCAAGTTTACCTATTATAATACACAAAGTATGTCATACAATAGATGAGGATTCAGTTATAAAATTTTCATGTCATACACCTTGGGATATTAATATTATCTAATTTCACTAATTATACATAAAAAAGGAGTGGTTTCATAAGCTATAGTTATATTAGTTTGATAAAAAGGAAAACCATAATTGGTGTATGATTGGACTAAAATTCTTATGAGGAGTTAGAACATAGATTGATATGAATCTTATTCTAAAATATATTGTACCATGGTGCAGGGATTGAAAGGAGAAGTACCTAGATTGTCCAATTTCATTAAAGCACCACTCAAGCATCAAGGAGAGACATCATTGGGGATTTCTACTTCGGAAGAAGTAGCGCATTAATTTACATATATGGATATTTAGGACAATATTTTGAACTACCAATCTATGTATTTGATTACAGATATAGCCTCAATGTGATCCTCTAGCTAAATTGCATGGATAAAATTTTCTTCATTGGAAAAAGGAGGACTACCCTATGTATAGTGTCAAATATATACTTACTAATCAAGGATGGACATAATAATTGCAAGTAATGTATAGAAGAAAGGATAAGATAGTTGGATTTAAATTAGATGTAATACCTTTGGTCTTATGATATAAATGTAGTATCCCACAAATATTAAATAATTACAAGGCAAAAGTAAGTATGCCCATGAAATGAGACAAAATTTGGAGACCAAAATAAATCAAGAAGAGAAATCCATAGAAATAAGGACAAACATCCCTATGAAATATGAATATGATCTTAAAATATGGTACAAGGAACCACTAGAGTAGAATGTCTTGTATAGGGGCACTAAATTGGTTTTGAATATGACATAAAATTGAATTCTATGGTTTTTAGTGTCATGGGAATATACAATTATAGTCTATAGAATATGCTTGCATGGAGGCATATGCATTTCAAATTTGACGTAGTTAACACTCCACTAGAGAAGGATGATTAAGATCAAATGTTTTTAGACATGTGGAATTAAAATCATCCTGATGAGAAAATACTAGAGGGGAATAATTTCCTCTACTTGGTTTCTCCTCCTCAAATCTACTTGTGAACTCTACAATTGATCTAATTGGATATCTCTCTTTTTTATATGGAGGGACCATTTTTTGTAACATAAATAACTTTGATTAAATCCAAAGGTATATAGACTATATTAAATCCATACAAGTATTTAACATGTGGGTTAAATACATAAAGGTATTGGATTTTAGGGTTAAATACAAAGGTATATAATTAACACCCCCCAAAATGTAATGATTACATTTACATGACAAAATGTAAAAAATTCTAACATGTTAAATCCATACATGGATTTAACATGTGGGTGAATATAAAGGTATATAGATCAATTGTAGAGGTCAATAAATAGTCTATATACTCTAATTATGATTATAAATTACAAACCCTAAAATTGGAGATGAGATTTGGAGGGACCATTAAAATAGTCTATATACCATTAATATCTAAAGATAAATATACTATGTTAAATCCATACAAGGATTTAACATGTGGGTTAAATCCATAAAGGTATTGAATTTTAGGGTTTTTAATTTATAATCATAATTCTAGAATGTTTTACACCTAGGGTTTAAAAGATGCATTGTTTGGATTTAATTGTAATTTTATGGTTTCAAAAAGGATGAAAATCAGTCATTTGGTCCAAAGGGAAATTTACTCACTTCTTCCAATATAAGTATCCATTTCATCTCAATTTCTATTACATACCCCATTAATGTAATCCCATGTTGGCCTATATTATTTTAACATATAGTGTATATAAATAAGGTCACATATCATTTTAGGAATAAGTAGGAGAATATTGTCATAGAATCACATATGTATATGGAATAGAATCATATATGTAACTATTAGGGAATATTTCCATAATACTATCATAAACTATTATCATAGAATAGTCAGCAAATATGCTTATAAATATTTTAAAAAGGCAAATATGTAACCACTTCCAACACATCCCCCTTTATATTAATTAACACCCATAATTGTTCTCTTATTAATTAAACCCCTAGTCCACTCTTTCTCATTTTTTTAACCTTTTCTCCCTAATTAACAAATTTTTTTAAATAAAATATTTATTAAAAATAAATAAAGGAAGGAAAAAATAAAATATTTTAATGTAATAATGAATAATTATCAAAGCATTATTCTAGCAAAAAAATCTTTCACCTCATCTCTTTGTTGCTAATATTTTAATATTAATAACAATTTGTATTTGAAGCTAGAAAATAAATTATGTACTTGACATGCTAAAAAAATGTTTATATATATATATATATATATATATATATATATATATATATATATATATATATATATATATATTGTGTGTGTGTGTGTGTGTGTGTAGATTCTATGTTAAGTTAATGCAAAGAAACAAAAGTTTCCAAAATATTTCCAAGTTATTGGCCAAAAGGTGTAGTCCTAAATAGAGCTTTCATTACTTTATGAATAAGGATGAGTCATTCTTTAGCCTAAAGCAGAATTGTAGTACAAAGTTTATCTTCAATCTCAATAAATTTGGGACTTTATCATCAAGTGGCAAGACCTTCCAAAAGAATATGCTACATGGGAGTCCGAGAGCATTTTCTAGGCTTTTTTTAGTTTTGAGGACAAAGCTTTTTGAAGCGGAGATCCATGTAATAGTTCTAACATAGACATTTCAACTAATTATTTTATTATCTTAAGCCATACATTTAATTACTTGGCCCTTGAGCATTATGGTTAGGTTATTATTAATTTCATCTATAATTATAAAGAATATTTCATTAGTTTGGATCATCGGTTGATTTTGATTTAAGTCACATCAGTGCACATAAGAGACTTCACCCTCTCAAAGTGGCTATGAGACTTTACCCTCTTTGAGTGGCTATGGATTTGCTATTGCATTAATTTATTTTTGGATTTGATATTTGCATATTATCTATCTCATTTGAATCTAAATTATTATTGTTTGGATGTTGTTAATAATAAGTCAATAGTGAAGTATTGTTATATATTAATATTTATGTGGTATCATAACACTTGAAAAATATTTAGTTTTATCTAAGATTATATCTTCTTTCATTTTGCCCCAACTACATGCTTGGGGACAAAATTCATTCAAATTATCATTTTTTATTTATTTTTATTTGTGGAAACTCAAATTATCATTTTTCTTCCCTACTAGAGGCATCCAATTATTTCAAACACAAATGCAAAATTTATTTAAATATTTTACTTATCTTTGGATCATATTCTCTTATAACATGTACATTTTATATTCTTACATATCATAAATAAATTCCCCCTAGGCATAGACATTTGGAAGTTCCCTTGTGGCATAGGCATTTTAAAGTCCCTCTTGGAAATAGACATTTGGAAGTCCCTTTTGGGCATAAAAATTTTTAAGTTCCTATTGGGCATATAAATCTTGAAGTACCCCTTGGGCATAGACATTTGGAAGTCCCCCTACAACACATGAATTTTAAATTCTCTCTTGGGCATAAACATTTAGAGGTATTCCTTGGGCATAGACATTTTAATGTATCTCTTGGGCATAGACATTTGGAAGTACCCTTTGGGCATAGAGATTTGGAAGTTCCCCTTTATAATAAATATTTTGAAGTCCCTCTTAGGCATAGACCTTTGGAAGTCCCCTTTGGGAACAAACATTTTAAATTTCCTCTTGGGCACAAACATCTTGAAGTCTAGTTGTAGACCCAAAAGTAGCACATGCTCATCCTTATATACTTTTAGATCTACATAGACACTTATATGTTCCCATAAGCCATCATAGGTCATTGTAGTCATCTATAGGCTACCTTATTCATCCGTAAGCTCCAAACCTACAAAACTAGGTAAAACACACCCCAGATGCCTTCTATTCACTAGGAATACATCTGCTGGCTCCCTAAGGATACTTAAGCCCTTTTCTACACCTAATTAGGACCCCATGGGACCATTACCCACTAAAAATCCTAATTATGCTAATTAAGATTCTAATTTGCAAGGGACTTTTAGTAAACATGCAATTTATCATTAATAAAAGGTTAATTAGGGTTAATGGTCTAATTATCCCTAAGCAGAGCCTCACACATGTGTGCACCATGAGTTATTTAGGATATTTCTATAAACCTTAACTAAACCCCAACCTAACCTAGGACTTAGCTAACCCTGGCTAACCCTAACCCTTCCTCACACATGTGTGAGGATGAGATATTATTTTAGGGCATGTGGGCTTGAAACCTCCCCAAAACCCAACCTAACCTCACTAAGAATTAACTCTAGGATCTGTTTTATCTAACCACCTCCCCTAAACTTGGATTTTCCTATAAATAGTGGGTTCCTCCCATAATTTTAGATCTATATCCCCTTTTAGTCAACTTACCAAAAATCTATAGAAATCATACCAGAACTACATCTAGCAAATTTGCATCGTGTAAACAACTTAACATCACTTCTTGGAGCCCATCTATATAGAGGATATCCAATACAGAACATTAAGAGACCAATTATCCCCCCACCCCATGAATCTAGGTTCAAATTCGTAGGCCACCCTATGAATTGACCATACAACAGGTCCACATCAACATCCTTTATTTCATGTTTTTACAGTGTTTTGTGTAGTTTTTATCATCTTTTAGTATAGTTTTCTTTATGTCAATGTCTTCCATAATCATGGGGCTTGACTTAGGTAGACCTCCAAATGTACTAACAATATTTTGTAGTCCCTAGATAGGGTTATAATAACACATATTAGCAAACTATTGGTGGCCCGCATACATAGAAGCCCACCTTGACTAAGGAGTTCTCAAAGACATCATCAGGACATTGCATGTTCATGAAGAAATTAGGGAGATCCATTTTGTAACCTAAAAGCATTCTTTCATGAATAAAAATCAGCATTCTGAGCAATCTATATTTTATATATTTGTTTTGATCAAATGATATTTTTTGGAGGATTCTTTCCCCGCAGGGGGGAGAACCCCCCAAAAAAAAATAAAATAAATTTTTCTCACAAAAAAAAAAACAATGTAGCAAACCCAAAACCTTAAAAAAAATCTCGTTCAAAAAAAAAAAATTTTGGCCCTAAACCAAATCCACCCCCAGCTAATGGAAACATTTTTTAACCCCCCCCAAACATTCAAACTAATATAAAAAAAAAAAAAAAAAAAAAAGGAAAAAAAAAAAAAAAAAAAAAAAAAAAAACAAAACAACAACAAATTTCCATTTTATTCTTATTTTTTTTTTTTTTTTTAGAATAGCAAATCCAAAAAAAAAAAAAACATTTTTTTAATTTAAAATTAAAAAAAAAAAAAAAAAAAAAATTTAATAAAAAAACATCATTTATTTACTAACTTTCATTTAGAATTAGATTTCCAATCTCTTTTAAAGTCATTTCAATTTCCTTTCCAAACTTACATTTAGAATTATATTTCCTTGTCTCTTCCATATCATTTTCCAATATCTTTAAAAGTTATTTCAATTTCTTTTTCAAAATTGCATTTAGAGTTAAATTTTCAATCTCTTTCAAATTTTATTTCAATTTCCTTTCCAAAATTGCATTTAGAATTACATTTCCTTGTCTCTTTCATATCATTTGCCAATCTCTTTAAAAGTCATTTAAATTTCTTTTCCAAACTTGCATTTAGAATTAGATTTCCAATCTCTTTAAAATTCATTTCAATTTCTTTACAAACTTGCATTTAGAATTAGATTTCCAATATCTTTCAAATTCATTTCAATTTTCTTTTCAAACTTGCATTTAGAATTAGATTTCCTTGTCTCTTTCATATCATTTGCCAATCTCTTTAAAAGTCATTTCAATTTATTTTCCAAACTTGCATTTAGAATTAGATTTCCAATCTCTTTCAAAGTCATTTCAATTTCCTTTCCAAACTTGCATTTAGAATTATATTTCCTTGTCTCTTTCATATAATTTAACAATATATTTAAAATTCATTTCAATTTCTTTTCCAAACATGCATTTAGAATTACATTTGCCAATATATTTAAAAATCATTTCAATTTCTTTTAGAAACTTGCATTTAGAATTAGATTTCCAATCTCTTTCAAAGTCATTTCAATTTCTTTACCAAATTGTATTTAGAATTAGATTTCTAATCTCTTTCAAAGTCATTTCAATTTCCTTTCCAAAATTGCATTTAGAATTAGAATCCCTTGTCTCTTTCATATAATTTGCTAATCTCTTTAAAATTCATTTCAATTTATTTTCCAAAATTACATCTAGAATTATATTTACCAAATATCTTTTAAAATTCATTTCAATTTCCTTTTCAAACTTGAATTTAGAGTTATATTTTCAATCTCTTTCAAAGTCATTTCAATTTCCTTTCCAAACTTGCATTTAGAATTATATTTTCAATATCTTTCAAAGTCATTTCAAATTTCTTTACCAACTTGCATATAGGATTAGTTTTACAATCTCTTTGAGTTCATTTTTCCAGTTTCATTTCAAAAGCATTTCAAATATCTTTCTCAATTTGCATTTAGTATTAGTTTTACAATCTCTTTCATATCATTTTCCAATCTCTTTCAAAATTCATTTCAATTTCCTTTCCAAACTTGCATTTAGGATTAGTTTTATAATCTATTTCGTTTCAATTTCCAATTTCATTTCAAAAGCATTTCAAATTTCTTTCACACTCACATCTAGGATTAGTTTTTTGCAAATTTCTTTTATGTCCTTTCCATTAATTTTTGCAAATATTCTTCTTTAGAATCACATTTAGGTGAATCATTTCAAATTCCTTTTTGCATCACTTACATTAGGATTCAATTTCTTTTCACAAAAATTCAATTTCCATTCCTTTCATGCTCTTAGATTAGGTCTCCACTTTATTTTTGCACTTTTTAGCATAGCATATATATCTCTTTTCGTACAACAAATTTCAATATATTTCAAGACTTTAAATTAGGATTTTAATCTCTTTCCAATGTACTTAGATAAATTATCAAATTTCCTTCTTCATGCAAACTTTGTATTGTTTGTTTCCACACTTTCTAAAGTACATTCATTTCTTTTCACAAAGGCATTCAAGCTTAGTTTCATTTCAAAAGGCACTTAAAATCTAGTTTAATTTTCAAAAACGCATGTAAGGCTAGTTTAACTTTTTAAAAGGCATTTAGTTAGTTGCTTTGCTTTCACCATAGTGGTAATAAAAACACCCTCACACACCCACGTGGTATACATAGTGGTGATATTGGACTTCATCCCCAATCCATCACTCAAGACTGGTGATGTTGGAATTCATATCCTTCCACCAACTCGCCCCCTAGACATCATAGTAGCCCCTAGGAGCGGTTTTATGGACTTCATCACTAGAAAATCACCTACTCTTGAGACTGGTTTTCTAGAATTCATCATCAAAAGGGACCTTCAAAGTAGGACATGATTAGACATCTTTGTTCACAAGGCTCACATAATTAGTGAACATGGTGACTATCATTCTTGACTAAGCTTTTCTTGAGAGTGAAGCAAATGCTCGACTAGGCTAGTAGTAGGTATTAGACAGTACCACATCTTCTCATGAGATTATATTGGACTCATTAGCACATATTCAGTTCCCCCCATTTGGATATCATTTTACTATGCCTTCCATATAGGTCGTCGCTTGCCCATTTAGACATTGTTCTATTTTGTGCACCCTTGGGTATTACAGGAGGTTTCATACCTATGATATTCCTATTTTATCTATAAGTTCACACCACTTCCCATTTTTTTTTATAGAAGCAAGTTTCAATATTGAAACACACAAAAAAACAAACATTATATTTTCTACATTTAGAACTGACTCTAGTTAAATGCTATTTATGCTCATAGAACTAGTTTCAACACATTCACTGATTAGCAGCACATATATTGGCTATTTACAATCTATCACTTCTAATTTTTCTATCAGATTCATAGATCGAGTCCAATTCATAGGTCAACCTGTGAACTAGATGTTATTTCACATAGTGACATGTGAATCCTATTTATAGACATAGAAACTACTTAAATTTCATTGGTTTGTCCAAAAACCTCACATAGATCACACCCAGAACCTCATATTTCTATTTTTGAATAGTTTTGAGCATAAATTCACCACACACGATATCATGCCTATCATCACACATAGTCAAGCACGTGAGCAAGAGCATATCAAAGAGGGGGGATTTTTTACCACTTCCAATTAGTCTACTTCTTCCCCTCCCTCTATAGGGGAAGTTGCCACACTCATAGTAGATCTCCCTATAGATTCAGATTTACTTCACACATACACTATATCTCATGACGAGACTCCCACTTCATCTAACAAATATTACCCACTTCTTCTCCACTCGTCCTCTCCTAATCCACCTTCCATTTTTTGTGATCACATCATCTACACCACTACAATACATCCACATCCTCTCTTTACTATTGATGAGGATGTTCCTCCTACCTCACCTACCTTCATGCATCCTTTCTTCCAAATTCTATCTCAATCACTATTCAAGAATGACTCTTCCCTACTCAATTGGACTTACCCCAAGGTTACCTCATTTACCCCTACCATAGGGATAATATTATATCCCTTGTCTTCCACTTCGAGCATGCAATCACCCTCATCACAAATACCTCTCCCACAACCTCCTTTAGATCCACAGTATGCACCCCTCACATCATCATATTAGGATGCTTCTTAAGAACCACAACTGCCATCCTCCAGAAAACCCTTTTTTGCATCCTTCGATGCTACATTGCAACTACCTTCTCACCCACAATAATTCTCATACCAACTACATCAATAAATATCATCTCCCTTATTTGGTGAGACCACTTTCACCATACCACCTCCTCAAGCTCCTATTATTGAAGCCCATGATCCTTATTCATCATTACCTCCACCTACATTCCATCCATCTAGCATGTATGGTGTGCCACCCTCTATTCCACTTCTATATTTAGCTACTCCCATATTCTGCATCCCTCCACCACCTTTATTTCAAGCTACAAATCCTGGTTTCTCTCCCACCCATGCCTTATCCTACCAATCCTCCCAGTTATCCTTTGTCGCCTAGCTTCTTCACCCATCACACTCCTATATAGATGCAGGTGTCATATTTTGACACCTTATCTCACCCACTATTGGCACCACTCATCCATACATCACTACCTCCACCATAGCCTATTGCACTCACATTTTTCATGACACCCCCTTCATGGTCATCGTCTCCTACGATACAACCATTACAACAGATCCTGATTCAGTAATCATAAGCTTTTCAACAATAATATTACTACCCTTAATATATGCCTACTCTACCACAGGGTATCCCCTTAGCTTTGACCTCCTATGCTATCCAACAACCTCACCTATAGGCACCATTGCAATATATCCCTCCTCTACACTAGGAGGAACAACAACTTCAATATCCACCACATTCTCAGGATCCACCTACCTTCGCACAATCATCTATATATTTAGCACCCAAACTTTAACTTCTACAAGATAAAGTTAAAATAATCAACCTTCGTATGGCCAGTTATGGGCCATAAAATCCCACATACGATGAGTTGTACAACAAGTCAATCCACCTATTAGTTCTTATTCCTCCCTACCCTTATCACTTTGAGATCCTGAAGTTCGATAAATACAAAGGTAAATAGGATCCTCACAAACATGTCAATAACTATTGCTCAGCTTGCTATCAGATTCCTAGTAGCAATCCCTTCATGTTACATACCTTCTCCTTCTCACTTAGGGGACAAGCCCTATACTGGTACAACATGCTCCTACACCATAGCTTGTACACCTTTAAGCAATTATTCAACATATTCTTGGAATATTTCTCCATTAATTTTAAGAAGAAAATCAACTTTTTAGATATCTACGCCCTATGCCAGGTTGATGATGAGCCTATTATAAATTTTTTTTACCAATGGAGAATGGTTATACATGTGTTTTACATTTTGAGTCCCTAAGCTAAAAGTTGTCATTGATGTCAAAAGGACCTATGTAAGTAAGAACTATGATTTTTCTCCATAAAGAGCTTCATGAGAAGCAAAGGTTTTGATCAAAGGTTCTAGAAGGGATGCATGGCATTTGGTTCCAAAAGGATCTTCAAGGGAAGCTTAGCAAAAGGTTTTTATGAAAACCAAGGAAGGCAAGGAAAGGTTTTATTTAAAACCAATGGATGGCATATTTGAAATGGGTTTTTCTTAAAACCCAAGTTGGATTTTTGTTTCATAGAAAAATGTGCCCCAGTGATGGAGAAATTTAATTTTAAAGGTTTAGTTTAAATTTTAATTTTAATTTTAAAATTAAATAAAAAGTTTTTCCCTCCTTTCTTATTGGCGTCGTCGACGTCATGAGGGCAATGTTAAAAGTGTCGGTGTATTCACATTGAAGGATGGCTTATATAAATAAGACAAATATTTTCCATTTAAAAACCTAAGGAGTGTCACATGATTTTCGAAAACCCAAAGTATTTTTGCATCCAAATATTATACAACAAATTTTGGGGAGTGTGACATGGGCAGTCAAGTCATGGACGGTCAAATGTTTGGTGCCTTGTGAGGAAAGCACATGTAGTGTAAGGAAGAGAGTGCCCAAGGCACTCACATGGGTAATGTTAGCTCATGTGACTTAGTTATCGCTTGGCAGCACGGTGGGCAGAGGTTCAAAATGCCAAGGCCATTCAAGGGCTCCTTTGAGGTATGCACTCTGACTCCAATATTTGTGGGGGTCAACATTTTAATTAAAATATTTGCTTCCTATGGTTTTATTATGTTTTTGTGGGAGATATAAGTTTGAGCAAGCTTTAATATTTTATTAAGGTTTGATTATTATTTTTGTGGGAGATATAAGGTTGAGCAAGCTTTAATATTTTAATAAGGTTTGATATTTGATTAATGTGAGATATTGCCTAAGAAAGCTTAGTGATTATTTTTGAGTTTAAAAGTGTTGAAAGGAAGGATATAAAATATTTGATTTATTTTATGGTGTAAGTGATTTGTGGAGTTACAAGGTTATGTAATGAATTGATTTATTTTATTTTATGGTACAAGTGGTTTTAGGATTGATAAGGAAGTTGTGCATTAATTTTTAAGAAGGTTTTCTAATTAAATGCCTTGGTAAATTATATTGTGAAGTGGATTAATTTTGATTATTTTGTGATATTCTAACCCTTGTGAATATTAGTAAAAGAATATTGTGATTGTGGCAGATTTCCAAAGAGGCTTCTTCATCTTCATAAAAGGTATGGGCACATTCTCCTATTGATTAATTATGGTGGTTGATTTCTAAAAATATCTTTGGAGTGAAAAGGATTGATTGTGGTTTCCTTTTAGAAAATGATTGGTTTAATGCTTCAAGGTTTTTTGGATTGAGAGTTGTGATTAAACCTTGTTTTATAATCATTGTTGTTGGAGCCCATTGGTTTTGCAAAGAACTTGAAATTGAGTTAGAAGAGAACATGAGTATCATTGTTATGTGAGATTTGTTGTTGAGCATTGTTGGAAACATTTTGAGTTGATTGATACATGCTTGGACTAGGGTTTGTGAGAAGGGGTTGTTCATTGAGGTTATTGGTTGAGTTGATTTGATTGAGCCTAGTCAAGTGGATGCATATGGTTATTCAAGTTCCATAAAATAAACTATTCTATGTTCTTGATTGAGTTGAGATTGAGATTTGAGAATAGAACATATAGAGTCTCTAAAAATTCTCTTTATGCTTCTACAAAATTGATTTGAGTTGATATTAGGATTTGAGTATAGAACATATAGAGTCTCTAAAAATTCTCTTTATGCTTCTATGAGATTAATTTGAGTTGATATTGGGATTTGAGTATAGAACATATTGAGTCTCTAACAATTCTCTTTATGCTTCTATGAGATTGATTTGAGTTGAGATTGGGATTTGAGTATAGAACATATTGAGTCTCTAAAAATTCTCTTTATGCTTCTATGATATTGAGTTGAGATATTGATTGAGCATTAAGTATAGAACATATTGAGTCTCTAACAATTATCTTTATGATTCTATGAGATTGGATAAGTTTTGTGTGAGCTTGTTAAGTAGATTTGAGACAAGTCTTTGAGAAGGCTTGTGGATTGATTTTGAGTAAGATTTTGTGGAAGATTGCTATGTAGATTTGAGCAAGTCCTAGAGAGGACTTATTGAGCAGCTTTGAGCAAGTCTAAGAGAGAACTTATTAAATAGATTTGGATAAGTCCTAGAGAGGACTTATTGAGCAGATTTGAGAAGGTTTTGTGTGGACCTATTGAGAAGATTTGAGTAGGTTCTGTGTGGACCTATTGAGTAGATTTGGACAAGTTTTGTGTGAGCTTGTTGAGAATGTTTGGACAATTTTTGAGTGAGCTTGTTGAGTAGATTTGAGAAGGTTCTAAGTGAACCTATTAATATAGAGATTTGGAGGTGACATAGTATAGAGGATAGAGTCTTAGTGGATAGAGATCCAGTAGCCAAGACAATTGAAGACAGATCTGAGTGAGCAATATTCAAGTGGAGAGAGATCCACCAGTCAATGCAGAAGAGATACAGAGTCTTCTAGAAGATCACTAGCCATAGCAGAAGGGGAAAGAGTTCTCCTGTGGAAGAGATCCATGAACTTGAGATTAGGGGATCAACATCTCCTTTGGACAGAGGTCCATAAATATTGTAATTGGGAAGGATTCCCAAAGAAATTGATTGAGAAAATTTTAGTAAAATATTTTCTTCGTGGAGTAGCCCACATTGGATGAACCACGTAAATTGTGGTGTCTCTATTGTATATGGTATTTTGTGCATTGCTTTAATTACCGCTATTGATACTGCTATCTATACAATGCATAATATTGAATTGAAATAAAAAGTAAAAAGGGGTCTTATATTGTTCACCCCCCTCTCAGTATAAGCTTGTGTTATTTAATTGGTATTAGAGCGGGTTCCTTCAGAAGAGTTTGACAACTTGAATTAAAAGCGGTCTAAGAACATAATGGATCAAAAGGATCAAAGAGATGGATCGTTCTATAATGCAGTACTAGTATTTTATGGAAGTAACTTCTTATATTGGTGTATGCTGATGAGATTTTACTTGATGGCACTTGGCAATGAAGTTTGGTATGTAGTGGAACTTGTATATGATTCAACAACCAATCCTCCTACAGATAAGGAAGGTAATATTTTAATGCATTAAAATTCAAGAGCTATGAATGCAATTATAAAATGGTTGTGTAGATAAAAATATATGAAGGTTATGGAATGTAAAACAACAAAATAAATATGGGAACTTCTACATGAAATATATGAAGGAGATAAAGGAGTCAGAATGGCTAAGATCAGAAATATCAAAGGAGAATTTGAGAACCTAAGAATGAGGGATGATGAAAATATTTGTGACTATCTCAACAAGGTTGATGAACTTGTACATGATATGAAAGTCCTTGGAATGAAGGTTGATGAATCTGATTCTTGTGATAAGATCTTGAGGACTCTTCCAAAAAGGTATAGTGAAAAGGTTTCTGCTATAGAAACATCAATTAATAGTGATTATTTGACAAGGAATTCTTTGCTTGGCATGCTTAATACTTTTGAAATAAGAACAAAAGGTCATATTCCTCCGAAATAAGCTTCTTTCAAAGTAGACAAAAGGAAAAATGGAAAGAAGATAGAATCGAGCAGTGAGTCATCCAGTGATGAAGAAGCAAATTATGGTAGAAGAGATAGAGGTTTCAAAAGACCCATAGATCTAAGATCTATCAAATTTTTCAATTATGGAAGGTATGGACACTATGCAATAGAATGCAAAGAGCCAAAAGGCAACAATGATGAAGAAAAATAGGATCACAGATATAGGGAATCAGAAAGACATAGGTACCATAAGAAAAGCAAGGATGGACAAAGCAGACAAGGAAATAAGTTCTTCCAGAGACAAAAGAGAAGATACTATGCAAAAAATGCAAGTAAGTACTCAATTGATAGTGATGTTAGTTTTTCAAACAATGATAGAGATGAAGTCCTATTTATGTTTAAATAGAAATATACAGTTAAGAAAAGGAATCCAGTTATTCTCAAGTGTTTTATATGTGGTAAATTAAGACATCTTGAATATGATTACACTAGGGATGTTTATAGTTTCAGTGATGATAATTTTGAAGATGCACTTGAAATACCAGATGAGAATATTCTAATGGCTTTGGAAGATAAAGAAAGTTATCCTATAGAGGACAAGTCAAAAGGAAGTAATGATAAGGACAAAGGCAAATGAATAGAAGATTATTCAGTAGATAATGATTATGATCTCAAGGGAGAACTTATCTATGTCCTTGACATAGTAAAGAAGGTTAGAAATAAACACTCCAAGATTGAAATTCAGTTTCAAGAATGTGATGAAGAAAGGTTATTGCTCATAGAGGATTTAGAGAAGTCAAAGGCTAAGGCAAGAATGTTCAAGGATAAGTTAGAAGCAAATATTTTGGAATGTGATAAGTTAGCACAAGAAGTGGATACTCTAAAAGAAGACTTAAAGGAATCCAAGATCAATATGAAGAGTTTCACAAATATCTTTAATAACTTGGATAAGTTCATCTATGGACAACACCTAACAACATGCTCAATAGGTCTTAGATTTGGAAAGGTTCAAAATAAATAGGAAAAAGAATTTACTTCAAGCCTTGATGAAGAAGAAACTTCAAAAGAAGATACATCATAAGAAAATAATTTAAGTGAAAGTGGGACATCAAAGGATGAGTTGGACAACAAAGAGTTCAATAAATATAGGAACAATACACAAAGAAGATACAAATGGAACAACAATCAGAATAGGAGACCAATGAGGTCAAGATAAGGAGGCTTCAATGGAATATGCTTTTCATGTCACAGGTTTGGACACATGGCTTCATAGTGTAGGACTCATGAAAGATAGGTATATGGAAAAGAACAACTTTTCCAAGGTTATTGCTACTCATGCAATGGTTTTGGTCACAAGGCAATGAATTGCAGGTTTCATGATAAAAGAAGATATGGCTTCATTAGGAGAAATCCTACGATAATTGCACATCCAAGGAATAATAACATTAATTGTTATAAGTGAAATAATGATGATCACATAGCAAGATGATGTAGAGAAAATATTCTAGAAATAGGCATGAACAGGAATAGGAACATGAACAAGAACATGAATAGGGACAGGAATATGAACAAGAACAAGAATATGAATAGAAACAAGAAGATGAATAGGAATAGAGACTCAAAAAAGAATAAAGACTCAAAAAATAATAAGAACAAGAACAAGGATGAGAATCAGAACAGGAACATGGATGAGAATAAGAAGGAACAAGAACAAGAACAGGGATGATGACTTGGAATGAAATAGTGAGCAAATTTAGAAGACTCACAAAAGAAGAGAGAAAGATAAAGGCACAAATTTATGATTTCGAGGAGTAGAAATACTCCCATCCCAAAATTAACCACCTCATGTGGGGGTGGGGGAGGGGCTAAGCTAAGAGGCTCATTATTAACCCCAATCCCCAAAGGTGACCCTTTGCCATTGATGTCAAAGGGGGAGAGATTTGTGTATTAGGAAGAGATTTGATATGAGGAGATATTTGAGAGAGAATTGATCCATGGGGAGTAAAGTCCCAAGGGGAGTAGAAAAGAAGGTCAGGTTTTAGTAAAATGAATATGGGTTGCCATCAATGACAAAGGGGGAGATTGTTGGACATTTTGAGTCCCTAAGCTAAAAGTTGTCATTGATGTCAAAAGCAGCTATGTAAGTAAGCACTATGATTTTTCTCCAAAAAGAGCTTCATGATAAGCAAAGGTTTTGATCAAAGGTTCTAGAAGGGATGCATGGCATTTGGTTCCAAAAGGAGCTTCAAGGGAAGCTTAGCAAAAGGTTTTTATGAAAACCAAGGAAGGCAAGGAAAGGTTTTATTTAAAACCAATGGATGGTAAATTTGAAATGGGTTTTTCTTAAAACCCAAGTTGGCTTTTTGTTTCATCGAAAAAGGTACCCCGGTGATGGAGAAATTTAATTTTAAAGGTTTAATTTTAATTTATTTAAATTTTAATTTTAATTTTAAAATTAAATAAAAGGTTTTTCCCTCCTTTCTTATTAGTGCTGCTGACATCATGAGGGTAATGTTAAAAAGACCGACGTACTCGCATTGAAGGATGGATTATATAAATAAGCCAAAGGTTTTCCATTTAAAAACCTAAGGAGTGTTGCATGATTTTCAAAAATCTAGTATTTCTGCATCCAAATATTGCACAACAAATTTTGTGGAGTGTGACGTGGGCAGTCAAGTCATGGACGATCAAAGTTTTGGCACCTTGTGAGGAAAGCACATGCATTTTAAGGAAGAAAGTGCCCAAGGCACTCACATGGGCAGTGTTAGCTCATGCAACTTAGCTACTGCTTGGAAGCACAATGGGTAGAGGTTCGAAATGCCAAGGCCATTCAAGGGCTCCTTTGAGGTATGCGCTCTGACTCTAATATTTATGGGGGTCAACATTTTAATTAAAATATTTTCTTGCTATGGTTTGATTATGTTTTTGTGGGAGATATAAGGTTGAGCAAGCTTTAATATTTTATTAAGGTTTGATTATTATTTTTGTGGGAGATATAAGGTTGAGCAAGCTTTAATATTTTAATAAGGTTTGATATTTGATTAATGTGAGATATTGCCTAAGAAAGCTTAGTGATTATTTTTGAGTGCAAAAGTGTTGAAAGGAAAGATATAAAATATTTGATTTATTTTATGGTATAAGTGGTTTGTGGAGTGACAAGGTTATGTAATGATTTGATTTATTTTATTTTATGGTACAAGTGGTTTTAGGAGTGATAAAGAAGTTGTGCATTAATTCTTAAGAAGGTTTTCTAATTAAAAGTCTTGGTAAATATTATTGTGAAGTGGAGTAATGTTGATTATTTTGTGATAATCTAACCCTTGTGAATATTGGCAAAATAATATTGTGATTGTGGTAGATTTCCAAAGAGGCTTCTTCATCTTCATAAAATGTATGGGCACATTCTCCTATTGATTGATTATGGTGGTTGATTTCTAAAAATATGTTTGGAGTAAAAATTATTTATTGTGGTTTCCTTTTTGAAAGTGATTGGTTTAATGCTTCAAGGTTTTTTGGATTGAGAGTTGTGATTAAACCTTGTTTTATAAGCATTGTTGTTGGAGCCCATTGGTTGTGCAAAGAACTTGAACTTGAGTTAGAAGAGAACATGAGTATCATTGTTATGTGAGATTTATTTTTTAGCATTGTTGGAAACATTTTGAGTTGATTGATACATGCTTGGACTAGGGTTTGTGAGAAAGGGTTGTTCATTGAGGTGATTGGTTGATTTGAGTTGATTGAGCCTAGTCAAATGGATGCATGTGGTTGTTCAAGTTTCATAAAACAAACTATTCTATATTATTGATTTGAAATGAGATTGACATTTGAGAATAGAATATTTAGAGTCTCTAACAATTATCTTTATGCTTCTATGATATTGATTTGAGTTGATATTGGGATTTGTGTATAGAACATATAGAGTATCTAAAAATTCTATTTATGATTCTATGAGATTGATTTGAGTTGAGATTGAAATTTGAGTATAGAATATATTGAGTCTCTAAAAATTCTCTTTATGCTTCTATGAGATTGATTTGAGTTGAGATTGGTATTTGAGTATAGAACATATTGAGTCTCTAAAAATTCTCTTTATGCTTCTATGATATTGAGTTGAGATATTGATTGAGCATTAAGTATAGAACATATTGAGTCTCTAACAATTATCTTTATGATTCTATGAGATTGGACAAGTTATGTGTGAGCTTGTTAAGAATATTTGAGACAAGTCTTTGAGAAGGCTTGTGGACTGATTTTGAGTAAGCTTTTGTGGAAGCTTGCTATGCAGATTTGAGCAAGTCCTAGAGAGAACTTATTGAGAATATTTGAGAAAGTTCTAGAGAGGAATTATTTAGCAGATTTGGACAAGTCCTAAAGAGGACTCATTGAGTAGATTTGAGCAGAATCTATGTGGAACTATTGAGTATATTTGAGCAGGTTATGTGTGGACCTGTTGAGCAGATGTGGACAAGTTATGAGTGAGCTTGTTGAGCAGATTTGGACAAGTCTGAGTGAGCTTGTTGAGAATATTTGAGAAGGTTCTGAGTGAACCTATTGAGAAATATCTTTAAAGGTGACAAAATATAGAGGACAGAGTCTCAGTGGATAGAGATACAATAGCCATGACAACTAAAGACAGATCTGAGTGAGTAGTCTTCAAGTGGAGAGAGATACACCAGTCAATGTAGTACAGAGATAGAGTCTTCTAGAATATCACTAGCCATAGTAAAATGGAAATGAGTTCTCCTATGGAAGATATCAATGAACTTGAGATTAGGGGATCAGCATCTCCTTTGGACAGAGGTCCATAAAAATTGTAATTGGATAGGATTCCCAAAGAGATTTATTGAGAAAATTTTAGAAAAATATTTTCTTTGTGGAGTAGCCCAAATTGGGTGAACCACGTAAATTGTGGTGTCTCTATTATGTATGGTATTTTGTGCATTGCTTTGATTATTGTTATTGATATTGCTATCTATACACTGCATAATATTGAATTGAAATAAAAAGTAAAAAGGGGTATTATATTGTTCACCCCCCTCTCAATATAATCTTGTGTTCTTCAACATGACCTCGCTCATAGCCTCCCATCCACTGAGTTAGTTACACTCTTATCAAATATTTATCACAAAAATATTTACACCTTATTACAACTTCATCAAATCTATACCTTTGAGGAAGCTATTACTCAGGACAAGGTCATTGAGGACATCAAAATCCAATCTAGAAAGATCAAACTCAGACAAAAACCTTCTTACAATTTCAACTTTTGCTTCAATAGAAATACCCCAAATCAATCATATACTAGACTGACATAGACCAACCAAGTGGTAGTAGCTTCCCCAACCTCTTCATCCATATCACAACCTCCACATCCACCACTAAAGTTATTCTAAACTATCACACATCCTACATCCAAATCGACACAACCTCGTGATCTTCACCGATAGCTTCCACAATGTAATTTGACCCTACTATCTAAGCCCTTTCCAACTCTATTTTAGTGATCATACAAAGCATGTCACATTACCTTATCTATCATTTGACCCCTTGATCCTAATCAACCCAAACCTTGAGAATATATCAAACACATCGTCTACACATACCATCAATAGTGCGACCATGATATGAAGTCTTGTCATTCCTTCCATGGTATTATTTAGGACCTCATTGATTAGGGTACCATTCAGGTCTCAAACCCCCTTGCACCTCAAAATAAAAACTCAAAAATCTACCAGAACATGCTACCTGATCATCAGGGGACTAACTCCCAAGGAACCCAATCCAATACCTAAGGACAATCTAGATAGTTTAAAAATGTTAAACGATATCCACCCTCACATGGTATCATTGGCATGATTAACCTTACCACTTGTACCCAATGCTATCTACCACAATAGGATGTTCTAGTGGTTTCTCCCCTAGAACCCTTTACTTATTTTTATCCTCTACTACAGTACATACCTCACTACACTTACCATATAATATCATCACCATCTATGGTAGCCTTATACACCAGTTATGTGTAGACATAAAAAACATGTCATGTCAAGGGCTCCTACTCATATGAATATGCTACAAGACCATATGGAGGATATTGGATAGACTACAAGATAGAGCAGTGGTTCTAACCACTCATTTTGGGAACCTTGGCCTAATCAATCTGAACTACGGCCCATACCTATGATTTACAAGCTAAACTATGGCTAAGACCTGTGGTTTATAGTCTAGACTACAACTATGACATGTGGTCTTAAATGGATTTTAGTTGGCCTCCAATCCAAGACAAATCTATTAGAATGAACATATGGTCTAGAAGAATGTGGTTAGAGGATGGAAGCTTCTAATACAACTATCCTAACAACTCCTTCTTGATCTTGGCTTCTCCATGAAGCCAGCCCTAGCCCTTGGGTAGTCCTATAAGTACCCCTTAAAATTAGGGCAAATAATCAGAGAGAGCATTGGATATTTGAGTAGTGAAGCCCTATCAAATTGTACACTCAACCGAGTATACTAAGAGAGAGCTATTGCACTTATCCCCTACCTACTTGACAATATTCATGATGAATTGCATTATGGATGCCCTAGGAGCCTAGGAGAGCCAAGAAATGCATATTTGGGTAAATGAAGGCCCTTCATAGTGAATCAACCACCAAATAAGTCTAAGGACACTAAAGGTGACCATTGAACATCAATTTGGACAAGGAGGTCAATCCCACTACCCTTGGAATTGAGGGTAAACCTATCAGATTGCTAACCATAGCTTTCAGTCATGGTTTACAGTGTAGAATGCTCATTAGAGCTACAGTTTGTAGCAGAGGTATCACCACCTTAACCTTTTCATTTTAGTCCAGTTAATTAGATTAGATTAGCTATTGTCATGGTTTAATTGCAGTTTAACAGACTTCTAACCGATAGAATTAGGTTAGATTAGTTTCTTTATGTTAATCATTAAATAGGACATTAATGGATTCTTTATGCATTTTCATGCTTTATTTTACATAATTAATCCATGCATAGTGTAGTTATTGTCTTTCTTCATGCAATTCTATGAATATTGGTTCAATTTACATAGTTTAGAAGCACTTTTCATGTTTTCTTGATTATACATGCTTCATGGTGTCTTTATACAATTTTCCTAAAAGGGCCTCATCATGAGAGGTTGCCTATCTTTTTGAAACTCTTATATTTTTTCTTGACTACAAGGAAAAAATTCAAAGAAGACTTAACCATCAACTTCCTTCCTCAACGCGAAGAAGAGGATAACTCCACCCTAGAGTATTTTGTGACCAATGGGAAAACAACATTAGTGTGCCTACCCTATTGAGGGCTTTGGCATTGTATTAATCGTATCATCATTTGGGTGACCCTAAGAGGGGCATAATTGTAATCGAGATTCTTTACAAATATTAATACAAGAAAGTCTATTTTGTTGAATCTATGCAATCTTGTCAATTTTATGCTTTGAATGAATGAATATGACATAGTACAATAGATGGGTGCATGCTTTTTGGTTGGATCAGAAGGTGATCATAGTGGAACTCCATAATTATAGCATCTAACTATCATTTTTTGGTTTTTATGACTTGTAGGTACAAACCACAGCTACCAGCTGTGGGCCAACAATTGAACTACAGGTTCAAACCACAGGCCATAGTCAGAATCACAGCCTAGACCTATGGTTTCCAGTAAACATAGTAGACAACAGAGGGATAAAGCTCAATTGAATGAGGATTTGAGGTAGGACCTACTTCTCACTCTCTGTAATTTTATTTGTCTTTGTGTTTTTCCAAAAAAAATAATTTCAAATGCAATTAAGAAACTAAGAAAGAAAAGAAAATGAATTAGGTCTTAGTTGCATTTATATTTCATGTCATTAGAAAGTTGTTTCTAGGAATAGTGGATCTCTGATTTTAATCCACCCTAGAATCCAGTATGCTTGATAGAATTTGTGTGAATGGTTTGCATGTGTGAGGCCCAATTAGTAGCCAATTATCATCGTAATGTGCATAGTCTCAAAGAGCATCTAGAATTTCTTGCATTTTCTGAATTTGAAATGTTATTTCATTTGCATAGCATTTATAAAATAAGCATGAATGCTATATGATGCATTTATTTTATGTACATTAAAAGGAACCACACACACCACTTGGCACTTAAATGCTAGTGAGTTGGGCTTGACATCCAACCACTAGTAGGGTTCAACGACAGTGGGTGTAACTTCCATCCATTGGCCCAAATCCCATGAAACTTTTGGATACTAGACCAATATTGGATCCGAGAACCTTTCATACCTTGGAAAATTTGCATGTATTCTCTTTGGAGGGTATAACACTGACTGGGGGAAAATGGGTGAGGATCTGGGAGGACCTATGCTCCTTGACCGTGTGTGGGCTTCATTAGAAAATATTATAGGTTGGATTACATGACTTGGAGTTCATAGCAAAGTTGTCGAGCTACAAGCGTATAGGTGAAAACCATTAAAATGAGAATAAAATCCAAAAAGTTTTGTAAAACACGATAAGAGTTTCTACATTGATACAAAAAATCTTGAAAACACATCAAATAGTTTAGGACTCACTTTCAAAATTTAAAATGAGATAATCATTATTGTATACCTTGTTTGCTTAATAATAATACATTTAGACATTAGGTACACAATGGTGGATACATGGGTGGTTGATAAAGGTATAAACCTAATGCCGATGACCAACCTCTAACCAATTCACAACAACACATGTCAATTCCTCAACCACATGAATGAACCGAATGTCATTCGGCTAGCATTCGAGGAGATAACTCGACACGAGGGGAGATTGTAGAGCATACCTTAGATAGAGGAGATTTAGTATACTCCTCTAGGCATAGGATAGAATGGGAATCCTTCCACCATGAGGGTGTTCCACTCGAGATCCATTACCGAGATTGCAATGAATGTGTGTCCATGAGATCGATCAAAGAGTTTGTTGTGTAGGGGACCAGGTTGGTGCCCCTATGTACTAATTCCACTGGAGGATCCATGGATCCACCTTTTGAGTATAGAAGTACTAGAGATTTTCCCATTCATGGGTAGGTAGACAGGCTCACTATTGAACATAGGTCTAACCATACTCCCATGTGTGGTCCACCATGTAATATCACCATTGATATATCAAAGGTGAGATATAATGGCACACCATCACATGAGCGATGGTAGTCTAGGTAGCTAGAGGGTTTAGGTAGTGTTTTAGAGTAACTAGGTTGCAAGCCTTATGCTCCACCCACTCAAGCCCTAAGTGAGCATAGCGTGAGTGTCATTAGAACTACTAGAGAACATGGAGAGGCTTCTAAGTGCCCTCATGTCACAAATCCACTATGTACGCATGGTGGTTCATAGTATAGGACATAGTAGGAGGCCAATGCCATATTCATAGATAGAGGCAAAGGCACAAAACATTAGTCCAATGGGTACATAACCCACAAGGTCACTCATACAGATCAGGGATACCAGAGGCCTCCCATGGTCGATTAGATCAATAGGTCACATCGATTGGTATCGGAGAAAAAATGCTAACTCCTCCAAGATCAATTGGAGGATGCTCACCTAGAGAGGCAGTGCATTGAATATGAAAATATTCAAGCATAGAGGATCATTAGACAGAGGCTATATGAGCAGCTCATGCACGAATAACGTATCCTTACCTAGAAGGAATGCATGGAGCAGGAGGATAGGTTAGTTAGGGCTGGCCTATATCCTCAAGATGAGCATAGATAGAATGTATATAGAAAGGCTTTGTCACAAGATGATATGCATCAAGAGCAAAGAGACGCTCGTACTCATGCTAGTATCGAACAGAGGGAGCAGCCATCGCCACTCGATAATTAGAGGCAGAGGTAGCATGAAGAAGCAACGAGAGATGTATACAAGAAAGAATATCTTGAGAGCTCTCAATTTGAGGAGGAGGAAGAGGTACCTCCATATCATATGAGAAAGATAGTACCCCCTAATCCACCTCCACATCAACTTAGGGAGGAGCAATTTCTATCTTCAGAAGCCTATAATTCCTTAGCCGAGAAGATTAAAGTCATCGAAATACAAGGCACGACTATTCAAAAGTTGACATTGAGGAAATTCCATAACGAGCCTTTGGATCCTTCAGTGCCTACTCCAACTTACCCTAAGCATTTTTATATGCCTAGGTTGGACAATTTTAAGGGTGATGAAGATGCATAGGAACATGTCACAAGCTTCTTGGATGCTTGTTTTTAGATAGCAAGCAATGATGCATTATTGTTGTGTACGTTCATCATGACACTTTTAGGTTCATCCCGAGAGTGGTTCAATCAGCTAAAGAAACATAGCATAACCGGTTTTGAGCAATTAGTTGATGCCTTTCTTGAACACTATTCATTTAGCATCAAGAAACAGGCCAATCTTTCCATTCTGGCTACGCTAGATTAGCGTGATGATGAGCCAATAGAGCAATACAAAAAGAGATGGAGGAGACTAATGGTGAAGTTGCCATTCCCTATTCCTACCATAGAGTTAACTTGAATGTTTACGAAGAGTTTTTCCAAGCACATCTTGTTATTATTGTAGCTACAACAATATCTTACATTTGAAGAGACTTTGGTACAAGCCAAAGTGATTGAGGAAATCAAGTTGCAGGAAGGCAACTTGAAGCTCAAGACAATGAGAGAGGGATAAAAGAAGATTGCCACAAACCAATAGGGCAAGCATGCCCATGTGAATAAAATTGTGTTGAATCTTCAGAGGGAGAATAAGGGGCAACAAAAATAGAATTATTAGGCCCAACCTCCCCCTACACAATATGACAAGCACAACAACAATAATAAGGAAAAGAACAAATATCAATGCCTACCTCGCTAGTTCACACCATTGAAGGAATCACTGACATCAATTTTCCATCAGCTATGCAAGGCCAATGCGATTAGATTACCCAAAGTCAATATGATAGACCCCAATCAACCCAAACCAAAGGGGTACCAAGAGGATCTATTTTGTATTTTTCATCGAATGAAATGCCACAACATTGATGTGTGCTAGAATTTTAAACACATGGTGTGAAATATGATTGAAAAAGGTGAGCTTGTAGTGCCACACAACCCATAGACACCCGATAATCAAAATATGGGGATTTACAAAAACCCTTTACCAAATCATGAGGTACATCGAAACAACATTGGCCAAGTCAACCAGGTGCGAGTCGAACTACCTACCTAGGGGTTCGTAGGCATGGTGAACATTGTCACTAGGCATGAGAGATATGGACAATAGAATCAACCTCGTGCTCCCATTCAAATACAAGCCACATCGAATCAGTGTCCAATGCAAAATATTCCAGGCCCACCAACAAGATCAATGGTGACCATAAGGAACAAGTTGGTCTAAAACCTGCATAAAACTCCTACAAAGTTGTTGATATATGAGCTAATACAATAGTCCCCAAGGCATAGGGAGACTCTTATGGATATTTTGAGGTCCATTGAAGTATAGTCCTAGGATGTGTAGGCATTTACTAATTTTGTGGGACATGTACAGCAGTGTTAGGAATTGATGATCCAATTTTATGATCATGAGATAAGGATGGTTTCTACAACTATGGCTGACCCACCATTGCACATAATCGTATGTGTTAATCACATGACATTTAAAATGGTCTTGATCTATACTAGCTCATCGATCAACATAATAACAACCAAGGCACTGAGTCATTTGAAGCTACCTAAATTATATATTATGCCAACTACATTTACATTGAGAGCGTTTAATGATGCACTATGTTTGATTGTCGACACAATTATCCTACCCATGTAGGTAGGTTTGAAGACCATTTTAGTAATGTGTCATGTGATAAATGGGGCCATGCAGTACAACATATTACTTGATAGACCTTGGATTCATGAAATATGTTGCATCCCCTCAACACTGCATCAGTGCATGAAATATATTCACTAGGGATAGGTTCATGTAGTGTCATTAGATGAAGAGCCATTTAAGTTTGTGAACCTAGAAAATTTACTTAGGGGTTTCATACTTTTGTCAACGCACCTGGATGTTTGGCCATCATCACCAATAAAGAAACTAGGAGGTAAAATAGCAGTACGTGCTCAACCAATGCTATATATGTCACACAGATCAGTGTACACCACTGCCACTTCCTTAAAACCGTTGGCATCAGTCATGCATTAGGATGACAAGAAGTTGAAGTTGAAAGTGGGCAAAAAATAGAAAGAGCATGAGCCCAAGCTAATCATCGAGGAGGTTCCCATTCCCATGGAAGTTAAGGAACCCCAAGAAAAATCTGAGGAGGCACCTCAGCCTACCTCACCTGCATCTTTAGCAGGGTCATCCACACCATGAGTGATGGTACATCTCTCTAACACTAGATTAGGCAAGTACCTTATGCAGAATGTGACCTTTAGATCGATTCTGAATACTGCACAAGAGATGGGATGACCATACACTCATCATTACCTGATTGGATCGGTGGTTCCATTAGGAGAGCCACCTAACCAGACTAACTTCATCTATGTTGGGCTATACCAACTTCCAATGTGAGAGTCCATGGATGAATATGACGAGGAACCTTTTATGGTAAATGTTCATTATCTATCCAATATGGAGTATGCCATGCATATTTTCAAGCTATATCATTGGCATGGATACAACCTTGGTCTCTTTGAACAAGGAAGGAGGACTCTGTTGGAACTTCATTATTAGTTAGTCACTGATAGGTTCAGTTTAGGGTTATAGATACGAGGGTAGGATGATTTGCTCATAGCATCCCTAGATCATCTATACCTCAGTATGGCAGATGATGTGGATTTTAATCCATATCATCCAAATCCTTCCAAATTTTGGAGGAATCACCCTATGATATCTGTCGTCATCGTTGAGCCACTCAAAGATCATCGTGAAGGGCTCCTTGAGTAGATCGAGATAGAAATGAACCCCAGAGATCACCTGGGACACCAAACCCATGATGCAATCGATGACATAGATGTGCAGGTGCATGAACCCATTATTGTATGTGATATCAAGTTAGGAGATCTTTGTAAAGAATATGGAGTGGAGTCCACCTCCGATATGAGTGGACCACGTTATAATTCAAACAAATAATCCTCAAATGATGATGAATTTGGGGATGAAGTCAAAGCTGCCTATGAGAGGCCCTAGCATGCACATAATTTATTACCTATTGAGTTGGTATAGGTTATCAAAGAAATACTTCCCAATGTTGATCATTTAGGGGAATAAGTGGAGCTAGATTTCTTGGCTATGTCACACTTACAATATAATTATTTGGTTTATCCAGATAGTGATGACATCGATCAAGCGATCATATTCATGGGGCCGCACCTATCAGAGCACCCTCTAGGAGTAGGGGTGAATGAGGGATTCTATTATGATAGTGATGAAGAATATGAGATAGAGAAGGCCTACCTTGGTCCTCCTTATTTGTGTTACCATCATCAACCCATCAACATTGATGAGGTCTATTGGCAGCTACATGTTGGTCCATGTCTGAGAGCAAGACGGTTAAACTTGGATCAAATCCATTGGTTGGTTAATCCCCTTCTATTGACCTACATGGAGCTCCATGAGATAAATGATCCTATTTTTCATTCAGTGCATAGGAAGGATCCATTTGTTCATAGTCCTCACAAGGAAGACCCCTTTGTACCTGTGCCATTAGAGCCAAATTGTGGGTATGAGGACTATGAAAATTTTGTAGAAGTTGGCTAGTGTGGTCTTAGAGATCAATTCCATTCCATAAACATGGTCTCTATTTATTTGACCAATCCACTCCACAATCCAGTAGATCCATCCAAACCATTGTATCTTATCAAATATGCTATCGATTGGGATCATGTTGATTCACCTGTTGAGCCTGAGAAATTCTTCCCAAATGAAGAAATGTTGCAACCTTTCCATTTTGCACTAGGATGTGCATTTGATGTTTATCATGTAAAAAATGCTTCCAATGTGAAACCAATCAACCTAGATGATGACA
Organism: Wollemia nobilis; assembly: GCA_028583015.1. Lineage (NCBI taxonomy): Eukaryota > Viridiplantae > Streptophyta > Pinopsida > Araucariales > Araucariaceae > Wollemia > Wollemia nobilis. The sequence goes on from JAQPPZ010003177.1 coordinate 4,593,971, forward strand.
TCCATATGATTCCTATGCCTCACTAGCTTGAGGAGGGATTGCATATGTCAATAGAGGAAACCTTTGAGGTAGATATCAATAATGATCCCACTAGTATAAAGAAGGTTAAATTTAGAGAGAGTCTCACTCTAGATGAGTGGACCACCCTCATCCCTTTGTTGAAAGAAAGAGAAAATTTGTTTGCTTGGACATACAAGGATATGCCATGTTTAGATCCGAAATTGGTTACACATAACCTTTGGCTAGATCTGACAAAGAAGCTAGTCAAGAAAAATATTAGAAAAATGCACCCAATAGTAACCTTGATGGTTAAATATGAGCTACAAAAGCTATTGGATGTAGAATTTGTGATCTCCATCGATTATCCATAATGGGTGTCCAATATGGTCTCGTGGGAAAACCCTATGGAATAATCCATATTTGCATGGATTTTAGGGACCTAAATAAGGCAACACCCAAAGATTCATTTCCATTGCCCAATATTGATGCTTTCATAGATGCAACTGTAGGTCATGGAATGCTCTCCTTAATGGACTTTTTTTTGTAGTTACAATCAAATTCGGATAAAACCCAAAGACCAGCATAAAACCAAGTTTATAATGCCATGGTGAATGTTTTGGTGCAAAGTTATACCATTTGGCCTCAAAAATATTGGTGCCATTTATCAGTCGACCATGACATACTTTTTTCACGACTATATGCATAAAATTCTAGAAGATTATATCAATGAATTGTTAGCCAAGTCATTGTTGTGAGAAGAGCATGTAGAGGTCTTAAGGAAAGTCTTCGATCGCCTGATAGAGCACAATGTCAGGATGAATCCTAAGAAGTGCATATTTGGTGTAACTTCTAGAAAATTACTAGGGTTCATCATCTCTAAGAGAGGCATCTAAGTAGACCCAATGAAGGTCAAGGCCATTTTGGAAATGCATCCTCCCACCAATATTAAAGAATTAAGGAACCTTCAAGGCAAGGTAGCCTTGATAAAGCTATTTATTTCCCAACTATCGAATAAATGTTGACCCATGAATCGACTACTACATAAGGTATTCCCATTCAACTGGGACGAGTACTGCAAGGTAGTCTTCGCTGAGATAAAGCAATACCTGGCGATGTCGCGAGTGCTAGCTCCACCAAGGCTAGAGGTGCCTTTTCTACTATATATATCGTAAAATGACTTTGCACTAGGAACCATGTTAGCCCAAAAGAATGTGCAAGCCAAAGAACATGCCATATATTATATTAGTCAAACCTTGGTGATCTATGAGCTCGGGTATGCATATGTGGAAAAATTATTTTTAGCAGTAGTGTTCGTTATAAAGAAATTGCAACATTATATGTTAAGTCATATGACATATGTTATATCCAAATAGAATCCTTTGTAGTACATGATGAGTAAGACTTATCACAATACTTGTACTACAAAGTGGATCATTCTATTTATGGAGTTTGATATAGAATTCATAAGCCAAAATTCCATTAAGGGATAGGTCATAGTAGATCAATTAGCTAAGGTACCACTATCAAACAATATGCCTCTAATAATTGATCTTTTGGATGATGTAGTCTTCATCATATTTGAAGCTCTCAAACCTAAAGAACCAGAGAACAATGCTAAAATGACTCTTTTCTTTGACGATTTGAAGTGCAAACAAGGAGATGGTATCGTAATAGTGTTCTTCATGCCGCAAGGAGCTCTAATGTCCTCGTCATTCAAGTTGGATTTTACATGCACCAACAACAATGCTAAGTATGAAGCCCTACTGCTAGGCCTCCACACAACCATCACCATGAATATTAAGATACTGAACATGTTTGGTGACTCCTTGCTCATAGTAAATCAATTCAAGGGATTTTTTCAGTGTCGATGTCCCGTACTGAAAGCCTATAAAGATCTGGTTGACGCATATTTGGCTAAATTTGAATGGTATGGCATTGACGTAATCCCTCGATATTCAAATAGGTTAGTAGATACCATGGCATATTTGGCATCTTTAATCCCTCATAATCCATCTGTTGATTTCACTACCATCCATGTCAAGATGCTCTCGCATCCAGTAGTAGAGCGTGCAACCTATGATAATAGAGAATCAATCAACATGATCAATGTAGAACCAAAATCTAAATGGTTCTACAAAGCTAAATACTTTCTTAAGAAGTCACCTTGGGGGTCATTAACCTCTTAGAGTCCTATGGAAAGTGGTACTACCATTCACCATAGGGTTGTTTTTAGTCTACTTTTGCAAAGGTAAATATGCAAGGGGAGAAAGTCATCTTAGTAGTCGAAGCTGAGATTTATCAAAATTGGATGTCGCAAATTAAATACTTCATAAAGCTTAGTATAATCCTAGAGGGATTACCGTGTTCCATGAAGCACACATTTAAATATAAAGCAGCAAAATATGTCTTAATAGGAGATATCTTGTACCAACGAGGCTACGATGGAGTTCTTCTTCATTTCTTAGAGACCTAAGAGGCATCATGGGTGATTTCACAAGCCCATGATGGTACGTGTGGTGGCCATTTCAATGACATGGCCATAATCAAGCACATCCTTCGAATGGGCTACTATTGTATCACTATGGAGAAGGAGTGCAATGTGCATGTCAAGAAATATGTTAAATTCTAGCATCATGCTAATCTTATGCACTTGCCATCACAGACCTTATAGTCCATTCAAGCGGCTTGACCATTTGATCAGTGGGAATTAGATATTATAGGCAATATCTCTCCTCTGTCATCAGGCCGACATACATTCATAATCACGGCTATTGAGTATTTTACAAAGTGTATGGAAGCAATACCCTTAACAAAGACAACTGGAGCTTGTATATCAAATTTTATACTGGAGCATATTATGAGTTGTTTTGGGATTCCATCCAAAATAATATTGAATAATGGAACATCTTTCAAGAACAAAACTATGAGAGCTTTGACATCTAAATATAGAATCAAATATAGTTTTGTGACTCCATACTATTCGCAAGCAAACAAGAAGGTTGAGGCTTCAAATAAGACAGTGGTGGCCATATTGAAAAATATGGTACAAGAAAACCACAAAGACTAGCATATCCAATTGCCCCTTGCATTATGGGCTTACAAGACTAGTATTCAAATGCCCACTAGGGCAACTCCATTCTCACTAGTATATGGTGTTGAGGCTATTATGCCCTTGGAATTAGAAATTCCAATGCTACGCTTGGCATTGAAAGAGTTCATAAATGATGACACTACATGACAAGCTCAATTGGATCAACTGACGCTACTTTATGAACGTCATGTGAATGCCCTGGAGCATCTCCATATTTATCAGGAGTGACTAAAATCAGCTTACAATATCAAAGTCCACCAAAGAGACTTTGAAGTTGAGGATCTTGTCTTGAAAGAGAACCAGCAGAACTCTAATTTGCCACCAGATATGCAAGACAAATTCGTGGCTAATTGGATAGGACCCTACATCATATCTAAAAATATTGGTTTGTGCACCTATCACCTAACATCACTAGGGGGTGTTGAAGAGCCTGAACCTCTCAACATCATCCATATTAAGGCATTTTATGCTTGAAGAGCATAGTAAAAGGCTTTGAGAGTTTCTTGTAATTGCTCGGTCATCCTAAAAATATCCAAACACTCTCATTAGTGGTTTGGTCAATAAAAAACCTCCAAAGGCATCTGTAAGCCCTTTGGTCAACCTCAAAAGCTCTAAGGGTTTGGTTAAAACCACTTGGTCATCTCAAAAGGCTCCAAGGGCTCCTAAAATTGCTTGGTCGTATCAGTTAAAATCCCCAAATATTTGCTTTTAATCACTCTCTTATCCTAAAAAGCTCCAAATGCATCTGTAATCCCTTTGGTCAAACCCAAAAGGCACAAAGAGTTTATGAAAAACTACTTGGTCAACCCAAAGTCTCCAAGGATTTTCAAAATTTCTTGGTCATCCCAAAAACACCCCAAAGGTACCCATAATCCCTTTGGTTAGTCCTAGAAAGCTCCAAGGATTCTTAAAAATCGCTTGGTCAATCTAAAGGTCCCAGAGGCATGTACTCATCGTTTGGTAAATTATGAGGCTCAAAACCCATAAAAATTATAAAATCAATAAAATCCAAAAAAAATTGGTAAAGCATAAAATCCAAAAACATTTGCATTTGCATTTGAATTTTGTATTGTCATTTTGCATTCACACATGCATTCACTGCATTATTGCATTGCATATAGGCATTATGTAGTAGGAGGGATAATGTTTGTCAGTATTACAAATGACACCGCGTTTGTGTTTAAATCATGCATCTTTATATTTATCATGATCCATCATTCATGTGAGTAATTGTGTTTTTCAACACAACCTGTAATGTTTCTATGGAGATATACTAGGGTTTTTCGTTCATTCAGCCATACCTAGTGGTCTTATCAAGAGTTGGTAGAAAGCTTGCTTTGCTTTTGTAGCTAAGGTTCAATTAGTATAGCCCTTAGAATATCAGAAGCCTATCACTAATCAACAAATTCAAAACAATCCTAATAAGTACTAGGAGAAGATGAAATCCTCAAAGCAGGACCGGGTATCCTAAAGTAAAAAGAGTTATTCTTGATTATCCCTCTATGCGTATGGTATGGGAAATGTTGGCAGTTGGCAAAAGGACAAGCTAGTTTTCTATTTAGAATCCCTTACAATAAAATGAGCTATATCCCACATCAATCCTCATGATTGATACCCTAGATCGATATCATAGATTGACTCCCTAGAGTGATATCCCATATTGATATCATAAGATCGATATTCTCAATTGATATACCAAAAATAGTTTTCCCAAGTAAATCCTCCCAAAGAAATTTTTTTGAAGAAAATTATCAAACGTAAATGTCAAAAAGTGAAGATCGAGTGAAGATCAGAAAACATGCTTAAATCAAAGTTCAAAGTGAAGATCAAATGAAGATCATAAATCAAAGTTCGAGCGGAGATCAAATGAAGATCCAAAATCTAGTTTGAAGAGAGATAAAATGAAGATCCAAAGATAGTTCAAAATGAATATGGAATCAACTCCCTTGCTTCACTACATATGAGAAAGTATCCCAAAAATTGAAGGATAGAAATGAATGAGCATGAATCCCTAGAATTATTGGCACTACTGTACCTTACGCATGATGATATGTCTGATGCATTAGCACCTTGCTTATGAACAAGACCAATGTTTGAATGTGGAAGAGCTAGCTTCAGGTATCCTACATTGCCTAGTGGTTTAGTCCAACTAAAATCTAAACTTGGGATTGGATAAGACATTTGTGGAACCCCTATCTTAGCAATGGGTTGAAAGAATCCCGCTTGACATCGAGGAATGCTCGTGTCTTATCTTAAAATAATCATGTGCAAACATAGGGATAATGAACAGTTACGACCTATCCTAGCAAAAACCTTTTATCTCAAAATTTTAGTGTGGTTAGTATGCAACTTTTGATAAGTCTATTAGGGTGTTTGAGTCTCATGGAAAACCTCAAAAATTTCTCCCATAAGCAACAAAATGTCAAATATCGCAACCATATAAATTATCAAATTGCAAATTATTGAATCCATGATACATCATTATATGAAGCACAATCAACATATAGGATAGATAGCGGATGGATATTAGCAATAATATTTAGATGACCACTGACTATATCATGCATATTTTTCAAATTTTGTAGAAGAAAATAGAATGATACCTTATATCATTCGCATCATAAAAATTGCATTTATTACATGTCATATATGGGTGATTAATTGATTAAATTCTTATCTTAAGGATTTTCAATTACATTCATGATTTTTTACATTTTGTGGTGTCATCCATTAGATTGATAAACATATCTGTATTTATTCCTTATGTTTTAAATTATTAAAGCGTGCATGTTCATTTACATTAGATTAGCATCATGTAAATAAATCATTACATACATTAATGCATACAATAAAACAATATCAAATATGAATTAAGAAAAGCATTGCATCCACATGCTTCTATCATCAAAAGCACATCTAAGCATCTAGATCACTGCATACCATCATCATAAATTAAATAGCTATCTAGTGCATGACATCATACATTGCATCATATAGCATTGCATCCATGTGCATCACATAAACATAAAATCAAAAATAAATGAGTACACAATAATGAGCCATAAAATGATCAGTCATATCATATATAAATGTGTCTCAGAGTACATTGGGAGTACAAAAATACCTGCAGGCTACAACTGTGTAGGTCCTTGAAATTACACTCAAAAATGGTACAATACATATATCATAAAATGTGTACTAAGGAGGGCCTATGCCCCAAGCCTACGAATCACTCCCATCATCCCTATGGATCTTGTGAGAGTTGGCTCCATGTGTGCTAGAAGACCAGTGAGTTCATTGGTCCTATGATTCTAATGGCTAGAACTCACTGAGGATTGCCTTGTAGTCCTAGTCCTGGTCCTCTATGACCCTGTAGCCTACCTATCCTCTAGAACCTATAAACCCCTAAGCTTTATGAAGTCCTATAGCTAAGATATGTGAGTTGCCCTCACATCTAATCGATCATTTCTATCCTCTAGGAGAGAAGTGAGCTGCCTGATATCTACCATAGGATCCACACCTATGACTAGTGGAGTGGTTGGAGGTCCCATGACAACCTAACAGGATGAAGGGTCTCCTCTCTATAGCCTAAGAAGGTCCCTCTCTGCAACTAGCCTCACCTTGTTGTGCCAATGCTAAATTGCTGGTACTATTGAGCTCTTGGACCCAAGCCTCTATTATTGTAGCTCACTCTATGAGACTAGTGATCTCTTCCTATGCCTTAGCTAGTTGTCTATCTCGATCAACTAGCTTTGCCTCTAGAGTGACGATAGTGGTGTCTCACTCCCACTATTGAGTCTGATATTTTCTAAGCTAACTATGCAAGTCAACAACCTGAGCTAAGAGTAGCCCCTCTATGCTGTTAGGAGGAACCTCACCCTCCTTTGGAGCCTCATCATCTGGGTCATCCTCAGGAGCCTCCTCGATGGTGGCATTTTTGCCCCATCCACCCTCTTTTTCTGGTGCACCTTGCACCCATTAGGATCCACCACTACCTCTACCTGGTCATCAAATCTACCAAGAGTCCCTAATCCACACCACCGTAGCATTGACTACCATCCATCGTATGTTGGAGTGGTAGAAGCCCTATCAACTCTAGTCTCCTGGAAATCATTTGGCTCATTTCTTAGAGTTTGAGGTTGGATCCATGGTAGATGTGTCTCTAAATCCAAGCACTTGTAGACAAAGGGGATCTCTAGAATGCCTTGCACTAGGCCTAACTATTGTAGAATGTGAGAATAAAACTGGTACTCTCTCTCTAATCTCAATTTTTCGGCCAAGTAGCCATCTATTTTGGTGAGCCTATCAAAGCCACTCGTCAACCTCAGTCCAATCAAGGCACTTCATGTAAGGCCACCACTCGATATCATTCGGGCTGAGTCCTACAAACTATGTAATATAATGCTGGGTGTCACCATCATGGGTCCTACTCCTAAACCCCTCCTCCTTGCAAGGCTAGCAGGTGGTATAACACTAGTGGGCATCATCGACCTCTATGATGTGTAGTGGTAGCTCCCTAGGATGCTCTATCTTGATGTATTGTCAGCCCCAAATCTGAAGAAGTAGGCTACAGTTGATCCCCCAACAGGTTCGATCAATGATCTGGTATGACTTTCTATACAACTAGTAGAGCAGGGTTCTCCCCTAGGGTAGTCATAGCAACCGATTCATGGAACTCTGAACCACTCTACAAATAGTGGCTAGGAGGTTCTAGGGAATCCTCACACCTAAGGAGTCTGGAAGGACAACTTGCACCACCAGGTGCATAAATATGACCTCACGTAAAAAGAAGACATTCTTCCCCTACCAGTAGCCAATATGGACCCCTCCATGATCAATACTGCATTGAGCCTCCTCACTTTGGGCATCTAAGATAGCATCAAAAATGGGCTCCTTAGCCCCAAAAGTAGAAGATACGATGGCCTCACCATCAATGGGGATCCTAAAGATCATGTAGACATCCTCCATAGAATATCATCACCATCTATGGTAGCCTTATACACTAGTTATGTAATGCCCCATCTAGACTATCCATATTCAATCTCTTACAACAATATCAATCCCATAACAAGGCATTGAATGACATCCTCTAATCCATCAACCTCGAAACACATGACACAAATGCATTTGTTAAATTTATAGGAAACACACCTCATTGCCTTCAAACCTCCATTTTTTTCCATGACCATGAGATCATAGAGCTTGTAGGGGAGGGAGTGGATCCACCTCTCCACATACAAGAAACTATCAATGACATCACCTACAAGCATATTCATGTTGATACTAGCTCATCCATTAGCATTATTTCTATAGTTGCCCTACATCATTTGCACATTCCACCCACCCACTTTGCCATACCATCACTTTATCTTAGAGCATTCGATGGTTCTGTGTGACCTAGTGTAGGATCTATTGTCCTACCTATTTGCATCAGTGATTAAACTATCTCCATCCTATTTTATATTATTTAGGGTGATATGCAATACAATATCTTGCTCGGACACCCATGGATCCAAGACATGCAGTGTGTTCCTTCTACCTTGCACCACTATCTTAAGTATGTCTATGATGATCTCATCCATTGTGTTCCCATTTATGGGGATCCCTTAAAATTATACAACAACATAGACCTTCTACTAGGGCCCTTATAGTCCTCTACTCAGGTCCTCCCCATCCCTTCTCATTACTCATCACGAGATTCTACATCCCCTTCAGTATCGATCTCATCACCACAACAATAATCACCAAGAATGACACTTCGCTCTATTGCCATTCTTTTCTTTCCATCTTCCTTATGGTCTCCCACTCCTTCTCAATCATCCACTTCCACAAATCCTCTTCTTGTACCTTCACCTTTTTCACCATCATCATCATCACCTCTTGTCCTATCTCACCCATATTCCTCTACTGAACCTCGTCTGCTTCCCACTCCTCAAACACCCCCACTCATTTTTTGCCTATGACCATAATCTTTCACATATTATCATAGCCCAACACCTACACCTCCTCCATCAGCCACACAATTTCCACATAGGAACCACCCTATTCTATCGACCATAAATAAATACCATAATTGGGAGTAACAAGCTTACCACTTAGATGTTGAATTACTCAATTCTTCTCCTTCCATAATTCACTATTCCTAGTTGGCATCATCCTCCTTGGATTTTTATTCGTTACCTCAATCCCCAACATGTGCCACACCCCGCATGTCAATATTCATGACAAAATTTTGACCCGATGTCTATAATGTTTAGGATGCTCATGTGCAACCCTCGACAATACAATCCATGTAATATTTTAGTCATCCTTTAGCTTCGGTCTTAACCATTGGTACCATTATGAGACTAGGTCCTCTCGATAATTATACAAACTTCCTTTATGATGGCCTTGACTCCTCGCTCTCAGATGCTATACCTCCACCACCGCAATCTAGTTTCTATGGCACTCTAGACCATGTCTAACCCCCAATTCATCCTATGTTATCTTTGACATTTCCATTGACACATATTTGGGATAGGAAACTATGAAAAAGGGTTAAAAACACCTATCAACCCCCATGTTCAATTACCAATAGATAAATATAGTGTAGGCTATCACCCCTTTGTTTTACATAGGCTTGAGGATGAGATTCGAGACCTTTCTTCACATACCCCACCAATACCTACACATATGCTAGAAGAATACATTGACATGGGCATCCTATATGAGAGCCCATCTCCTCATTCTACCATTACCATTCCATGCACTTTCTTCCAAGACATGTCTCTTAATGATGCAACCTTCGCTTATTGTATCAACATGCTAGTTAACCAATTTGTTGCCTTGTCTCTCATGCCTCCTCATCCAGAGCATCCTATTTCACCTACTTCTCCATTGCCTACACATTCAACCATACCAATGCCCACTTCCCAGCAAATTCATTGATCCACAACATGACCTTGCTCTCCACCCATGGTTTTATGACCACCTTTAAACCTCATATGATGTTCAAATATTCCTAAATATTCATCATTAGACTCATCATCTTCCACAACCTCTATTGTTTCTATCAACATGATTGATGTGTATTTGTTCTCACCACTAAGATACGCATCTCCCACAAATCATGATAGCACACAAAACCCTAATTTCATTGATTTCACTCATATTTCACCAACACCTTCGACATAGGATTTCCTACTATCTACACATGTTCTATGTATGAAAAATGCACCTTCATCATCTACCCCACCTCACATTCCATGGGTCCATCATACTTATGTATATCTATATGATTATTTTGATTTACCTAATGCTATTGATGACCTTCACATTATCCCCATCCTAGAACAACTTCAATAGGGCTCCCACATGCTTGTGGAAGAAACCATCAATGTTGACATTGGTGATGATCCTACAAATATACACATTGTCAAACTTATCGCTAGCCTCTCCCAGAAGAGCACACCTTGTTTACTACCTTCCTTAAGGAGTACATCAGAGTATTTTCTTGGTCCTATAAGGACATGCTTGGACTTGATACTTCACTAGTAGTACACAACCTCACTCTCGACAAAGATGCCAAACTCGTCTGGTAAAAATTATGATGCATGCATCCTATGGTTGTGTTACTAGTAAAATATAAGCTTCAAAATCTCCTCGACATAGATTTCATTCAATCTATTTATTAACCCAAATGGATATTCAATATGGTACTAGTACCTAAGCCCTCAGATGAGGTTTGCATATGCACTAACTTTCGTGACTTGAACAAAGCTTATACCAAGGACAACTTCTCCCTACCAAACATTGACTTGCTCATCAATTCCATCACAAGACATGAAATGATAACCCTCATGGATGAATTTTTTAGCTACAATCGGATAAAAATCAACCCCACTAACCAACATAAGACTTCTTTCAAAACCCCCTGGAAGACCTTTTGCTATAAGTTCATGCCTTTTGGACCTAAAAATGTTGGGACAACCTACCAGCATGCAATGACTTACAATTTCCATGATTACATGCACAAAATCATGGAATATTATGTCAATGATCTCATCATAAAATCAAAAGAGTGTTTGCAGCATCTTGCTGATTTACGCAAAATATTTGATCACCTTTAGGAACACAATGTCTGCATTAACCCAAAGAAGTGTGTCTTTGGTGTTACTTTAGGAAAAAACTAGGTTTCATTGTCTCTCAATGATGCATTGATGTAGATCCTAACAAAGTTAGAGCCATCATCGAGATACCCCCACCCACCAACCTTAAACAACTACGCAACTTGCAAGGCAAAATTTAGTCCATACACTACTTTATCGCCTAGATTTCAGATAAGTGCAAGCCATTTAATCACCTCTTACAAAATGGGGTCACCTTAAAATGGGACAAAAACTATCAACAAGCCTTTGATTCAATCAAAGCCTACCTCACCTCCTCATCAATTTTATCTCCACCACACCCACAACTGCCATTTATCCTATATATTTTTGCTATATATTTTGCACTTGGCATGCTCTTATCCCAAAAGAGCATGCTCAATCATGAGTGAGCTATATACTACATCAGTTGTATGCAATTCAAATATCAAACCCACTATGTATATATGAAAAATCTATGCTTTGTTGTAGTCTTTGCCACCCAAAAACTACATCATTATATGCTTAATCACACTATATTTGTCATCACTCATGACAATCCACTTTGATACATGATGAACAAGAGTTATCATAACTCTTGTACTACTAAATGGATCATGCTCCTCACTAAATTTGATCTAGATTTCATTTCACAAAATTCCATAAAAGGGCAGGTCATCACAAACTAGCTCATTGAGGATCCATTACCCAATAATTAGCCTCTCCTCATTCAACTCCCTGATGATTCCATCTTCAATATTATAGATCCTAAAGAGTATGTCAAACCAGAGATAGCAACTAACTTAATGCTTTTTTTATTTTTCCCACTGCACACATGTTGGGGGTGCAGAAATTATATTTTTCACACTATCTGGGGATCCTCTCTAATTTTTATTCAAATTAGGGTTTCCATGCACAAAAAATAATGCAAAATATGAAGCTCTCATTCTTGGATTAAAACAGGTGTATTCTATGCACATTAAACACCTTCACATCATTGGATATTCTCTCCTTATCATGAATTAAGTCTAGAAGATATGGTAATGTTGTTGCCCCATCCTCAAACAATACAAACAAATCACCCAACAACTTCTCACCCAATTTGAATGGTATGATAACGAACCTACTCTGTATTCATCCAATCATTTTGTTGATACAATGGTTTCCCTAGGGTCATTAATATTGTAAAACCCCTTATCCAACACTATACATGTTTCCATTCATACTCTAATACAATTCACCATTTCATCCTCACCCTCCATATATGATGAGGGTATTCATGTCATCCACACTAAACCACATGATCCTTGGTTTTCAAAAATTAAGGATTATATTAAATTAGGCTTCCTACCTTATGATTTACCACATGCTCATTGTCGAGCATTCAAACAATGGGTCATTTGTTACACACTGCTAGGGGATATTTTGTATCACCATATTCATGATGGCATTCTTTTGCATTGCCTAGAACTGCATGAATCTCATTTATTAGTATAATAAATCCATGATGGTACTTGTGATGGCAACTTTAGTGGCATGACTATCACAAAATGCATTCTACACATGGGCTACTATTGGCACTAAATGGAGCACAACTATTGTGAGTACATGAAACATTGTATCAAATACCAATAACACACTAACCTCACACACCTATCGTCACAAGTGCTCCAACCCATTCAATCCATGTGGCCATTCTCCCAATGGGACCTAGATCTTATCAAATAAATTACACTTGCTTCATCAAGCAACCACAAATTCATCATCAATACCATAGAATACTTCACAAAGTGGGTCAAAGCCATCCCACTTGTCCAAACCATAGGAGAAAAAATTGTATTATTTATCATTTACCATATTATATGTCACTTTGGCATCCCTTCCCAAATCATTTTTGATAATGGCACATTTTTCAAGAAAAAAACTATTCGTACCCTCTACACCAAATTTAATATTCACCATAGCTTATCAACCTCGTACTACCCACAAGATAATGACTAGTTTGAGGCTACTAAAAAAACCATTTGCTCCATCCTTCATAATATAGTTATAGAATCCCATTGTGATTGGCACAATCAGATGCCTCTAGCCTTATGGGCCTATTGTATGAGCATATGTACTCCCACTGGGGCAATCCCTTTCTCATTGGTCTATGGCACTGAAGCTATTATGCCTCTCAAACTTGAGATACCTTCCTTACAAGTCTCCATGAAAGACTTTATCAATGATGACACATCTTGTCAAGCCTACCTTGACTAATTGACCCTATTAGATGAGCGATGCATTCATTCCATCGAGCACACACATGTCTACCAAGACCGCCTTTGCTAGACCTATAATAGCAAAGTACATCAAAATGAGTTTTAAATTAGTGACCTATTTCTTAAAGAAAACCAATAGATCACAATCTAACCTCACCAACAATGATACAAGTTCACTCCTAACTAGCTAGGCCCATACATCATCACACAAAAAATTAGTTCTGGTGCCTATCGATTAGAAAATATTGAAGGACTCACTGAACCTAAACCTATCAATATTATTCACCTTTGAACATTTAATGCCTATATCACCTAGGTATGCATCACCATGGATTGTATATAGTGTCATTATAATAATGTCTAGGTACACATCACTCACACACCATACCGCACTACACATGATTTTACACTTTCCATTACAAAATAGAATTACTTGTGTTTTTGATGTCATTTATATGTTGTGGGTATTTTGTTTTTTTGTAGGTATTTCATTGCTAGTGATGACATCTTCAATGGTAATCCCTCATACCAGGCATACAAATTTAGCGTTCCACTCACCTTCATCATGAAAGACCTCCCAATACTACCTTCAGTACCAATTACCTCGACTGATCTTGCCATGCCACATGACATAGTCCATGTACATTAAATTTCCACATCATCACATTTAGATCACCATAATTTACCCCATATTCGCTCACCCTACTATAGGGATTATTCCTATTCACCTCATTATAGAGATAGCTAGATATCCTTATCCTCCTTCATGGATAAGTAGGAAAATTCTCATCTGATAAGCCCTCATGTACACAGACCATCCTCGCATCATGTGGGTGACTTGAGAGATCCATATCTACCACCTTCCTTAGCTCACAGACCTTCCCCAGTATACTGCCCTCCTAATAGAGGCACCATGTCCCTTCACTCACACCACTCATGACTACCCCCATCCCTACTGAGTAGTGTGTCCTCTTACGATCTATCTTTGCATTAGCACATCACTCAGGTTGCTTTTGTGCCTACTCCCCCATATCATCCACATCATTATCTATAGTCATCTCTTGTGTCACATATCCTTCAGACACCATCATCTCCACTCCATGGCCTCCCATTCTAGCCTACCCCACCACCAGTGTAGTAGTTCCACTCTCCTCCATCTTCCTCCTATGCATTTCCTTCTTCACACCCATACCCCAATCCTATTTACCCGCTAAAATCTTGGTCCCCACCTACCTTGATTCCATAACCCCCCATTAATATCTAGCATATCCTCTATTGCCTTGACTTTCGCTCTCTTCTACACCGTTCTTCCATGACCCACATCCATTTACCTTCTTCTAGACCTATTACTCACTCTTGGATCATACCTACACTAGACTCCTACATCCCAACCCAACCACTCATTCCTACACCACCTTCTTCATGCTCATCACCAACCAACCCATACATATATCCTATGCTAAAATGATCCACACCATTGTCCCAAAATTTTCACCAGTTACTCCACCAGGGCATCCTTGTACTACCCAAGACTTGCCCTATTGACCCTTTGTGCCCCAATCCATGAGATTACAAAGAAAACCAAATTTGTGTCTATCATCGCCAACTAGGGTATGATATCAATGTGTGTCATACATTTGAGACCATTGTTCATGATATGCTTTTTTATGAACCTCTTTCAAATACTGAACAATCTCCCTCACCTACTCAACTCTAGAGCCCTCCACACCGGTTAGTACATTGCTCCATATCATCACATTATTCATTTACCTTTGCACCTTGTGTAGAGGGGGAAAACTGCCCTACCATGTACAATTCCCAAATAAAAGGCTACATTCACAAAGAGGGAACCTTTTGTGGGGTGAACCATGGGGGTATGTTGTGCTCTACACTTGGTGCTAGGGGGAAGAGTTCACTTGGAATAATTTAAGGACTCCCTCCAATTCCTTAGGATATTTAGAATTGTTTGATGTATTCAGATTTAAGAAAACACCTAAGCTTGGAATTTTTAGATCTAATCTAGGAAATATAAAGGACAATGTAGAAAACAAAATAAGACAACTTAAAAAAGAATGCAGACATACAAGAGCTATCCTAGAATGATTCTTTCTTTTGAATGCTTATTGACTTAGGGTTTATTTTAGAAAACCTTTAAAATAGAGATACACTAGATAATTACATAGAAATTATCCCTAGATGCAAGCTAAATGTCTTTCTCTTTTAGATGCCTAAGGATAAAAAATGAAACCATATTTTTCAACAAATGGAATTAATAGATCACTTTTCTAGACCGATGGTTGATTTAGCCTTTTCTACCTCTTGTCCAATGATATCAAGAATTTCTATTTCTACAAGATCACTCATGAAACAATAAAAAATAGAATTAGTATTAGGGGACCTGCATAAGCTATTGTGTGATAGATCTAGCAGCAGTAAAGCCCTCTAGGTCCTTTTAGATGACCTTTTAATACAAAAGTGAAAATTGACCTTTGGAGAATTAATAATAAATAAATAACAGTAGAAAATAGAAAGAAAAGTACAACAATATGATCTAGAAGTAGAATGGAATGCAACAGTGAAATAAAAATATGGAAATTACCCCTGGTGTACCCTAGGGCAAAATCACCTAGAGTGAGTGTGATAACGCAACATTAAAGTCACATCCTAGCTAGACGAGGCATGATTTCTCTTCTATGAATAAATTTACCCTAATTAGGGCATGCAAAGTCATGCCTCACTAATTACAGGTATGATTTTGTTGTAGAAGAAATAAAAATAAGAAGTGAATGCAAATAAATGTAGACAACAAAGTAATCAAATCCTAATGGACATTGTAGAAGCAAGAAAAAGAGAGCCAAGTATCCAGATGGGTACTTTGTCTCTTCGAGCTACACCATGGATCCACCAGGTTACACAGCCAAATCAATCTAATCCATGCAATAGAAGATCAATCAAAAATTTACACTTTGAGGCTTAGCTTACAACAGAGAAAATAAATAAGAATGAACTATAAATTTTAAGTTTAATCAATTCACATAGATATCGCACAAAATTTTGCATATCACACTTGTACTTATTCTTGTTATGATTAAGTAAAGACATATTTACTTTTATAGATAAAATTGGAGGAAGAAATCAGGTACAAATATAATCATAGCTGACACCAAAACACACGAGAGGGTTTAAAAAATAATAAAATAAAATAAATTTAAAAAACTAGGTTAAACATCGAAGTCACACCCTGTCCTGATGAGGTGCAATATCACTGGCACAAAATCGTGCCTCATAAAGACGATGCAATTTTGTTAAAAGGTAAAACAAATATAAAAGGGGGGCAAATAGGTCTTCCTGTGCTCTTTGCAAGGATTGAGGGCCTCTTAGGGTCACTATGGAATATTACCCATTCAAAGTGGGTCAATTTTCCATGTCTACATTTTGCCTCCTCTTTGATGAATTTATGGCCTATTAAATGCATCAAAGAAAGGATGTAGAATCCTATGGGAAAGCATACAACAAGCACACAAAAAGCACAAGGAAGGGGATGGTCAAGTTTGGGCAAAAGGGTGAGTCATTACTACCATTAATGCCTCTATGTCTAAGGTTCCCCCTCGAGTTTCGAAAGGGATGAAAGTTCCTTAAGAAACTCAAAAAATGCAAAAGAAATAAAACAAAAATCACAAAAATAAAGTAAGCAAAAAAACAACATAGCAAAGAGCATTGGGTACAACATGATCCTAATGTAGCTATCATGAAATGCACAGATGAATAGAGGAAGAGAAAATGGAGAATAAGGTAAAAAAGAGAAAGAAGAGAGTAGACAAAAAACTATGAAGCTAAAGAAGATGAAGAAGACAATGATTAAACTCCAAAGTTCAACTGTCTAAAATCGAGAAAGAAGCTAAATCATAATCCTGACTAGAGGGTATTTAGCTCAAAATATGGTCCATTTATAGAGTGAGGAACCCGCTATGGGTGTCGTACTCACTAAATATAGATTAATAAGTAAAGTGTATAGTGTAACCCGCTATGGGTGGTTGCTCACTAGTGACTATTGTGGGGTTATTACCTACTAGGATGTATGTCAAGGCCTACTATCAATGGTCAAGGAGTTGATCCTATAATGGGGTGTTGGACCGACTAATTCAAAGAGAGACATAACTCGATAGGTTTGTTATAAATGTATGTTGATGTAAAAATGATGTATGTGTATGCCAGTACTACCTGAGAGGGTGTATGCACATGTATGTATGGACCAATCAATATGAGCATAACATGATGAGTGTGTGTGTAGGTGCTAGAATAAATAAGAGGAAGAAAAATGAGAAGCATATAATTATGCATGTGTACCCCTATCTTGAAGTTTAATTTAGGGAAAAATAAAGAGGGAGGAAATGTGAAAACAAAATAAGAAATAATGTATATCCTTATCTGAACAAATAAGACAAAGGAGAAATAAGAATCATGCAAAAATATAAGGACATTGTAGCACCCTAAAATTGGTGCAGTAAACCTTAGCAAATAATTAAAATTACTTTAGTAATAATTCAAATTCAAATTTCAACCCCAAAACCACTCCAAAACCACCTGCTACCTATTTCCTCGTTTTCCATGCCATTTTTAGGATTTGTTTTGTCCGTTGGATGATATCATCGCTGATCAGACGATATCGTCTTAGATCAGACGAATTCTTCTAGAGCAGAACGTCCAGATGATTTCGTCCCAAAATTGATTTTTCATAATTATCTTCTATTTCAACGACGTCTCTAACCTTGGCAAAAGCGTGTCTGCATGGTTAGAGACTTCCCCCGTTGGAGATCTTCCATATTAGGATGATATCCAACCTCCCAACCTCCTTCCTATGCCTATTTAATCTTAGGCCCTCCCCTTGAAATTCCCCTGGCTGAAATTTCCTGTAACACGAGTTCTATTTGCATTAGACCATCTTAAATCACCATTTGCCTTCGTATTTTTCCAATTTTGTTTGCAGGAACTTCATTGTTTTTCAGCCGGAGCAAGCTCAGATCGTCATAGACGATCTTGTACAATCTCGAATGATCACACCCCAATTCGAGATGATTTCAACTACAGTCAACATTGGGGGCAATCAGTGCCTAGAGTTTGCACTTTTCCTATACCTTTCTGCTATTCTATTCTACATCTAGTTAGTTTTATTATTATTTCTTGTTATTCTACATCTTGGAGTTCACCCATATAGCTTAAATACATAATAAAATCATGATTAGCTATTAAATCATGATAATTTACTTGCATTTCTATTTGGGATTATCTTATTAACATCATTATTATCATTTCACATCATTTTCCTTTATCAGCATAGCTGCATTTTCTGTATTCTGTGTCTATTTATCTGATTGCAGGTCTCTGACAAATTCGTCTAACAAATTCGTCAGATCTTAGATGATCCTGTCTGATCTGAGATGATCCTATCAAATTCTAGATGATCTGGACTGCTTCAAAAATCAGAACCTCCATCAGACATCCGGAATCAGGTATGGTTTTTCTCACTTAGCTTTTTCTCTGCATTTTCTGTTTTTTGTATTCATTTAAATCTGCATTTCCTAATAGAACAATTTAGATTCATTTGGCCAAACCTAGGATTTGAATGATTAAAGCTAAAACTAAACACATCAAACACATTCCCAACCTAGGCGTGGAGACTGCCACTAAACGTTTCCTGGTGAACCCCACCATCCGTCAAAAAATCACCTTAATACTCCTCCCCGAGAGGCGGGACCTTCAAAGGGCCTCTCAGTCTAATGTATTGTACCATCCTTTTCCCATTCCCATTTTGAGCATGGATCCTATATCCTGAAGGTAAGGGTGCAAAAAATTTGGAGCGATACATATTGGTGAACCCAAAGTGAAACTAAAACCTTTTGAAAACAAAAAAAAAAACATAGATGTATTTAAAATCATTAGAAAACTACTAAGTTGCATATCATGTTTAGATGGTAGCTCCTAAGAAAAGACTAGCTATCACTATAAATGTTTAAAATCAAATAATAGCCATAGATTTTAATTATTTGCTTAGACTATCTCAAACATATAGAGTTCCACCTTTGTGGGACGAACTTAATAGGAGATTGGGTATTATTTCATCTAGATCAACCGAACTTCGGCAAATTAAGAGGTTTGCCCTAGATAGGATCCTGGATCCTCATCAACTCATTTTTTATCATGAACTTCAGAGAGCTTGCCATAGGTGGTTAGCTTATAGGAGAGCTCTTGTGTCTTTAGAATTGTTCACCTTCGAGGAATACCTCGAGAATGCAACTATTATACACCAATTCCTAGGTCATGTAGAAGACCAAGAGGTCGTTCTTACGAATAGGGAAAGGTGGAGGAGAGTTCCTAGAGCTGTGTTATATCGAGAGTATTGCCACGAAATTTATTTCTACCAACCAGAGTCTGAGACAGATAATATCACTATAGCACTTTTTGTCAAATTCTTGAAAGAAAATTTTCAATTTGAAGAAGAACATTTCATGACTCCTGAAGAACTTGAGCCCGTTAATGATATTTATAAATTGTTTATAGAAAACTAGATCATTGCTTTCATTATTATTATTTCTTGCATTTAGTGTGTTGTTTGTTATCTTTATAATATTGTTATAAAAAAACAAGAAAAACCAAAAACATAACAAAACCAAAACATTTTATTTTAAATACTATAGTAGGTATATAATTAAAATATATACCTCTTAAGCTTGTTGCATATATATATATATATATATATATAAGTATATATATATATTTGCTAAAATCTAAACTTAAGCACAATGACTAGACTTAGGAATGGTAAACAAACTGAAGAAGAAGAAGAAGAAGATTGGTTAGGAAAGAAAAAAAAAAAATCAAATGCCCTTCTTGAGGATCCAATTCTAGAAGGAGAAACTCTAGAACAACCAGAAGATGAGCTGGTTGTAGATGAACAAGAAGAAAATGTTAAAGAGGAAGGATCCTCATCCCCTAGAATGGCTCCAGATGGAACTGATACTTTTGATAACATAGATCATTTCTAGAAATTTTTCAATAATAATATTGGTGCTCTTAATATGGCAGTTCATATTGATAGAGGACAAATTAGTGACACTCAAGCAACCATGGAAGATATGTTTAACATACACACTAATCCCTTGTCCTTTGTTGATCAAGAAAGTGATAAAGCTGGACCATCCAATATAGATATGGTCACTATGATTCAGAACATGCAAAAACAATAGGTTACCCAACCCCCTAAGGAACCTATTATTGAGCCTAAAATCATTCCCACACAAAAGAGACCTTCATTCATTGCTTTATTTTTCCAAACTATTGATCAATATGCTTCAAATCGACAAAAACCTAAAATGAAGCCAAACACCAATTTTCAACAATCTGGGATACAACATAATACAACTTCAAAACTTCTTCATAACACCCTTCCTACCAACAATTTACACAATAGAAATATAGCATCTAATCTTCATGTCCCTCCATCATATGCTCACAAATACCATATTAATACCCTACCGAACCAATATGGTGGGCAAACCGATAATCTGGAAGCCATGGTGAAATAGTTAGCTTCCCGCATGGACCAGATAGATCCCTACCGTCCCTCGTACAATTATCGAGAGATGTGTAGTCAACCTTTGGATCCCATAGTTGTAGCACAGCCATACCCTAAGCACTTTCCCATGCCCTTCCTACCTATATATAAAGGAACTGAAGATCCCATAGAGCATCTTCGCATGTTTAGGATAGCATGTCATGATATATCACATGATGACTTGCTATTACTAAAAATGTTCCCAAAAAGTTTAGGAGGAATGGCATTAGAGTGGTACTATCAATTGCCCACTCATTCTTTGAGGAATTTTGAAGAAACAGCTGAATATTTTGTCCATCAATTTAGTGCCTACATCGAGAGACACGTGACCATTAAATATTTATACAACCTAAAACAAGACAAAGATGAATGTTTTGCTGATTTCTTAGCTAGATGGAGGTAGTTGATAGGAAAACTGCACTTTGTGCTACCTTATAGGGAAATGTTGGACATTTTTATTAATAATTTGCAAGAACAACTATCCTATGAATTATCAACTGCTATCTTGACCACCTTCGATCAAGCTATAGACTTAGCTCGAAGGGTGGAAGATGCTCTCATTAGAAGAGGTCAGCTCAAAAAGAAAGATGATGAGAAAACATCCAGAAATCAATATAAAAACAAACAAGTTGTAGGTGATGGAGTCATTGATAGTAGAAACATTGCTAATGTTAATACTACAAAAACAATGGAGAAGTTTATATTAAAACCTCCTGATAAACCACCTCGAGAGTTTACTAGATTGAATCAACCATTATCAACTATTCTACCCCAATTACTCGAAAGAGGTTTGATTCAATTACCAGCTATCCGGGAACCTGATCCAACTATACCCGGATACAGAGTTGATTTACATTGTGATTTTCATAGAGGACCTGGACACTCTACCAACTCTTGTAAAATATTGAAACATAAAATACAAGACTTGATTGATAATAATGAAATGGAGGTGCAAGCCTTTCAACCTAAACAAAATCCTCCTAATAATGCTCAAAAGAACATTCCCCAAAATCAGAATCAAAATGCTAATCAATCATTAGATATATTTCAACATCCTTTACAAAAACATGGTAAAGATGTGGCTAATCAAATTGAACATCATAATGTTCCCCCTCCTACCCGATATGTAGGGACTATTAGCGGACAATTATCTATTCAGGATCCTCAAATATTTGGCACAACTTTCTCCATGGTTACGTCTAGACCCCTATATAATACTCAAACACCGGATCCTAGTGATGTAGAATCGGATACTGAAAGTGAAATAGACATCACCTCAAACCAATCGAATAGTTCTAAAAATGAATCAGATTTGATTCAACCTATCACAGATGCTATGGTTTCGGAAGAACCATTTCCTAGAAGAGTTACTACTCGACCCTCTTCTAATCAGTTCCTTCCTAATGAACAAGCCATAAACGCTAGACCGAGACCAATTCAACATCTTCAATATAACATTGTAGGTACCATCGGAGTTGTTACCAGACAACAGGCTCAAAATTCTCAACAGGATCAAACTTAGAATGATGGATCAGCTCCATTTATTTTGAAAAATCCCAATAAAGGGAATCATATGTCTAATGTTCAACCTAAGCCTCCTTACAATATTAATGAACAATTATCCAATACTACAACCAGAATTTCCCTATTGGACTTGTTAAGATCTTCTCCTACCCATAGGGATGAGTTAATGCTCACATTAAGCCAAATGATGGTACCTCAAAATATTCAACCTGAAGCCATGTCCAATACTATCATCACTCGAGAAGTCGATTGTATTGACTTTCGAGATAAAGATATCCCACAACATAGTTTACATAAGGATAACCCCTTATATATTACTGCCCTAATAGGAGATGTAGTAGTCAAAAGGGTCTTGATTGATAATGGTTCATCTCTAAAAATTTGCACTTTTGACTTCTACCAAAGATTTGGGTTTAGAAGTGATGAAATGAAGAAAATTGACATGATCATAAAAGCTTTCAATGACGAAACACAAGAAATGTGTGGAGTTATCACCATCCCATTGCAAGTTGGTCCGAGAACCTTAGACACGATCATGTTTATTGTACATTGCCCCACATCATAAAATATACTCTTGGGTCGTCCTTGGATCAATGCAATGCGGGCTATCCCATCAACTTTACACCAATGTGTTAAATTCGAATTTAAAAATCAGTTGGTCACTATCCATGGTGATCCTAGACCCTTTGATATGTGTGCTTTGGCAGAACCTATTGGAGTTCAATTTTGCCCTGCTCTATCATCCACACATCCTAATTCTTATTTTTCATCTAAACATGTGAAACACACACCCATAACATCATCTATTTCTCCTCCATTAATTTCACCCTCATATATAGCTCAACCATCTTCTAAACAAACCACACTAGAACCTCAAAAAGATCTTAAATCCACAACCAATCCTTCATGTTCCATCCCTATAATTTCAAAACCTATAGACCCATTTATTAACACCTTCACATTATCTACATCTATCATACCTTCCACATCTAAAGATATAGGGAATGATCCTTCTACCTCTTATGCTCTCACTGATGAGCTCTTACCTGATTTCTCTAAAATTCTTATATCAGAAGAGATAAATGCTTCTATGCAAGATTCCATTATCTTAAATAATCTCCCACCTTCTCCTCATACCTTGGGCCTCCCACAACCTATGGGAAGTATCTACCAAGTCGGGAGTTGTGTTTTTATTTATAAAGGATATGATTGGGGAAGAATACCCCGAAACATCAAGACGCATTGTGATGGATATGCTCAATGCTATTTTGCTAATGAATATATTAAAGCTAAACCCATAATGCTTAAATTGGGCTATAAAGGGAAAGGTTTGGGACCTCTCCAAGATGGTATGAAATAACCCTTTGAGGTAGAACCATGGCCTGCCTGATGTGGTGTGGGCCTATTTCCTAGTAAGGGTCAACCCTTTCCTTTTGAAGATGATGATCAACTCATATGTTATCAAGATTATCTAGATAAACAAGATTCTTTGTATCCCAAGAATAATTCTTCTACCTACAATATGCTATCCATAGCCTATCCTGAAATGATTGCTGAATCCGAAGATGAGTTGGAAGGAGATATTTTCCATGATGTCTCCATGGAAGAGATGTTACACAATGGTTTTTATTTTGATGGTTCTATACCTACTATAGCCCAGCTTGAGGCCACGACTCCTCAAGATGAATTATCCAAGTTAACCTTAAAGGAATTACAAGAATTGGGTGTTTCACCTACCCCACATAATTTTGAAATATATCTACACATGGAAGTAGAAAACGTCATTAAGGTTAGCATTGGACCTGAGGATAATCCTCACATAATTAGTATTGGATCAGAATTAAGTCAAGAAAAACAAGAGCAATACATTGCATTCCTTAAAGAATATGAAGATGTCTTCGCTTGGACATATGAATATGATATTATAGCTTGCTCTATTAATGAAGATGATCATTTAGATGATTTGAGAAAAGTATTTAATCGGTTAAGAGAATATCTTATTCGATTAAATCTAGCCAAATGTATATTCGGAGTCAAGTCCGGTAAACTATTAGGGGTTTTAGTTTCTTTACGTGGTATGGAAATCGACCCTCTCAAGATTGTGGCTATCACTGATATGCCCGCACCTACCAATATATCTGAGTTACAAAGTTTACAAGGTAAGCTTTGAGCTATCCATCACTTCATCGATAAGCTGGCGAACAAAACCAGTCCTTTTCTTAAGCTTCTTAAGAAGGATGTCACTTTTAATTGGTACGACGAATGTAAGGAAGCTTTTGAACTTCTCAAACAATACCTCCTTAACCCACCTGTGCTTTCACTACCTAGACCTGATCGCCCATTTATCCTGTATATTTTAGCTTCAGATTTTGCTTTAGGAGCTATGTTAGCTCAACTTGATGATGATAAAAGAGAACGTGCTAATTATTATATTAGCCAAACTTTAATTAGTTATGAAACCCACTACACAACATTAGAAAAACTATGTCTAGCAGTCATATTTTCTATGCAAAAATTACGCCATTATATGCTTAGTTAGAAAACATATGTCATTGCTAAATATGATCCCTTTGTGGTATCTCATGAGTCAAACTTATTTATCGGGTCGCACAGCAAAGTGGGTTCTTGCTCTAAGCGAGTTTGAACTCACGTTCATAGGACATAAGTCTATTAAGGGCCAAATCATAGCAGATCAATTAGCTGTTGCACCCTTAGAGTCTACCCATCCCCTCATCATTGAGTTTCTTGATGAATGCCTTCAATTAGAGGTAGACCATGTTGAACAATGGTCCTTATACTTTGATGGAGCCCGATGCATGAGTGGGGATGGTGCGGGTATTATTTTAATATCTCCATAAAAACATCTTATACCTCTGTCCTTTAAATTAACATTTGCTTGCACCAATAATACTTTCGAATATGAAGCTCTAATCCTTGGATTACGAGCTGCCTTGGCACTAAAAATTAAACATCTACTAGTTTTTGGTGATTCTCAACTTGTTATAAACCAAATTAATGAAGTTTATTAGACCAGAGATGATAAATTACGCCCATATAAAGCATATGTTTTGCAGTTGTTGTCCTTGTTTGATAAAGTTACCTTGGAAGCTATTCCTCGAACTAGCAATCGTGCGACTGACACTATGGCCACAACTGCATCTCTTCTGCCCTTGGAGTTAGATGACGAATATGCCACCATAATTATTCATCGACTCCAGGAACCCGCTTCAAATAAGTCATGCTTAGAACCTTTGGATGTGTTTCTAATCAATGAAACTACTCCTGAACCTTGGTATACAAATATATTTGATTTTCTTCACAATGGGACTTTCCTTGCCAGTTCTAATAGGAACCAACATTGGTTATTACGTAGACGAGCAAGTCGATTTGTAATAATTGGCAATAATTTATATAGGAGATCTTTTGAAGGTATCCTATTGAGATGTTTGAATCTAGAAGAATCCAAATTAGCTTTGAGTGAAGCCCATGATGGATCTTGTGGAGGACACTTCAATGGTAGTGTCATTGCTAAAAATATGCTTATGATAGGCTACTTTTGGCCTACCATGGAAACTGATGCACATGATTATGTGTGCCATTACAACAAGTGCCAAAAACATGTTGACCTTGTCCATGCCCCTGCATAAGAACTGTAGGCTATTTCATCTCCTTGGCCATTTTCAAAATGGGGCTTAGACATTATTGGAAAAATTAATCCTGTGTCATATGATGGACACAAATTCATCATAACCACCACTGAGTATTTTACGAAGTGGGTTGAAGCTATGCCTTTAGCTTCCTACACTGGAACACAAGTCTCTAAATTTATTTTTAATCAAATAATTTGTAGGTTCGGAATTCCTTCAAATCTCATCTCAGACAATGGAACTTGTTTCAAAAATAAAGATGTTAAGAAATTATGCCAAAAATATAAGATTCAACATCACTGGTCCACTCCCTATTATCCTCAGGGTAATGGCCAAGCAGAAGCATCTAATAAAACATTAATTAAAATCCTTAAAATATTGGTCAATAAATCTAGCCACGACTGGCACATTCAATTATATCCAACTTTGTGGGCATATTGCACTAGTGTGCATACTCCCACAAGTACTTCACCTTTTGTTTTGGTTTATGGCGTTGAAGCTGTTTTTCCCTTTGAATTAGAAGTTCCTTATTTGGCTCTACTACTTCAAGATACCAAAGTAGGAGATGAATATCGAGCTGGCAGACTCAGTCAACTGAAACTCCTAGATGAAAAGCTTATCAATGCTTTGGAGCATCTTCGTGCCTACCAAAACAAGCTTAAAAGATCATATGCTAAGAAAGTTCGTCATCGATCCTTTGAGGTCGACGACCTTGTTTTAAAAGAAAATAAAAAAAATACTAATGCAACTAAAGACCTTAAAGGTAAATTTGAACCCAACTGGCTTGGACCATATATTATCACTGCTAAATTTGAATCGAGAGCATACAAATTAGCTACCTTAGATGGTAAATATTTAAAAGAACCTATGAATATTATGCATCTTAAACGTTACTATGCATAAAAATTTGGTCATTTCATCATTTGTATATATTTTGCATGTTGTCTCATTTTAAATATATATAAAACTGTTTCAACAAAAACAAACAAAAATAAAAGTAAAAACAACAATATTTTTGACTCTTTCGAAACCAAAAAAAAAAATAATAATAAAGAGAAGAAAGAGAGAGTCAAAATTATCAAACTCCTCAAAAATATTTGTTGTATATATTTCTTCTTAAAATATTGTAGTTATATTTTCAAATTATTTTGGATAAATTAGCATTTATTTGGAATCTCTCACTTTTGCAAACACAAAAATAAATATCTTGATTTTATCTGGCATGATTACTAATCTCTCTTATATCAAAGTCCACAAAATTCAATTAAATAAATTTTGAGCACAGAGAATTGATCTTGTTATTTACTTAAACCAAGCATATCCTTTCACAATAAAATGATTATATTTGTAATGTCCATGCTATGCTACATAGTAGAAGTGGTTTCTTGAGCGAAAAGTTTCCCCTGCTATCCTATCATGCACATGGTCTAGAATCTTTGAGAATTGACAAAAGGACAAGCTCACCCCTACCCAGAATAAAAATCCCTTGCTCTACAGCTAATCCGAGCAAGTATCCCTAGAATAGAAAGCAAAAGAAAAAGAAAAATCAAGCAAAATCATGAGAAAAAGATGCATTATTTTAGAATCATTTTGTACTCTCTTAGCCCTATTTCAGCATTATCTCAAATATCAAAGCAAAATATACAAAAAAAAAAAAAAACAAAGCAAAAGAAACAAGCAAAAGCAAAAGCAATAAAATCCCTTTCCCTACCCATTGAAAAGAAAAGAAGGGTTGATGAGCTTGAATCCCTGGAATTCTCAATTATTCAAAAATGTGAGGTAAGCCCCATAATAGGTGGTTTGTGCCCAACCCGCTTGGCCTTGGGTAACTCCTAGCGTGGTGATATGTCTGTCACATTAGCGACCTTCTTTTGTACAGACCTATGTCTGCTTATGGATTACCTAGATCTTGGTAACCCGACTTACATAGTAGTCTAGTACGGTTATATGCATCTAAATCATGGTTAGTGAACACTTATTTGGTTAATTCAAATCACTTGTATCAAATTATCTTGCTCAAAACTGGTAAATGCACAAAGCAATTGCACACACATTTGTATTTGAGATATTTTGTGTATCATTATGATAAATCAAGATCAGAAATGAACTCACATACGCACATGGGATTCCTTATAAATCTAACTTTTTTCTTTAAGATACTTTGAAATATTTTTGCAAATTGTTTGGAATAATTTCATTTTCTTCTCTGAGAACAATTGTTTAGTATAAAGACAACTACATGCATTATCAAAAAAATAAAAATCATTTTCAAAAAACATGCAATAAAGTTACATTTATATATAACTTTTTGACTTTCATGACGATGGTATAGTTCCAAAACCAAAATTGGAATTTTATGCCTAGCGCAAGTCCTCATCTTCATATTTTTT
Organism: Wollemia nobilis; assembly: GCA_028583015.1. NCBI lineage: Eukaryota > Viridiplantae > Streptophyta > Pinopsida > Araucariales > Araucariaceae > Wollemia > Wollemia nobilis. The sequence continues at coordinate 4,622,619 of JAQPPZ010003177.1, forward strand.
GTTCATTTTCAAAAATTAAAAATCAACCATGCAATAAAACTATTATTTTCTTCTTTGGATTTCGCGATGATGGTATAAGTTTATACCTAAATATTCTATGCCTAGCGCAAACCATTGTACTAATTTTATTTCCCATTTATTTAAAATCATAAAAACACATGACTTAAATCATTATGTTACACAATTATGCTTTACAAACAAACAAACACTTATTCTATTTCATGTCATTATGTCAAACTTTAATTTTGCAATGATGGTATAATTCCTAGGGAATTATTCAAAAAATTTATCACACTTAGGAATTTATGCCTAGAAAAAATCATTTAAAAAAAATATATATATATTTCATGCATAATATTTTCATGGAAATCTGAAAACAAATCACCATCATCATCATCATTTGCATCATCACAACAAAGTCTTAAGACAGTCTCTTAAGCACTCTTTTACTTTTAGCAATATTTCTATACCAGGATTAGCTTGACGACCTAGCGAGCGGCGACTCCATGAAATGGTCTATAATAGCGACAATGTCCTTTGAAATTATTGTTAAAAGTCCCTTTTTTATCAAATCACACCACAAACAACCAATTTGTTTACATCAGATTATTTCATTTAAATTTTAAAAGCATGACATTCAAACCATAATATTTCCAAACGACATAATTACATGAATCATCAAATCAATCACATCAAAACATTAAAGCATCATACAAACACATAAGACAAGTCATATGATCAAAAATATCTCATCTATATATATATCAACAATATATACATCATCTCAAAACTAGATCGGTATGCCACAATCTGTACCTCGACATACTCAATCCTCTATCAAAAATAATAAACACTATGTATCAATCGTGTAGTGCAGTCTATAGTAGCTAGCCTCGAGAACCCCTCGAGCTCTCAACCTCATCTCCTCCCTCGCCCTGAGGTGGATGAGGTGGCCCCATCATAGTCCATGTGGTGCTATGATTCTTGGACTCTAATCATGATGATGTCCTCGATGACCGCATCATGATAGGCTCCATAATGTGGGCCGACAACGGTAACCTCTTCCCCTTTGGTACCATATGGTGGTATAGCATCTGATAGAATGTGATCTGGGTAATAGCCCATGCTAGCTCTCGAGTGCTCACCCCTCCACTCCCTGCTTTGAGGTGTGTGACCTCATCTCTGAGCTATGTGGCCTCATCTTAGTGTCGTGTAGCCTCATCCTGCAAGGACTACACCTGATCCTGGAGACGGATAGTCTCTTCCTGGAGAGTAGCCATCTCGCTACTCTCTCCTACCTCGACACCCTTTCCCCTATCGAGCGATGGTGGCTTCTCTCTCCATGGATAAGGGGGTCTCTCCTCCCTCCTCTCCCGTTGTCATGGCCTCTGCTGAGCCTATGGCCTCCTCTCGGTAACCAAAAACAAGAACTCAGATACAACCTCTCTGCTAGGGCTGTCAATAGCCCCATATCTATAGAAACCTGTGGCATATCTGCCACATGCTGCAAGCCGACTTGAGCCAACTGATATCACTCTGCCTGAGATAGAGTGGCCAAGTCATCCCTTAGTCTATCGTATTTCCATTCCTAGCTCTTTAGTAATCCTCTCTGCAACATAAACAACAAAACAATAAAAATCATTAATAAAATAGTGATTAAAAATGCAAGTAAAAAAGTTCAATTTCATACAAATGATGATATCATCCACTATTGGACAATATCATCCAAAATTTGAGAAAAATTTATCTCTAATTTCATAAGAGGGAATCTTCCCTTATTGTATGAAATCATACCCATATCGCTGATTTCGCCCTTGGACGAAATCGGTGATATCGAGATGATTTCGATGAAATTGAGACGATTTTGTCCCGACAACGTCGACGGCCCAAAAACAGTTGTGATGCTCAAAAATCATTCAAATTTAATCTAAAAAGCATGAAATTCAAAATTAAAGCATTCTCAATTAATTTTGGACCCTTACCCATAGCCCGTGCTGGACCTCTGTCGATCTGTGCACTGTCTCGACCATATTGTCTGCAGAGCTCTAGAAACTAGGAAAATGAACAGTAACAATGAATTAGGGTTTTCCCTATTTTTCTTAATTTTATTCAAAAACAATTAAAAACATTTTAAAATTTTGCTTTTTCGCATTTTTACCTCAAACGTTCGATTTGGGTAAAAACACGGAGGGGGCACCATAGTAAGTTGTCGTACGATTCGACCAAGAATCGTCGCCTAAAAATGGGAATAATTTTTGCTTTCTCGTAGATCGAGAAGAACTCATCTTTAACGCAATTTCTTCAAAAAATTCGCTAAAGAGGGGGCAAAATGTAGCACCCTAAAATTGGCTTAGTAAACCTTAGCAAATAATTAAAATTACTTTAGTAATAATTCAAATTCAAATTTCAACCCCAAAACTGCTCCAAAATCGCCTGCTACCCGTTTCCTTGTTTTTTGTACCATTTTTAGGATTTGTTTTATCTTTTGGATGATATTGTCGTCGATCAAATGATATCGCCTCAGATCGGATGAATTCATCTGGGGCAGAATGTCCAGACGATTTCATCCCAAAACTAAATTTTCATAATTAGCTTATGTTTCAACGACATCTCTAACCTAGGAAAAAGCATGTCTATGCGGTTAGAGACTTCCCCCGTTGGAGATCTTCCAGATTAGGATTATCTCCAACCTCCCAACCTCCTTCCTATGCCTATTTAATCTTAGGCCCTCCCCTTGACATTCCCCTAGCTGAAATTTCCTGTAACACGAGTTCTATTTGCATTAGACCATCTTAAATCACCATTTGCCTTTGTATTTTTCCAAGTTTGTTTGCAGGAACTTCATTATTTTTCAGCCGAAGCAAGCTCAGATCGTCGTAGACGATCTTGTACAATCTCGGATGATCACGCCCCAATTCGAGATGATTTTGACTGCAGTCAACATTGGGGGCAATCAGTGCCCAAAGTTTGCGCTTTTCCTATACCTTTCTGCTATTCTATTCTGCATCTAGTTAGTTTTATTATTATTTCCTATTATTCTATATCTTGGAGTTCACCCATGTAGCTTAAATACATAATAAAATCATTATTAGATATTAAATCATGATAATCTACTTGCATTTCTATTTGGGATTATCTTATTAACATCATTATTATCATTTCACATCATTTTCCTTTATCAACATAGCTACATTTTTTGCATTCTATGTCTATTTCTCTAATTGCAGGTCTCTGATGAATTCATCTGATGAATTCGTCAGATCTTAGATGATCCTATCAGATCAAATATGATCCTATCAAATTCCAGACGATCTAGACTGCTTCAAAAATCAGAACCTCCATCAGACATCCGGATCAGGTATGGTTTTTCTCACTTAGCTTGTTCTCTATATTTTTTGTTTAATTATGTTTTTTGTATTCATTTAAATCTGCATTTCCTAATAGAAAAGTTTAGATTCATTTGGCCAAACCTAGGATTTGAATGATTAAAGCTAAAACTAAACACATCAAACACATTCCCAACCTAGGCATGGAGACTACCACTAAACATTTCCTAGTGAACCCCACCATCCATAGAAAAATCACCTTAATACTCCTCCCTCGAGAGGCGGGACCTTCAAAGGGCCTCTCAGTATGAGGTATTGTCCCATAATTTTCCCATCCCCCTTCTGGGCACAGATCCTATAGCTTGAAGGTAAGGGTGCAAAAAATTTGGAGCGATACAAACATACCAAAAAAGGATTGCATTCCTTGACTTGGAGTAGATAATGATCATTGTAAAAATTTCAAAGTCAAGGAATACAAGAAGAGATAAGGGAGAAAAGATAAAAGAAAGCAAATAAGAGAATAAGGGATGAAAATGCATGGGCCCTAGGTTGGGGCTTCGCTAGGCATCAAAACCCTAGTGAAAAGTGCAATGCATGTGAGCTATGACCTAACTAGGTATCATCACCTACCATTGTTATGAATCCCTACACAAGCTATATGAACAAGCAATCATGAACAAGCAACCATGCAGTTATGACAAGAAAAAATACAAGGGGAATAAAATGTTAGGCAACCATGCAAAGTATGACAGGCAATCATGCAATATGAGCAAGCAAACAGGTATTATGGAATGATAATGCAAATGCATGCCTAATTAATGATTTATTTATTTTATTTTTATGTTTTATTAAACAAGCAATCAGAGAGATAGTTAAAACACATTTTAATTGTACCTCCTATCTTAAAAAAAAGAATAGGCATTCAAGGGACTGCTTCATCAAAGAAAAATCTAGAAGGCAAGTTATCTCGATGATTATAATCATGGAGAGGCTTCTTCATATCTCTTTCTTTGGTAGCCATAACATGATAGTCTATACATTCTTGAACAAAACCATTTTTCTTAACATAAGAAGGGGAAATCCTTAAAATTGCAATATATTTATGAGAAGCAAAATATTTACCATTAGAACACACATAATTTTTCATATTACAAAACAAGATGTTAGAGTGATAAGGGGGATCCTTATATTCTTTACTCTGCTCCAAACTTTGATGAGATATATCCAGAAGAGGTTCTTGAAGAAATTGATTGTCTTGATTCCATGATGAAACTTTGATTAGAGGTTCCTCACTGAGTTTTAGATTTTTATATTATTAAAAATTTTGAGATGAGGAACTTGGAGAAGTAGATGATGAAACTAAAGGACAAATATTGAGATCAAACTGAGCTTGTTCAACCATTGAATAATATTCGAATGAATGAAGATCACCTGAAATGGTAATAACTTGTTATTTAATTTTGAATTTCAAATACTGATGAAGATTAGAAGGGATGACATTAATTGCATGGATCCAAGGACGTCCAAGAAGTAGAATAAAATATGCAATGCAAGTACCACATAGAAAATGTATCTAAAATTTTAGGTCCAACTTTAAGGGGGAGAGATATAGTGCCACAAGATTCTTGGGAATCATTCTTGAATGTTTTGATGATTGCATTGGATTTAGTTAAATCTTCATTTTTTAATCCAAACTTTTAAATAAATTGACATGTGCATAAATTTAGGGAAGAACCATTATCAATCATAACCCTTTTGATAAGGGTTTTCCCAATAAATGTAGTAATGTAGAGAGAAGAATCCCTACATAGGTCTGAGGAAGAAATATTGTCATATAATAATGTGTTGTGATGTGTCCCAAGAAAGCTTACAACATTGGCCATATCACTAGGGAAAATATCTGGAGTGATTGTTTTAGAACATTTATTAAGGCTTCTCCATGAGTAGGAGAATTTTGCAAAAGTTCTAAGAAAAATATTTTTTGAAAACCTCATCTCCTGTTGAGACCGTTGGATCTATTGATTTTGCACCTATTATTTTAAAGTAGTTGTTACCATACACCCTATTTGGTTATCATAATGATGTACATTTTTACAATATACTTTATTAACTATCTACTTTTCTTTCTTGGGTATATTCTGGTTGGTAGTGTTATTTTTTTTGACTATTTGAAGATTGAGAATCTCTTACATCAAGACGTCCTGCATCAATTAAATCTTGAACCACATGTTTCAACTTCTTACAAGAATTTTTCCAATTTCCTTATACTCTATGATATGCATAATGTTGCCCTGCCTTGTACCAACTATATGTAGTATCTGGTTGCCTTATAGGAGGTAACTCAATTGTATTGGCTTCTAAAAGTTGGTTTATGACTTCTTCCATAGGTATGCCAAGTCTTGTAAAATTTCTTTGTGGAGGTTTTTGAAGTATTATCTTTTTTAGGTTGTTAACAATATTATTAACATGACTACTATCCATTACACCATCGCCTACCACATCCTTATTCTAATATTGTGACTTAATGGTTTTATCTTCTTTCACTTTGAGTTTTCCTCTTCTGATAAGAGCTTTTTCCACTTTTCTTGCTAACTCAATTGCTTGATCTAAAGATGTGACAATAGTAGTTTCTAGAGCATAAGATAATTGTTCTTGCAATCTACTTGTGAATATATCAAGCATATCTTTTTGAGATACAAACTATCTTAATCGACCAACTAAACTTCTCCAATGAGCTAGGAATTATGAAAAACTTTCTTCTTTACTTTATTTTAAATTATATAGGTCTCTCATTGTCACTTCCTTTTCAATATATGCACTAAACTGATAAACACATAATTTTGTTGTTTCCTAAAATTTACTCAAAGAATAATTAGGTAACTGATAATACCATTCTAATGCCATGCCAACAATACTCTTAGGAAACATCTTTAGTAATAACATATCATCATATATGAGATCATGGCAAGTTGTTCTAAATCTTCTTAAATTCTTAATTGGATCTTCTGTTACCTTATATATAGGTAAAATTGTTATGTAAAAATGCTTAGGATAAGGCCTAGCTGAAGTAATAGGGTCTAGGGTTTGATTGCACATCTCTTTATAACTGTAAGTAAAACCTGGAGGCTGAATCATATCCATTTTTTAAGCCAATTGTTTTACCACATTTGTCAAATTTTGTACTTTTAGATCACTATTATGAAATGCCCCCATATTTAGACCATTGGATCTATTGATTTTGCACCTACTATTTTAAAGTAGTTGTTACCATACACCCTATTTGGTTATCATAATGATGTACATTTTTACAATATACTTGATTAACTATCTGCTTTTCTTTCTTGGGTATATTCTGGTTGGTAGTGTTATTTTTTTGACTATTTGAATATTGAGAATCTCTTACATCAAGACGTCCTGCATCAATTAAATCTTGAACCACATGTTTCAATTTATTATAAGAATTTGTCCAATGTCCTTCTACTCTATGATATGCATAATGTTGCCCTACTTTGTACCAACTATATGTAGTATCTGGTTTCCTTATAGGAGGTAACTCAATTGTATTGGCTTCTAAAAGTTGGTTTAGGATTTCTTCCATAGGTATGCCAAGTATTGTAAAATTTCTTTGTGGAGGTTTTTGAAGTATTATCTTTTGGAGGTTGTTAACAATATTATTAATAGGCCTACTATCCATTACGCCATCGCCTACCACATCCTAATTCTAATATTGTGACTTAATGGTTTTATCTTCTTTCACTTTGAGTTGTCGTCTTCTGATAAGAGCTTTTTCCACTTTTCTTGCTAACTCAATTGCTTGATCTATGTGACAATAGTAGTTTCTAGAGCATAAGATAATTGTTCTTGCAATCTACTTGTGAATATATCAAGCATATCTTTCTGAGATACAGGCTATCTTTCTCCAATGAGCTAGGAATTATGAAAAAATTTCTTCTTTACTTTACTTTAAATTATATAGGTCTCTCATTGTCACTTACTTTTCAATATATGCACTAAATTTGTGAACACATAATTTTGTTGTTTCCTAAAATTTCCTCAAATAATAATTAGGTAACCAATAATACCATTCTAATGCCATGCCAACAAGACTCTTAGGAAACATCTTTAGTAATAACATATCATCATAGATGATATCATTGCAAGTTGTTCTAAATCTTCTTAAATTCTCAATTGGATCTTCTGTTCCCTTATATATAGGTAAAATTGTTATGTAAAAATGCTTAGGATAAGGCCTAGATGAAATAATAGGGTCTAGGGGTTGATTGCACATCTCTTTATAATTGTAAGTAAAACCTGGAGGCTGAATCATATCCATTTTTTAAGCCAATTGTTTTACCACATTTGTCAATTTTTGTACTTTTAGATCACTATTGTGAAATACCCCCAGATTCCCTAAGGGAGGGGTATAGGCAGGTTGTTGAAAATGCACTTGGCTTAATTTTAATGTATTTATACTATTGTGATATGTGATATATTGTTGGAGAGGGTAACTAACATTTGGTCGAAAAGAGGAAAAAGTGTTAAGATTAGTAAATTAAGGAGGAAATTGAAAATAATTTTGAGTGACACCACTAGTTGGATGAACTTGTGGACTTCTTCCAACATTGGTGGTTACAGCAGTGGCATAGGTTGGTTGATGGGCCAGGTTACCATGATTCAAATATTTAAACAAAGGGTTATAAAGAACATGCCTAGGAGAGATGACTTGAGGAGGAAGAAGAGTCTCACCTCTTTCAATTTGAGCTTTATATTCCATAGCCTTAAGTAAATCCTCCTTATGGCATTCCACAAAACCCAAAATATGATCAAATGATTCAAAAATGTAGTGACCCTTAGGGTCTTCAAGGGGACCAAGACTATTATCAACCTTTTATTCTTCAAGTTTATGATTTTTTCTATCAATTAGATCATTCTCTTGGAAAATATCATCAAACCTCAAAGGCCTTTGCTCACTCCCAAGGTTGAAAGCCATTAGGAGAAGAGAAAAAGACTAGGGCAAAAAGGAAGGAACTAAAACCAATGAAGACAAAGCATAAGAAATTATGTTTTTAATTTTTTCTTATCTAACAAACAAAATTAATGATCTTGATTAAATTTTTAAAAGAAAAGGAGGTGTTCATGTTGGGTTCACCAAATATGTAGAGGGGGGAAATTTCCCTACCACATACAATTCCCAAAAAAAAGGTTGGATTCATAGGGAGGTAAACTTTTTTGGGCTGAACCACAGGGGTATGTTGTTCTCTACACTTATTGCTATGGGGAAGGGTTCACCAGGAATGGTTTAAGGACTTGCTCCAAGTCCTCAGGATATTCAATATTGTTTGATGTATTCAGATTTAAGAAAACACCTAAGTTTGGCATTTTTAGATCTAATCTAGGGAAGATAAAGGATAATGTAGAAAATAGAATAAGACAGTTAAAAATAGAATGCAGGCATACAAGAGCTATCTTGGAATGATTATTTCTTTTGAATGCTCACTAACTTAGGGTTTATTTTAGAAAACCTTTAAAATAGAGATACACTAGACAATTGCACATAAATTATCCCTAGATGCAAGCTAAAAGTATTTCTCTTTCAGATGCATAAGAATAACCATAGTTTTCAACCAATGGAATTGATAGAGCACTTATATAAATTGATGGTTGATTTAGCATTTTCTACCTCTTGTCCAAGTATATCAAGAATTCCTGTTTCTAGAAGATCACTCATGAAACACTAAAAAATTAAATTAGTATTAGGGGGCCTACATAGACCACTATATGATATATCTAGCAATAGTAAATCCCCCTAGGTACTTTTAGATAACCTTTAAATACAAAAGCAAAAATTAACCTTTGGAAAATTAATCATAAATAAAAAAGACAACAACAAAAAATAGAAAGAAAAGTACATCAATATAATCTAGAAACATAATGGAATGCAATAGTGAAAGCAAAATATGAAAATTTCCCCCAATGTGCCCTAGGGCAAAATCATGTCTTCCCTAGAGAAACCATGATAACGTAGTAGCAAAGTCATGCCCTATATGGACGGGGTGTGATTTTGCTTCTACAAATAAATTTTCCCTAATTAGGGTAGGCAAAGTCATGCCTCGCTAATTGTAGGCATGATTTCACTACAAACTAAATGAAAATAAGAAGTGAATGTAGAAGATAAAATAAATGTAGACAACAAAGTAATAAAACCCTAATGGATGTTGCAAAAGTAGGTAAAAGAGAGCCAAGTATCTAGATGAGCACTATGTCTCTCCGAGCTACACCACGGATCCACCAGGTTACACAACCAAATCATTCCAATCAATGCAATAGAAGATAAATCCAAAATTTTCACTTTGGGGGTTAGCTTGTAGTAGAGAAATAAATAAGAATGAACTATAAATTTCAAGCTTAATCAATTCGTATAGAGATCGCACAAAATTTTGCATATCACACTTGCACTTATTCTTGTTATGATTAAGAAAATACATATTTCCTTTTATAGACAAAATTGAAGGAAGAAAGTGATCACAAATAAACTCACAAAAAATGCTAAAACATGTGATAGGGTTTAAACCTAGGTCTAAGCAGGTTCAAAACATAATAAAATAAAATAAATTTAAAAAACTAGGTTAAAAAACAAAGTTAGGATGGGGCGTGATATCATTGGCATGAAGTCACACCTTGTAAAGATGGGGCAAAAATTCTCTAAAAGGTAAAAAATTAGAAAATGGGGGAAAAGAGATGTTCCTTTGCTCTTGGCAAGGGTTGAGGGCCTCTTAAGGGTATTAAGGAAGATTTCAAACTCAAAGTGGGTCAATTTTTCGTGTCTACACCTTGTTACTTTCAACAATTATCCAACTATAACAATTATCAAAATCCCATTTTCCTTGTCACTTCACTAATCACTCCTTATGGTAGCCTTTAAGGTTACCATTCACAACCCAAAAACCATCCTCAATAGGATTATTGTCTTTGAGAAAGAAAACCTTAGCCCCTTAGTGGATAAGAACCACTCAATTCCTCCCCAAGAAAAACAATTAGCTCGGTCCTTCGGTATTGAGGACAAACTTTCCATTCCTTTGCCCAATATTAGAAATGGTATTTCTTGGGAGCCACCCCCCCAAGGTTGGTTTAAGCTAAATTTTGATGGTGCAGCCAAGGAGAACCTGGGAAGAGCTGGAGCTGGAGGAATAATCAGGGATCATCAAGGAAATCTGGTCAAGGCCTTCGCTGAACCATTGGTAATAAAAACTAACAACGAAGCAGAAGCTAGAGCCCTTTGGAGAGGGTTGCAAGTATCCCAAGCAACTCAAGGTAACTTGATGATTTAAGGTGATTCAATGAACATCTCAACCTATTAACCAATGGCAAAAAACCTCCATGGAGAATCGAGGGAGTCATCCATGAAGTGAGGATCCTTTTTGCAGTAATATAGAATAGGAGGGCTCATCACATGTACCGTGAGGCCAATAGGTCAGCTGAAAAATTAGCCAACATAGGTGTTGATATTGGTAGTTTGGTGACATGGACACAAGGTGTGCCACGTGAAGTGGAAAAAATTATTAGTCATGAAAAGAAACCTACCCGTTAAGGAGAAATATGAATGGGTGTTTTTTCCCCATGGAGTCAGTAATAACTATGGGGTTTCCCTCTAAATCATACCAAATTGGAAATGAATGTAACAAGGTGTAAGCCTTGGAGGATTCTGACAGAGAATAGGAAATGGGCAAGCAACAGGTTTCATAAGTGCAAAGTTCCAAACTTCAATTTCCTATCAATGTAAGTAATGTTTACAGTTATGTTTAGGTATGGGTGTGCCTTGTTAGTAAGGTGTTGTAGGGGATTCAACACAAGTTATGGTAAGAAATTTTCAAGGATGACTAGGATCTACAATCTCAGTAGAAGGTTGGATATTGTAATAGGTTTTGGGTTAACTTGCAAAACTCGGTAATTAATGAAGACTTTTATTTACCAAAAAAAAAAATCACTCCAACACTTCCAATCAACTAAGCCCAATCAACTCCACTCAACCAATCACTCAATGAAGGCTTAGTCAACAATGCTTATCAAACAAACCTCACATAACAATGATACTCATGATATTTCACAAACCCTAGTTCAAGATAGTTCTCAACTTCACATAACAATGATACTCATGTTCTTTCACAAACCCTAGTTCAAGCATATGAAAACTTACTTCAATACTTCCAACAATGCTTATCAAACAAGGTTTCTAGTATCAACTTTCATTCTAGAAAACCAAACTCAACAATGCTTATAAAATAATCCTTTTCACTCCAACTTAGCATTCACAACATCCAACAATATTTCACTCACAAGGAAGATATGCCCATACCTTTTGTTTGATGAAGAATTGACCTTAAAAACCTATCTCAATCACAATTACTCTTTTTGCCAATCTCAAGGGTTAGGTAGCAAAAACCTTCTCAAAACTTCATTCAATAATTCCCTCAAAATATTTTCACCATACAAAACATTAGATCTCAATTACACCTTATTACTCCTCTCAAATATTTAAACACAATAAGACTTTATTTTAAAATAACATATAAACTCCTCTAAAGCCTTATTACTCCATTCAACACTTGATCATCAAAATCACAATATAAAATTTAATTTTCATAAACCTTATATCTCCCTAAAAGCTCATGCCAAACAAACCTTAGGACAAAAATCAAATTTAAAAATTAAATACCTTTTTCCCTTGGTGGGAATCGATCCCATGCTGCACTGCCACCAATGCCCTAGCCATGGCTTCAACTATCGTGTGAGCTAGGCGCTCACCTTAGAAGCAAGAAGCACCTTGTGCACTTTATTGCTTCCCTTTGGTGCCTAAACCAAAATACATCCACACAAAAACTACCATCGAGATTCGATCGTGGGTCCTCCCACCTTGCCAAAGCCTTAAGTCATAGTCGCTTGCCACTAGCCCAACCAACTGGTTGGTTATGAGGCTTAGAGCCTCTCTTGTCTTATCCCTTCGTTGGCACCAATAAAACAACAAAAAATTTGTCTTCTTCCTTGCACGAAAATCATGGAAATCATAGGCTTGATTATATTATTCGAATGAAGGTACTTCCTTTGCAACCAAGGCACATGGTATTTATACCATTGTGCCATCACCATTTTAGACGTCGATGGAGGGGAAATAATGTATGACGTCGATGCATTAATTTTTCCCTTATAACCCTAACCTTAGGGTTAATTAAATTAGATTATAATTTAATTAATAATAAAATTATTATAATTAATTTAATAACTATAAAGTTAATAAAATTAAATTATAAATTAATTTATAATGAAATTATTATAATTAATTTTATTTAATTTAATTACTTTAGGTCTTACCATTAGACCTTTTAATATTATAATAAAATATTATAATATTATTTTTCTTGGGCCTTCTTATTTCTCCTGTAGACCTTATCTGACCACCTTGAATATTATAATGGGAGATATTATAATATTATTTCCCTTAGGTCTAGAAGCAATCTTTCACTTGCACTGATTACTAGAACTGACTCTTGACATCCTTCCTCTTGCACTGCTCACTAAAACTTACTCTTGACATCAATGACAACAAATCTTGCTCATATTTCCAATAATCTCCCCCTTTGTCATTGATGGCAACCCATTTACATTTTACCATTTCTTTTACCTTTTCATGTTCTGCTCCCCCTAAGAAACTGCTCCCCCTGACTGAATGCTCTCCCCCTAACTCAAATCTCTCCCCCTTTGTCATCAATGGCAAAGGGCCACCTTTGGGGCTTGGGGCTAAGAATGAGACTCTTAGCTTAGCCCCTCCCCCACCTCTTTTTGAGGTGGTTAATTCTAGGGTGGGAGTATTTCTACTTCCATACAAGCACTGATATTTACCTTTGTCCACTTTCTTCCTCAACTGATCCTTCTGATTTCTTTGACTATTCTTGTTCTTGCTTGTCTCTAGAATTTTTGCTCTACACCACTTTGTTGTATGTCCATCATTATTGCACTTATAACACTTAATGTTGTTATTCCTTAGAGGTGCAAATATCTTGGGATTTCTCCTAGTGAAGCCATATCTATTCCTATCATGAACCCTACAATTCACTGCCTTGTGACCAAACTGATTACAAGAGTAGCAATACCCTTGAAAAAGCTACCTATTTCTAAAATTTCCATATTCCTGTATTTCATGTGTCCTGCACTATGTAGCCTTGTGCCCAAACCTGTGACATGAGAAACATCATCCATTAAAACTACCTTGCCTTGACCCCATTGGTCTCCTAGTTTCTTTTACCTTGTGTTGGTTCATGTTCCATATGTTCCTCATTTGTGCATTGTTCCTTTCCTTGTTGAACTTTTTGTTGTCCAACTCATCCTCAGAGGTCTCACTCTCTCTTACACTCTCTTCTTCTAAAGCTTCTTCTTCTTCAAAGCTTGATATTGACTCCTCTCCTTATTTTCTTTGTACCTATTCAAAACCAAGACCTGTCTTGTTTGATGTAGGTTTTTGTATCTTGATAATCTTATCCAATTTCTTTGAGCTTCTCCCAAACCTATGTAGCCTATCCTTAGACTCTTTTACTTCCTTCCTTAGTGAAGCTACCTCATGCTCTAACCTTTCACATTCTAAAACCTTTGCTTCTAACTTCTCTTTGAATCTCTTTGTCTTAGCTATTGAGTTGGTTAGATCCTCTATAAGCTTTCCTTTCTCTTCATCACATTCTTGAAATTTAAGCTTGAGTTTTGAGTTTTGCTTTCTTACCTCCCTTAATGCATCAAGGGCATGAATAAGCTCACCCTCAAGATCAACTTCTCCTTTTTCTTATTCTTCCTCTATTTGTTTGCCTTTGGGATCATCTTCATTCCTTTCTGATTTACTTCCACTAGAAGTATTTCCTTCTTCTTCTATTGCCATAAGAAGACTTTCTTCTGGTCCTTCAAGTGTATCTTCATATTCATCATCATTGAAACTGAATCCATTCCTTGTACATCTATCTTCAAGATGGCCAAAGTTGCCACATCTAAAACACTTGAGAATCATTGGTAACCTATTTCTAACCACTTATTTTTCTTCGCTAGAAATAGAACTTCATCTTCATCATTATTTGAGGAACTTTCATCACTATCACTTGAAATCTTACCTACCTTGTCTGCATAAAAACTCTTCTTATGCCTTTGGAAGAACTTCTTTCCTTGCTTGCCTTGTCCATCCCTGCTTTTCTTTTGGTACCTATGTTTTCCTATTTCCCTATTCTTATGATCATGTTTTTCTTCATCATTGCTATTTCTAGCCTCTAGACAATCAGATGCATAGTGACCATATTTTCCACAATTGAAACATCTAACTGATTTTGTACCTTTATATTTTCTTGAGTCCTTGTTCCTTCTACCATAATTTGCTTCTTCATCATTGGATGACTCATTGCTTGAATCTGACTTCTTACCCTTTGTCTTCTTAGTAACTTTGAAGGTTGCTTCCTTCTGGGGAATAGGTTCCTCTTTTATTCTCATCTCAAAAGCTGTGAGAATGCCATGTAATTCATCCCTTGTCAAAAGTTCAATATCTTTTACCTCTTCTATAGCTGAAATATTTTCACTAAACCTTTTTGGAAGTGACCTTAAAATCTTATCACAAACATCTGGTTCCTCAACCTTAAGCCCAAGTCCTTGCATGGAGTTAACAACCTCATCCACACGAAGTAGATATACCATAATATTTTCCTCATCCTTCATATTTAGGTCTTCAAATGCTCTCTTAAAATTTTGCAACTTTACCCTTTTGATATTTTTGTCTCCCTCATATATGCCTTTCAACTTATCCCAAATTTCCTTTGCTGATGTGCAATGCATAACCTTTATAAACTTTGTTTCATGTAAACCTCTCAAAATTCCATTCATTGCCTTTGAATTGTAATGATGTAGAAGCTTACCATATTTATCTGTAGGTGGAGTTGCTGGTGGTATGTATCCATTCTCAACTGCTTCCCATATTTCATTTCCAAGTGCCATTAGATGAAACTTCATCCTTGTGCTCCATAGTGCATAATTATTCCCATCAAACAATGGTGCTGAATTTCTTGAAGATCCACTCTGAGAATCCATCTATATTCTTGTAAGATTTTCCTTCAAGCTATTAAACTCTTTCGAAGGAACCCGCTCTGATACCAATTGAAGAACACAAGCTTATACTGAGAGGGGGTGAACAGTATAAGACCACTTTTTACTTTTCTTTCCCAAACAATATTATACAATATATCAATGGCAATATCAATAATAGTAATCAAAGCAATGCACAAATCACCACACACAATAGAGACACCAATTTAACATGGTTCACCCAATGTGGGCTACTCCACGAAGAAAATATTTCACTAAAATTTTCTCAACAAATCTCTTTGGGAATCCTTTCCCTATTACAATGTTTATGGACCTCTATCCAAAGGAGACACCAATCCCCTAATCAAGTTCATGGATCTCTATCCACAGGAGAACTCCTTCTCCTCTACTATGGTTAGTGATCCTCTAGAAGACTACTGCCTCCACTACACTAGCTTGTGGATCTCTCTCCACTAAAGACTCTATCCTCACTCAGAATATCTCTATCCTCACTACCCTAGCTAATGGATCTCTATCCACTAGAGACTACTATCCTCTACTCTATCACCTCCAAATCTTACTCTTAGCTCTATCTCAAATCTATACTAAACACAATCCTTCGATCTAGCACAAATTCTTCTCAATATCTATCTCAAATTTGCACTAAACACAGTCCTTTGGTCTAGCACAAATCTGCTCAATATCTATCCTCTAATATACACTAAACATAGTCCTTCGATATAGCACAAATCTACTCAATATCTATCTCAAATCTGCACTAAACACAATCCTTTAATCTAGCATAAATCTGCTCAATCTCTATCTCTATCTAACACAAACCTATCCTCAAATCTATACCAAACTCTATCCTCAAATATATCCTCAAGACTTAACACAAAGCTTGACTCAATCACAAATCAACTCTGCTAGATCTACCCCAAACCTTAACTCAAGGTTTAAAAAAATCAATCAATTCTACTCTCAAGTCTTCTCAAAGACTTACCTCAAATACTCTCAACAAGTCCTCACTAGATACTTCTCTTAACTCTACTCAACAAGTCCTTACACCTAGAACTTACCTCCAATATGCTCAACAAGTCTTCACTAAGAACTTACCTCAAATATGATTGTAAGCTTCCACAAAATCTTACTCAAATCTATCCTTAAGTCCACTCTAGGACTTACTCAAATCAGCTCACAAGCTTTCACAAAATCTTATTCAATCTATCATAGAAAACTTCTTCAATCACACAAACAAGCTTCACACAGAATCTTGTTTAACTTACAGAAACATATAGAGAATGGTTAGAGACTCAATATGCTTCACACTCACAATAATGCTCAATCACTTTTAATATCTCTTGTTCAATCACATAAACATATGGAGAATGGTTAGAGACTCAATATGTTTCACACTCACAACCACTTAATCACTTTCAATATTTCTCAAATCAAATCATAATATGGAACAATTTGTTTCACAGAACTTGAACTATCACTCCAACACTTCCAATCAACTAAGCTCAATCAACTCCACTCAACCAATCACTCAATGAAGGCTTAGTCAACAATGCTTATCAAACAAACCTCACATAACAATGATACTCATGATCTTTCACAAACCCTAGTTCAAGATAGTTCTCAACTTCACATAACAATGATACTCATGTTCTTTCACAAACCCTAGTTCAAGCATATGAAAAATTACTTCAATACTTCCAACAATGCTTATCAAACAAGGTTTCTAGTATCAAATTTCATTCTAGAAAACCAAACTCAACAATGCTTATCAAACAATCCTTTTCACTCCAACTTAGCATTCACAACATCCAACAATCACTCACAAGGAAGATATGCCCATACCTTTTGTTTGATGAAGAATTGACCTTAAAAACCTGTCTCAATCACAATTACTCTTTTTGCCAATCTCAAGGGTTAGGTAGCAAAAACCTTCTCAAAACTTCATTCAATAATTCCCTCAAAATATTTTTACCATACAAAACATTAGATCTCAATTACACCTTATTACTCCTCTCAAATATTTAAACACAATAAGACTTTATTTTAAAATAACATATAAACTCCTCTAAAGCCTTATTACTCCATTCAACACTTGATCATCAAAATCACAATATAAAATTTAATTTTCATAAACCTTATATCTCCCTAAAAGCTCATGCCAAACAAACCTTAGGATAAAAATCAAATTTAAAAATTAAATACCTTTTGCCCTTGGTGGGAATCGATCCCACGCTGCGCTGCCACCAGCGCCCTAGCCACGACTTCAACTACCGCGTGAGCTAGGCGCTCACCTTAGAAGCAAGAAGCGCCTCGTGCACTTTATTGCTTCCCTTTGGCACCTAAACCAAAAGACGTCCACACAAAAACTACCATCGAGATTCGATCGTGGGTCCTCCCACCTTGCCAAAGCCTTAAGTCACAGCCGCTTGCCACTAGCCCAACCAACTGGTTGGTTATGAGGCTTAGAGCCTCTCTTGTATTATCCCTTCGTTGGTGCTAATAAAATAACTAAAAAAACTATCTTCTTCCTTGCACAAAAATCATGAAAATCATAGGCTTGATTATATTATTCGAACGAAGGTACTTCCTTTGCAACCAAGGCACATGGTATTTATACCATTGTGCCATCACCATTTTAGACATCGGTGGAGGGGAAATAATGTATGACGTCGGTGCATTTAATTTTGCCCTTATAACCCTAACCTTAGGGTTAATTAAATTAGATTATAATTTAATTAATAATAAAATTATTATAATTAATTTATAATTAATTTAATAACTATAAAGTTAATCAAATTAAATTATAAATTAATTTATAATGAAATTATTATAATTAATTTAATTACTTTAGGTCTTACCATTAGACCTTTTAATATTATAATAAAATATTATAATATTATTTTTCTTGGGCCTTCTTATTTCTCCTGTAGACCTTATCTGACCACCTTGAATATTATAATGGGAGATATTATAATATTATTTCCCTTAGGTCTAGAAGCAATCTTTCACTTGCACTGATTACTGAAACTGACTCTTGACATCCTTCCTCTTGCACTGCTCACTGAAACTTACTCTTGACATCAATGACAACAAATCTTGCTCATATTTCCAATAAAGAAATCACATACATATTTAATTCAAATCACAACACATATATAAGATCCACAACATAATAGGTATCTATACACATATAATGATAAAAAATGTCATAAAGCTACAAAATGGGAACATGTATACCACCCATCATCACATATGCTTGTAGATAACAAAAAACAAGATATGCTACCACATGATAATCTTAGCCCTATTGCTCTTCAGGAGTCTTCCCACTCCCCTCATGAGCCACCCTCGCCTGCCCTTCCCCATGTACTGTTATTGCCCTACTCAACTTAGCTACAACACCTCCTATATATGACACTATTTATGACTCTATCCTCACCTCCCTCCACCCCATCGATTTTGTGCTTTGGCGACTCTACTATGATTACATCTGTGCTCACCATCATGATCTTGATCTCGAATGAAATCTACCATAATCTAGAATTGGAATCCTATGCATAGTCAAGGCAATCTCACAATCATACTGCATGGATGCTTCCTCCCTTAGCATCTCTGCAACATCCTCACTACCATTTCACAACTACTCTATCTCATCTCTCAAAGCACACATATCCGTAGGGGTCTTCTCCACTGCCCTCACTCATTCTGCCTCCTCCTATGCCTACCATTGTCACTCTATATTAGTGTGCATCTTGGCCATATTCACCTCAAAATACACTCACTTAGCATATCAGGTCACCAACACCTACTACATCCTCATCACATCTACCTTAAGTTCATCTCTAGCAGTCATATTATCTGATACTAGGCAACACAAACCCTACACCACATTGACATATCTCACTACCTCCCTGGTCGATATGCCCATGCACTTTCACACATTGTATCTCTAACTTCTTAGCATCACTCATAATTTCAATAGCTATCAATCTCTCCTCCCAATTGTAGTGTTCCTCTCTCCACTTCCCTAATTCTACCACTCAACTCTCTTCACTCTCCCGTAGCTACCCCTCCAACTGTCGTACTCTCTCTCGTTGTATACATAACTCCTCATCAGAATCCCTCCTCTCACGTTCCTCAAAAGTTATATCTACCATATCTCCCATATCTCCTATATCAATCATATCATCCACTCCCACATCAACCCCCATATCCTCCATGATCATTATCTCCTCAACAAGTTTCTCATAAAACTAGCTTATATCTCTATCACCCTCCCAATAGGAACACTAGACTTGCCACCTCGATGTCACCTCAACCATTGAAGATGCACCTTTACCTCATCTTATAATCCCCCCATTGGACTGGGTCTCACTCCTCCCTCTACTCATCCCTCTCACAAAGGTACCTCACCAATTGGCTACACCCACCAATCAATCACCCCAACACCTGCCTCCTAACTCTACGTCACCCACCATGCATCATACTCAGGAGTAATACCCACATCCTTCATTCCAAAAATCACCATCAGTGGATTTATCTCACCACTCCAAAGAGGTATTATAGGGTAACTCTCTCTATCATGTCATCTCCTATATAGCACAATAGACACCTTTGAAATACCCTACTATAGCCCAAACTACCACATCACCCTACTCAATGGAAAGAAATTTGTATACTGCATATAATTCCATATTACCCATCATCCTTGATGGATAGCTTCAAATTTATCATCATACTTCTCCCACACCACCCCACCCTTCCAGGGCCTCCATTGGATATCCTTCGACTCCAACAAGCCAAACTTCACCCTCCAAAATAAATGGTCACCCTCATGTGGCTTCTTCATCCCCTTCTCATCCATTCACCACATCAAGACATATGGTAAGTGAGTATTTCCCTCTACATGAGCATCATAGGGCAAAAATGTTGGTTGCTCTACTATTATATGCTCCCACTCCCAAACCTATAATAATGGCATCCAACTCAACCCCTTCCATGTAGCACACACTACATCATGCAATAATCTATACACCTGGACTAGTAGTACAGGTGCCCATGCAAATACAACTCCGTGATCCACCATATCACACACTACATCCAACATATTCTAGGTAAAATTTACCTTAGAAGTATTTGGTAAAGCATAGGTCAAAATCATCAACATCACCGCACACTAGCGATCAGAAATATTTTGATACCAAAATTACTCATAATAAATCCCCTTATTAGTATCTATCTCCTCCCATATCACACCAAAGGCACACTATAGCACCTCATCATGCCTCTCATCCACTATTTCCCTCACTGGAACACCCTCAATCGGTAATTTGTAGATCTTGTACACATCCTCCAAGGTGATAGTCATCTCACCCATCAAAAAATGAAAGGTGTTTCTATCCGGATCCCACCTCTCGCACAACATCGAGACATAAGATCTATTAGCATGGATTCTCACACAATCCCACACTCCTTTCAACCAAACCTTCTCCATCCACTCCAGATCTACCTCACCCAAGGCATCACCCAAATCAGCTCTCATCATCCACACACAATGTCGCAACTTGATCATCTTCACCTATTTCATACACAAACATCACAAAAAAATTTCATGTCAGTTCCATACACATATTACATTCCATTTATTTTAGTTGTTCCTATTTTAGTTACATACCCATTACATACAACATTCCCATAGCATATCACATGCCTTTACATAACAAAAAAAAACCACAAAATCCAAACTCAGATCCAATTCATAGGTCACCCTACGAATTCAAGTATGATTCACTGGTTGACCTAGAAATTTAGCTAGATGACCAATATTGGGTTCCCATTGGCCTCCCTTACTATAAAACAAATCAAAACCACACAAAAGAACATTTAACATCCACAAAATCACATATTTCATACATCATGTATTTCGAGACACACATGCATTCACAATTCAAACCACATTCTAAAATGCAATAACAATCACATTTTTTGATACTCATTTCACCATTTCATGGTGAAAGTGCAAACGCATTCCAAAAATAGTACATACCTAGATCCCAATAGCCACCCTCACACTCATCCACATACTCATAATGGCACATAATTCAAACAATCAACAAATCATTTCAACACACAAAACAAAACACATTTTTGAACACCCATTTCCCCTTTTATAGTGAAAAATCAGATAGTTTTAAAAAATGATACATCATTCATCACAAAATCATAATCAAAGTTCATCACACTAACATTAATTAGCAACCATTAACACACATCACCAAATCATATAGAAATGTAAAAATAGTCGCATTTCTAGATACCCATTTCCCACTTTTACAAAAAAAGTTTCATCCTTTCTCGAAAATAGTACACCATTTGCACCCAACATGCAAATTCAAAACAATCATAGGTATTTCCCACCATGCAGTCAAACTCATGCAAATAATGGTCAAACCTAACATCTAATCACACATCTTGATACCCATTTGGTGTCTTTATCACTTTGTGTCCAAATTCTAATCACATCTTGAATACAAACACCACAAAACAAACAAACCTACCCTAAAGCATTTCCAAGCAATCACACAACTCAAAATTTCATGTCAATAAGTCTTCAGGTACTTACCGGTGGCTCCACATGATGACTACCAACACTGGTCTATCCCCTCACCATATTTGTGTCCTCAAACTTTACAAGTGTTCCACATCAAAAACCGTCACTTACCCCTCACTCTCTAACTCACACATCATGCAAAATAAATTCACACACATGCCAAAAAGACTTTATATGCCTTAAAATCCCAATTCATTGGTCACCATGTGAATTCAAGTTCAATTCATAGGTCACCATGCGAATTCAAGTTCAATTCGTAGGTCACCATGCAAATTCAAGTTCAATTCATAGGTCACCATGCGAATTACACCTCCATACACCAAATGCACATGTTTTTCACTCCAAAATTGTTTCCTTTCCTTCTTCTTCCTATCTACCAAATTTTCCCTCCTTTTGTCATCCCTTTCCTCTATCAATCGAATCATCACCATCATCACCTCATTTCATTTGTCTCATCACTGATTCCTCATTTGAGGGGGTATTCATATACAAATCTACTTTGCATGCAACCAAACAATCAAATATCCAATCATGATTATCGCATTTGTCTACAAAAATTTCTACTAAATATCATCTCAAGATAAACCTTATCCCAAATTAGACATTTGTTAAGTCACAAGAGCCATGCACAATATCAAATAATGTATTGCTTTCATTTTGTATATCGTCCTTAACCACTTACTGAATGTTACACTTGATTCATCCATGCCACTCAACTCAAATGGTTTGACATGTGTCACCATGCACTCATCAATCAATTAGAAGCAAAAATTTGAATAGGCATTTGTTCTATTCATGTTTGGACCATCTTGCATTGGTCACAAAAAGCAAAACAATCATAAGTTGCCCTCACAAACATCTAAGTACGGTATTGCAAATACTATACTAAATTGGAAAAATCATTAGTTTCACCATCATGTTCCACCTACATCCATCCATCCACATCTCATCATTTGCATTCACCCATTCTTCTCTTCTTCTTTTACTTTCTCTCTACTCTCCTGGTTCTTGATCAATGTTGTATGGTCACACTTTGAGCGGCTACATACCTTTGATTGGATTCCATTCTTCTCCTCTTCATCTTCTCCCTTCTTCTATTGGCTATCAATAAATGTTGTATGGTCATGCTTTGAGCGGCTACATACCTTTTATTTTATCTCATTCTTCCCATTCCATTTCTTTCTCATTTCATGAACACCTCGTCTCCTTCTCCCATCACATTATTTTTGTACTAAATTGTGTTCCACACAACATAGTACAAAAAGGGTAAATGTAGACACCCAAAAGTTACACATGCTCATCCCTATATACTTTTAGATCTACATAGATACTTATAGGTTTACATAGGCCATCGTAGATCATGGTTGTCATATATATGCTACCTTAGTCATCCGTAAGCTCCAAACCTACAAAACTAGGTATAACACACCCCATATGCCTTCTATTCACTAGGAATCCATCTACTAGCTCCCTAAGGTCACTTAAGCCCTTTTCTACACCTAATTAGGACCCCATGGGACCATTCCCCACTAAAAATCCTAATTAGGCTAATTAAAATTCTAATCTGCAAGTGACTTTCACTAAGCATGCACTTTATCATTAATAAAAGGTTAATTAGAGTTAATGGTCTAAGCACACCCTCACACATGTGTGCACCATGAGTTAGTTAGGATATTTCTAGAAAATATAACTAAACCCCAACCTAACCTAGGACTTAGATAATCCTAGCTAACCCTAACCCTTCCTCACACGTGTGAGGATGAGATATTATTTTAGGGCATGTGGGCTTGACACCTCCCCAAAACCCTAACCTAACCTCACTAGGAATTGACTCTAGGGTTTGGTTTATCTAACCACCTCCCACAAACTTGGATTTTCCTATAAATAGAGGGTTCCTCCCCTCATTTTAGCTCTCTTCATTTTCAATCAACTTACCAAAACTTTGTAGAAATCATACCAGAACTGCATATGATAACTTTGCACCATGCAAAAAACTTAACATCACTTCTAGAGCCCATCCAGATAGAGGATCTCCAGAAGAGGTCACTCATAGATCAATTCACCCCCCACCCTTTGAATCTAGGTTCAAATTTCTAGGCCACCCTATGAATTGACCATATAGTAGGTCAACATCAACAAGTTTAATAGGTATCCTTTATTTCATGTTTTTATAGTGTTTTGTGTAGTTTTTATCATCTTTTAATATAATTTTATTTATGTCAAATTTTTCTTCCATAATCATGGGGCTTGACTGAGGTAGGCCCCCAAACATACTAACAATATTTTTCAGGCCCTAGACAAGTGTAGAAGAACACATATCAGCAAACTACCGATGGCCCGCGTACATAGAAGCCCACCTTCACTGAGGAGTTCTAAAAGACATCATCATGATGTTGCATGTTCATGAAGAAATTAGGGAGATCCATTTTGTAACCTAAAAGCATTCTTTCATGAATAAAAATCAGCATTTTGAGCAATCTATGTTTTATATATTTTGTTTGATCAAATGACATTTTTTGGTAGCTTCACTAGCATGGACATTTAAAAGCCCCTTTTGGGCATAGACATATTGAAGTCCACATTGGGAAAGTATATTTGGAAGCCTTCCTGTGTCATAGATATTTTAAAGTCCCTCTTGGGCATAGATATTTGGAAGTCCTACCTTGGACACAAATATTTTAAATTTCCTCTTTAGAATAGATATTTGGAAGTCTCAACACATATATTTTAAAGTTCCTCGTATGCATAGATATTTGGAAGTCCCCATTGGGCATTTATTAACCAAATTCTCCTTTGGAAAATTACTAATTGAAGTCCCCCTTAATTATTTACTAATCAAATTATTGCATCTCTTATATTATATCAAAATTTGTACATATTTTTAGATATATTATTTCATTACCCAAGTGCTTGTCCATTATCAGGTCTATAGACCACCACTTAGGGATGAAATAACTTTAAAATTTTCTAGACACATTCATTTCATCTCTTAAGAAATTTCCCATTATCTGGCTCATAGACCACCACTTAGGAATGAAACAACAACTTGTATGTACTTTCAAATATATTCTTGCATTACTTGGGTGCTTGTCCATTATTAGGTGCATAGACCACCATTTAAGAATGAAATAACTCTTTATATATTTTTTCTAGGCACATTTTCATCTCCTATTCACTTATACATTATCTATTTCAAAATCCATCACTTAGGGATGAATAAGAAAATTATACATACTCTTACCAACTTGTACATATTTTTTCTCCTTACATACTTATTTCATCCCATAGGTGTTTCTCCATTGATTAGGCTCTCAGGATTCCCCTTAGTAATGAAACAATAATTATAGACACATTATTTAATATCTTAGATATTATTCCCTTATCAAATTATCCACACCATTATTTAAGGATAAATTTCATATCTTTAATAGTTTATCTTTCAAACCCTCAAACATCCAATATTTGCTTTTCTTACCCCTTTGCAATCTACACATACTTTGGTATCCCCCATTTTTTGAATTAAACATAAACTATCCTTCCTATTTCATATTCAATATTGAATAGGAGATTGATGATGGATCATGATGAGTTAAAAGGATCACAAAGTAGTCAAAGCATTAATTGATATGCCAAAAGCACTAATTAACTTATCCTTCATCACCTTACTTACTCACACTAGACTGGATATAACTAATTATTTTCTCAATCTAGCAAGTAGCTTATGCCATAAAAGTAAGCATCACTACCTCCTCACACCATACCCACCTACCCTTCTTAAGGTATAATCTTCTATTTTCTCCTTAAACCTATTTTATTCCACATGAAACCCTCCTTTTGGAATTTGCACAACCTAATTATAGTTGGGTGACACATTTGCTCTACAAGATGTTTTTTTGATTTGCCTACCTTTGGTGAGTGTTTCTTATCTTAATTGGTATATATCTTGTCCTACCAACATACCCTTGCTCAACATACCCCTACTTCCCATAAATTTCCATCTGACACATTTGCACTGCCTAAATACATTTAGGAAGTGCATTTGTTGATATATAAATTTTACTTCACCTCTCCTCCTAATCGCTTGAGTATACTTAACTGAAGTATCCTCTATCTTATCATTACCAATGGCTCTCATTTTGTGATCACTTTCTTAAATCTTCTCTTAATGCATTTTCATTACCTAATAGTAATCATGTGGTTCATTTGTGATAGTAAACTTTTTTTCTTAATTTTAATGCCCCATTTCATATTCAATCCCTTAGTTATCATTCTAGAGTTGATTACACTCCCTTGAATTCCTTCAAATTGACATTGCACCTCAATATTAGCATTGATATATCAATATTTGTTATTTAACTTCATCAAGTTGTCATACAATCCACAAATTAAAAAAAATAAAACTTATTATAGCCACTTATATCATTAATCACAATTATATTTTATATTTTCCATCAAAACTAATTTGAACATAATAAAAATGAATATATCAATATTATAACCACTTACATACATTATTAATAAAACTTAGATTAACACATGACTAGATAAATATATATATATCAATGATAAGTGTATACATAATCATAATATCAATGATAAAATTGGTACACTCAGTCTAATAACTTATATGGTGCACTACATGGCTCAAAATTGGTTCATTAAACCTCCTACAAAACCAAAATCCAATATGGAAGTCTCAGAAATATGACCTTATGTCTCTCCCTATTGGTGCTAGTAGTGGTGGTAGTGGTGGTGTTAGCATCCCCATAAATATTTGAGAATACATCATCAAAATCCATGATCTCGAACAAGTCCTCATTCATGTAGGGGAAGGCATTGTATACTATGTCAGTATAACAACATAAGGCGTAATAATAAGTAGCCTACTCTTCCTCAATATATATGTCCTACTAGGCATCCTATAGCTTAGCTTTTGTCCTATCTATATGGCTCTCCAACTATAATCTATCCCTATATATATGATAGCTAACTCCTTAACATATGACTTAGGTCATCCTCTCCTCCTATCTAGACCCATAACAAGGCTACATCATACTCTATGGTCAACTACTACACTTATCCCATCATGTGATCCCTCTCCTACAATAGTATAGATGCATGGGCTACAACATTATCCTTCTCTTGCTATAGCACAAATGCCTAGCCACATCCTACCATAGCTTATCCATATCATCCTACCTATCATCCCATATATCCTTTGGGATATCTTAAGGTTGATTATTTATGCCTTCACATTCACCACCTAGTCTCTTCACCATTTCTACCTCCTGCACTATTTCTACTTCCTCAACAATCTAGCTAGGACTAGCCCTAGCTTTTATCCCTAGAAACATTACAAGGCCATCAATGATGACACATCCAATGGCCTATTGGTCCTTGCTCCTACTGCTCCCCCTACTATCACATTCCTCTCTTGCCTTGGTTTTTGGACCTCTCACACTAGTAAAAAAAATGTAGGTCTGCTTTCATCTCTCATTGTTGCTCATCCCATCATTTGACATTGGTAATATTGGTTGGTATATTTAGTTGCATATTTAAATAATAAGGGCCAATAATAACCTATTTGTAGAATTTTAAATGTAGTTCCTGTTCTTGCAAAGTGCTCACCAAATGTATCATCATGATAGGACTTCGTGATAGTTGGGACTTATTCTACCATACACCTTCTCATAATTTGATCAAGACTAGTCTTAAATAATCATCTATTAATCCATGAGAATGCCACATTTTTCTTAATTAGTTTCTGAGTGTCTAAAGGAGTAAGTGCAAAGGATACCTTACTGGTTGCCAAATAATTAGCCATGTCAGCATACCATGATGTTTGGTCATCTAGAGCAAAGATATGCTCATCTATAAATGTGTCCTCAATTTTCGTGTTGTTTTGTGACGTTAATTTGGATAATAAATAGACCACTATGTTATCTCTCCTAGGTTTATAAATAATAGTGACATCAAATTCCTATAAAATTAAAATCCATTGAAAAATTATGCCACATACCATTGGCTTATTCATCAAATATTTGATTGTTGCATGATTTGCTTGCACAAAAAATTTATAACCTATAATATAGTGGTAAAACTTATTAATGGTATCTACCACTTCAATAAATTCTTTTTCTATGATAGTATAATTTATTTTTACTCCCATGAGATTTTTACTGACATAATAGATAACATATGCCTTGTTCCCTTCCTTTTTTCCCAATGCCACTCCTATGGAATTGTTAGATGCATCAGCATAAATATGGAATGAGAGGTCCCAATTTGGACCTCTAAGCACCAGAGTAGTCATTAATTTCTCTTTCAAGGTCTGAAATGACTGTTCACATTCCTCTATCCATACAAAATCTACTTCCTTGGTCAATAATACATGCAATGGTTTTGTAATTTTACTAAAATATTTGATAAAACATCGGTAGTACCCTACATGGTCTAAAAAAATCTGCACATCTTTCTTTTTTTGAGGAGTAGGTAGTTATTTTATAACTTCTATTTTTCTTTCATCAACTTTTATCCCCTCAATTGAAATATGATGTCCCAAAACTATTCCTTCTATCATCAACATAAAGCATTTCTCATTGCTTAAGGATAAATTGGTTTCCTAACAATATTGAAGTACTTTTTCCAAATTTGTTGTAGCTTCTCCAAATTTTAACCATAGATAGTTAAATCATCCATAATAATATAAAATTTTATAGTTTACCCTATATTATTTGAGAAGATACTAAGTACTACCCACTGGAAAGTTGTAGGTGTGTTTCATAATCTGAAAGGTAGAACACGGTAAGTGAAGGTTTTCCAAGGATAGATAAACATGGTTTTTTCTTGGTCTTATTTCCTTATTTAGATTTGATTATATCCACTGTATCCATAAAGAAATTAAAAATACTTACGTCTAGATAGAGTATACAAAACTTGATCTATGAAAGGTAAAGGGAAATGATCTTTCTTGGTCACCTTATTTAACATTCAATAATCCATACAGATTCTCCATTTACCATTTTTCTTGGGAACTACTACCAATGTTGATACCAACTTACTATATAATATGGGGTAGATGAATCCAGTAGATTAGAATTTTTGCAAATAAAATTTTACTATTTCCTTAATAGTTGGATTCATCCTCCTTTGTGGTTGTCTTACCAATTTTATGTTTTTTTCCAGGTGGATGTGATGAGTGTAAACTTTGGGTGCAATTCTTTTTATACCTTGATAATCCCATGCAAAAGTTGTTTATGTTTACTCAATATTTCCTTCAAATTTTTCTCTCGAGCTATCATTAGGGCACTACTGATATTCAATATTTTCTAGGTTCTACTTCAACTTGTTTAATGTAATGCTCCTTCCATTTCAACTTCTTTAATGTGATGCTCCTTCCTTCCAACAAGTGGTGAAATTTTGATATAACTAAGTCTTCATCTACCATATCTCCTACTTCATCAAGAGCCATGACATGTTGCATCATAGGAAGAGCATCATCACCTATGGCTTCCAAACTAGGCTCACCCAATTCATTGGTGGATTGTGTTGGCAGGTAAATGACTAATTTTTTCACATTCTTTCCATTGGATACTGTCCCCACCCTACAACTAATATAAACATAATCCATTACAAGCTAGGGACATCCCAAGATGAGTGGATAGCCACCCAAAATTGACTTAGATTACAGAACTAGGAAGTCGTTTGGGTACTCCCATGCATCTACATCTACTATTACATATTCCAAGATACCTTTTGGAAGTATTGTGGATTTATTTTGTAATTGTAATATTGTCTTAGTTTGTATCATACTCATTAGTTACAACTTGTGCATGGTTTCTTTGGGCATGACATTGATGGCCACACCTAAATTCATCAAAGTGTTAAGTAATATTAAGCCTATAATTTTTATCGTTAAAACTAGGCTTCTTGGATCATAATATTTGGGATGGTAGGTATTTCCTAACATTAAATTAATAAGTTATCCTACCACCTACACTAATTTTGGATATAGCCTCTACCCTGGTCTATTAAGGTATCATTCTCTAATGGCCTTTGTGTAAATAGGAACATCTCTGATAGCTTGATACAAAGGAATAGTGACAGTAAGATTTTTCAATTCTTCCATTATATCAAACTCAGGTTGTACTCTTTTCTTGGTTTCCTATAATATTTTGGTATATGGTGGGATTTATTCATTGTTTTGTTGTTCAACAACATAATTTTCTTCTATATCTACTTCCTCCACTACTGGAGGTGTTTATTCTAAACCTACCTCTCTACATGACCTAAGTTATATTCAAACTATAGTCTACATTCTCTACACTAATATGATACATTGGACACATTCCCATATATACTTGGTATGTTGGTAAGCTTTATTTGTTGCTATTGGGATTTTATGTTGGTTGTATTGGTGATTATTATAGCCTTGAAGTAGGTGAAGATAACAAACTAGGATGTACTAGAGGTTGTGCTACTATTTGGTGAGGCATGGTCCATGTGTTAAAATTTATCCATTGTGTTTTGAGTTATTGGTATGGAACCCACAAATTTGGTGTATACTAAGAAGAGTTTTGGACAACATTCATCTAAGGTGGCTGGCCCTACCAACCCATATTGGGTGTTTGGGACTACCCTTAATTTATGAAATTAGAACCACCATATGGTGACACTACTCCTAACATTCCAACTGATATAGGAGGTTGTTATCAATTCCTTCTATTACCCACAAAGTATGTTTATACTTCTTCCAACTATTCCTTCATAGTTAAAAGTTTTGCACACAACCTAGTCTTTTGATCCATATAACAAATCCCACATACTCATACTTTATATTTTGGACATTCATTCTTTGCATATTTTTTTTGCACCTTGGGTAGGAAAAGGCCAATATTGCTTCTATATCCTGCTTCTTTTGTAGCTAGAATGTGTCTAATTATAATGTAAGAGACGATAGAATATCACTTTTTCATGTCTTTCGACAAAGTTACTATTTCTACCTTGGTTATGGAAGTTGTTTTTGTTCCTCATATTGACGATTTCCATTTTATCCTGGAATAATTTTGACACAACCATTGGATCTCTTCCATTGAATCTTAGTAAATAAATTTAGAGCTTCTGATGATTCATTTGTAAGTCACATTAGGAATATGCTTTTTAGTGACCTTTCTCCTAGCCTTGCATGGGGTGAGCATTGGATATTGAAACTAAACCTTTTCCAATAGTCTTATAATGATTCATACTCCTTTTGTGACATGACCAGGACATCTTCTCATGCATCCCTTGCACTTCCAAAGTTTTGGTATTATTCTAGGAAAATTATTTTCATGCCTTCCCAGGTGTTAATTTGCCTATTCCCTAGGCCAATAAACCACCATAATGTTATATCATCTAATGTATAAGGAAAGAGTTTTAGTTTTGGGTCATTTGTTTTATAGTCAAATTACCTATAGAGGACAACAAATTTAAAAAGAAAAAGATCAGGATACTTTGTTGGTAATACCTTGAAAGTAGGGAGATGTGTTGGGGAAATGTTTTTCATCTTAGTTTCTTCTTTAGGTTCCTTAATTGGAAACTCAAAACTTATAGAAGCTTCATTATTTTGAGCCATCCCTTTCCTTACAGGTGGTGTAGGTTCTAAATAAGCTATTTCTATAGTAGCTATCAGAATGCCACACTCATTATTTTTATCCTCCCATAATAATATTAGATCAATATATGAAATAGTACCTTCTTCAAGTGCTTTCCAACTTCAAGTATTAAATGTATCATCAAACTGATCATAGTTACAATTTGATCCACTAGCTACTCTTGTGCCACATAAAAAATTATCATGCTAAGGTTATTCAAGTGAAGGGAATTGTCTCTCTTCAAGGGAAACCTCTGAATCTTCTGTAAGTATCTCTGGAGTAATTTAAACCTATGGTTGTAGGATGAACTTTATTTTATTAATGAATTGTCCATCAGGTCCTATAGGTCTTGGTGCACTCATGCATCTCAGGAAGTGGATCTATAGGTAAGGCAATTTAAATGTGCACTTTCAATCTGACTTACTCTATAGACCCTAAACACTATAGTTTTGGAAACTCCCTAGAAATGGTACCAAAATGATAGGTAAAAATGGTGTATCAAATATGATCGATTCCTATCAACTCATGTCAATCTAAGGATTGCAATCTTGTGAGGTGCCATGTATAGTATACGCCTATAGTGTGGGAATGAGTCCCTCTTTTTACACCTAACGTTTAATGGGGGTGATGATGTTTGCATGAATATATTTTAACCTGACTTAAATAAAATAATTTACTGATAAGATTAAAGTAATCAATAATTTAATTCTAGAAAATAAATGTATACTCACATACTAAAAATTAAAGAAAATAGAAGTAAACACACACTTGAACACCAAAGAAATAATGCACACACCTTGCTAAATATAAAATAATGCAAATAAGAGGATTCCTATATATAGAAACCTAAAATGCATCATGTTGAGGTGACTACTCATATGGGACATGCTAGAAGACCATATGAAAGATATTGGATATATTCCAAGGTGAAGCAGTGGTTCTAACCACTCATTTAGGCATTTTGGTCTAATCCAATGTTGGTCATGGTTGACACCCATGGTTAATAGATCTGATCGCACCTCAAAGCCATGACTAGCCTTCAAAATTAGTTTGATCTCGTCCGACCCAAAATCGGTTACAACGACCAATTGGTTGAAGATCCAAGTGGTTAGATGGTAGAAAGTTCTATAAGCTTCCATCCAACTTCTCCAGCTTACCTTTATTGATCTTGGCTTCTCCATGAAGCTAATACAAGGCCTTCTCAAATTCTATATAACCCCCCTATAAATTGGGGATAAGTTTGAAAGGATATCGAGTTGAAAAGCAGCAAAGCCCTATCAAATTGTATACTCACTTGTATCCATTGAGAGGAATACTTTTGTTGCCTAATTGGAGATCACATGGTACTTGGAACCAAGAAGGCTATGGAGGGCTAGGAGGAATCAAGAAAACTAATAGAGCCCATTCCATAACCAATATGAGTAATTCAACTGCTAATTTTTTTAGAGTACATCATGGTGACCCTTGATCATCAATTCATCAAGGGGAATTGGAGATGTAAGACTAGAATTTGAGAGAAACTACATTTTTAGCTCAATTACGGCTAACAGTGCTAGTTACATCATAGACCCATAGTTAGATTTAATTTCCTTTTTTCCTTGGTTTTAGCATTAGTTTACCTTTTATTTGTAGTAGCTTATATGCATTTGATCTATATTGTTTTCATTAGAGATAATTGTGCGGTAGAAGTAGGAATTTAAGACTTGTTTCCTTCATTTCTTATCATTTGGAAGATAGATTAGTTGTGGCTATTTCTTATGTTTTCATGCTTCCAATTGTTTAAATAGGACATTATATGGATTTATTTATGTTTCCTTTATATTTCTTGATGGCCAATTATCATATTTAGTGTATATTGTCATACCTTATGCATTTTATTGATTTCAAGCTTTCATGACATGTTATATGCAATATTCCTCTAAAAGCCTCATTAAGAGAGGCCTCCTTTACTTTAATTATTTCTTGTTGTTTCTTGAACACAGGGTTTACAAGGTCTTGTCATTAAAAGCAAAAAATACCTTTAATTGTGGAGAAGAAGGCCACATTTGCCTTAGAGCAGTTCGTGTCAACCTAGGAAGCCTACGAATTACACCTACCCTTGCATGGGAATTTTATATGATTGTAATAATTGTATCACATTGGGTATCCCTAAGAGGGATGAATTTGTAATCAATTTTCAATGGAAATTTAATAAAATAAGCCCTTAATTATGGTTATTTTCAAATTCATCAATTCTTTTATGCTTTATGTGATATTTCAATTATTATTAGCTTAGGTGTATGTATCCTAGATTGCTACAGAAGGTGATCATGTTGGGAAACCCACATTTTATGCCATAGAATACTAACTTACTATGTTTTGTGATGAAAAGACTTAACTACGGTTGATAGTCATGGTTAACAGTTATCATTGCACCACAGAGCCATGGGAAACAGTTGTAGCCATGCCTGACAGACGCAGTCAGCAAAGAATAGAGAATACAATAGGAATCCAAAACTTTATTAGACTTGGATCTGAGGTAGGTTTCATTGTCCTATGTTTTTTTATTTGTCTGTATTTTTTTTAGAATGCAAAAATGTTAGGTTAATCAGAAAAATTAATGAAAGGTAGAAATGGGAAAATCCTAGTTCATTTTTAGTTTTCTACTAGATGTTTCTAGGAATAGTATATCTCTTATTGTAGTCCACCCTAGTTTCTAGCAGTCTAGGCCATTCTATGTTTTGATTTTGCATGTATGAGGCCCAATCAGTGGCCATTTTCTTCATAGATAATTGCATTCTCTGAAAAATCATCTAGCATAGTCATGCATTCTCTTAAAGTGAAATATTATTTTTTAAAGCATGTGGGAAAATCATGTGAATGCTGATTTATGCATTTTTATTTTATGCAAAGTAAAAATAACCACATACACCATGACACACTTTAAATTCTAGTGAGTTGGAAGTCATATATAACCACTAGTAGGGTTCAACGATGATGGTAGTGATTTCCATACGTTGGCCCAACTCCCTCGATCCTTTTGTTACTAGACCAATACTAGATCAAAGATGCCATCATAGCCCATGCAAAATAGCATACATTTCTCTTCGGAGGGGTGTATCACTATGCATGGGTGATCAAGGTGAGGACCGGGAGGACCTATGCTCCTTGCACAACTATGGGTTTCATCTCCATATTTTGAGGGGTTTATGTGACCATGAATTTAATTTCTAGTTGTTGAGCTACAATTATACAAGTGAAAACCCTTAAATAATTGAGTATATCATCAACTTATTGAAAACACGATGAGAGTTAATTTTTGATAAAAAAAATATTAAAAAACACAAAATAGTTTAGGGATCACAAACAAAAATTTAAAAGATATAATCATCAAATTTTACTTTTTTTGCCTTAAAATTTATATATGAGATAATATAATATCATGGTACAAACATGAAGAGGTTGATCTGGGCATAGACCTAAGGTTGAGGCCAAAGCTCCACCCAATGCACAAAAAGACATGCAAAATCCTCAACCAGATAATCCTTCTGAATGTCGTTCAATGAGTATTAGAGGGGATAATTCTATGTGCAGGGATCCTATTGAGAATACTCTAGTTAGAGAAGCCACTAGACACTCCTCAAGACATAGATCAAATCATGGGGCTTCCCAACATGGTGGTCCTAGATAGGTTAGCATTTACTATGACCACATGTTATGTGCTTCCACAAGATCTACTGAAGATTATGTCATAGAGGGATTCAGATTGGTACCCCTTCAACCTATAGCTAATGGAGGCACAAGTCCCCCACCATTTGAGTATAGACAAGCTCAAGATCCACCCATTCAGGGGCAAATAGAGAGGTTCACTTTCAAGTGCAGACCCATACAAAATCCCAATAGAAGTGAACATTGTAGGATCACCATAGACATGTATAAAGTAGGAGCAAATGGTATGCCACCTCATGACCTATGGTGTAGTAGATAGTTAGATGGTCTAGACAAGGTATTAGGATAGCTAGGTTATAAACCTTCACCTGTGCCTTCTCATTCTATAAGTGTGCATAGTGGAAGTACAATTAGGACCATCAGGGAACCTAGAGAATGCTCCAAGAATTCTCATGATATGCATGCCTTTGCATCCCATGTAGGCACAGAGTATAGGTGACCGCTAGATGCAAATACCATATTCATAGACAAGGGCAAGAGTGTAGAAAATAATTCTATTGGGCGACACACCCACAAATTTGCTTGAACAGAGTGAACACACCATAGGCCTCATATGACTGATCACATAGATAGATCTCACAATATGGTGTTAGAGCAAAGATGTTAGATCCTCCAAGATCAATTGGAATATATTCATGCAGAGTGGGAATACCTAAAAAATGATGACACTTAGAGGCAAAGGTTCATAATATAATGCTTATATGAACAGTGCATGCACAAGCAATGCATCCTTGATCAAAAGGAGCATGCTAAGAGGGAGGACTGATTGTCTAGTATCGGTTTACCTTCCAAAAATGAGTATAGGGAGAGCATTGACAAACAAGTTGCTTCATATCTTGAGTTGCACCCTGACCATATAGACACCCATACTCGCCATAAGACCCAAAATAGAGATCGACTTCCCATGTTCAAACATCATGGGCATAGGAAGTATGAAGAGGAAGTGGGAGATAAGCTAGATCAAGAGTATCCTAAAATCTCCCAAGTCAAAGTGGATGATGAGCCTAGTCCTCCACCTCGATCGAAGAGGAATATACCTCCAAATGTGCTTCAGAGGCACTCCAAAGAAGAGTATTTTCTATGTTCACAGGCCTATAAGGTCTTGGTAGAAAATGTTAAAGCTATTGAGAAGAAATAAATGTCTTATCGAAATCCTACCTTGAATAAGATTTATAATGAACCTTTATGCCTGTCAGTGCCTATCCCTGCCTATCCTGAGCATTTTGAGATGCCTAGGCTAGAAAAGTTTAAAGGAGAGGAGGATGCTAAGGAGCACGTCACAAGTTTTCTAGACATGTACATTAATATTGAGAGCAATGATGTCTTTCTCCTGTAATAAACTTCATTACAACCCTCACATGCCTAGCCTAGGAGTGGTTTAATCAACTCAAAAGGCACATCATCACTAGATTTGAGCAACTGGCTAATGCATTTCTTGAACTCTTCTCCTTTGGCATCAATAAAAAGATAATCCTATCTTATTTGGCTGATTTAATGCAACATGATGATGAGACAATTATGGATTATAGGAAATGATGGAGAAATATGATGGCAAAGTTGCCATTCTCCATCCCTGCTTTTGAATTAACCCAGATGTTTATGAAGAGTTGTGCAAAGCACATTTCATTATTGTTGTAGTTATAGCAGTATCAAACATTTGAAGAGGCTTTGGTGCAAGCCAAAGTGATAGAATATATCAAGTTACAGGAGGGTAACTTGAAACTTAGAATCAAGAAGGAATGGAACAATAAAAGCATTGAGAAACAACAGGCCAAGCTAGCCCACGTTAATCAAGAGGTTTTAAACCTTCAAAAATGGGATAAGGGGCAGTAAAAATGAAATTATCAAGTCCAATATCCTCTTGTGTAGTATGAGAAGTGCAACAAAAACCAGAAGGGTAAGGACAAATAAATATGCCCTCCTTGCATATTCACTCAATTATCGAAATTGTTGACATTGATTTTCCATCAATTGTGCGAGGCAAATGCAATAAACTTACCAAAAATAAAATTAGTGGACTGTTGGACATTTTGAGTCCCTAAGCCAAAGTTTTCGTTGATTTCAAGATGCCAGTGAGATTTCTTCTTCAGTTCGAGTGCAAATTTTAATGGAAGTTTATAATGGGTTAAAATATTTTTCTTTTACACCCAAAAATATTGGGTCAGAAAGAGGTTTTTATTTCTCCATGGAAGAAATTCATCCGAAGCATTGGAAGGTTAAAAATATTATAATTTTTATTATAATATTTACCAAAGTGGTAAAAATCTAATTAAATATTATAATTTTTAATTATAATATAATTAGATTTTAAAGGATAAAGTTCATTTGATTAAAACCCTAAGGTTGGGTTTTAGAGAAATAAAATATATTCGAGCACAAAGTTTTTAATAATTAAAAACTCAAAGGTTGGGTTTTACTAAGGCTTTCAAAGCCTTAGAGCACTAACATGATCCATTAAAATCAAAGAACTGACATCTTAAACAAAGGAGGAGGGCAATATAAATACATGCCCAAAGTCATTCATTAACTATCCTTGCTCGAGTGAAACTTGTGTAGCATATACGAAAATGGGCTCGTGTGGTTTAAAATGATTGGAAAAGGAAGTAGAGGATAAGACAAAGTGAGACCACCCACAATTTGCATTGGTAATTATGTCCTAGTAGTATCTTGGATAGTGTAAAGGCATTGAGAGCATGGAGGTCATGCGTTCAATTCTTGCGAAGTGGTTTTTGGTGGCAGTGTTGTGGAAGTGCCCAAGGCACACATTTTATTAAACATGGGCAAGGAGAAGTACAAAGAGGAAGCACATGGTGCTTACCCATTTGTGAATCAGCGTGTAGCTCATGTGGCAATCTTATCCATGGCTAAGGTGCTCACGGTGAGGGCAAGTCATGGGGTCGATACCCCTTGAGGCAGGTATGAATTTTTGATTATTTTTTATGTTTTATGCACTAAGGTTGGAGTGATAAGGTTGTTTTACAGTTTATTAATTTTTAATAAAATTTATTAAATAAAGGTTTTGGTGATTTATTTTTGAAGGTGAAGTGTTGATGATTATTTGAGTTTTATAATCTGGAAATTTTTGTTTTGAGAGTTATGTTTTAGGAGGTATAAGGAGTTATAATAAAGTCTTAATTGAGATTTATTTTAAGACTTATTGGCTATTATTTTTATAAGGTTTTTCTTCTAAAAATACCTTTATGAATGTTAAAATTAAGTTGGAGTAATAAGGTGTATTTAAAGTAATATTTTGCATTGTGATTTTTATTGAACTCCTCTAACCCTTATTGATATTGGAAAAAAAAATTGAAGTGTGGTAGATTTTTTGAACAACTCCTTGGCAACAAAAAGGCATGGGAAATATTCTCCTTTGATGATTTGATTGGTTGGTTGCTTTTTGAAAACATATTTGGACTTTGGAAAGAAAAGGATTTAATTAGGGTTTCCTTTTTTGAAAGCTTTTGAGTTGATGCTTCAAGGTTTTTTGAATTGAGAGTTGTGTTTAAATATTTTTTGATAAGCATTGTTGTTGAGACCATTGGTTGAGTGAAGTGTTTGAGTTAATACTTCGAGGTTTTCTAGAATTAAGTGTTGTGATTAAAACCTTGTTTTATTAGCATTGTTGTTGAAGCCATTAGATTGTGCAAAGAACTTGAACTTGAGTTAGGAAATAACATGAGTATCATTGTTATGTGAAGATTGATTTATGAGCATTGTTGTTGAAGTGAGTTGAACTAGGGTTTGAAAAGATCATGAGTATCATTGTTATGTGAGATTTTTTGTTGAGCATTTTTAGAAATATTTTGAGTTGAATGATACATGCTTGGACTAGGGTTTGTGAGCAAGAGTTGTTTCTTGAGTGATTGGTTGAGTAGATTTTATTGGGCCTAGTCAAGTGGATGTATGAAGTGGTTTTTCAAGTTCCATAAAACAAACTATTCCATATTTTGATTTGAGTTGTGATTGAGTTTTTGAGAATAGAACATATTGAGTCTCTAACAATTCTCTTTATTATTCTATGAGATTGAGTTGAGAAAGAGATTGAGTTTTGAGTATAGAACATATTGAGTTTCTAATAATTCTCTTTATGCTTCTATGAGATTGAGTTGAGAAATATATTGAGTTTTGAGTATAGAACATATTGAGTCTCTAACAATTCTCTTTATGCTTCTATGAGATTGAGTTGAGAAAGTGATTGAGTAGATTTGGACAAGTTCTGTGTGAGCTTGTTAAGTAGAATTGGACAAGTTTTGTGTAATATTGTTGAGCAAATTTGGACAAGTTATGTGTGAGCTTGTTGAGCATATTTGGATAGGTTTTGTGTGGACCTACTGAGCAAAGTTGTGCAGGTTTTGTGTGGACTTATTGAGATTATTTGAGCAGCTTCTGAGTGGACCTATTAAGCAAAGTTGAGCAGGTTTTGTGTGGACCTGATAAGAAAATTTGGATAGGTTCTGTGTGGACTTATTGAGCAGAGTTGAGCAGGTTTTGTGTGGACCTGGTGAGCATATTTTTATAGGTTTTGTGTGGACCTATTGATTATATTTGAGAAGGTTCTATGTGGACCTGGTGAGCATATTTGGACAGGTTCTATGTGGACCTATTGAGTAGAGTTGAGCAGGTTCTATGTGGACCTGGTGAGCAGATTTGGACAAGTTTTGTGTGGACCTGTTAAGTAAAGTTAAGCAAGTTCTATGTGGACCTAGTTAGCAGAGTTGTGTATGTTCTGTGTGGACCTGTTGAGAAGATTTGAGTAGGTTCTAAGTAGAACTATTGAGCATATTTGTGTTAGACCACTTGTATTGTGTTTGGTGTATATTTGAGTGGACTTGTGTTAGACCGACTGGACTATGTTTAGTGCAAGAGATTGATTAGAGATGTGCTAGACCGACTGGACTATTTTTAGTATAGCATTGAGAAAAATATTTGGAGGTGATAGAGTAAAGAGGACAAAGTCTCCAGTGGATAGAGATCCATTAGCCAAGATATTGAGGATAGGTCTTTTGAGTGAGGAGAAGAGTCTTCAAGTGGAGAGAGATCCACCAGTCAGTGCAGTGGAGGTAGAGTCTTCTAGAGGATAAATATTTATCCTATGGATAGAGATCCACAAACCAGATTTAGGGGATCAGCATATCCTTTAGAGATATGTCCATAAATATTGTAATTGGGAAGGATTCCCAAGAGATTGATTGATAAAATTTAGTGAAATATTTTCTCCATGGAAGTAGCCATCTTTGGGTGAACCACATAAATTATTGTGTCTCTATTGTGTGTGGTGTTGTGTACATTACTTTGATTACTGCTATTGATATTGCTATCTTTACATTACATATATTTTTTTGAGAGAAAAATTAAAAAGTGCTCTTATACTATTCACCCCCCTCTCAGTATAAGCTTGTGTTCTTCAATTGGTATCAGATCAGGTTCCTTCAAAAGAGTTTTATAGCTTTAATTAAAAGCAGTCAAGAACACAATGGATCAAAAGGATGAGTCCATCAATAATACAGTTGTGGTCTTTGATGGAAGTGACTTCTTGTATTAGTGTATGTTGATGAGGTTTCACTTGATGGCACTTGGCAATGAAGTTTGAGATGCAGTGGAACTTGGATATGATTCAACATTCAATCCTCCTACAGATAAGAAAGGTAAGCTTCTAATGCATGCAAATTCAAGAGCTATGAATGCAATTATAAAAGGGTTGCGTAGATAAAAATCTATGAAGGTTATGAATTGTAAAATAGCAAATAAAATGTGGGAACTACTACATAACCTATATGAAGGAGATAAAGGTGTTAGGAAAGCTAAGATCATAAATATCAAAAGAGAATTTGAAAATATAATAATGTGAGATGATGAAAACATTTGTGACTATCTAAGTAAGATTGATGAACTTGTACATGATATGATAGGTCTTGGAATGAAGGTTGATGAATCTGATGCTTGTGATAAGATATTGAGAACTATTCCAAAAAGGTACAGTGAAAAATTCTCTACTATAGAAACTTCAATTGATAGTGATAGTCTAACAAGAAATTCTTTACTTGGCATGCTTAAAACTTTTGATATAAGAACAAAAGATCCTATCTTTCTGAAAGAGGTTAATTTCAAAGCGAACAAGAAGATAAAGGGTAATAAGTCAGAATGAAGTAGTGAGTCATCCAGTGATGAAGAAGTAAATTATGGTAGAAGAGATAAAGGTTCCAGAATACCCATAGATCTAAGATCTATTAAGTGTTTCAATTTTGGAAATTATGGATATTTTGCAACAGATTGTAAAGAGCCAAAGAACAACAATGGTGAAGAAAAATAGGATCCCAAGTACAGGGAATTAGAAAGACACATACCAAAATGAAAGTAAATATGGACAAGGAACGAAGTTCTTCCGAAGACAAAATAGGAGCTACTATGCAGAATATACAAGTAAGTACTCAAATTATAGTGATGCTAGTTCTTCATATAATGATAGATATGAAGTCCTATTTATGGTTTAAGAAAAATAATCAGTTAAGAAAAAGACTCTAGTTATTCTCAAGTATTTTAGATGTGGTAAATCTGGACATATTGAAGATGATTGTACAAGGGATGGTTATAGTTTCATTGATGATGAATATGAGAATGCACTTGAAGGACCTAATGAAAATATTTTAATGACTTTAGAAGAAGTAAATGATCCTATAGAAGACAAGCCAAAAGAAAGTAATGATGTGGACAAAGGCAAAAAAATAGAATATTATTCAGTAGAGAACGGTTATGATCTCAATGAGGAATTATCTATGCCCTTGACATGGTAAATAAGGTAAGAAAGCAACACTCTAAAATTGAAATTTAGTTTCAAGAATGTGATGAAGAGAGAATATTGCTCATAGAGGATTTAGAAAAATCAAAGGCTAAGGAAAAAGGATTCAAAGATAAGTTAGAAGCAATGATCTTGGAATGTGAGAAGTTAGCACAAGAAGTGGCACTACTAAAAGAAGATTTAGAGGACTCCAAGATCAAGTTGAAAGGATTAAAGAATAGCTCATATATTATGGATAATATAGTCAAGGTTCAAAGAAGGACAACAAACAAAATAGGTCTTGGTTTTGAAAAAACTCAAAAGAAACAAGAAGGAGAGTAAACTTCAAGTTCTAAAGAGGAAACTTTAGATGAAGATACTTCAAAAGAAGATAGTGTAAAATAAATTCAGACATCAGAGGAATAATTGGACAATAAAAATTTCAACAAAAATAGGAACAATGCACAAAGAAGATACAAATGGAACAAAAATTAGAACAGGAAACCGATGAGGTCAAGATAAGGAAGCTTCAACGAAAGATGTTTTTCATGTCACAGGTTTGGGCACATGGCTTCACAATGCAGGACACATGAAATACAAGAATATGGAAATGGGTAGTTTTTCCATGGGTATTGCTACTCATGTAATCAGTTTGGTCACAAGGAAATGAATTGTAGGGTTCATGAAAGAAGAGGATATGACTTCACTAGGAGAAATCCTAAGATATTTGCACCTCCAAGGAATGATATCATTAAGTGTTATAAGTGCAATAATGATGGTCACACATCAAAGTGGTGTAGAGTAGAAATTCCAAAAATAGGTATTGTAGCACCCTAAAATTGGCACGGTTAAAACCTTAGTAAAAGATAAAAGATAAAA
Source organism: Wollemia nobilis (assembly GCA_028583015.1). NCBI lineage: Eukaryota > Viridiplantae > Streptophyta > Pinopsida > Araucariales > Araucariaceae > Wollemia > Wollemia nobilis. The sequence goes on from JAQPPZ010003177.1 coordinate 4,665,669, forward strand.
ATTTGAATTTTAACCCCAAAATCGTTCCAAAACTGCCTGTTACCCGTTTCCTCATTTTTCATGCCATTTTTAGGATTTGTTTTGACCATTGGACGATATCATCGTAGATTAGACGTGATCGTCCCAGATTTGACAAAATTTTCATGGACAGAACGTCTAGACGATTTGTCCCAAAACTAATTTTTCATAATTAGCTTCTGTTTCAATAGCCTCTCCAACTTGGGCAGAAGCGCGTCTACATAGTTGGAGATTTCCCTGTTGGAGATCTCCCATATTGGGATGATCCCCAACCTCCTAGCCTCCCCCTAATCCTATATAAACTAGGATTTTTCTAGTTTATCCACCTGACTCCCTCTGATTCTGATTCCCCTGAACCCCTTAGCTGAAGTATTTAGATCCTTATTCATTAGAGCATCCTTGTACTATTGTCTGTATTCTATATTTCACATTTTCTTACAAGAAATCTACTATTTTTTAGTCGAATATATCTCGGATCATCGCAAATAATCTCGGATGATTATGGACAATTTTGTCGAGGAGCGCAGACGATCGCGTACGATTGGAGGCGATCCTGACTGTAGTCCAGATTGGGGGCAATTCGATTCCAAAGTTTGCATCTTCTTAACTTTCCTACATTTTTCCATTATAATTTTGTATTATCTTAGGTTATTATGTTTATGCATCTTGGAGTTCACCTCATCTAGTATAAATGCATGATAAAATCAAAATAGATTGTGAAGCTGATGTTTTCCTCTTTAATTACTATTTGGATCTGTCATTCAGACAAATTTATAGTTATTTCTATCATTTCACTTCGCTTATGTAGTTGTATCTTGGGTATTTTGTATCTATTTCTATGATTACAGGTTTTTTATGAATTCGTCTGACGAATTCGTCAGATGTCAGATGATCCTGTCTGATCTCAGATGATTACGTACAAACTGAGGCGATCTGGACTGCTACAAAACTCAGAATCTTCATCAGACATCTGGAATCAAGTATGATCTGTCCTAATTTGCCTATTATCTATTTTTAGCAACCATTTCTATTTTTTGTATCCATTTAAATCATTATTGGCATATAGAATAGTTTAGATTCATTTTGGCCAAACCTAGGAATTGAATGATTGAGTATAAAACGAATACATCAAACCCATTCCCAACCTAGGCATGAAAACTTCCACTCAAAAGTTTCCTGGTGAACCCACCATCCATAAAAAATTCACCTTTATACTCCTCCCTCGAGATGCAAGACCTTTAAAGGGCCTCTCAGTCTAAGGTATTGTCCCATCCTTCTCGCATCCCCCTTCTGGGCACGGATCCTATAGCCTGAGGGTAAGGATGCAAAAAATTTGGAGTGATACAGGTATGAATAGGAATAGGAACATGAACAGGAACAGGAACAGGAACCTATATGTGAAGAAGAACATGAATGGTGATAGGAAAAGGGATGATGACTTGGATAGAAATAGTTAGAGGATTTAGGAAACTAGGAAAAGAAGGGAAAATAATAAAGGTAAAGAACAATGTTTTTGGGGAGTAGAAATACTCCCACCCCAAAATTAATCACCTCATGAGGAGGTGGGGTAGGGGCTAAGATAAGAGGCTCATTCTTAGCCCCGAGCCCCAAAGGTGACCCTTTGCCATTGATGTCAAAGGGGGAGAGATTTGTGTATTGGGGAGAGATTTGATATTTGAGAGAGCATTGAGCTAGGGGAGCAATGTCCTAGGGGGAGTAGAAGGAAAAATAAAGGTCAAGTTTCAATAAAAATAATGTGGGTTGCCATCAATGACAAAGAGGGAGATTGTTGGAAATTTTGAGTCCCTAAGCCAAAGTTATTATTTATGTCAATATGCCAGAGAGAGTTCTTCTTCATTTGAGTGCAAAGTTTAATGGAAGTTTATAATGGGTTAAAATATTTTATTTTACACCCAAAAATATTGGGTCAGAAAGAGGTTTTTATTTCTCCATCGAAGTAATTCATCTAAAGCATTAGAAGGTTAAAAATATTATAATTGTTATTATAATATTTACCAAAGTGGTAAAAATCAAATTAAATATTATAATTTTTAATTATAATATAATTATATTTTAAAAGATAAAGTTCATTTGATTAAAACCCTAAGGTTGGGTTTTAGAGAAATAAAATATATTCGAGCGTAAAGTTTTTAATAATTAAAAACCCAAAGGTTGGGTTTTACTAAGGCTTTCAAAGCCTTAGAGCACCGATGTGATGCATTCAAATCAAAGTGCCGACGTCTTAGAAAAATGAGGAGGGCAATATAAATACATGCCCAAAGTCATTCATTAATTATGCTTGCTCAAATAAAATTTGTGTGGCATATGCAAAAATGAACTCATGTGGTTTAAAATTATTAGCAAAGGAAGTAGAGGATAAGAGAGAGTGAGACAAACCCCCAATTCACATTGGGAATTGTGGCCTAGTGGCAGCTTTGAGAGTTAAAAGGCATTGAGAGCATGGAGGTCATGCGTTCGACTCTCGCGGAGTGGTTTTTGGTGGCAGTGTTGTGGAAGCACCCAAGGTGCACATTTTATTAAACATGGTAAAGGAGAAATACAAAGAGGAAGCACATGGTGCTTCCCTCTTTGCGAACAAGCATGTAGCTCATGTGGCAATCTTAGTTGTGGATAAGGCACTCGTAGTGAGGGCAAGTCATGGGGTCGAAACCCCTTGAGGCAGGTATGAATTTTTGATTAATTTTAACATTTTATGCCCTAAGGTTGGAGTGATAAGGTTGTTCTAGAGTTTATTAATTTTTAATAAAATTTATTAAATAAAGGTTGTGGTGATTTATTTTTGAATGTGAAGTGTTGATGATTATTTTATTTTTATAATCTAGAAATTGTTTTTTTGAGAGTTATGTTTTAGGAGGTATAAGGAGTTATAATAAAGTCTTAATTGAGATTTATTTTAAGACTTGTTGGATATTATTTTTGATAAGGGTTTTCTTCTAAAAGGACCTTGGTAAATGTTAAAATTAAGTTGGAGTAATAAGGTGTATTTAAAGTAATATTTTGCATTGTGATTTTTATTGAAGTCCTCTAACCCTTATTGAGATTGGAAAAAAGAAATTTTTGAAGTGTGGCAGATTTTGTGAACAACTCCTTGGCAACAAAAAGGTATGGGCAATATTATCCTTTGATTATTTTATTGTTTTGTTGATTTCTAAAAAAATATTTGTAGAGAAAAGGATTTTAATTAGGGTTTCCTTTTTTGAAAGTGTTTGATTTGATGCTTCAAGTTTTTTTGAATTGAGATTTGTGATTAAACCTTGTTTGATAAGCATTGTTGTTGAGACCATTGGTTGAGTGAAGTGTTTGAGTTAATGCTTCAAGGTTTTTTGGAATTAAGTGTTGTGATTAAAACCTTGTTTTATTAGCATTTTTGTTGAAGCCATTGGATTATGCAAAGAACTTGAACTTGAGTTACGAAAGAACATGAGTATCATTGTTATGTGAAGATTGATTTATGAGCATTCTTGTTGAAATGAGTTGAACTAGGGTTTGAAAATATCATGAGTATCATTGTTATGTGAGATTTGTTGTTGAGAGTTGTTGGAAATATTTTGAGTTGGATGATACATGCTTGGACTAGGGTTTGTGAGCAAGATTTTTTTCTTGAGTGATTGTTTTAGTAGAGTTGATTAGGCCTAGTCAAGTGGATGTATGAAGTGGTTGCTCAAGTTCCATAAAAAAAACTATTCCATATTATGATTTGAGTTGTGATTGATTTTTTGAGAATAGAACATATTGAGTCTCTAAAAATTCTCTTTATGCTTCTATAAGATTGAGTTGAGAAAGAGATTGAGTTTTGAGTATAGAACATATTGAGTCTCTAAAAATTCTCTTTATGCTTCTATGAGATTGAGTTGAAAAATAGATTGAGTTTTGAGTATAGAACATATTGATTCTCTAACAATTCTCTTTATGCTTCTATACTATTGAGTTGAGAAAGTGATTAAGCAGATTTGGACAAGTTCTATGTGAGCTTGTTAAGCATAATTGGACAAGTTTTGTGTGAGCTTTTTGAGCATATTTGGACAAGTTCTATGTGAGCTCGTTGAGCAGATTTGGACAGGTTCTGTGTGGACCCATTGAATAGAGTTGTGCAGGTTCTGTGTGGATCTATTGAGATGATTTGAGCAAGCTCTAAGTGGACCTATTGAGCAAAGTTGAGCAGGTTCTGTGTGGACCTAGTGAGTAGATTTGTACAGGTTCTATATGGACATGTTGAGTAGATTTAAGCAGGTTCTATGTGGACCTGGTGAGCAAATTTGGATAGGTTCTATGTGGACCTATTGAGCAAAGTTGAGCAGGTTTTGTGTGGACCTGGTGAACATATTTGGATAGGTTTTGTGTGGAATTGTTTAGTAGAGTTGAGTAGGTTCTGTGTGGACCTGGTGAGCATATTTGGATAGATTCTGTGTGGACCTATTGAGTAGAGTTGAGAAGGTTTTGTGTGGAACTGGTGAGCAGAGTTGTGCAGGTTCTATGTGGACCTATTGATAAGATTTGAGTAGGTTCTAAGTGGACCCATTGAGCAGATTTGTGCTAGATCGATTGGACTGTTTTTAGTGTAGATTTGAGTGGACTTGTGCTAGAATGACTGGACTATGTTTAGTGTAAGAGATTAAGCAAAGTTATGCTAGACCAACTGAACTGTGTTTAGTATAGCATTGATATAGAGCTTTGGAGGTGATAGAGTAAAGAGGATAGAGTCTCCAATGGATAGAGATCCATCAGAAAGGATATTGAGGATAGGTATTTTGAGTGAGGACAAGAGTCTTCAAGTGGAGAAAGATCCACCAATCAGTTTAGTGGAGGTAGAGTCTTCTAGAGGATCACCAACCATAGCAGAGGAGAAAGAGTTCTCCTATGGATAGAGATCCATAAACTAGATTTAGGGTATCAGCATCTCCTTTGGACAAAGGTACATAAATATTGTAATTGGGAAGGATTCCAAAGAGATTGATTGAGAAAATTTAGTGAAATATTTTATCCATGGAAGTAGCCATATTTGGGTGAACCACGTAAATTATTGTGTCTCTATTGTGTGTGGTGATGTGTACATTACTTTGATTACTCGTTGATATTTCTATCTTTACATTGCATATATTGGTTTGAGAGAAAAAATAAAAAGTGCTCTTATACTATTCACCCCCCCTCTCAATATAATATTGTGTTCTTCATGGACCCTAATCAACCCAAGCCTAATGGATATAAGGATGATCAATATTGCATATTTCATCAAATGAAAGGTCACAACATAGAGGTATGTTGGTATTTCAAACACTTAGTGCAAAATATGATTAAAAGAGGTATGATTCTTGTGGATAACCTACAATTTCTAGAAAATTAGAATATGGTGATTTATAAAAATCCTCTACCCAACCACGAGGCACCAAGGAACAATGTTGGCCAACTCAATTAAGTACGCATCGAACCACCAACCCACGGTTTAATCAAAATGGTCAACATCATCACAAGTCATGTAAGGTATGAAATACCAAATCAACCTCCATTGCCTATTAGGGTCCAAGTTGTGCCTCCTCCAAGTCCAACCTAAAATGTTCCAAGCCCACCAACTAGATCAATGGTGACAATCAGGAGTAGGTTAGTTCAAAACCTACAGATGACTCCAGTAAAGTTGTCAATTTATGAGTTGATTCAACAATCTCCTAAGCACAGGGAGACACTTATGGATATTCTATAGTCCATAGAAGTGTAGTACCAGGATCTTGAAGTGTTCACACACTTCATGGGACATGTGCAACAGTGTCAAAAACTAATCATACAATTTTATGATCATGAAATTAAGATAATTTCCACTATCATAGCGGACCCTCTGCTCCACATAATTGCATGTGTGAATCACAAACCTTTCAAGAAAGTTTTTATTGATATGGTATCATCAATAAATATAATCACAACCAAGGAATTGACATACCTAAATTTGCCAAAGATGCATATCATACCTTCTGCCTTCATGTTGAGAGCTTTTAATGATGCATTATGCTCAACTATCGACATAATAGTTTTACCTATTTAGGTGGGATTGAATACCATCCCTATGATGTGTCATGTGATTGAAGGTGCTATGTAGTACAATGTACTTCTAGGTAGGCCTTGGATAAGAGAAATGTGTTGTGTCCCTTCCATTATCCATAAATGTATTAAATATATGTATGATGGATAGGTTCATGTGGTACCTTCAGATGGAGAACCATTCAAATACATGAACTTACTAGATTTTCCAAGGGATTTCATGCCCCACTCAATGCACCTGGACATATAGCTAGTGTCACCAATCAAAGAGCCAAGAGGTAAAATGAAGGAAGTGTATGCCAAACTTACAATGTCCGCATCTCAAAGATTAAAGCACATGAAAAATATGTCTACCATACTATCTGCATCCATAATGCATCAGGAGGATAAGAAGCTAAAATAAAATATGGGTGAAAAAGAAATAAAAAGAGTGCCCAAACCAATTTTCATCGAGGTCCCTACTCCCATGGAAGTAGAGGACGCTCAAGAAGAATTTTAAGAGGCACCTCAGCCTGCTTTGCCTGCACCTTCAATAGGGTCATCTGCACCCTAGGTGACCATTCATTTGGTTAATCCTATATTAGGGAAATATATTGTGTAAAATGTGAAATTTATGCCAATCATCGAGACTATGCTAGATATGGGCCGATCACACACTCATCACCTTCCTATGGGGATGGTGGTACCACTAGGGGTACCTCCTAATAAAACCAATTTTATCTATGGTGGGCTCGACTAGCTTGCATCTCATGCTAACATGGATGAGGAAAATGATGAACCATTCGATATGAATTTTCATTATCTCTCTAAGCTGGAATATGCCTTATGATATTTTGAGCATTACCATTGGCATGGTTATGGTCTTAGATTATTCAAGAATGGGCATAGTAGGCCTTAAGAACCACAGTATTAGTTGTGACTTATAGGTATAGGTTAGGATATTATATTGGAGTATAGGATGAACTCCTCATAGCATATTTAGGCCGCTTGTACATTAGTCTAGGGGGTGAAGTCAAATTCAATCCTTATCACCCCCACTCCCTCTGCCTTTTGAAGGGATAATTGGTTAATATCTTACATCACTATAGAAACACTTGAGATGTATCATGAGAACATCTTAGTGGAGACCAATCCAGAGCACATACTAAGAGACAAATTGGGTAAATAAATCCATGGAAAAACCAATGATACAGACATGCAAGATCAGAATTCTAGCATAGTGGTAGACTTTGAGTCAGAGGATCATCCTGATGAGGATATAGCAGAGTCCATCTCTGAGGGAGATGGACCGAGTTGCATGTATGAGAGTGATGATGATGATGAGTCCTTACACAATGATCAATATAAGGATGATACTGAGTTGGCTTACCTGGGTGCTCTAAATTTATCTCATTTATTACCCTTGCCAATAGTCGTCGAGTATTAGCAATCCTCCATTAGCGATAGCATTTATAAAGAGTGGGCTTACATGGGGCTCCATATTCCTAATATCCTAGTTTTGGTAGGTAGTAGTGAAGTTTTTTACTATGACAGTGATTACAAAGATGAAATAGAGAGAGCCTATTTGGGGCCTCCGTACTTGCATCATCGTAATGCACCATACATTGTAGAGGATATGTACAGAGATATCAATATCCACCCTCACATTAGGGTAGGACCACTGAATCTCAATGTGATTTATCGTATGATGTTTCCTGACCTATCAACATACATGGAGCTCCTTGAGCCTAGTGATCCTATGTTTGAGTCTATCCATAGACTAGATCTAGAGATCCCCATACCCCTAGAACCACATCTCGAGGATGGAATTTATATAAATTTAGAGTCACATGCATGTGGTCCTAGATACATGATCCATTCCATAAATATAATCTCCATTTATTTGACCACTCCACTTCACAATCCAACTAACCCCTAAAAACCATTGTGTCTTGATGTGGATGCTATTGATTGGGATTACACTGACTCACCACTAGAGACTGAATATTTCTTCCCCAATGAATAAATGTTGTAACATTTTTGTTTTATGCTAGGTTTTTCACATAATGTTTATCATTTTTAGGATGCTTCCAAACCCATAAACCTAGCATATGATATCCACTCGATCCCTATGCCTCACCAGCTTGAGGAGGGATCCCACATGTCAGTAGAGAAAACCTTTGAAGTGGATATCAACAATGATCCCAAAATTCCTAAGAAGGTTAAATTTAGAGAAAGTTTATCTCTTGATGAGTATTCCAACCTCATCCCTCTACTAAAATATAGACCTGATCTCTTTGCTTGGACTTATAAGGACATGTCAGGTCTAGATCCTAAATTGGTTACTCATAACCTTTCGCTAGATCTCTCAAAAAAGTATGTCAAGCAAAAACTTAGGAAGATGCATCCAATAGTAGCCTTAATGGTTAAGGACGAATTGTATAAGTTTATGGATGTAGAGTTTATCATTTCTATTGACTATTTGGAATGGATATAAAATATGGTACCTTTAGGAAAACTTGATGGAAGGATCTGTATCTGTACAAATTTCAAATACCTCAATAGGGCAACACAAAAGGATTCATTTTTGTTGCCAAACATAGATTCTTTCGTATATGCAACTGCGGGTCATGAGATTCTCTCGTAGATGCAACTACGGGTCATGAGATGCTCTTCTTAATGGATGGTTTTTCTGGTTACAATCAAATTCAAATTAAGCCCAAACACCAGCATAAAATCATGTTCATAACGCCATGGGGAACATTTTGTTATAATATTATGCCATTCAGCCTTAATAATGTTGGTGTTACATATTAGCAGGTTATGACATACATCTTTCATGACTATATGCATAATATCTTGGAATATTACATTGATGACTTGTTGGCAAAGTCATTGCTGCATTCAAAGCATGCAAAGGTCCTGAGAAAGATTTTTGATCACCTGATAGAGCATAATTTCATGTTGAATCCTAAGAAGTGCGTATTTGGCATGACTTCAGGAAAGATCTTGGGATTCATCATTTCAAAATGAGGGATCAAAGTTGACCCATAAAATATCAAGGTCATTTTGGAAATGCGTCCTCCCATAAATATCAAGGAATTAAGGAGCCTACAGGGCAAAGTAGTATCCATAAAATGATTTATCAAATAATTATCAGAAAAATATCGACCCATGAATTGACTGCTACACAAGGGGGTCCCATTCAATTAGGACAAGGATTTCCAAGTAGCCTTTTTAGAGATTAAGCACTACTTGGCAACACCACCAGTACTAGCTCCACCAATACTAGACATTCTATTCTTGCTATATATATCAACAACCAACTTTGCATTAGGGACCATGTTAGCCCAAAAGAATGTGCAAGATAAAGAGCAAGCCATATATTACTTTAGTTGAATCTTGGTGAGTTACAATCTAGGATATGCCTATGTGGAAAAGCTTTGTTTAGCAGTGGTGTTTGCAACAAATAAATTATGGCATTATATGTTAATTTATACGACGTATGTCATATCAAAACAAAATCCTTTGCTAGTATATGATGAGAAAGATGTATCATAATACATGTACTATAAAATGGATCATGCTATTGATAAAATTTGACTTGGAATTCATTAGCCAAAATTCCATCAAGGGACAGGTCATACTTGATCAACTTGCTGAGGCGCCACTAAAAAATAGTCGACCTCTCACCATTGAGCTTCTTGATGATGCTAACCTATAGGGGGAACATGTTGTCTTGTTAGTTAAGACTAAGTTCTATCAGAACTGGATGTCACAAATACATGAATTACTAAAATTGGTGTAATCCTTCAGGAATTATCGCATATCGCAAAATGCACATTTAAGTAGAAATCAACAAAGTATGTCTTGTTAGGAGATATTTTGTATCGCTGAAGTTATGATGGAGTTCTCCTTCTTTATCTTGATCCCCAAGAACCATCTTGGGCAATTTTGCAAGCTCACGATGGTACGTGTCATGGCCATTTCAGCAGCATGGCTATCATCAAGCACATCCTTCACATGGGCTATTATTTATCTACTATGGAGAAGGATTGCAATGTGTATGTTGGAAAATGCATTAAATTTCAGCATCATGCTAATATTGCACACTTGCCATCACAAGACTTACAACCCATTCAAGTAGCTTGGTCATTTTCTCAATGGGGTTTGGATCTAATCAGTAATATCTCTCCTCCATCATCAGGTCAACATACATTCATTATCATGGCTACTAAGTATTTTACTAAGTGGGTGGAAGCAATCCCATTAACAATGACAATTGGAGCACGTATTGTGGAGTTCATACTCACCAATATCATAAGTCATTTTGGAAAACCATCCAAAATAATATTGGATAATGGAACTTCATAATAATTTTCAATGCACTCACTATCTAATAATACACACAAAAATCTGATTTATAATGTTGTATATTGACTCCAATAATTTATGCAGAAATCAAACCTTATGTCTCCCCTAATGCCAAGAATTAAAGCGCATACCTTAGATGTTCAAAATAATTTTAATTGAAAAATTTGTGCCTTTGCTAATGTTGTTGCCATAATTCAAACCTGCAACATCTAGCTGGCCCGTGCCCTAGCGCAAAGCTTGGACATCACGTGGGCTAGCTACCCAACAAAAACCAAAATGCATGTGCTCCTATTTCAACTACCACATGATGCGATATATTCTTTAGCAAAAATTATCCCTATCATGCTTTGAACTCGAGACCTTCTCTCTACCAGCGATCTAGCGCAGGGTCTCCCTATTTCCCCCCTAGGGTCTTCTCACTCAAAATCCAATGATTCTAAGATGTCGGATGGCATGTTAAGTCCTATAATTTCTAGAAATCCGAGGGAGAAGATCTCAAAGGATTATTGAGGTCTCAATTTTTTCTAGGGGGATCAAAGGAGGGAAAGCAAGGAGGTCCAAGTGCCTATTTGTGAAGTTAGTCAAAGTTGAGAAGTCCATTGTTTCAGTGGTAAATTTAGATTTGGAGGAGCAGGCTATTTTGAGGAAAAATGATAAAATTTTTGTGGATTTTATCGATTTTTTGGGGAACTCTCCTTCTAACTTGTCAAACATTTTATCAAATTTGTACCTAAAAATACTAGAATATAAGTAGAAGGCTCTAGTTGGGACCTTGAATATGGTCATTGCTTATGCAAAATATATACATGCTATGATGCATTGGCACCAGGGTGATCCAGGGGTTCCCAAGTTGGACCTATGGGATGTGGGAGATGCTTCTACTAAGAGTTGAGTTTTGGTTGGTGCTAGTATCCCTGCCTCTATTGGTTTCTTAGGCCCATGCAATGAGGTGTTTCATTTTTTATTTTGATCTGATCATTAGATTTTATGCTAGTCTTGGGGTTCCAATTTTTTCTAGATCTTAGGATCTCTTATGGGTTGGGTTGTTGAACTACTAGTTGGTTTTGGAAGGATTGTGGTATTTGTTGGTATTTTGGGTGACTTTTGGCTTCCACCATGGTTGTTCTATGTTCCACTTTTTGTAAAATATTTAGGGATCCTTTCAAAACCCCTTTTAATACCTAATAAAAAAATGTAATTACTCCCAAAAAATATTTTTTGATATAATAAATAAAATGGGGGGTGGTGTGGGTGTTGCCTAATAACATGGAAGAATGGATATAATAGTGGTAAAATTCATTCCAAGATTGATCAAATTTGGAATATGATTCCCTTTCATTATGCATGGGGAGTTTAATTGGAGAGAAATAGAAGGATTTTTAAAGAGGAAAAGAGATCTACAACCAATAATAGAGAACACATCATAGTAGCCATAGTGGAGAATGTTAAAGCATTAAAAGTGCATGAGAGTCTAGATTCATTGGAGGAGGCTAAATTAAGTGAACATCAGAACCTAAGTCTATTTAAGGTGAATGACAATCCTCAAGGAGGCTTGAGGAGCATTTCCAAGTGACAACTACGTAAACAAGGATGGCTAAAAATAATTTTTTATGGGGCTTCTAAAGGAAATATAGGGAAGGATAGAGGAGTAGTGCTAAGGGATAGCTAGGGAATGGTGATCGAAATGATGAGTGAGTACTTAAGCGTTATGACTAGTCATTAGGTTGAAGCTAGAGTAGTCTTAGTAGAGTAAAGATAAATATGGTGGTTTAGTTGGAGGATAAGAGATTAATAGAGGGAGACTCACTAAATATTGTTAATTATATCAATAAAATGTTGGTGGAAAGATAGAGAGTGGTAGGAATAGTAATAAATACACTAAGATCTTATTTATTCACTACAAGAATTTCAGGTGGTACATGTGTATAAAAAATGAAATAGAATGGTCGATTGGCTAGCCAATTGGGGATCTCTTATAGAGGAAGATAAAATATGGATATAATTATATGGGATCCATATAGATTTACTCTAGTTAGTGGTAAATGGAGGAGAAAATTTAGAAAGTAAAGTCAATGGGTAAAAGTTTCAATTTTTAGAATGTCCACAATAATTTAATTTTTTGAGATTTAAGGAATTGTATGCTGAGGGGTCCCTTTTTTGGAGATCTATGGGATTTCTCAAGTTTTAGCTGTAAGAAATTAAGAAATATATTGGTTTGATTTTTTGAGGGATTTGTTTTCCAAGGATTCTACTTTTTGAAGATTTATGAATTTAACTACTGAGGAATCCTTTTTTTGGAGATCTGTGGATTTATTTGCTAAGGTTATTTTTTTTGGAGATCTATGGATTTATCTGTCAAGGGTTCCATATTTTGGTAATATATGGACTTGTCTACTAAGTAATCCATTTTTTTCATATCTATGGGCATGTCTAATGTGGGTCTCATTTTTGGAGATGTGTGGATTTGTGAATTTTTGAAAGTGTTGTGAGGTTCAAAGTGAAAAAATTTCCAATTTTATTTTTTGTGGGATTTTCTTGCTAAGGGTTCCATTGTCTAGATATTTATGTATTTATCTACTTAGGGTTCCATTTTTTGAATATCTATAGATTTGTATGCTAAGGGTTCCATTATCTAGAGATCCATGGATCTTCTAAGGGTTCCATTTTTTGGAGACTTCAAAATATGAATGTAAAGAGACCGGTAATGAATGTAAATTTATAGATTTTGAAACAAGTTAGTTTAATTTTTTGAATGTCCTATAGACTTTAGAGATGAGGGTTTTTTATTTGTAAGTGTAAACACCAAAATATAGCCACTTATCATCCATCCATAGTTTCCTGCCACATATTTCCATTATTTATATATATTTATATATATTTGTTTAATATATTTAAATAATAATATTTTATATATTATATTTATATATTTAATAAATATATATATATATATATATATATATGAATTAATCCCAACCATCCATCATGATTTAATCCTAGCCATTCATCCACCTTAATCCATGCCATTTGCCTAGATTTAATCTCCACCCTTTGTTATGTTATAATCTTAGACACACATTTTGTGTCATTGAAACCCTAATGTGCCTAAGGTAATATTATAAATAGGAGCTATTTTTATGACTCAACCCCTGAATCTACTGAATTCCTTGAGTTTTTGGAGTCCTAAAGTCTCCTAAGTTTCTTGAGTTTTTGGAGTCCCTACCATTTTTCTAAGGTCTTGATTTCCTTGAGCCCTTGTGCCCTAAGTCCTCAAGCATCCAAGCATCCTTACCACTCCCATATTCCATTGCTTCCTCTCACATCCACTACATTCACCATAATACAAAACTATATCTAGTTTTGTGACCTTCCCCTCAGTCGTCAAATTCCTCCTAGAGCTTCTCGAGCACCCAGCAAAGTCTGCAGAGCACCCAAGCCAACACCATGCACCCATGAGTATTTCCAATCCAATTTTTGCATCCCTAGGGTCCTCAAGTGCCACTAGGGCACATATATATAATCATCCTTTGCAATGACAATGAAGACAAAAATGGCAAGTCAACAAAGACAAGGTAAATCTTTTTGTGCACATCATTTTATGTTCTTATCATTTGTTTATAGCTTTTATACAATATTAGGGTTAGTGATCTCATTTCTAAGGGTCTCACATAGTGGATCTCTCATAGGTGTTACTAAATATTATCATTGTTTTTTGTGTATGGGTATGAGAGCAATATTCATTGAAGGTTTTTGAAGCTCGAGTGGCCTTGTCAAGGATATCAAAAGCCCATCTACAATTTGTTGGGATCATATCAGGCGTGAAGACACCATAATAATTTGTTAACTAGGGTTTCGGAGAACCCTAGTGTATTGTAATAATTTTATCAAATAAAAATATTTGTAAACCCCACATTTGGGGTATTCTTGATTGTAATATTGGAGATCCACTAACATTAATAAAAGAATCTATTCCTTGTGCAATCATTTGTGTATTTATATTGCTTGTTTATTTCAATATTCTATATTTGGTGTTGCTTGATTTTGCATTCACAAATGGTGATCATAGTGGGATCCACAAAGGGTTCTAAATTTTAAATTATCTTTTCATTGACTTGTGGTTTTGAATTTTTATTTTGTAGGTTTTTCATAAAAATGGATCGCACAAATTTTGTAGAATCAGGGTTTTTGAAGAATTGTAAAAGTTACGTAGATGCCTTGCGACACTTGAGGGGCATCCTCCAGAGTTTAGAAGGTACCCTGGTGTATTTTATAAGTGCATAGGGGCATTTCATAGAGAAGAGGAAAAATACGTAGGCTTATCTGTAAGTCTGCCTCAAAACCCTAACCTCTCTGTTTTGTGTATTTTTTATATTTTTTTCATATATAATGCTAAAAATAACATCATTAATTTTTTGTTAAAAAAAGCAAATTAAAATTGCATCATAGGCATTTAGAATAATTTTTGCATCCATATTCAATCACAAATTTCACATTTCCAATTAAAATTTCATTGTTTTCTGGTGTGGTGCACTTAAAATCCTGCATTTTATTTTCATATGAATTGTTAATTGCATGAAATAGTTTGCATTATAGGGTTAGGAATATCTCTTTTTGCTTGTCTAAGTAGGAACAATATCAGTTTTTAAAAAATACTCCCATATTTGGTGATTCAAGGCAGAAGAGTAGACAAACCCTCCTCTATTTAAAGAGCGGTCTTAAGCAGTGCACTCTACTTCTTTTGAAGAAATTTATCTCTGTTGTTGGCTTCTAATTTGGACTTGGAAAATTAGTTATTTATGATATTGTATGTACACCATAAAAAACTATAATTTTTAAAAGGAATCACACACAACACGTATCACATTAAACAGTAATGTGTTGGATTTCATTACCAACCATTGCTTGAGATTTGGTGATGGTGGGCTTCATATCCATCCACAAAAATCTGACCTTATCCACCTTAGGATACCCCTGAGCAAACTTCCTAGACTTCATCACCAGGGAGAATCTCATTGCCCATCCAAGCCATAGATTTCACCCATCATAATTCATATTAGTACATCAAAACACAAAAAAAAAAAACATTAAAATGAGATAGAAAGAATATAAGTTAAAACACATTTGTTGAAAAAACTTAGAATTAGGTTTTTTTACTTGATTTCTATAAATTTTTTATTTACATCACTATATTATTTGATTCATTTAGCTTATGGTCTTAAATAGAAATAAAAAAAAATGAAGCATTGAATCAAATTTCCATCTCACAACACATTGCATCCATGGATAATTCATCATCCCTCCCCACCACTTTTATGGTCAATCCCACTAGTGTGATACAAGCAAGTCATTCAGATTTGTCTACGGGTTCCTCACACACTATATCATACACAGTCATTCCACGTGGCCATTCCACAAATTGAGTCATATTCACCTACCTTTGATCACCGCATCACCCATATAGACATGACCCAAGTATAAGCTCTTCATAGATATGCTAACTATGTCTTAGAGTCATTTCATAACTCACCTAGGCATGATCCTTCTTTCCAACATAAACTTATCTCCTCCCAGCCTTCAAGCCTTACCCAGGTGTATAACAATCATCTTTTTGAGGCATCAACTACACATCCCAACATTGTTCTGTATCTCAATAATCATATGCTCCAAGCACATCCATCCCATCATCCTACACATCTACCTATGTCAATCCTTGGTATGAAGTACATGTCAATGTTGGTTCACAAATACTAACACCTGCCTCATCCAATGTCACCAATACAATTGTAATTCTTGTTGCAACTTGTCATCCACCCACATCATCATTTCCATCTACATCCATACCTTCCACTTCAGATATAGAAATACATGAAGCATGGGAACACCTTAACAAATTGCTTAAGAAGTAATAGAACACTCAATAACAAGTTCAAGTGGTCAATCCTAAGCCTCAACCTGTTTTCACTCAACCCACATTTATCACCCAGAGTCCATCATGGGTACCATAATATTTTGTGGTTTCCATCCCCACACCACCATCAACCCATATCCATTCCATTCCCATCAATAATCATTATAATCACAGTCCTCATACATCATCTCCATTTAAATATTCACCATAATCTCTTCACCAAACTCATCATCATTAATTTCAATCCACTTCACCTCATCATAATATCATTATGCCTGAACATATTTCCACCCCAAATTCACAAAATCATCAAGTGATTTAGGGTTTTCACATTCCAAGTGAAAACCCTAGGATCTAAACTATGCAACAATATATTGACAGTATGATGCAACATACTCCTAATTTTATGAACCAGAAGCCCACTTTATATCAATTGATAAATCAACCAATCCATAATTCGGTACCATCACTACCATATCCAACATACTTCACAATACCAAATTTTGATAAATTTTAATGGACTGAGGACCCTAAAGAATATGTGAGCACATTCATATATTCATGCTTTTGAATCCAAAACAATGATGCTCTTATGCTTAGAAAATTTCCTCAAATATTTGGGGAGATGCTGTAGAATGGTATAATCACTCACCTCATCATAGTATTTATACTTTTGAGTAATTTATTGACCAATTTCTTGAAATATTTTTCTTCAATGTTAGAAAGAAAGTCTCATTATCCTATATATATGGTATAAAATAATATGATGATGAGTCTATTTATGAATTTGGCAACCATTGGAGGGTTGTTATCACAAAATTCCCATTTTCCCTACCAATGGAAGAGATTACTAAACTATTCACTAAGATTTTCCTAAAACCCATCTCTTGATTGTTGCAATTGCAACAATACAGATCATTTGAGGAAGCTCTTTCCCAAGCCAACATAATTGAGGAAATAAAAATCCAAGAATGTGTGCTTAAACCTAAAAATAAAGAATGGCAAAGTAAGGGCCAATATAAAGATAATTATTTTGGCTAGTCAAAATCAAACCAAGCCAATATGGCCAACCAATCTAACCAAGTTAATCAAGTGGTGATGATCCATATAGTAATGGCTCAAAAATAAAATGTGCAACAACAACCGTGATAATTTAATATCATGTGGTTCCCTCAACAACTCAATAAAGTCAAAACATGGTTCTAATTATGGAAAATTGACCACATCAATAATCTGTTCAACAACCTCGTCAGTACACCCCGTAGCCAAATCCTATGCTTCCATAGTACACAAGTTATATTTCATTAACTAACTTTATTTTCCTGAGGTTAAACCATATGATCCCAATAAATGTGGTAAAAATTACTAGGAGCATTTGTTTTACCCTTATCATAGGTAAAATGGACATGATATTAACAACTGCCATGTATTTAAAGATAGAGTGCAAAAAATCATTGAATTTAGGGCCATCAAGCTTGATAACCCCCTAGCTCAACAAAACCAAAACCTTGGTATCTTTCAAAACCCACTTCCTCATCATGAGGAAGTGCAACCAACAAAAAGAGGGTCTAATACCAAGACTCCCCCAAATCAAGTTAATCATGTGCAATAGTACCAAGGTTTTATAGGTGATATTCATGTAGTAACCCAAGGTCAACAACAATGTACAAATCAACAAAATGCACAGTTGTAGTCTAGTCAATTGCCTATACCTCCACAAGCAAGTGTGTCTCAACCTGAAAATTCATAATCACCCATTCAAATTTTTTCCAATCCATCTCAATCCATCCATATTCCAAGTCATAAAAATCCCCAAATTCATCCTATAAATCGACCCTTAAGGCAAATCACATCCTTGAGCAGTTGGTTAACCACAAGCCTTAAAATAGTTTCAACAAAATTGTCTATATACGAGCTCATTCAACAATCTCCTCCACATTGTGAGGCACTAATGGATATTTTAAAATCCATTGAACTTCAATTCCAACATCCTAATGCCTTTAGAAATTTTGTGGGGAGTACCTAAATATGTATGGAACCCTCCATCACTTTCTATCATTTTGATATCAAACCAATATCAACAGAATCAGTGGACCCCCCATTACATATTATGGCTCAAATTCATAGAAATCCTTTCAAAAGAGTTTTAATTGACATCGGGCCCTCCATAAACATCTCAAGCTTCCACCTTAACACATTACCAAATCAACTTTCACCTTGAAAGCATTTAACGATGCTCTTTACTCTACTATTGGCACTATTTTTTTGCCTATTAAAGTGGGGGTTAAAATATTGCATACTATGTTCCACATCTTGGAAGGGTCCATGGTGTATAATGTGCTCCTTGGATGAGGAAATTAGATGTTTCCCTTCTATATTACATCAATTCTTGAAATACGTACATGAGGGACAAGTACATTGCATACCGATGGATGTTGAACCATTCAAGTATTGCAATTTTATCTCAAAATACTATGAGTCCATGTTACCTTCCACTCATCTATTCCTTAATTCATCAACCACTTCATAAAACACTTCATCAATCACCCCATCCATATCTTCATCTAAATACCCTATTCTAGAGGAGCTTCCCATAACAAATTCACATCAAAAATCCACTTCTATACATGTATATTCATCACCATTAACTACATGCACGTGGTCAAACTAAATATACATTAGCCACATCATCAACATCATCACCTACCATAATAACTCCTTCCAAATTATCATTACCCACCCAACCAAATCCATCTCCATCCCCATCAGCCAATGTATCACAAGTCGAAATGATAGATTTTGAGATACCATTAGCCAACCATGAGCCAGTTCCATCTACATCCAATCCATCCACATCATCCCAATTCAAGATCCACCTCACTAATTTTGGTATTGGTGAATATGTGGTCCAAGACATCATTTTTACACCACTCAATATTCAAATTGCTAAGGATTACGATAGCCCACGTAACCCACCCTTATCTATAGGAGTGGTATATAACATGGGTTCAGTGCCTAATAGCATTAAATTTGTATATGGGGATCTTGATTCATCGTCCAATCTAGTTACTCCAGATGAACCCAAAACACCAACACCTACCAATATACAACATATGTCAGGTTTTCCATCCCAATATTTTCACATTGTTAATTGGTAAGGACATGGCCTAGGATGGTATGAATAGGGAATGCACAAAATTATCGATGTTTCATATCGAGAAATGCATAATCATTTGGGTTTATGTTGTCATCCACTTTTATCCACTTCTTCTCTTGAACAAGCCTTCCAAAGCTTAAATTTGAATTTAGGAGAAGATATCCATCACATTGATGACTTCAAATATGAAATATATTAAGAATTTGACCTTATGTCAATAGCTACTGATAAATAAAAATAGGATTCAAACCCCATCATCCCACACACTAAACAAGATGAGTTTTACCTTAGAATATTTCCCATCCATTAGCCCATCATTCACTTGCTTCTACCACAAGAGTGAGTTGATCCAACTGATGAACCACCACCTCCATTACATTGATCCATATAACCGGATATTTTACTTGTAATATATGTACATAACTCAAATTTCAACAAAAAAAAATAAAAAACAAAAACATTTTTCCTTACATGTACATTGCATTTCTTTGTATTGATGGTTGTTTTTCAAATTTAATAGAGTTATAGCATTGGTTCTACCAAACAGGATCCACCAATCCATTCACCTTTTCCAACCATCCATTTTCCCCTTAATTCAACATGAATCCTACTAACTTATTCACCCCACTCCGTAATCCATATGATTTGGCAAAGCCAATTCCAATTGACATGAGTCTTATTGATATGGATTGGATTTCCTTGCCACCATATTTTTTTTATTTTATCTTGTCTGAGGAATTGTTAAGGGCTTCATCCAACTACATTCCTCCATCACCCCCACCTTCACCTTCACCTTCACCTTCACCTTCAGATCCTAAGGTTTTCCAAGCAAATATAGACAAGGTTGAGTTAGAAGAGATTGGTGACATCATAAATGACATTCATCTAATCCCAACGCTCCATCAAATTGAGGAGGGTTCTCACATGTCTATTAAATATACTATCAATGTGAACCTTAGTTCAGACATAGATAATCCCTAAATTTTCAAACTTTGAAAAAGCTTATCCACATATGAACAAGAGCAATTAATTGCTTTTCTCAAGAAGAAGGGCCTTTTTGCATGGTCCTATAAATACATGCTTGGTCTTGAATCTAATTTTGTTGTCCATAATCTCACCTTAAAATTTGATGCTAAGCCAGTCACAAAAAACTTAGAAGGATGAATCCTATTGTTGCCTTCTTGGTCAAAGAAGAGCTTCAAAATATTTTAGACATGAACTTCATAGTTCTTATCAATTATCCTGAGTGGATATCAAACATGGTACTCATTCATAAGCCTAACGGGATGATATGCGTTTGCACTGATTTTCAAGATCTTAATAAAGCGTGTCCTAAGGATTATTATCCTCTTCCAAACATTGATACTCTTATCAATACCTACATCGGCCATGAAATGTTTTCTCTCATGGATGGTTTTTCAAGATACAACCAAATTTTAATAAATCCTAATGACAAAAAACAACATTCACTACACCTTGGGGTACTTTTTGTTACAAGGCAATGCCCTTTTGCCTTAAAAATGTAGGTACCACTTATAAACATGCCATGACATACATTTTCCACTATTACATGCATAATATCATCGAATATTATGTGGATGATATCTTGGCAAAATCTAAAACTCAACAAGAACACATTGGTGTATTGAAAAAAGTCTTTGACTAACTTTTAGAGCATAATTTAAGGTTGAACCCCAATAAATGTGTCTTTGGTGTTACCTCTTACAAACTACTAGGGTTAATTGTCTCCAAAAGAGGCATTGAGGTGGATCCAAACAAATTCAAGGCCATAATCAAGATGCCTCCCTCAATAAATTTAAAGGAATAAGATTCAATCAATCCATCATTTTATTGCACAACTTTCTAACAATTTTAGGCCATTCAATCACCTACTACAAAATGGGGTACTATTTTCATGGAAAAATGAATATAAAAAAGCCTTTGATGATATTAATAAATACCTCACCTCTCCACCATTCTTAGATCCTACTCATTTGGGGGTCCCCTTCCATATTTATGTTTTAGCAATGTACTTTGCATTAGGGACAATGCTTGCACAAAATAATGAAAAAAATCAAGAGCAAGTTGTCTATTACATTAGCCGAACATTGGTAAGCTATGAAACCAGATACACTTATGTATAAATTTTTTTCTTAGCAATGGTTTTATCCACTAAGAAACTTTGACATTACATGCTTAGTCACACCACATATGTCATAGCTAGATAAAATCCTCTGTGTTATATGATATCTTACACTTATAATAACACCTGTACTACTAAATGGATAATGCTTCTCACTGAATTTGATCTTGATTTCATAAGCCAAAAATCCATTAAATGTTAGGTCATAGCCGATCAACTTGTAGAAGCTCCACTACCTAGAGCTCCTAGATGATTCAATATTCAATATTACCAAACAAGAAGAAGATGTCATTCCAGAGGAATATGTCGATATCACACTATTCTTTGACCATTCTAAGTGCAAAAAAGGTCAAGGTACTGAAGTCATATTTCATACACCCCAAGGGGTGCCTATCCCCTTATCATTTAAACTAGAATTTCAATGCATAAACAACAACATAGAGTATGAAGTCTTAATATTAATTCTTCAAGTAGCTATAGCTATGGGCATAAAGCATATCAAGAATTTTGGTGATTCTTAACTTGTTAAAAAAAGTAACAAGAGAATACCAATGCAAATAATCTACCATAAAACTTTACCATGAATTAGCAATGAAATTGCTCTCTAAATTTGATTGGTATGAAATTAATAGTTTTACACGTTCAACTAATAGATTTGTATATGTGATGGCATCTTTTGGATCATTGATTTCAAATGATACCTTAGGAGAGGTACAACCACTCATTATCACAATGATCTCTAAATATGCAATTGTTCGTGTTGAATCTAAGGATGAAAATAATGTTTGCTTTATCCATTCGAAACCATATGAGCCTTTGTAAAACCAAATAATAGCCTTTCTCAAGTTTGGAACACTCTTTTCAAATATGTCATAGAGTACTAAATGCATTTATAATCAAAATATAGTTCATTTTACTCTCTTGGGGGACATGTTGTATAGACGTGGTTATTATGGAATCCTCCTTCATTGTCTCGAGTCTACTGAGGTACAAAGAGCCATAGCTGAAGCTCATGATGGTACTTATGGTGGTCATTTTAGTGGAATGGCCATTGCAAAGCATATTTTATGCATGGGTTATTATTGGTCCACCATGGTATGATATTGTTTCACATATGTCAAACATTGTAAGCAATGCCAAGAGAATGCTAATTTAACTCATGTGCCATCACAAGCATTACAACCTATTCAAACCCTTTAGCCCTTTTCATAATGGGGTCTAGATTTAATTGGAAAAATGCCACCTTCTTCCTTGGGACAACATACATTCATCATCATAGCAACTGAATACTTCACAAAGTGGGTTGAGGAAATTCCTCTAATCAATATTATAGGATCTATAATTGTGGATTTTATACTTCATCATATCATTTATTATTTTGGTATTCCCTCAAAAATCATCTTTGAAAATGATAAGTCTTTTATAAACAAGGATTTTTGAGCACTTTACGAGAAATATAATATCCAACACAACTTCTCAACTCATTATTACCCACAAGAAAATGGAAAAGTTGAGGCTACCAATAAGACCTTAATTGTTATTCTCAAGAAACTTGTTAAAGAAAATTATAGAGATTGGCATACACAAATTCCCTTGGATATGGGCTTATCGAACAAGCATCTACATAACTACTGGGGCAATACCATTTTAATTTTTCTATGAAGCCAAAGCAATCATACCTCTTGAGCTTGATATTCCCTCCTTGTAAATTTCATTGCAAGAATTCTTAGATGATTACACTGCTAGGAAAGTGCGTCTTGACCAACTCACTCCTTGATGAGAGGTGAGTTAATCCTTTAGAGCACTTAGAAGTTTATTGTGATTGCCTAAAGTGTTCTTACAATGCCAAAGTTCATCTACATGAATTCCACGTAGGAGATCTTGTTATTAAAGAGAATCAACAAAACACCAATGCTTTACCATATCTTCGTGATAAATTTACGGCTAATTGGTTAGGTCCATACATTGTTACTAAAAAATTGGGTAAAGGAATTTATAGGCTTGCCAATCTAGAGGAAGTTAAAGATCCTAGACCACTTAATGTTATACACTTGAGAGAATTCTATGCATAATGTGATTTATATATATGTATATATACATGGATATACACAAAAAAATAACATTGCATTGCATACATTGCATTACACACATTTCATTTGCATACATTTTAGTTATACACAATTTATTTCAAAACTCACACTTCATTCATTGCATTCACACCATAATTTTCACACATTTCACATTTCATATTAGGGATAATTTATTTTATTTAGATAATAATTGGTCAAACAAAATTATGTTGTCTTAATCAGGGGCACCTTCAAAAAACCATCCATTTCATTACACCATTCTATAAAGCTAAATTATCATTAGCAAAGTCGCGTGTCTATTTTTCCTAGGTGTTTTCAGTCACTCATCCACTCCTAGTGTTTTAAACAACCTTCAAATACATGTCAAGTTTTCTTTTAGGACCAAGACATAATTTTCACTAAGAAAATATTGAGTTTTGGGAAGTGACTCCAAAACATTCTTGAACCAGACACAATCACACATTTTAAAAATACCTTGTGTCAAAGAGGGATAACCATATTTTTTTTTAACCTCGAAGTAAAAAGGGTAACCTTTGCTTGTCCCATTATGCAACATAGTACAAAAAAATAGTGGTTTTCACCACTATCATAGTTGCTTCCAAATTTAAAATATAGAGTAGTAAGGATAAGGTACAATTCTCATCACACTTAGGTTGAGAATATGATTCCCCAAAGCTCTAAATCTTTCATCATACATGTAATGACCCTAAAAAAAAAAGAACAAGAAAACACACAAAAATAGAAAGAAATGTATATATATATATACTAAGGAGAAGGATTTATAAATCCCTAACCAAACCTAGACTAACTTAATGTTTGGTATCCCCTAAGTTTCTCAAGAACTATACCACACAAGATTCCCCTCACACAAGTCCCTTATACGTAGTCCTATCTCATGTCATGCACATAAGTCCATCCATATCATAATTCTTGATGAGCTAGACTTCATATTTTTGTTAAAGCTCATAAGAATACAAAGGGTAAATCTAGATACTAAATCTAACAAAACATGCAGTAATAAATAGGCAAGATTAACCAAAACATAAAGCATTAATTAAAAGGAAAAAAATTTGATAAACGAATAAATAATATTGCAATAAAGAAGGTTATTAAAATAAAATAAATAAAAATGTTCATTTAATACATAATCATGTATGGAAAACCCCATACTTTCAATAATTACTTTACATTTATTCCATTGGGGAAATCTCCCCATAAATCTAATCTATTGCATAATCAAGCAAGAAGTAAGGTAGATAGTAAACTTATGAAGTGGTCCATCTCATGACTTTGGTCCTCTCACTCTTCAATCAATTAAGTGAGGATATTAGGGGATTAGGAGACTCATGGATTCGGATAGACATGCTTCTAAATGCATTTACTTATTTTATTACAAAATTGCAATCAACTTTTTAATGCATAGCTATTATCATAGAACTACCCTTTTCTATGACCCCTCTCATCTACTCATGAGAGTCATTCCACCATACAACCCACCATATGCTTTATTTGCAATAAATAATCCAAACCTCACTTAATAATTAAAGTCCCATACCCTTAACTGTTAAATGAACTGGTTTCTTTCATCTTATCTAATTAAAACAAAATGCTTTAATTTTATCACAAAATATTTCTTATCATTTCATAAATTAAGGTCCCATACCCTTATTTTACAAACAACCCATAATCATATTTATTATCCAATTAAATCCATCTACTCTAATTTTCAAATAAACCTTTTTCTTCATTTCATAAAGCAAGGTCCCATACCCTCATTTTACAAAATGAACCATAATCATAATTAAAGCCATCTACTTTAATTTCCATAAACCCTTTTAATTTCATAAAGCAAGGTCCCATACCCTCATTTTACAAAATGAACCATAAACATAATTAAATCCATCTACTTTAATTTCCATAAACCCTTTCATTTTATAAAGCAAGGTCCCATACCATAAATTTACAAAATGAACCATAAATATAATTAAAACCATCTACTTTAATTTCCATAAACCCTTTTCATTTCATAAAGCAAGGTCCCATACCCTCATTTTACAAAATGAACCATAAACATAATTAAAGCCATCTACTTTAATTTCCATAAACCCTTTTTATTTCATAAAGCAAGGTCCCATACCATCATTTTATAAAATTGAACCATAAACATAATTAAAACCATCTACTTTAATTTCCATAAAACCCTATACATTTCATTAATCTAACTATTTAAATTAATGAACCTAAAACTCAGAGAAATCCTATCACAAGACAACTTTCCCACTCGATAATGAAGCAAAACAGGGGTTCCTACCCAACACCTTACGACCTTTTATGGGCAATGCCCGCTACCAAAACTAGCATTAAGTAGGTGGCAGACAAGATAAGTGCAGGGAACAAGTTTAAGGTGGCACTCACATCACTTCTTGTGATAGCTATGGATTTACATTCACAAGCTACAACTCTAACACAAGTAGAAAGCTATGTTCTCATAGCTACAACTAACAAGAGCAAAGAGCTACACTCTCCTTGCTACAACTAACAAGATAAGAGAGCTATGCTCTTTGTGTTATGGATAACAAGAGCAGAGAGCTACACTCTTCTTGCTATGACTAGCAAGAGCAGAGAGCTATGCTATCCTATATATATTAACAAGAGTAACTACACTCTTAACAAGAGTAAATATCTACACTCTCATAGATATGGCTAACAAGAGAAACTAAGGCATAAACAAGAGCAACTATGCTCTTAACAAGAGTAGAGAGCTATGCTATCCTAGCTATGGCATAACAAGAGTAAATACACTCTTAACAAGATTAGAGAGCTATGCTCTCCTAGCTATGGCATAATAAGAGCATCTACGCTCTCCTTGATATGGCTAACAAGAGAAGAGATTTATGCTCTCCTTGTTATGGCATAACAAGAGCAGCTATGCTCTTAACAAGAGCAAAGAGCTATGCTCTCATAGCTATAACTAACAAGAGCAACTACACTCTTAAAAAGAGTAGAGAGCTATACTCTTCTAGCTATGGTATAACAAGAGCAACTACACTCTTAACAAGAGCAGAGAGCTATGCTCTCATAGCTATGGCTAACAAGAGCAACTAAGGCATAAACAAGAGCAACTATGGAACAATGAAAATTGAAAGAGAAACTAGACCAACCTGATCATCTTCGTTGACCATCTACTTCACCTTCTTCTATCGATATCCCTTCTATCCAACTCTCTTCTATCAAGATCTCTTCTACAAATTTATTCTACTAAGCTTCCTTCTACCAAATTTCTTCTACCGAGCTCCCTTCTTCCAACTTTCTTCTATCGATCTCCCTTCTACCAACTTTCTTCTACTGATCTCCCTTTTTCCAACTTTCTTCTACCCACTCTTCTTCTCTTGAACTCTTCTTTTTTTCTTTGGGTATCTCTCCTTCTCCCTGGACTTCCACCCATCACCTAATTACCATAAATCCACACTCATTTTTCAAGTGGTAGGGGATACGTCCCTTCTTCCCGCATTCCTATGATGTAGTTTGCATTCAAGTCTCCTCCTTACTCATGTAGATTAACCATTCCTTCACTCTAGTAGAGCCATCCCTTGCATTAATGGGACTATACCTCCTTGCCAGCTAGGCTCTGCCCCTAGGTGGCTAGCCCAATTTTGAGGTAGGTTCTCATGCGCAAGATAGATTTTTCTAATTTTATGGCATCCATTGTAATTAGGATAAATCATTCATTTTTTAATATAATCCACCATTAGGATAAATCACTCATTTTTAAATATAATCCACCATTAGGATAAATCAATCATTTATTTAAATATAATCCACCATTATCTAAATGAATGTTTATTTAAAATAAATTAATTTTGTTCAATAATAAAATTTATTTATCATTTAAATCCACCATTTATTTAAATGAATATCTATTTAAAATAAATAATTATTTTTATTTAAGAATATCCAAGAAGTTATGAGGACAATTCATTCATTCCTATTTTCCACATGATTGAGGTGAAGTGCTGAAGTGAAAGATAATTAAGTAGGTGCAAAAATAAAGAGGGAGATCTTTCCACCAATTTAGTCACTCGTGTCAACCTTGAGAACTTATTATAGCTACTAGGCCATCAGTCTAGGGCTGAAGGTGACTTTCTATTGATGATTATCCCTTAACCAAATGCATGCCTATATGAAGGTATCTATCCTTGTTACCTTTGAGTTGCCATATCATCATTTCCCCCAAACTCAAGTACCCTCATATTTAGTGGATGACTCAAATTATTCCACTTATGAGTGCACATGATCCTACACATTGGTAATTTGTTAGCAGTAACATATTTTTCATTGTCTAATAATATTGCATAACTACTTTATTGCACAAAAACCAAGTATTAAAGCATCCTACTTTAATACATTATTTCTACATGCTCAAAAGTCCATCTGGGAGGGTCATGACAACATACAATAGATCCTCAAGCTATAAGGATAGTACTACATTTCCATTTAGATGGTTAGGTAGTCATATCCAAATCCTAAAGATCAAGTAATTGGACTATGGATCTAGTCTCCACCAAAGCTATAGATGCTTGATTAGCAGTGGAGTATACTCATGTGTGGTGACACATCTCTTTTAAAGAGATATCTGACATCACAGAAGGACAAGATAGATTTTTGGTCTCATACATAATAGTTTTAACCCAATTTACTCAATATGAGTTAATAAACTCACTTGCACACATAGTGGTTCTTGATTACCTTGAATTATTACCATGCTCATGATTCAATAAATGAATTCACTACACACACATTTGGTCTTAGAAGAATTAGGTAGTATTTAGTGAGTTTTTTTTATATCACTAGTATGTTTGAGTCTCTTCAAAACAATAAATTTTCCATATCAACATCCTGAAGAAGCATAAAAAATGGCACGCCTTGAGGGTTCGTTATGAAATGTAAAAGCGGATTTAAACAAGCATTCAAATGGAAATGTGCATAAAGATGTAAATGTCTAATAAATTGCAAAAAATGGATTGTTTGAGATAAAAAGATGGGTTTATCCTTGTATTTTATTAATCCATAATATTCAATAATATTACAATACATCCCCTTGAGGGCTTCATAATTTGATACATCTCAATTTACAATTTTGCAAAGGGATCAAATCCCTCCATGAGCTTGATGGCGTGTTCCAGTGTTATTATAACAACCCACAATTGAGAGCTAATATTGGGCCTATATTTATGTGCCTATTAGATCCTCCATCATGCCTAGAATACCTACACCTACACAGAAGAGATTGAAATATATTAAAAGCATGTGTTTGATGATTTATAACTAGGAAAACATAGAAAGCATGCATCTAGAAATACTAAAACTTATTTGTAATAAATAAAAACACTTCCAAATGAC
Source organism: Wollemia nobilis (assembly GCA_028583015.1). Taxonomy (NCBI): domain Eukaryota; kingdom Viridiplantae; phylum Streptophyta; class Pinopsida; order Araucariales; family Araucariaceae; genus Wollemia; species Wollemia nobilis. The sequence continues at coordinate 4,694,783 of JAQPPZ010003177.1, forward strand.
TTGAAATTCTAATATGAAATTATTAATATGGTTTTGGAAATATCTGAGCATGAATTGAAAGGAAATTGTGAGCAAAAATAGTGGCCATCCCTGGTAGGGACAACTAAACCTGCAATCACCAAACTCTTAATTGACCTATCAAAACTACTCAAAACTTGACAAAAATTGAATGCAAGGCTAATATAAGAATTTAGAAATGATCTATGGTGGAATTGCACCAAAACTAATAACTATTTTATGACCATACCTAAAAGGTGCAACTACCACTATTAACCATCCCAGGGTGGGATGGTTAACAAACTGAGTGGAATTTATCACCAATTCCAAGGGGATCTGGTTTGGAACTCTCCTAAATTTTGTGTCAGTAAATGTGGTAAAATTTCTCTCCAATTTGACATATTTTGGAATGGAATAGGTATATTTTGGAATGCCCCTAAAAGCACCTTTGAATCAAGAGGGTTTCAAGAAAAATACTGGGTAAAAATGCAAAGCAAAAGCGAGGATATAATTGGGCAGCATTTCATGGTCTATGCTTCAAATCTTCTCTCTTGAATTGGGTGAGAAGACCTCAATTTATAGCCCAAATAGGTAACATGAGGCAAAGGGGAAAGTTTTGGCATGCAATGCATGTACCGCAACTTGTCAAATCCCTTTCCATACATTGGTAAAAGAGGTTGCCTTTTTGGGACCTCTAATTTGGAGTCTTTGATTTCTATGACAACCTCCAAATCAATTTTGGATGATTGGGTATAGAAATTGTAGGAATTTATTACCATTTCATATGACCTTTGACTTTTTAAAGGTCTATTTGGGGACTTTCCCACCCAAGGATGGTTTTGGGTGACCGTCCCTGGGTGGAACGGTCACTTTCTGTGACCATCCTAGGGTGGGAAAGTCATAAAGATATGACCCAAAACTTCCCAAAACTAGTGTAAACCTTCCAAAAAGCTTTTTGGAGCATTATTTTACCCTATAGGGTTGCCCAATGGGGCCATATGATATTGATAAGAGTGGTGCAAGTGGTGCATTAGCAGTATTATCCTATTTGCACAATTTTGGTGTCTATAGATGCCCCTTTTTATGACACACTATGTGCAACAAAGCACTGAGAAAAAATAGATGACTAAATCATTAAATGATCAATGTGATTCATTAACATAATAAAATTTAGATGCCTCCATTGTGGAAAGAGCATACATTCTTGGAATCCTTGCTTTTGACATAGTTGAAGGATTAATTTTTGGGTATACCTTTCAATCGCACTATAGTGACAATTTTAGGGGCTTAGGGTATACTAGGTCTTGGTGCCTTGTGTTATTGTAAGCCTTTACATGGGTCAATTCCTAAGGTTTCAAGGAGGTCAATCCTTTTTTTTGTTGCTTATTTTGATTTTTTTCCCTAGCATGGGCTTGAAATTTTATCTTTGGCAAATATTCCTTTGAATGTATGTAAATTGCACTTTTGAGTGTTTTAGTGTTGATTTGATTTATGAAATCGTTATTATGACTACCCCCTCAAGAAACAAGTTGATGAGGGCATGACCCATGATAAAGTGACAAGTCGCTTGACATATATGACTAAATTGGGACAAATATCTATTTTACCCATTGTAATATATACCTGTCTTGCTAGGATTTTGATTGTTTTGATGAGCATTTATGAAAGCAAAAGACTAAAAACTTCATTCCTGTGGAGTGGTCCAGCCATAGAGGCCTTCTTTGGGAGTGAAATAAATAATTTTAAAGCATCCATAAATACCTTTAATTCAATATTGATCCCTTATTATTTTGACCATTTTGACTTATTTTTGGTGGGTTTTTAGCCCTATTTTTTATCTTTTTAAGTTGTTTTTGATTTTTTTGATTTTTGGACTGTGAGGTCTAAGGATCCGTTTTATTGTAGGCTACGGGAAGCTTATGGAATATGATGTAGCTTTTTATTTTGTAAATATGGATATGTATATATGATTTGGTTTTGATCATCATGTAACCTTTTACTGCTTTATGATATGTATGCTATGCTATGCTTATATGCTTTATGATGTTTTTTATGAATGCCTATTATGTATGCATGTAATTTTTATATGATGTGATTTAATGACATGTGTATTTGTAAATGCACAATGAAATGGATGATTTGTTTAATTTGTATGATGTACTATGATGACTATTTGACACACTATATGCTAGCACCATGGATTGTACAAAATGTATCTCATCATTTTCATGTTATTATGGCATTATGTAATGGATTTTGTAAATGTAGATTTAACAAACATGTGACAAACTGATGTGAAATGGAATAACTAGTGTAATGTTATATGATATGTTTGAGATTTTTAGGAGACTCAAACACTCTAGTTACCTAATCAAAAGTTGTATAATAACTAAGCTAGAATTTTTAATAAAGTATACATCTTCTAAGATAACCAAGATAACAAAAATCCCTGTGTGTGCATGTGAATTCATTACTATGATAACGCATAAAGTTACCCTAGTGCTAAACAAGATTGATGCAGCCCATATGTACTAGAGATCACCCTGTGAGTCTCATTATCCTGAGTTTTGTACTTAGTTAGATTAGACCACTAGGTAATATAGGCTACAAAAAGCTAGCTCATCCACATGTAAACATTGGTATGCACACACGCAAGAAGCTAATGTGATAGACATATCGTCATGTGCAAGGATACTGCCATTGCCAAGATATCTTGATGCCACCAAACCTATAATGAGGATCACCTTATGGTTCTCTAATGTTGAGGATTCTAGGGATTCAAGTTCAAGACACTCTTATTTCCTTTTAATTTTGATTTTTTCAAGGGAGTTGCTCATTTTTGTTATGGTGAGCAATGTATTTTGGTAGTGGTGATAACCACTAATTATTTTGTTTTTTCTAATGGTAAAAACCACTGTTTATTTTTGCATATTGTGAAGAAATAACAATCACTATTTATTTTTTATTTTGGATACTTACCCCAATTTGGGGTGAGGCAAGGGATTTTGATTTTGTGGGCAAGGAGTAACTTTTCCTTTTGTCAATTCTCAGCATCTTTGAACCATTTACACAGAGGGATGAGCAAGATAATTTTTTTGCTTAAAGTAACCTAGACCACTTTGTAGTTTTCATATTTCCTTGTGCTAAAATTGGATTTATTAATGTGAAATTGTGTTGGGATTTTTATGTATACAAGGCATAATCTAAGCAGGATTTTACCTTCTAAAAATCATGATAGCTTTCTAAAAAATCTGAAAAGAAAACTAGATATGGCTAAGTGACCGAAAACCTTAACTATGTCTTACAAACAATGGCTAAGTGATGGGGAAAAACATACAATATCGAGTGTAAATGTAAATGATATGTGTAATGTAAACAAGTGGTAAAATTTACATATGATAACAACGAATTTAACAGATGCCTATTATACATAACTGGTGCTAAATATGTATGATCAACTTCTAACAATGCACAATGCAATGGTGTATGCCTAATGCAATTTATGTTATAATGTGATGATAAGAAATGCAATGCGATGTAATAGTTTTATGTTTTTGATTATTTCAATGATGTTTTGAAGTTTTTGATATATATATGTATGTACAAGTTGACCAATGGACTTAATAAATTCCATTGGGACTTTTTGGGTGACCAAAGGGCTTATAAACACCTTTGGAACATTTTGAGGTGACCTAGATAGTCATAGACTACTTAGGAGCATTTTATGGTGATAAAAGGGCTTATAGATACCTTTGGGGAATTTTGGGTTGACCTAGATGATCGTAGATCACCTAGGATATTTTTATGGTGACCAAAGGGTTTATAGATGCCTTTGGGTCATTTTGGGATGACCTAGATAGTCGTAGAATACCTAGGATATTTTTAGGGTTACCAAAGGGCTTATAGATGCCTTTGGGGCATTTTGGCATGACCTAGATGGTTTTCAACCACCTAGGGACATTTTGGATTGACCTAGATGGTTTTCAACCACCTAGGGACATTTTGGATTGACCTAGATGGTTGTAGACCACCTAGGGGCATTTTAGGTTGACCTATATGGCCGTAGACTTCCTAGGGATGTTTGATATTGAAATAGATGGTTTTAGACCACCTAGGGGTATTTTAGGTTGACCTAGATTGTCATAGACCACCTAGGGGAATTTTAGATTGACCTAGATGGTTGTAGACCACCTAGAGACATTTTAGGTTGACCTATATTGTTGTAGAAAACTTAGGGGTATTTTAGGTTGACCTAGATGGTCATAGACCACCTAGGAGCATTTTGGGTGACCAAAGAGTTTATGGATACCTTTGGGCCTTTTTGTAACTTTGATTACTTTGAGATTCTAGGAGGAAGGTGCAATACCTTGTGTACCCCCAACATTTATGGTGATCAAAGAAAGTGAGGAAGGTGTGATACCTTTAGAATACTCAATTTGCTTCATGTCTTGGGATGCAACTAATGGGGAAGGTGTGACACCTTGGATACCCCCAGCATGTACTGTTATTGGTGCAATATTATTGGCTTGTCTAGGAAGAGTGATAGAGATTGACTCCCCCTACTGTGGTAAGGGATTCTGGGTAAAACCACTATCTTGATGGGGTAAAATGAGTGACCTTCTTGTGGATACAGATTCCATATCAATAAGATCTTGGATCACATGTCTAAAATTATGACAATTTCTAATGTCATGCCATTTCATTCGATGATAGAGGTAAGAATGATCCTCTTAGTATTTTTTAGATCTGGACCTATTTGGTTTGACCAGGGGTATAACTAGCAAGATGATTATTTTTGTTTCTTGCAATTTTTGAAAAATGGTTGACCTGGGATCAGATAATGGAGTTCAGGTATGATGTTTATGAGGTGAACACGATTGACTCATTTTATGAGACAACAGGGTGGTACATGTCTCAATCACCTATTTATATTGCTCTTATTAACTCTCATCCATAGGTAATAGGTCTTGGCGTATGTCAATCTATTGATTGTTGATTTGAAGATCATTCTTGTCAATCATATCCTGTACCTTGCTCTTAAAAGCAATACATGACTTAATATTATGACCATTTACTTTATGATAAGGATAGTGTTGGCTCTCTTGATACCACATTGGTTTGTACCTATTGGGATCCAAAGGGTGGATATCTAGTAATGTGATAGCCTTGGCCTCACATAATCGATTAAAGAGTGACACCAAATATTCAAGCAATGGCGTATATATACAAGGTTGATGGTGTTGTTGCCTTTGCCCCTACTTTTTTTGAGACTTAACATTGGATTACATAGGAGGAGGTTGGTCCTAATAATCAGGGGGTTGATATTTTGGATGATTTAAACATAACTCAATGCTTGTGAGTTGATTTAAGATATGTTGTAAATCATTGTGTTGGTGACTCACTTGTAACTCAACATTGGCTAGTCTATCCAAGCTTGTCTGAGCATATATGGATGGTGCATGATGATTGTGGGTACTGAGTATATCCACATTTTTTTCTTCTTGATTTAGCTCATGCTCTTATTCCACCTCATAGTGTTCAATTGTAGTAGCTATATTATCCCCACTTTGGTGTAGGGGGTACACATGTTCTTGATTTTGTGGAGATTTTGAATGAGATGGAGTAGGTGTGATTGAATCCATCGATGGTGTCTCTTGTGGTATGTATGGAATGTTAGATGGAGTCACAAATGGCCTAGATGAATTCAGAATATTTTTGTTCACCGGCATCACATTGATCATTCCCACAAAGTCATGACAAGATGCACTTGCATTTGGACCAGTCATGGTTGCTTCATTAACTTGTCCAAGGTGATCTACTTCGCCCCCATGCTCATGGGGTGCATCAAAAATGCTATCAATGGGTGGAAAATCGATAGGAGGATTACCTAGATCCTTGATCAACTCGATGATATGCATGAATTTAACATTAGGTACTATGCATTCATCAAGTTTAGGATTGGTCAAGTGAACTGCATCCTCAAGTGTGGTGGATAAATATGGTATGATATGATCTGATTCATCTGTATCTACTGTGGGTTCCTCTTTGTTGGTAGGAGTGGGAAGGTATTCTACTTATATGTCAAAAATGGCTATGGGATCCTTTGCAGGTATCTCTTTTGACTCTTCCTTGTTTGAAGAAATAGAGGATTGTACTAGCGATGGTGGTGAAGGTAGTTTCATGACTAACCACAAGGTTGAATCTTGACTTTGGATAAGGTCATTGGGTTTAGTATCCAAAGGTTTGGATGGACGAGTAGACTCCTATGAATGATCATCCTTATTGTAATACTTGAAGGGGTCTGGGTCAGCATCAACCACATGGACATGAACTTCATGAATGTACTTGAGGCATTGATGCACAATGGAGGGGACGCACCCCATGTCTCTCATCCAAGGTACTCCTAGCAATATGTTGTATATTCTTTCACCTTCCAGGATATAAAATAATGTAGGCATAGTCTTTTGTCCAACTTGAACAGGTAGGATTATCGTACCCATAGTGGAGGACAAAGCATCATTAAATGCTTTCAAGGTGAATGTGGATTTTGTGATGTGTGAAGATGGGATGTTGAGATGTTTTAGTGTAGTTGTGGTAATAATATTTATTGTGGAACCTGTGTCAACTAACACTCACTTATAAGGGATCATATTTATGCATGCGATGATGTGCAAAGGAGAGTATGGTAAATTGGTAGACCTAGGTTTGATATCCTGGTTTCAAAAGGATATAATAAGATCTTTGTACATTTGTATGTATCCCACAAAGTTGGTGAAAGCATCCAAATCATGGGGTTGTAATTCGATAGAATTTCAAACCTCCATGAGAGTTTCCTGATGCTTGGGAGATATTTGTATTAACTCTCCCATGGTCATGTTGGCTGATGATGTATGCAAACTTTGCATAGGCCTACTCTGGATTGCTACCACTTGTTGGATGGGAGTTTTAGGTGGTGAAGAGGGAGTGTAGACTTCCCTACTAGGCCTCTTGGTAGGTTGGTTTAGTTTGGGCTTGGACTCAGTGTTGGTTAATCGAATAGTCCACTTGATAACATGAATAACCCATTGTTGTTATATTGGCAAAGGTACCTTGTGCTTGCATGGAATAATGTGATCAAGGGCAATTAGTATCTTCCTCATGCCTTCCTTCATAAGTGAGGAATGGTAGGGTAGAATTGAATCACCCACTACAACGAGTATCATACTCATCTAGGTTTTGGTACCTTGGGGAAGGGTGCTTTGAAATATTAAGATGATCATTTAACCCTACCCTAGGTGTATATTCTTGTTCTCTAAGTGATGGGTTGACCTCACAACGACTTTCAGGGCATTGTGTAGGAATGTTGAGATCTTTAGGAGAGTAACGGAGGTGACTACTATCAGGGCACTGTGTAGGAGTGAGGAGATCCTCATAACTATAAAGATGATGCTTAGGGCCTCTCCTAATTTTTTCCACTTCACTGGATCATGATTGAGCTTGGCTCTGCATAGTCATAATTTGTTGATTAGGAAAACCCTGAAGGGAACCCACACTAAAGAATATTTTGACTTCCAAAAAAGGTTATAAGTGTTATATATCAAAATGATTAGTGTGACGAACTGATCACAATGGGCTAGGACTCCAAAAATTGACTTCCTATTCAAAAAATTGTATTTTTGGAATATTTGGCCAACCGGGGCTCGTGGGAAAATGCCCACTTTTAGGAATTTTTGGAAAATTTTGAAGCATGAAGAGTTAGGCTTCAAAATTTCTATGAGAGGTGCAAAAGGATCTAAATAAGATAAAAAAAAAAATTAGCAATTTTTGGAGTTGTCTAGACCATTTTATGACTATTTTAGTGCAATTTCTCTATTTTTGGCTTAAAAAATAGAGTAATCATAAAACCAACCTAACTTTTTTTTTATAGCTTCGATTTACATGATTCTTGATCCATTGGATGTAGAATAAAAAATTTGGATCTTAGGTTGATTACCCAAATGATGAAAAAAAAACCTAAAGTAGACAACATTATTATCTCTTTTAAGTTTTATAGATTCAAATACATAATTGTAGCACCCTAAAATTGGCGCAGTGAAATTGTAATAATTACATTCATCCTAGTAAATAATTTAAATTCAAATTTTAACCTCCCAAACCGCCCATTAAATGCCAGGTAATTCGTTTCCCCCTTTTCCATGCCATTTTTAGAGGTTGTTTTGACCGTTTGACGATATCGTCGTCGATCAGATGATATCGCCACAGATCTGACGATTTCGTCTGGGCTAGTACGTCTAGACAATTTTGTCTCAAAACTAATTTTGCACAATTAGCTTCTGTTCCAATGGGTCTCTAATCCAGGCAGAAGCGTGTCTGCGCCGTTAGAGACCCTCCCCCGTTGGATATCTCCCAAATAGGGATGATCTCAAACCTCCTAACCTCCCTCCTAAGCCTATTTAATCCTAAGCCCTCCCCTTAGCACCCCCCTAGCTGAAATTCCCTATAACTCGACTGCATACATGTTAAAACATCCTAAGTTTCTATTTTGCATTAGTTCTATACAATTTTGTTGCAGGTACCATATTGTTTTTTCAACCGAAGCAAGCTTACATTGTCATCGATGAACCTGTTCAGATCGGAGGTGATCCTGTCGAATCAAAGATGATTTCATACCAATGCGAGACGATTTCAACTGCAGTCAACATTGAGGCAATTAGTGCCTGAAGTTTGCATTTCTTCTTCCCTTTTTTTGTTGTTTTATGTTGTAATTAGCAATTTTATTCAGTATTTTATGCTTTTTTGCATTTTGGAGTTCACCCATCTAGATTAAATGCATAATTAAGGCATAATTGTGATCAAAGTAGTATAATTCATTCATGTTTCTATTTTCAAACTTTAGTTTGATATTGTTGCTGTCATTTTATATTGTTTCCCTCTGTTAGGATAATTGCATTTTCTGTATTTTGCACCTATTTCTCTCGTTTATGTGTCTCTCGATCGAATTCGTCGGATCTCGGATGATCTTGTCCGATCTCGATGATCCTCGTCAAATCAGAGGTGATCCTGACTGCTTCAAGAATCAGAATCATCATTAGACATCCGGATCAGGTATTCTTCTTTTATATTCTGTAATTTCTCTATTTTTTGTCTTTAATTCTATTTTTTGTATTCATTTACGCTGCATCTTCATATAGAATATCTTAGACGCATTTTGGCCAAACCTAGGATTTGAATGCTTAAGGCTAAAATGAACACATAAAACACATTCCCAACCTAGGCGTGGAAACTACCATTAAATGTTTCCAAAAATCACCAATATACACCTCCCTTGAGAGGCGGGACCTTCACAAGTCCTCTCAGTCCGAGGTACCACGACATCCTTTTCACATCCCCCTTCCGGGCACGGATCCTATAGCCTGAAGGTAAGGGTGTGAAAAATTTGGAGCGATACATTTTGGTGAACCCGACGTGAATGCATTGTAAACCTTTTGAAAACAAAAACAAAAAAAAATAGAACAACTAAAACATAGATGCATTTTAGATCATTTAAATTTAATATCATGTTTAGATGGTAGCTCCTAAGAAAATATTAGCAGTTACTATAAATGTAGAAAACCATTTGGTAGCCATAGAAATCAATTATGTACTTGGTGTGCCTGAAACAGATAGAAATCAACTCTTGTGGGACGAAATTGATAGAAGACTTAGTGTCATCTCATCTAGGTCAACATAACTTAAACAAATTAAGAGGCTAGTCCTAGATAGAATCTTGGATCCTCATCAACTTGTCTTTTATCATGAACTTCAGAGAGCCTGCCATAGATGGTTAGCTTATAGGAGAGCTCTTGTATCTTAAGAATTGTTCACCTTCAAGGAATAACTTGAGAACGCAGCCATTGTACACTAGTTCCTAGGTCTTTTAGAAGACCAAGAGGTTGTTCTTACAAATAGGGAAATATGGAATAGAGTTCCTCGATCTGTGTTATATCGAGATTATTGCCACGAGCTTTACTTCTATCAACCAGCATCTGAGACAGATAATATCACTATAGCTCTTTTCATTAAATTTTTAAAAGAAAACTTTCAATTTAAAGAAGAACACTTCATGACTCCTGAAGAACTAGAGCCCATTAATGATATTTATAAATTGTTTATAGAAAACTAGATTGTTACTTTCAGTCTTATTTCTTGCATTTATTGTGTTATTTGTTGTCTTTACAATATTATTTCAAAAACTAAAAAACTAAAAAACATAGCAAAAACTTAAACATTTCATTTTAGATATTGTAGTAGGTATATAATTAATATATACCTCTTAAACTTGTTGCATATATATATATATATATTTGCTGAAATCAAAATTAAAGCACCATGCCTAAACTTAGGAATGGTAAAGAAACTATAGGAGAAGAAGAAGATTGGTTACAAGATACAACTAGAGACCCAAATGTCCTTCCTGAAGATCCAATTCCGAAAGGAAAAACTCCAGATCAACCAGAACATGACCTAGGTGAAGATAATGAACAAGAAGGAAGTGTTAAAGAGGATGGACCCTCATCCCCTAGAGTAGCTCCAGATGGAACTATTTCTTTTGACAACGTAGATCATTTCCGGAAATTTCTCAATGATAACATTGATGCCCTTAATGTGGCAGTTCGTATTGATAAAGGGCAAATTAGTAACACTCAAGCAGCCATGGAATATATGTATGATGTGCGCACTAATCCCTTATCTTTCATTGATCAAGAAAGTGATAAGGTTGGGCCATCCAATATAGACATGGTCACTATGATGCAAAACATGTCAAAAAAATAGGTTACCCAACCTCCTAAGGAACCTGTTATTCAACCTAAAATCATTTCCACACAAAAGAAAACTTCCTTCACTACTTTATTTCGCAAAACTATTGAGCAATATGCTTCAAGTAAACAAAAACCTAAAACGGAGCCAAACACCAATTTTCAACAATCTGGAATACAACATAATACAACTTCAAAATTCCTTCATAACACTTTTCCTACCAACAATTTACACAATAGTAACATATCATCTAATCTTCACGTCCCTCCATCATATGCTCACAAAAACCATGTCGATGCCTTACCAAACCAATATGGTGGGCAAACTAGTAATCTGGAAACCATGATGAAACAGTTAGCTTCGCGTATGGACCAGATAGATCCTTATCGTCCCTCGTACAATTATCGAGAGATCTGTAGTCAACCTTTGGATCCCATAGTTGTAGCTCAACCGTACCCTAAGCATTTTCCCATGCCTATCTTGCCTATATATAAAGGAACCGAAGATCCCATAGAGCATCTTCGCATGTTTAGGATAGCATGTCATGATATATCACATGATGACTTGCTATTACTAAAAATGTTCCCGAAAAGTTTAGGTGGGATGGCATTAGAGTGGTACTATCAATTGCCCACTCATTCTTTGAGAAACTTTGAAGAAACAGCTGAATCATTTGTCCATCAATTTAGTGCCTACATCGAGAGGCATGTAACCATCAAATATTTGTACAACTTAAAACAAGACAAGGATGAATGTTTTGCCGATTTCTTAGTTAGATGGAGGCAATTGACAGGAAAACTGCACTTTATGCTACCTTATAGGGAAATGTTGGACATTTTTATCAATAATTTGCAAGAACAAATATCTTATGAGCTATCAACTTCTACTTTAACTACCTTCGATCAAGCTATAGATTTAGCTCGAAGAGTAGAAGATGCCCTCATTAGGAGAGGCCAACTTAGGAAGAAGGATGATGAGAAAACATCCAGAAATCAATATAAAAACAAACAAGTTGTTGGTTACGGAGTCACTGACAGCAGAAATGTTGCTAATATCAATGCAACGAAGACAACAAAAAATTTTATATTGAAACCTCCTGATAAACCTCCTCGAGAATTTACTAGATTGAATCAACCCTTATCAACTATTTTACCTCAATTACTCGAAAGATGTTTGATCCAATTACCAGCTATTCGGGAACCTGATCCAACTATACTCGGATAAAGAGTTGACTTACATTGTTATTTCCATAGAGGACTTGGACACTCTACCAACGCTTTTAAAAGGTTGAAACATAAAATACAGGATTTGATTGATAATAATGAAATGGAGGTGCAAGCCTTCCAACCTAAACAAAATGCTCCTAATAATACTCAAAGGACTATTCCCCAAAATCAAAATCAAAATGCTAATCAAACATTAGACATATTCCAACACCCTTTACCAAGACATGGTAAAGAGGTGGCCAATCAAATCGAACATCATAATGTTCCACCTCCTACCCGATATGTAGGAACCATTAGCGGACAATTACCTGTTCAGGATCCTCAAATATTTGACACAACCTTATCCCTGGTTACGACCAGGCCCTTACATAATTTTCAAACTTCTAATTCTAGTGGTATAGAATCAGATACTGAAAGTGAACTAGACATTACTTCAAGCCAATTGAATAGTTCTGAAAATGAATCAGATCCTATTCAACCCATCACAGATGCTATGGTTCCAGAAGAACCATTTCCTAGAAGAGTTACTACTCGACCTTCTTCTAATCAATTCCTCTCAAATGAACAAGCCATAAACACTAGATCGAGACCAATTCAGCGTCCTCAATATAACATTGTAGGTACCATTGGAGTCGTTACCCAACAATAGGCTCAAAATTCTCAACAAGAACCAAATCAGAATGATGGATCGGCTCCATTCGTTTTGAAAAACCCCAATAAAGGGAATCATGCTCCTAATGTTCAACCTAAACTCCCTTACAATATTAATGAGCAATTGTCCAATACTACAGCCAAAATTTCCCTTTTAGATTTGTTAAGATCCTCTCCCACCCATAGGGATGAGTTGATGCTTACATTAAGCCAAATGATGGTACCTCAAAACACTCAACCTGAAGCTATGGCCAATACTATCATCACTCGAGAGGTTGATTATATTGACTTTCAGGATAAAGATATCCCACAACACAGTTTACATAAGGACAATCCCTTCTATATTACTACTCTAATTGGAGATGTAGTTGTCAAACGAGTCCTGATTGATAATGGCTCATCTCTAAACATTTGCACTTTTGACTTCTACCAACGATTTGGTTTTAGAAGTGATGAAATGAAGAAAACTGATATTATTATCAAAGCTTTTAATGACGAAACACAAGAAACATGTGGAGTTATTCATCCCCTTGCAAGTTGGTCCTAGAACCCTAGAAACAATCGTGTTTATTGTACATTGCCCGGAATCGTACAATATACTTTTGGGTCACCCTTGGATCAATGCGATGCGATCGATCCCATAAAATTTACACCAATGTGTTAAATTTGAATTTAAAAATCAGTTGGTCACTATCCATGGTGACCCTAGACCCTTTGATATGTGTTCTTTAGCAGAACCTGTTGGAGTGCAATTTTGCCCCGCTCTGTCATCCACACATCCTAGTTCTTATTTTTCATCTAAACATGTGAAACACACACCCATAACTTCACCTATTTCCCCTCCATTAGTTTCATCCTCCTATATAGATCAACAATCTTCTAAACAAATCACTCTAGAACCTCAAAAAGATCTTAAATCTACAACCAATCCTTCATGTGCTATCCCTATAAATTCAAAACCTATAGACACATCTATCATCCCTTCCACATATAAACATATAGGGAATAATCCTTCCACATATTATGCTCTTTCTGATGAACTTTTACCAGATTTATCCACAATATTAATATCAGAAAAAACAAATGCTTTCATGCAAGATTCAATTCTTTTAAATAACTTATCGCCATCTCCTTGTACTTTGGGCCTCCCACAACCTATGGGAATTACTTACCAAGTCGGGAGTTGTGCCTTCATTTATAAAGGATATTACTTGGGAAGAATCCCTCAGAATATCAAAACTCATCACAAGGGATATGCTCGGTGTTATTTTACCAATGAATATATTAAAGCTAAACCCATAATGTTTAAAATGGGATATAAAGGGAAAGGCTTGGGACCTTTCCAAAATGGCATGAAAGAACCTTTCAAGGTAGAACCGTGGCCTGCCCACTATGGTGTGGGCCTATTTCCTAGTAAGGGTCAACCCTTTCCTTTTGACTATGATGATCACCTCATATGTTATCAAGATTATTTGGATAGGCATGTTGATCTGCCTCTAAAAAATCAATCGTTTACATGTAACATGCTATCCATAGCTTACCCTGAAATGATTGTTGACCTCGATGAAGAGTTGGAAGGAGATATTTTCCATGATGTCTCCGTTGAAGAGATGTTACACAATGGATTTTATTTTGATGGTTCTATACCAACTATAGCCCAACTTGAGGCCACTAATCCTCAAGATGAATTATCCAAATTAACCTTACAAGAATTACAATAATTGGGCGTTTCACCCGCCCCACCTAATTTTGAAAGAGATCTACACATGGAGGTAGAAAATGTCATTAAAATTAATATTGGAACGGAGGATAATCCTCACATAATTAATATTGGATCCGAATTAAGTCAAGAAAAACAAGAACAATACATTGCATTCCTTAAAGAGTATGAAGATGTCTTCGCTTGGACATATGAAGATATGCCAGGTCTGGACCCTTCTGTAGTCATGCATCATCTAGTGGTCCATCCGGATGCTAAACCTGTTAAACAAAAACTTAGAAAAATGCATCCCAAAGTGGCTCTGCTAGTCAAAGGGGAGTTAGAAAAACTCTTGAATTTTGTCTTTATACAAGCTATTGATTATGCTGAATGGATCTCAAATGTAGTTCCAGTTACCAAAAAAGAAGCCACCAAAGTTAGGGTTTGCACAAATTTTAGAGATATTAACGTTGCATGCCCTAAAGATGACTTTCATCTTCCAAACATGGATCAAATCATTGACTTTACTGTCGAGAGTGGGATGATGTCCTTAATGGATGGATTCTCCGGTTATAATCAAATCAGGATAGCTCCTAAAGATCAGGCTAAAACAACCTTTATTACCCCTTGGGGTACCTTTTGTTGGAAAGTGATGCCATTTGGCTTAAAGAACGTAGGTGCAACCTATCAACGAGCTATGACCTATATTTTTCATGATATGATGCATGATATCCTACATGATTATGTAGATGATATTATAGCCCATTCTATTTATAATCATTTAGATGATTTGAGAAAAGTTTTTAATCGATTACGAGAATATTTTATTCGATTAAATCCAACAAAATGCATATTCGGAGTTAAGTCCGGTAAACTATTAGGGGTTTTAGTTTCTTTACGTGGTATCGAAATCGACCCTCTCAAGATTGCGGCCATCACTGATATGCCCGCACCTACTAATATATCTAAGTTACGAAGTTTACAAGGTAAGCTTCAAGCCATCCGTCACTTCATTGATAAGCTAGCGGACAAAACCGGTCCCTTTCTTAAACTCCTTAAGAAGGATGTCCCTTTCAATTTTTACGATGACTGTAGAGAAGATTTTGAACTTCTCAAACAATACCTCCTTAATCCACCTGTGCTTTCATCGCATAAACCTGATCGCCCATTTCTTCTATATATTTCAGCTTCAGATTCTGCCTTAGGGGCTATGTTAGCTCAGCTTGATGATGAAAAGAGAGAACGAGCTAATTATTATATTAGCCGAACCTTCATCAGTTATGAAACCTGCTACACAGCGTTAGAGAAACTATGTCTAGCAGTCGTGTTTGCTACGCAAAAATTATGACATTATATGCTTAGTCAGAAAACTTATGTCATTGCCAAATACGATCCTTTGAGGTATCTCATGAGTCGACCTTATTTATTGGGTCACACAGCCAAGTGGGTTCTTGCTCTAAGTGAGTTTGATCTCACATTCATAGGACAAAATTTTGTTAAGGGTCAAATCATAGTAGATCAATTAGCTGCTGCACCCTTAGAGTCTACCCATCCCCTCATCATTGAGTTTCTTGACGAATGCCTTCAATTAGAGGTAGACCATACTGAACAATGGTCCTTATACTTTGATGGAGCATGATGCATGAGTGGGGCTGGTGCGGGTATTATTTTAATATCCCCGCAAAAACATCTTATTCCTCTATCCTTAAAATTGACATTTTCTTGCACCAACAATACTGCTGAATATGAAGCTCTAACCCTCAAATTACGAGCTGCCTTGGCGCTAAAAATTAAACATCTGTTAGTTTTTGGTGATTCTCAACTAGTTATAAACCAAATTAATGAATTTTATCAGACCAGAGATGATAAACTGTGCCCATATAAGGCCTATGTTTTACAACTAATGTCTCTATTTGATCAAGTTACCTTGGAAGCTATTCCTAGAACTTGCAATCGTGCAGATGATGCTATGGCCGCAGCTGCATCTCTCCTACCCTTGGAGTTAGATGATGAATATGACACTATCATTATTAGTCGACTCCAGGAACCCACTTCAAATAATTCATGCTTAGAACCTTTGGATGTGTTTCTAATCAACGAAACTACTCCTGAACCTTGGTATACAGACATTTTTGATTTTCTCCAAAATGGAACTTTTCTTGCCAATTCTAATAGAACCAGCGTCGGTTATTACGTAGACGAGCAAGTCGATTTGTAATAATTGGAAATACTTTATATAGGAGATCTTTTGAAGGTATCATATTAAGATGTTTGAACTTAGAAGAATCCAAATCAGCCTTGAGTGAAGCCCATGATGGATCTTGTGGAGGGCACTTCAGTGGTAGCGTCATTGCTAAAAAGCTCCTTCGAATAGGATACTTTTGGCCTACCATGGAAATGGATGCACATGATTATGTGCACCATTGCGACAAGTTCCAGAAACATGCTAACCTTGTCCATGCGCCTGCACAAGAACTGCAGGCTATTTCATCTCCTTGGTCCTTTTCAAAATGGGGCTTAGATATTATTGGAAAAATTAATCTTGTGTCATCTGATGGACACAAATTCATCATAACTGCCACTGAGTATTTCACGAAGTGCGTCGAAGCTATGCCTTTAGCTTCCTGCACTAGCACACAAGTCTCTAAATTTATTTTTAATCAAATCATTTGTAGGTTCGGAATTCTTGCAAATCTCATCTCAGACAATGGAACTTGTTTCAAAAATAAAGATGTTAAAAAATTATGCCAAAAATATAAGATTCAACATTGCTGGTCCACTCCCTATTATCCTCAGGGTAATGGTCAAGCAGAAGCATCTAAAAAAACCTTAATCAAAATCCTCAAAATATTGGTCAATAAAACTGGCCATGACTGGCACATTCAATTATATCCAACCTTGTGGGCCTATCGAACTAGTGTTCGAACCCCCACAGAACTTCACCATTTGTTTTGGTTTATGGTGCTGAAGCAGTTTTTCCCTTTGAATTAGAAGTTCCTTCTTTGGCTCTGCTACTTCAAGAAACTAAAGTAGGAGATGAATATCGAGCTTGCAGACTCAGTCAGCTGGAACTCCTGGATGAAAAATGCATTAATGCTTTGGAGCATCTCCGTGCCTACCAAAACAAGCTTAAAAGATCATATGCTAAAAAAGTTTGTCATCGATCCTTTGAGATCGACGACCTTGTTTTAAAATAAAATCAAAAAAATACAAATGCAACTAAGGACCTTAAAGGTAAATTTGAGCCCAACTAGCTTGGACCATACATTATTACTGCTAAATTTGAATCAGGAGCATACAAGTTATCTACTTTAGATGGTAAAGAACTTAAAGAACCCATGAATATTTTGCATCTTAAACGGTACTATGTATAAATTTGATCATTTCATTCTTGTATATATTTGTTTAAAATATTTCAAAATCACTATTTTGTATTTATTTCAATTTCTAAATTCAAAAACACCAAAAACATTCATAATCATCAAAATCTTCAAAACTATTTGTTATGGCACTTGTTAATTCTTTCAAAAATGATAAAAATAAAAACAACAATATTCTTGACTCTTTCGAAACCAAAACAAAATAAAGAAGAAAGAGAGAGTCAACATTCTCAAAACTTCTCAAAAAATTATTTATAATTATTTTCTTACAATGTTGCAGTTATATGTTTCAAATTATTTTGGGATAAATTAGCATTTATTTGGAATCTCTCACTTGCACACTCAAAAAAAAAAAAAAAAAATCTTGATTTTATCTGGCATGATTACTAATCTCTCTTATATCAAAGTCCACAAAATTCAATTAAATAAAGTTTGAGCACAGATAACTGATCTTGTTATTTACTTAAACCAAGCACATCTTTTCACAATAAAATGATTAAATTTGGAATTTCTATGCTTTGCTACATAGTAGAAGTGATTTCTTGAGCGAAAAGTTTCCCCTGCTATCCTATCATGCACATGGTCTAGAATCTTTGATAATTGGCAAAAGGACAAGCTCACCCCTACCCAAAATAAAAATCCCTTGCTCTACAGCTAATCCAAGCAAGTATCCCTAGCATAGAAAGAAAAGAAAAGTTCAAGAAAAAGAGAAAAGAAAAATGTTATTTTATATCATTACAACAATATTTCAAGCACTATCTCAAAAATAAAGCAAAAATACAAAAAGAAAAAGCAAAGAAAAAGCAAAAGAAAGCAAAAGCGAAAGCAATAAAATCCCTTTCCCTACCCTTTGAAAAGAAAAGAAGGGTTGATGAGCTTGAATCCCTAGAATTTTCAATTATTCGAAAACTGTGAGGTAAGCCCCATAATAGGTGGTTTGTGCCCAACCTGCTTGGCCTTGGGTAACTCCTAGCATGGTGATATGTCTGTCACATTAGTGACCTTATTTTGTATAGACCTATGTCTGCTTATGGATTAGCTAGCTCTTGATAATCCGACCTACATAGTAGTCTAGTATGGTTATATGCATTTACATCATGGTTAATGAACACTTATTTGGTTTCTTCAAATCACTTGTATCATATTATCTTGCTCAAAAATGGTAAATGAACAATGCAATTGCACACACATTTTGTATTTGAGAGATTTTTGTGTATCATTATGATAAATCAAGATTGGAAATGAACTCACATATGCACATGGGATTCCTTATAAATCTAACGTTTGTCTTCAAAATACTTTGAAATATTTTTTGCAAATTGTTTGGAATGATTCCTTTTCTTCTTTCAAGTACAGTTGTTTAGCATAAAGACAACTATATAATAGAAAAATCAGAATTTATTTCAAAACTATACAATCAAAATATATATATCTGGTCGACTTTCATGACGATGGTATAGTTCCAAAACCAAAATTGGAATTTTATGCCTAGCACAAGTCCTCATATTCATATTTTTTGTTTATTAAAAATCAATCATGCAATAAAGCTATCTTCTTTTTTTGGATTTTCGCGATGATGGTATAAGTCTATACCTACATATTCTATGCCTAGTGCAAACCATTGTAACAATTTTTATTCCCCCTTTATTAAAAATCATAAAAACCATATGACTTAAATCATTATGTTACACAAATTATGCTTTTAAAAAGCAAACACATTTTTCATTATTTCATGTCATTATGTCAACCTTCAATTTTGCAATGATGGTATAATTCCTAAGGAATTATCCAAAAAATTTATCACACTTAGGAATTTATGCCTAGAAAAATCATTTTAACATTATTTCATGCATACTATTTTCATGAAAATCTAAAAAACAAACCATCATCATCATCATTTGCACCATTGCACCAAAGTCTTAAGACAGTCGCTTAAGCACTCTTTTACTTTTAACAATATTTCTATACTGGGATTAGCTTGACGACCGAGTGAGCAACGACTCCATGAAATGGTCTATACTAGCGACAATGTCCTTTGAAATTATTGTTAGAAGTCTCTTTTTATATTTTTATCACATTTCATCACAAACAACCAATTTGTTACATCAGATTATTTCATTTAAAATATTATAGCATGACATCAAAATTATAAATTTTCAAAACAACATAATTTCATGAATCCTCAATTCAATCATCAAATTAATCAATCAAACATAAAAGCATCATAAACATACACATAACACAAGTCATATGATCAAAAATATCTCATCTATATATATCAACAATATGTACATCATCTCAAAAATGGATCGGTATGCCACAATCTGTACCTCGGCATACTCAATCCTCTATCAAAAATAATACAAACTATATATCAATCTATACAATATAGTGCAGTAGCTAGCCTCGAGAGCCCCTCGAGCTCTCAGCCTCATCTCCTCCCCTGCCCTAATGTGGACGAGGTGGCCCCATCGCAGTATGAGTGGTACTGCGAGTCCTCGTTGTCGATCGAGAAGAAGTCCTCGATGACCCAATCCTGATAGGGTCAGCAATGCCAACTGGCAGCTGTACCCTCTGACCCTCTGGAACCATCTGGAAGTAGATGCCCTGGTAGAACGTAGTCTAAGCAATCGATCGCACCAGCTCCTGTGTGCTCACTCCTCCGCTCCATGCCCTAAGTCATGCAATCTTGTCTCTGAGCTATGTAACCTTAGCTCGGTGGCATGCAGCCTCATCCTGCAATGTCTGCACCTGTGCCCAGAGACGATCTGTCTTCACTCGAAGAGTATTTGTCTCGCTACTCTCCCCTATGTCACCACCCTTGCCCTTATCGGGCGATGGTGGCCTCTCTCTCTATGGAGAAGGGGGTCTCGCCTCCCTCCTCTCCCTCTGTCGTGGCCTCTCCTGTGCCTATGGCCTCCTCTGCTCTCTCCCGTTGTGACCCTGGGCTGCCTCCATAGCTGCCTGGCACCGCCTCCCTATCTGACGCACAACTGCATGTATTGGACCCTGAGCCCTCATCATTCAAGGAGGGCAGATTCCTGCGTACCAGACATCATAGCCATCTTCAACCCCTATGTCGTCCCCATCCACTAGCTAAATGGGGGCATCATCTGAGTCCTGAGTCCAGAAACACTGCATGTCTGGAGCCTCGCTAGCTATGGTGTTATCCAGGACATTCCAGGAAAACTCATAATCCCTGAGAGATGGGATCCCCTGCTGTAGACCAAACTATTGCAAAACTCGGTCGTAGCGGTGGAGCTCCACCTCTCCCCTCTCCATCCGTAGCCAACAAACTCGCCTGATGCAAGCCAGCTCTTATCCATCCTCGGCCCACCCTGGGTGCTCTCACCATGGCCTCTAGGTGATCTGGTCTGGGACTAGGTCATCTAGCAGTCTTCGAGACATCGAAAGGTCGATCCACCACTGTAACCCTCTTCGAAGCCACCGGTAGAAGACTCGGTGCCTCTACCCATCAATCCCTATCATAGGAAGCCCTACCAACCTCCGCACTGCAATGTGCTCCCAGCACCAAACCTATAGGAGCGATGTCATCACTAGACATCGATCGCCCTTGTACATGACCCCATGCAGGATCCTATACAATCGGCATAGAACATAGCTTCCCTAAGCAAATCTATAGCCATGGTCCCGCATATCGTAGATCACATCTGCTAACATCCATGGTACCTTGCACCCACTCTGGTGGCACAGCAAAAGTCCACAAACCACTCCAGCTAAAACCTATGTGAGTCTAGATGCCCTAGGCATCTGACGCAGTGCCTCGATGTTAACTCTGCCCTTCTCCAGGGTGAAGCTCGGGTCACCACACAACCGCCCCATAGCATGGCCCTGATTGGCCGCAGGAGTGATCAACCATCCTTGTATGGGGATTCTTAGAATCTTCCATACATCCTCCAAAGTGGGAGTCATCTCCCTTGTAGGTAGCCGAAAATAGGAAGAACTCGAATATCATCTCTCTGCTAGGGCTGTCAGTAGCCCCATGTCTGTAGACACTTGTGGCATCTCTGCAACATGTTGTAAGCTGGCCTGTGCCAGCTGATCTTGCTCTGCCTGTGTAAGAGTGGCCAAGTCATCTCTCAAACCTCCATATTTTCATTCCCTACTCTTTAGCAATCCTCTCTGCAACATAAGCAACATAAACAACAAAAAAATCATTAACAAAAAATCATTAAAAACAAACTCAAGTGATTAATAATGCAAGTTAAAAACAAGTTCAATTTAATCAAATGATGATATCGTCCACTATTGGATGATATCGTCCCAAATTTGAGCACAATCGTCTCTGATTTCGCAAGCTGAAATCGTCCCTAATTTGACGAAATCATCCCCCTTTCGCCGATTTCGCCTTTAGACGAAATTGGCAAAATTGAGACGATTTCGTCGAAATCAAGACGATTTCATCCCGATGACATTGACGGCCCAAAAATGGTCGCGATGCTCAAAATTCATCTAAAATTCACCTAAAAAGCATGTAAAATCAAATTAAATCATTCTAAGCTAAGTTTAAACTCTTACCCATAGCCCGCGCCGGACCTCTGTTGATATGTGTGTCGTCTCCACCATTTTTGCTTCCAGAGCTCTAAAACAAGTAAAGATGAACAGTAAAAATGAATTAGAGTTTTACCCTATTTTGCTTAATTTTATTCAAAAAATAATTTTTCTTTTCCGTGTTTTTACCTCAAACGTTCGATTTGGGTAAAAACACGGAGGGGGCACCATAGTAAGCTGTCGTATGATTCGACCAAGAATCGTCGCCTATAAATGGGAATAATTTTTTGCTTTCTTGTAGATCGAGAAGAACTCATCTTTAATGCATTTTCTTCAGAAAATTTGCTAAAGAGGGGGCAAAATGTAGCACCCTAAAATTGGTGCAGTGAAATTGTAATAATTACATTCATCCTAGTAAATAATTTAAATTCAAATTTTAACCTCCCAAATCGCCAGTTAACCGTCGGGTAATCCGTTTCCCCCTTTTCCGCACCATTTTTAGAGGTTGTTTTGATCGTTTGACTATATTGTCGTCGATCAGACGATATCGCCCCAGATCTGACGATTTCGTCTAGGCTAGTACGTCCAGACGATTTTGTCTCAAAACTAATTTTGCACAATTAGCTTCTATTCCAATGGGTCTCTAATTCGGGCAGAAGCGTGTCTGCACCGTTAGAGACCCTCCCCCATTGGAGATCTCCCAAATAGGGATGATCTCCAACCTCCTAACCTCCCTCCTAAGCCTATTTAATCCTAAGCCCTCCCCTTAGCACCCCTTGGCTAAAATTCCCTGTAACCTGACTGCATACATGTTAAAACATCCTAAGTTTCTATTTTGCATTAGTTCTATACAATTTTGTTGCAGGTACCATATTATTTTTTTAGCCGGAGCAAGCTTACATCGTCATCGATGAACCTGTTCAGATCGAAGGCGATCCTGTTGAATCAGAGATGATTTCGTACCAATGCGAGACAATTTTGACTACAGTCAACATTGAGGCAATCAGTGCCTAAAGTTTGCATTTC
Source organism: Wollemia nobilis (assembly GCA_028583015.1). Lineage (NCBI taxonomy): Eukaryota > Viridiplantae > Streptophyta > Pinopsida > Araucariales > Araucariaceae > Wollemia > Wollemia nobilis. Next base: position 4,718,050 of record JAQPPZ010003177.1, read on the forward strand.
TTCTTCCCTTTTTCTACTGTTTTATGTTGTAATTAGCAATTTTATTCAGTATTTTATGCTATTTTGCATTTTGGAGTTCACCCATCTAGATTAAATGCATAATTAAGCCATAATTGTGATAAAATTAGTATAATTCATTCATGTTTCTATTTTCAAACTTCAGTTTGATATTGTTGCTGTCATTTTATATTGTTTCCCTTTGTTAGGATAGTTGCATTTTTTGTATTTTGCATCTATTTCTTTGTTTGCAGGTCTCTAACGAATTCGTCAGATCGAATTCGTCAGATCTCAGACGATCTTGTCTAATCTCAGACGATCCTATAAAATCAGAGGCAATCCTGACTGCTTCAAGAATCAGAATCATCATCAGACATCCGGATCAGGTATTCTTCTTTTATATTCTGTAATTTCTTTGTTTTCTGTCTTTAATTCTATTTCCTGTATTCATTTACGTTGCATCTTCATATAGAATAGCTTAGACGCATTTTTGCCAAACCTAGGATTTGAATTCTTAAGGCTAAAATGGACATATAAAACACATTCCCAACCTAGGCGTGGAAACTGCCATTAAATGTTTCTTGGTGAACCCACCATCCGTCGAAAAATCACCAATATACACCTCCCTTGAGAGGCGGGACCTTCACAAGTCCTCTCAGTCCGAGGTACCACGACATCCTTTTCACATCCCCCTTCCGAGCACGGATCCTATAGCCTGAAGGTAAGGGTGTGAAAAAATTGGAGCGATACAACAATCAATAGAAACACACAAGAATACAAATGATTATCTCTTTTAAGTTTTTTAGATGTGAATCCCTAAACTGTATGTTGTGTTTCAAGATGTGTTGCTTTTTGTAAATAAAATACTTCATGTGTTTGATTTTTTTGTTGATGTAATACTCAAAATTTTAAGTGGTTTTCACCTATACACTCGTAGCTCGACAAACAACAATGAAAGGCTGATCACGTGAACCAACCAAAGTATGATGATGAAATCCATATGATCAGGGAGCATAGGTCATGCTGATCCTCACCCAACACCCCGTGTGCAGTGAAACACATCTTCAAAGAGGGATGCATGCTATTTTGAATGGTTATAATAGATCTTGGAGTTAGTATTGGCCAAAAATATAGGGTATGTGGGATTTTAGTCAGCGGGTAGAAATGACTGCCACCATCATTGAACTCTATCAGTGGTTGGGTATGAAGTCCAACTCACTAAAGTTAAACAAGATCATGGTGGATGTTGTTCCTTTTAAAATAATTGAAATAAAACAATACAACATTCAATGATGATTCACTAAATACATGAAAGTACATTTTATTTTCAGAATCATTAGTATATATAAAATGAAATTACAAAAGTTGATAAAGTATATGAACTTAACCCTTTCGATAAGTTGCAAGCAGGTAAACCAAACACAAATCATAAATAATACTATTTATTTTCTTGTTTTTCTTGATTTTATTAATGTGAAATTTAGAAGTATGATATATAACCTTCACATGCACAAAGAGAGCAAGAAAAACTAAGATTAAAGCTTATTTGAACAATATGAATGCAAATTGAAGGTTTAAAAAGGTGTAATTTCTGACCTAAAACTTGTTGTTTTTGCAATTTTTTATAGAAACCCCTTGGTTTTGTAAATATACTAGGGTGGGATGGTTGCAAATTTTAGGGCCATACCAAGGTGTTTCACCTATGTGGCCATCCTTGGCAGGTTCAACCAGCAATTTAGGGGTCGTTTCTGCTCAAAACAGTCAAAATCTACAACCTACAAAACAGAAAAAGGAGGTAAAAATTGACAAATTCAAAGGGGATAAAGAAAAAATTCAACCACCATGATCACCACTGAAGAATCATGAAAAATGGTATGCCTTGAAGGTTCGTTATTGAAATGTAAAAGCGGATTTAAATAAGCATTCAAAGGGAAATGTGCATAAATATGTAAATATCTAATCTATTGAAAAATATGGATTATTTAAGATAAAAAGGGGGGTTTCTCCTTGTCTTTTATTAATCCATAATATTCAAAAAGATTACAATACATCCTCTTGAGGGATTCATAATTTGATACATCTCAATTTACAATTTTACAAAGGGATCAAATCCCTCCATGAGCTTGATGGTGTGTTCTAGTGTTCTTCTCGCAACCCAAAATTGAGAGCTAATATTGGGCCTATATTTATGTGCCTCTTAGATCCTCCCTCATGCCTATAATACCTGCACCTACACACAAGATATTAAAACCAATTAAAAGCATATGCGTTTGATGATTTATAAATAGGAAAACATAGATAGCATGCATTTAGAAATAATAAAACATATTTGTAATAAATCAAAACAATCCTAAATGACTTGCAATTATAATATGAAATTATTAAGATGGTTTATGAATTGAAATAAAATTGTGAGTAGAAATAGTGACCATCCTTGGTAGGGACAACTAAACCTGCAATCACCAAACTCTTAATTGACCTATCAAAACTACTCAAAACTTGACCAAAATTGAATGCAAGGCTAATATAAGCATTTAGAAATGATATATGGTGGAATTGCACCAAAATTTATAACTATTTTGTGACCATCCCTAGCAGGTGCAACTACCACTATTAACCATACCAGGGTGGGACATTTACCGAACTAAGTGGAATTTATCATCAATTCCAAGGGGATCTGGTTTGGAACTCTCCTAAATATTGTGTCAGCAAATGTGGTCAAATTGCTCTCCAATTTGACATATTTTGGAATGGAATAGGTATATTTTGGAATGCCCCTAAAAGTGCCTTTGAATGAAGAGGGTTTCAAGAAAAATACTGGGTAAAAATACAAAGCAAAAGCGAGGATAGAATTGGGCAGCATTTCGTGTTCTATGCTTCAACTCCTCTCTCTTGAATTGGGTGAGAACACCTCAATTTATAGCCCAAATAGGGAACATGAGGTAAAGGGACAAGTTTTAGCATGCAAGGCATGTGCCTCCACTTGTCAAATCTCTTTCCATGCATTGGTGGAAGAGGTTGCCCATTTGGGGACTTCAATTTGGAGTCTATGATTTATATGATAGCATCCAAATCAATTTTGTATTATTGGGTACATAAATGGCAATAATTGATTGCCATTTCATGTGACCTTTGACTTTTTCAAGGTCTATTTGGGGATCGTCCCACCCAGGGATGATTTTGGGTCATCGTCCCTAGGTGGGATGGTCACTTTTTGTGACCATCCTAGGGTGGGACGATCATAAATATATTATTAAAAACTTCCCGGAAGTGGTGGAAACCTTCCCAAAAGTGTGTTGGAGCCTCATGTTACCCTAGAGGGTTGACCAATGGGGCCATATGATGTTGATAAGAGTGGCATAAATGGTGCATTAATAGTCTTATATGATTTACATGATTTTAGTGTCTACACATCCATATATTCTTCTATATCAAAATTCATATCTTCTTCCATGTCAACATCCATATAATTCCATGAATATTTCACTTGATGCACTACCATTTTGGTGACCCTGATTAAACAACAATGCTAAATATGGTAAAGAAAATTCTAAACTATGAATGATCATTAGAACATATGCATTCATATACAATATAACTTGCATTAATCATCCATATACATTTGAATTATCACTTGCATTAATAATCCATATACATTTGCATTATCACTTGCATTAATCATCCATATACACATGCATCCACACAAAAGCATTCACACAAGAGCATAACACAAAAAGTAAAATCCATGTATATATATATATATATATATGTATGTATAAATATTGCATGTACAATGAATACCAAAAGGCTATATACAAAGGAGCACCAATGCTCACTAAAATTTAAATTTCACTGGGCTCAAAGGGATGGAAAAAAATTAGTTGAAATTGATTAGACGTTTTTCGTAGGACTGCCCAAACTGCCAAACTCATTTCGGCCATATCTCACTCATCCAGACTCGGATTGAGCTAAAATTTTGAGGGTAGATGCCTGAAAAACCCTAGAACATCTCCACAAATTTTCATATCATTTGGAGCAACACAGATCCTAGCGCATCCCTATGTGTGAATGATATATTTGGCAAGCGGCTATGCGAGGGTTTCATCTGGGTTGAGTGCAAGCAGCTCCAGAGGTTGGTTTTTAGGGCCTTCGGGCCCTAGCGGCCAATATTTTTGTGGTTTATGCTCAATATTTTAGTAGGAAATGTTGCAGGGGATACAATATGGGTTAGAAATTTGTCTTTCAATAGATCATACTATGAACTTGAGTGACAACGACTTCCAATTTGCTGCACAAAAGAAAAGTGAAAACCATACCTTTCCACGACATCTAGGGCAAGGATTAAAGAGATCACAAAACAAGTTTCAAGTAGTTGATCAAAAAATGGCTCATATCTCAAGTGAATCTGGTGCTAAGGTGCACCCACAAAATAATTCTACTGTGAAAACCCCTGTCAAGGGTAAGAATTTTGAAGACTCAGTCCCAAAAATGAATTTTAGGGATGCCCTTCATGGTGGACAGCCTCAGCCCAATGCTAATATCAATATTAGGGCTTCCCATAAACCTCTAAGAATGCCTAAGATTGATCCCAGGAAAATGGAGTCGAGATGTCTTAAAGCAGCTGATGGAACTCCTATTGTTAAGCTTGATATGGGTAACATTCAGACTGGCATTGAAGATTTGGAAAAAAGAGGACTAATTTGTCGGTTCGTGGGTTTTCATCCGAGTCTATCTGCTTTCAAAGTCTGGGCTGCAAAAAGCTGGAAAACTAAAGGTGAGTTACAAATATCTATTTATCCAAATGGTTATTTTCTTGTTTTATTTGCTAATAATGAAGATAGAGAGAAAACTTTTCAAGGGGGTCCTTGGTTTTTTGGAAGGGCAGGGCTTTTCATGAAGCCCTGGCATACTAAATTTAAAGCCGAAGAAGAGATGCCTTCTATAGCTCCCGTGTGGGTTAGACTCTTTGGCCTCCCTATTGAATTTTGGAATCCTACTATTTTTTCTTCAATTGGAAACTCTTTAGGAACTTTTATGATGATTGCTGATTGTACTCAAAATTTTGAACATATTATTTATGCTCGAATTTGTGTTTTAATGGATTTTGACAAACCCCTACCTAAAAATATCACATTACAATTTGGGGAAGACACTTGGGAGCAAGTAGTGGACTATGAGAACATTCCTTTTCGTTGTAGAATTTGCCATGAATATGGTCATTTGGCTAGTGCTTGCCCAAATAAAATTCTTGATCAAAAGAAAGAAGATATAAACTCAACAGGTTTCCAAATACCTAAGAAGAAGAACACTAAAAAAAACCAGTTATGAAGGATCAATCAAAGTCATCTTGCTAATATGTTTGAAATCCTTTCCACAAATGATGTCCCAAGTGAGGAAGAGGAAATAATGGAAACTGAAATCTTAGAAACACAATTTAAATATGAAGGGAAGAACTCAGAGACAAACCAACAAATCAAAGGTTTTCAATAGAAAAAAAAGGAGAAAATTTACACAAGAAAAACAATATTTCAAATGTCAAAACTTCAAATAATGCAGGTCCCAATATAGACTCCGTTGAACCATCTAGTAAAATTTTGGCTGTGTACGAGCATTCTTCAAGGTTAGAAGCCATCTCAGATTCAATTGGAATAAGTCAAGAAAAAGGGAAAAAAAATTGAAGATGGATTCTAATCAAAAAGTAGGTCGCAAGACCAATCAATATCATATGGTAAAAGAAGGTGAAAAGCTTGTAGAGGAAGGTAATATTAATGCCCTTCCCAAATTTTTTAGCCCTGGTATTAATGAAGATCATCACTTGGAATATTAGAGGACTCAAAGGGAGTCTTTCAAAACAAAATGAAATTAGAAGAATGATTCAGATAAATCATCCACATCTTGTTTTCCTTCAAGAAACAAAGATGTCAATGGAGGATATGGACTTAATTGCCAGTAAAATTTGGCCAGTTGGAAAAGTGGTTTCCCTCAGTTCCCAAGGGACTTCGGGTGGCATTGCTTGTCTTTGGGACCCAAAAGAGGTAGTTATTCACCATATGGTTGGCAGTTGGGGTTTGTTGGCTATAGCTATTCAAAGTAGACATTCCAACCAGATTATGCTCTGCATTACTGTTTATGCTCTGACTTCTTTGGAGGAAAAAAGAAGATAGTGGAAGGATATTACTCATATTATCTCTCATTTTCCTAAAGCTTGGATCTTGATCGGAGGAGATTTCAATACCATCCTCTCTCTGGATGAGAAAAGGGGGGGAAATAGAAATTTGGACAAAAGCACTGACCTCATGAGTGAATATATTGCAAACCTCCATCTTGTGGATATCCAACCGAGATAATGGCCTTATGACTTGGTCTAACAGAAGGCAAGGCTTAGCTTGTATAATGGAGAGATTGGATAGGTTTTTGCTCTCTGAAAATTTCTTAATCCATGGTCACATTCCTAAAGTGAAGACTCTTAATAATGTTGGTTCGGATCATTGGCCAGTCATGGTGGAAATGTGGAAAACCAATGTGAGTTTCTCTCCTTTTCGTTTTCAATTAATGTGGCTTAGAGACATTTCCTTCAGACCTCATGTGCAACAATGGTGGAAGGAAGGTAAACCTAGGCATGGGACTAAGATGTTCTATTTTTCCAAAATACTGCAATACATTAAATCCAAAATCAAGACTTGGAACTGGAAAGAGTTTGGGGATGTTCATAAAAAAAACATGAAGTTATTGCTCATCTTGAAAATTTGAATAAGAAAATCCATTTAGATGGCCTCACAGAGAAGAGAAGTGCAGATGAAATTAAACTCACAACTCAGTTAGAGGAATGGGAAAAAAGAGGAGAAATCTTATGGAAGCAAAAATCTAGAATTCAATGGCTCAAAGAAGGAGATCGAAACACAAATTTCTTCCACAAATCTCTTCTAGCTCGAAGATCTCACAACTTTATTTCTTCCTTAAAATCAGATTCTGGAGATGTTGTTTATACTTGGGATGGCATGAACTCTATTGTTGTTGATTACTTTTCCAATATTTTTGTTGCTACTCCTCTTGACTCAGCTTCACAACAAAATGTTCTTCAAGCAATCCCTTCTCTTATCACTTCTGAGGAGAACTCTATTTTGACTACTCCTATTACTATCAATGAGCTTCAACAAGTAGTTTTTAAAATGCAAAAAGGGAAAACCCCAGGTCCTGATGGTTTTCCCATTGAGTTCTACCAAGAGTTCTGGGATATCCTTCATGTTGATTTATTAGAGGTGGTGGAAGAAGCCAGGAAAGCCAAAGAAATTTTGAAGGTTATCAATAAAACTTATATTACTCTTGTTCCAAAAGCTCAAGAGGTTGATCATATCTCAGCTTTTAGACCTATTGCTTTATGTAATGTTCTTCTCAAAATCATTACTAAAATCATGGCGAGAAAGGTTGAAGCCTCTTTTGCATAAGATTATTTCCCTAGAGCAAGGGGGTTATGTGGAAGGACGTCAAATAGTAGATGAGATAGTTCTTGCTCAGGAAGCCATCCATTCCATGGATATGCAAAATTCTCCTTCCATGTTCATTCGGTTAGACTTATCCAAAGCTTATGACAGAGTGGATTGGCACTTCCTTATCAAAGTTTTGAGGCAATTTGGTTTCTCTAAGGATTGGATGGATTGGATTATGGGATGTATCTCTTTAGTTTCCTACTTAGTTCTTATCAATGGTAGGCCTTCTCAGTCTTTCCCAGCTTCTAGAGGTATTAGGCAAGGTGACCCGCTATCCCCTTATTTATTCATCATTCTTGCTGAATGCTTGGGTAGGACTATAACCAAAAAGAGGGAAAACAAAACCCTTGAGGGAGTTACCATTGCTCATGGAGCTAGACCTATCTCTCATCTTCAATTTGTGGATGACTCTACTCTTTTAGGTAAAGCTACAGTTAAGGAAGCTTCTAATATTAAGCAAATCATTAGCTATTTTTCTAAGGCTACTGGGCAGTTGATCAATGAAGACAAATCTAAAGTTATTTTATTTCACTGCTCTGCTAGACAGGAATCCATGGTCTTGGATAAATTAAGATATAAGAAGACCTCTCTTCCAATCACTTATTTAGGTATTCCCATAAATATTCAAAGGCAAAAAAATAAATATTGGAATTGGTTGTTGGACAAAGTCAAGAAGAAAATTGGAAAGTGGACCAACAAGTGGCTTTCTTCTGGGGGTAGAATCACCTTGGTAAAATCAGTCCTTCAAGCTATTCCTATTTATGTTTCTTCCATTTTGAATATCCCAAAGGTTGTTCTTCGAGAATTGGATCAAATCAGTCATCGTTTCCTTTGGAGTGGTACTAAGGAGAAAAGAAAATGGGCCTTGGTGAAATGGGATACTTTATGTCTTCCTAAGAGTGAAGGGGGGTTAGGATTCCAGTCTTCAATTAATAACAACAAAGCTTTAGCTGCTAAATTATATTGGAGGATGTTGCATAACCCCAATGCTCTTTGGGCCAATAATCTCCGTGCTAAATATGCTGAGAACAAAAGTCCTGAAGACCTTGTTCGCTATCAACTTCCTACCAAAGGTTCTCCCATTTTAGCAGTTCTTAAGACTCGGTGAGGATTTGATAAAGAAAAAATTATTTTGGATCATTCATAATGGTCAACATGCAAATTTTTGGACAGATTCTTGGGATGGTCACAAGCCTTTGATAACTCAGTTTCTCGATTGGAGGCCTTGGATGGAGGAGCTTCACCGAGCTAATTGGATAAAGGTGGCTAATTACTATCGGTACCATACTGGTAATTCAAAGGTTGGTAGATATTGGATCCCTATTGAGGACTGGCCTATTCAAATCCCAGAAAGGCAAAGACAAGATATCCAAGGCATCCTTCATATGAGATCCCTCTCTTGGTCCCATGAAAAAGATTGTTTTGGATGGAACAACACTACTAAGGGTGAGTATTCAGTTGCTCAAGGTTATTTGACCTTATGCCATAATAATCCCAACCATTCTTTTGACATATTTTCTCGATTGTGGGCTCAAAAGCTCTGGCCTAAGGTGAGGTTCTTTAATTGGCTTTTATTGCATCGTAGGGTGCTTACTTGGTGAGCAACTTATGAAGCGTGGTTTTCATGGCCCTTTTAGATGTGAAATGTGTGAAGAGAATGTAGAAAATATCAACCATATTTTTATTGAGTGTACTTTAGCCTCTGAGCTATGGAGGAGAATGGCCACTTTACTTGGCTTACAAGTGGTCCAATTTTTTTACTTTTGAACAGACTTTGGAGGGATTGGCCTAATCAAGAGGGTGTTGATCATTTTATTAGGCCATTAGTTTGGATGGGTTCTACCATTCTTCTTTGGAATATTTGGAATGAAAGGAACAACCAAATTTTTAATCAAGATAGGAAGGATATTCACTATATTTGGCAAAATACCATAGCCAACTTAGTTGAATCAGTCCATCAACTCCTTAATCACCCCCAAAACTCCCACCAAATATGGGATCAAGTGATGCAAATATTGAAGATTAAATCTTCTAAGGGCAACCAACTTAAAGGGAATGTGAGTATTAGTAAGATGGATAGGACTAGAAATTGGCAACCTCCTCCTAAGGATTTTGGAAAAGTCAATACTGGATGGAGCCTCTAGAGGGAACCCTGGAAAAGCCAGTGTGGGAGGAATTGGTAGACTTTCGGATGGCTCCCTGGTTTTTACTTTTGCTGAGAATTTGGGTATTCTTTCCAATAACCTTGCTGAGGGGTATGGTATCCTCAGAGGCCTTCAGGAGGCTACTAAGGTTGGATGGGAAAAGGTGTTAGTTGAGTCTGACTCTCAACTTATGATTAATCTCTTGAAGACTCCTTCTAAGAATCATAAGGTGGATTGGAGAATAAAAAGAATTATTGAGAAGATTCAGTTAATCCAGATGGGATTTTTGAAAGTTGATTACAATCATGTGGTCAGAGATCAAAACAAGAGTGTTGATGCTTTAGCTAATTGGGCTTTGGACAAAGGTGATCTTACTTGTTATGGCCACCCTCCTATATGGTGGGCTTCTCAAATTAGGGAAGCTCTTCTTTCTATCATTTCTTTGGATGGCTCCAAGTCTGAAGGTACCTAGTTTCTTCTTGTTTTTTTTTTTTGCTTCTCTTTGGTTCATTCAGTTTTTTTTAGTTCCCTAGCTCATTCTATTCTTTATTTTGTTTCCTCTGTTGATTCTTGCCTTAATAGTCTTCTGGTCTAGATAGGTCATTGTTTTGTTCAATTTTTTTTTTTTTTGTTTTTTTTGTTTAGTTTTTTAAGGTGGGTGGGTTCTTTTGTTTTGTTTTGTTTTTGTGTTCTTTGTGTTGTTTTTTGTTGTTCTTGTGTTTTTGTTGTTTTTTTTTTTTTTTTTTATGTTTTTTGTTATTGTTCTTGTGTTTTTTTCGTTCTTGTTCTTGGGTTTCTCTTTGTTTGTGTTATTTCATGTTTTTATGTGTGAGTGTTTTCTATGTTTTTTTTTTGTTTATTGTCTATTTTTGGTTGTTTTTTATTTTTATTTTTTTTAATTTTTTAGGTTTTGGTTGTGTTTATTTTTCATGTTTTTTTTGGGTTATGTCTTTGTAGTGTTCTGTTGTTTTTGTCTTGTTTGTGTTTTGTTATGTGGTTCTTGTGTTTTTCTATGTGGTTTGTGTTGTGGTTTCTTTTATCTTATTGTGCGTGTTTGGTTGTGCTTTTGTTTTTGACACACTCAAGGAGCATGTTTTTTATTTTATTTTATTATTTTTGTTGTTATTTACTTATTTTTAAATTGGTTTTGTGTGTTTGTTTGCTCCTTGAGTATGTCAAAGGTGGTAGGCCAGGTCCGAGTCCTGGGTGTTTTTTGTGGAATGGATACCCCTGCCTCCTTGGGTCTTACCCGAAAGTGGCATCCCTTTTGGGATGTTTTCCACAAATAAAAAAAAGGAGCACCAATGCTCATATACAAAAAGTGCATCTAAGCAAGCTAACGCCTATAAGAGGACCCCTATGACCCTAAATGGGCCATAGACCTAGAGATATACCTATAATCACTAGGTATAATAGAACTATATATGGATGATGAGGGTGGATATAGATGCCCAATGTCATGCTCCATCAATCGATCCTCTAACAATCAGATATATTCATCCTGATCCCAAATATGTTGTACATCATGTCTCTATCGATAACTCTTCTCTAGAAGCTCTGCTTAGAGCCTCATGGTCCTATCCTCACCTCCACCTATAGTCAGTCATACCTATAGATCCATCTGTAACTAAGCTATCTTTGCATCTTGAGCCATCTCTCCATCCTACATCTAAGCTATCTCTATGTCCTGAGCCACTACCATAGCATCTTGCTCTACCACCAAATGCTCCAACCTCACCCAATCCTCCTCACTCTGACCAAATGGCCCATCCAAAATATCCTCCCTATCCTTCATACCACCTCCATCACTCCCACCCTTTGGAGCCTACTAAGATGTACTCTTCGACCACCTCCTTTGACTACTAGCTTGAAGGTGCCTCTGATGCTTAGAAGCCTCATCGACCTCCTTGACCTCTACCTCATCCCCATCCTCATTCCTCCATCTACTATCAAACTCAATACCCATGGTGATTGTGTAGTAAACTAAGCATCGTACTCATATGTAGTTCTTACATCATCCATATCGAGAAGATCCATATCCTTGTCATCCTCCATGCCTCAACATAAGGGAGACTCATATTATCCCAATGATGCCTATAGAGCAATGGTGCCTCAGGAACTCCCTACCTAAGTCCAAAATATTGTAGAACCCATGAGAACTAGATCAGATCCACCTCACTAATGTGCCTCTAAACCACCCACCTAGCCTACCACACCCACTATACATGTTCCCTATCACTGGTCCACATGGTACCTCGCCATGGCCTCCAAACCACTTGAGCTACTATAAATCCAACCCATAGATCCTGGTACCACTGACTTGTCTAAATAGGATGACTCAACTATACCTCCTCTACCACAATCCACCTCATAGCATAGGGTTTCTCCCTATCCCAAACTATAGTAGGAAAACCCACTAGTCAAGCTACACTGAAATGCTCCCAGTCCCAACACTATAGTAGCAAACTACAACCTAACCCCTTCTACCTTTACCTCCTCACCTCATACAAATATTGGTACTACACTAATAAATTAAGAGCCCATGCATATACTTGAGGTGTATTGTTAATGTCACACACCAACCTAATAAGTTTCCATGGGAATCGATAGCTAGTACTATTCGGGGCCACTATGTTGGCCAACATGAACATCACCAAAGCACGAAGGGCATCCAAATTCTTGTTATTATACATGGACAAGTATGTAATCCCTCCAGCCTTCACATCCACATCCTACCACTCATATTTGAATAGTTTACTTATCTCATATCCCTTATCGTGTTCAACCTTGACATGTAATCCCTCCACTGGCAACTTGAAGATGTGATATACATCCTCAAGTGTCATAGTCATTTCTCCAGTAGGGAGCTAAAAGGCCACCCTATTTGTATCTCATCTCTCTACCAAGGCAAAGAGATACCCCTCATCCACCATTACCACATATATTTTGGCTGCCCCTACTAGCCCCACAACCTCTAGATACTTCCACTAATCCTCCCACATCACCTTCCTTGAGAGATGAGAACCGATGTCGAGCCTCCAAAATCCTCAAATGCAACACAATACATAAAGAATATTAAATTAAAAAAAAATACACAAAAATATTTGTAAAAAAACAAAGATCTTCAAAGGTACTTACCTTGGCAAAATACACATCTTATCCCACTACCACATATGCTCCCTCCATCATCATAGCTTCCACAGCACCTCACTCACTCCTTTCCACTGTACTCCACTTCACTCCACTCCCTCAGATGCAACTTCAAAAATTTACAAACACATAAATAAAATTGTTTTCCCTTATACATGCTATTTATAGTTTTTTTAGGTGCATTTAAATTCCCATGGGTGCTTCTAGGCACATTTAAAAACCTTCATTCATTTGGAGAATAGCAAACTCTGATAGGCATTTGCCCATGCAGTAGGTGCCCACCGGTATTTGCTGTCAAAATTGACAAAAAATAAAAATCAATCAAAAAGGTATCTTACCTCCATAAAATCATTCTAAATTGCATCCATACATCAATTTCATCATAATATCATATTTTGTGAAAACCAACATTGATTTGGATTCAAAATTTTTGCTTACAACCAAAAGTCACAACAATCACATTTCAAGTTACAAAATACATCAAAACGGTCCAAATTTTCACAAAATGATCATTTTCATCATCAATTCCGTCATTTAATTCAATTTCATGATAATATGAATTGATTTGGATGAAAAAATTTTATTTGCACCTACAAAGCACAAAATTATCCAAAATTACTTCAAAAATGCTTCAAATAAATACAAACTTTTACAAAACCGCTCAATTCAATCATCAATGTATTTCTCATCATCAAATTTTTATTAACACATCATTTTCCAATAATTGCATTTGAACATTTTCCAAGTTCATATACAATTTCAAGTGAACCTTATATCTAGTGGTTTGTTCTATCTCCTTGGCGATTGTAGCGATTTGCATCCATTCAATTCAATAAGATGAATAAATCACCATAAGGAAACTTAACTATTTTTCATCATCTAATATCTCATTGATAAAAAAGAAAATAAAATTTTGGGTACTTCACCTTTCGTGTGAAACTATGCCAAGACCAATTTTCTTAAAAACTATCATTAATAGCCTTATCTTTGGGGCTTGAAACATGGATAAATTACAATACATCATTCTCCTTAACAATCAAGAATTGCATAGAGTCAACTAGGACATGTATTCCTAGAAATCATTCAATATTAGGGTGATTAATTCTTGATATTTTGCATCTTCATCACTTTACATTTTAAATACGCCATACAACAATTTTTTCAAAAGCATGGAATCACCCCATACTTGGGGCAACCATATTTGACTTTTATTTTCCCACAATGGGATACATATTACATGATCATGGCATCAACACTTAGCAAAAACTCATTTTCTCTATTAAGGTAAAAATAAAATCAATCAAATGCATATTTCAACAACCCCCTTCCACCATTGGGGCAAAAGTGATATCACATTTACATCATTCATACTGTCCACAATTACTCCATACATTTCACACAATCATTTGCACAAATATATCAATTGACTCATGAGATACATCCGTAACTCATTCACAAATTGAGGGGGTAAGCTAAATGATCAAAATTCTTTTATCTTCAAGTTCAATCTTCACATTCCAACAAGAGTAAGTTGCATCTTCATCAGGCCAAACCAGGTGTCTCGTATTTTTGCACCACATTGTGTTTCATGCAACGTGGTATAAAAAGGGGCATCTGTAGACACCAAAATCTAGCCACTTGTAATCTATCCATAGTTTCCCATCACATTTATCCATTATTTATATATTTATATATATTTGTTTAATATATATTTAAATAATAATATTTTATATATTTTATTTATATATATATTTAATATATATATATGAATTAATACCAACCATCCATCATGATTTAATCCTAGCCATTCATCTACCTTAATCCATGCCACTTACCTAGATTTAATCTCCAACATTCGTTAGCCACACATTTCATGTTGTTGAAACCCTAATGTGCCTAAGGGTAGATTATAAAGAGTCATTTTGATGACTCAACCCCTAAGTTTACTAAATTCCTTGAGTTTTTGGAGTCCCAAACTCTCCTAAGTTTCCTAAGTTTTTGGAATCCCTACCATTTTTTTGAGGTCTTGAGTTCCCTGAGCCCTTGCACCCTAAGTCCTAGAGCATCCAAGCATCCTTGCAACTCCCATCCTCTATCATTTCCTCTCACATCTACCACCATCCATATTGCAAACCAGATATGGTTCTATGACCTTCCCCTCAGTCGTCGAACACCCCTTGAAGCTTCCCAAGTGCCCACTAGAGTTTTTAGAGTGCCCATTAGAGCCTACCAGGTGTCTTTGGGCATTTCTTCCTAGCACCAAGCACCTACAGGCATTTCCAATCCAAGTTCTGCAGCCCTATGACCCTCAGGTGCCACTAGGGCACATCTGCATAATCATCCTCTACAATGACAATGAATATAGAAATGATAAGTCAATGAAGACAAGGTAAATATTTTTGTGCACATAATTTTATGTTCTTATCATTTATTTACAACTTCTATGTAAAATTAGGGTTAGTGATATCATTTTTTAGGGTCTCACATAATGGAGTCCTCACAAGTATTATTAACTCTTGTCATTGTTTGTTGTGTATAGGTGTGAGAGCAGTATTCATTGAAGGTTGTTGAAGCTTGGGTGGCCCTATCAAGGATATTAGAAGCCCATCCACAATATATTGGGATCAGATCAGGTGTGAAGACACCACAATCATTTGTTAACTAGGGTTTTGGAGAACCCTAGTGTATTGTAATAATTGTATCAAATAACAAGCTTTGTAAACCCCACATTTGGGGTATTCTTGATTGTAATATTGGAGATCCACTGAAATTAATAAAAAATAATCTATTACTTGTGCAATCATTTTTGTATTTATATTGTTTGTTTATTTTAATATTCTATATTTGGTGTTGCTTTATTTTGCATTCACAGCTAGACTAGACAAACCAATCTAGGCTTGTAAAAGGGTTTAGGCCCTTTCAAAATACCAAATTTTACCTTAATAAAAAAAATGAAACATATAAAAGAGTCTCATTTTCAATTTTGGCATATAAATATTGCATGAATTTTGAGTGCTTAATGCCCTAGATTTATTGAGTGATTAAAAGATTTACCTCACAATAACCTATTATATAAAAAATCTATTATGAAATTTTAATAAAGTTTTTTTTAATTTAATTTCACATTTTAGGACATCATTTTTTAAAATTTATAATCAAGTAAAATATCTAATTATTTTTTAAATTAATTATGTAATCTTTGAGTTGTTTTTAAAAATATTATGAATAAATAAAAGCTTTGAATAAAATATGTTCAATTTTATTAATTTAAATATTAAAAAAATAAAATAAAAGAATATAAAATAAATTTTTATATTTGTTTCCATGGACTTGATCTTATAGTCTTTGACCTCCTCAATATATGCCTTAATAGATTAGTTTTGGTGGCCTATGATCTCCCAAACAACTATTCTCCATAACCTCTATCACGTTGGAGAATTCATTGTTAAATCGACATATCAACTCCTCCTATCTCCTGAGGAAATTCAAATTCCTTTCAAATTAGTATGGATCAAACACTTAACTCCAAAAGTTTCCTTTTTTTCCTAGTTGGCCATTCAAAATAAAATCCTTAAAATTTCATCAAGCATGGAATCCCGCTACCCAATAGGTGTTTTCTATGTCTTATTGATTGGGAATCAACTCACCATATTTTCCTAACCTATCCTTATTCTAGTTCCATCCTTAACAACCTTTTCCAAAGGTTCTAGATCAGTTGGGCCAAACCTCCTTCAATTGTAGATTTGTTTTCCCAATGGCCTGATCCTTTCCACAATCCTTATCTTTGGGTGATTTGGAAATTTTGTCTTCACCATTTCCTATGGTAAATCTAGATCGAAAGGAATAGAAGAATTTTTTTCTAGCTTTGCTAAGGATATTGCATCCACTACTAATAGAATCATCTTCTATTCTAAGGAATATGTGCTCATGATCCCAAATGATTCTCATCCAATCCCTAGGTTTGAAGCCTCCTTACTTTATTCTCTACATATTTCTCTAGAGAATCCTAAATCTAATTCTTCCTAAATCTCAGGGAACAATATCAAGTGGATTCCTCCACCACAAGTCTAGGTAAAACTAAATTTTCATGGGGCAGCTAAAGGCAACCCAGGTTGTGCAGGTGCAAGAGGGATTCTTAGGGATTACAAAGAAAATTCTATCTTTGCCTTTGTCAAGGGCCTGGGTGAACAGTCAAATCATAAATTTGAAGCTAGAGCCCTTTGGAGAGGTCTTCTACTGATCAAATAGTTTACAGGTAAATTTATTGTTGAAGGGAACACTTTAAATATTATCAATTATTTGAAGAATTCCAAAACCGCTACTTGGAAAGTCAAAAACTATATCGAAGAATCCAGAAACCTGATCCTTCATCATCATGAGGCCGTCATTCAACATGCTTTTAGGAAAGAAAATAAAGTGGTGGATAGGTTATCAAATATTGGAGTTAATACCACCGGTATGATGATGTGGACTGACACCCTCCCACATGAGGTCGATGAAATTACCAAGTTAGAGAAAATTCAAGATGATTGAGAAATTGTTATTCTTTTTATTTTTTCCTGATTTTTTATTTGAAATATTTAGTTTCCCTAGGCCATTTAGCCATAAGTGCCTTTTGCCCTTTCAGGATCCTACTTCATATTCCTATTATTTCTATGATTATTTTGAGTTCCTCAAAGCAATTGATTATTGGTGTTCTCAGCATGTTTGAGGTTTTATGTTACACCTTCCTTATGCCTTTCCCAGGTCTCGTCTTCATTAAGGTTGGTAGTGCCAGTGTTAAAATTTTATTTGGTCCCATGGTTACCTTATTTTTTCATCCTAATTGTCATATTTTATTAGTACTCTACATTTCACCGAATATCTTGGACCACTCCTTCCCAAATATCACCCGCATGCCTAACTTCCACGTGTTGCATCACCATTCCTTTCTGTCACATTTTATTTTATTGGGTCTCATATTTTCATCCTCTTTCCCATGCCCTTATACATAGGATATTTCTATCATTTTCCAATGCTTCAAGTTTCTATTTTTCCTTGCAAGGATCACATTTCTTTAAATGATTTTTTCCCATTTTTTCAAAAGTTCCTAAGAGCAACACACATTTCTATTTTTGGTGGATCCAGGAGTTGTTGGAATTCCTAATTTACTAAGGTTTTTTGCTTTTATAGTAGTTACAAGGTGGAATTGTTGTTTCCAAGGAATTATTAAAACCCGAGGAGGTGGCAAAGAAGTTTCTAAAAATACCCAAAACTTTCCTTTGATACTAAAATACATATCTACTCCATAATTACTATCTCCATCGATTGCTTGCCAATGTTTTGGGAGAACTCTATTTTTTCTTCCATCCAAAAATTATGTAACCTAGCCATTATGGGTTTCATTGAACCAGAGACACTTGAAATTGAACCTGTTGCTAAGGTGATCATTAATGTATATAGATTCATATCTTTTTTGTAGTAATTCTCTAGGATGTATTGGGATGTGAATACTACTTTTTTATTCCACCAGCAAGAAAGGTGTTGTTATCATCCATGGAGTGGATTTTTAGGTCAATGTCCAAATCCTTGTAAATATAATAGGTCACCTTCTGGTGGAAAGAACCATCTGTAGATATAAACATAACTAGGATACAGATTTAAAGGAGTTCAAGACAAGATAAAGTATGCACAAGCTCATAAAGCCAGGAATGGTCAGGGAGAATTTACCCACTCCCTAGAAGGAATTGATGAAACCAGTGATTGAGTATATCATGGTTGATGATCCAGGTTCCCTGCTCAAGATTTTTTACATAGCCTTGATGAATCACTTCAAGGAAGTGAAACCTCTCAACATCGTTGAATTTATATTTTTATCTATGAAATATTCGATTAAGGCAACCCGATCAAATAAGGATGAGACTTGGCCCTCACATCAAGGAATTTTTAAGGTAATTTACAAACTTATTCTAGAGATATTCCCAAAAGGTAATGTTGTTACACAGGAGTAGCAAGCGGATTCCAAACAGACTACAAAGGAGGATATGTCCTTTACCCTATCCTTAAGTGCTTATGGTTCCAAGAAAATGAAAGTGGAAGGCATATCTTAGGACACTGAGAAATCAGTAAGAAAGAAGGTCAAGGTGGAGGATCACACCATCCCGTAGAGAAGTTCCCAATGTCTAAAAGACAAATTCATTCAGAATCAAGAAAAAATGCATGGTTCCATTGAGGATGAGCTTGAGGATCTTGTAGTCAAGTTACTTCAATAGTACATCATAAAGACTACTACTGCTACCATAGATCATATGGAGAGTGCAGTAACCACAAGCATGGCCACCATTGCCTAGATGAAAGAGCACATAAATGATCTACATCTACTATTTTTTGCGACAATTACTATAAGGATCACCTTGAAAAGAATACCGTTAGAGCCAACGCTGGTGTCAAGGAGGATGATGTGGTGGAAATTTCCAAGGAAGTCTTCAAGGAAACTCCTAAGGATGTTCAAAAGGATAACACCAAGGATTCTACAAATGTGTAATACCCTTGTAGATTTTCTGTTGTCTCTACGTTTTATTGAGTTGGAATGTTTTATTTCTTTTTTTGTACTTTTAACTATTTTTATTTTTTATAAAAGTATTAAGATTTGTTTGGATGTCTTTAGGTGTTTTTGGATGTCACATCCTTTAATTCTACTTCTATACTAAGGCATTAGGACACATTTCAAATGCCATTATCAATACAATTTTGTTAACTTACCAAAAAAAAGTTATCCCTATTGGAACAACGTAATGGTGTGGCTTTGGGTTCTCATCGAGGAGACCCAATTTCAAACCACTACAAATGGTACTAAGACCCTTTGAGACCCTTTGAAAAATTTTAGCTTTTGATGCCACATACAATGGGATATAACAATCACAAGATGCAGAATAATAAGAAATAAAATAAATATGCAAGATGACTAAAATATGCTATAAATAAAAATGACAAAAAAGATTACAATAGTAGCTATGGAGGAAATGGACACTCCATGATATAATGTACTGCTCCATGAATGAGCTCTGATCTTATAGCTCACACACACTACACTACTACCTATCTACCACACACTAACTTCAATACACTTACTTTGATATCCATATTCTACATCTATAACCTTTATATAGGAAGATATTTTCATTGGCCAACACTCTATGTAGTTGTACAAGTGGACACCTTGCACATTGAAAATTGTGTATTTATTTTTTGCATGAAGTTTTAGACACCTAAAATTCACACATAACTACCTCTACATACTTGTAGATCCTTTTGGACACTTATAGGTTTACATAGGCCATCCTAGACACCTCTAGGTTATTGTATACTAGCATAGACTATTGTAGATACCTCTATACCTTTAAATACTATTGTAGACATGCATAGACATGCATATACTACTATAGATATGTGTAAACTAGTGTAGATCACTCTAGATTAGCATACCATATCATAGACTTACATAGACCATTTCACTAGTTTATAGGTACAAAACCCTATTAAACTACTCAATCCACATCATAACCACATTGCATCCATAAAAGGACCACTAATTAATAATATAAGGCCACTTAAGCCCTTCCTAGACTTAATAAGGACCCCACGAGACTATTAGTTCCTAAAAAGTCTTAATTAAAGTTAATTCTAATTCTAATTTTAAAGTGACTTCACTTAAAGTGCACTTTTTGGATTAAAAAGGCTAATTAGATTCCTATGCCCTAATTAGTCCTAATTATTACCTCTCACATGTGTGTGCACAAATTTGGTTAGGATATTTCTTAGTAAAACCTAACCTAACCCTAATCTAACCTTAGAGTTGACTAATCCTAGTTAAACCTAATCTCTCCTCACACATGTGTGAGGATGAGATATTTTCTTAGGGAATGTGGGGATGACACCTCACAAAACCTAACCTAACCACCATAGAACCTGACCTTAGGGTTTATTTATCCTAACCACACCCCTACACCTTTGGTCTATCTATAAATAGTGGACCTAATCCTTCATTCTACCTCTCTCTCCCCATTTAGCTGAACTATAGAAACTTTATCAAAATGCAACTAGAAGTGCAAGAAAGGACATATGATCTATACCAACAACATTACAGCACCTGAGGAGCCCATCCATGTAGAGATCTTCAACAAAAACCACTTATAGTTGAATTCACCTCCCGACCTACGAATCTAGCACCAATTCACCCCTCGACCTATGAGTTGGGTCTACAGGACTCAAATCACCCCAAATTTGTTAGGTAAGCATTATTTCATGATTTTATGATGTTTCCCATAGTTTTTAATGCATTTTAGTGTAGTTTTCCTTCCAATTTTCATTGTCTTTCATCAAAATGAGGCCTGACCAAGGCAAGACCCCAAACACACTAACCCTATATTTTAGGTCATAAAATAGGTGACAAAGCATCCACATCAATACTAGTGGTGGCCCACATATGCAGGAATCCCACCTACATCAAGGAACCCAAGAGCAACTATCAATTTATTTTAAGTTCATTATGAAAGGATTCCCTATTATCCTTATTGTAACCTATGAATTCTATTTCAAATGAATAAAGAACAATATTCTAGACATTTGCATTCACTTTGTATTTATGTTTGATCAAATAGCGGTTTTTGTACATTTTATTCTGGCACACCTGGTGGGACCCCCACAAAGGATTGTGTGAGAATAATTTTATCGTGAATCTAACTCAATATATTATTTTTGTGTTGTTTTGGGTACCAATATAGACATCTCAGATACCATTGAAGCCCTGAAAACCCTCTCAAACCCTCAAAATTGGGATTTTAGGCCCTTATATTTGATTCACCCCTCAGCATATAAATCCAGATCCAATTCACCCCTCGACTTGCAAAGTGGTCCTACAAGCCTCAAAAACCCTCAAACTTGTAGGGGTGAGCAGTAGAGAAGCAAAGCAGACCACCTGTAGCATAAGAAACCAAGTATTCCCCAAAATTTCTTTATTCTAACATTTATGTGAGAAGAAATATTTACTAGTAAATGCATCAATACATTTGGTAAATTTCCTTTTTCTTATGCATCCATCATGCTAGAAATGTTTACTTTAGTTTTAGAAACCTGCACAAAACTAGAAAGCTCAATTTCATTTATTTCTGAGAAATTTTTATTTTATTTTTGCAAATAACATGTTGGATAAGTTTTGCATTAACTTGTTGTCCTTTCACATCAATTCCCATTTACAAGCATTTCAGGTTTTAATTCTAATATTCAGATTTAGAATTAGAGTTTTGCAAATCCCTTTTGAACATTTGTCTTGATGTAATTTCAAATTATTTTGTTGTACAAAAATCAAATTCAAATTTCTTTCATGCATCTAAGAATTAGGGTTTTCAAATTTCTTTTCACACAGTTCATTAAAACAAGTTTCAAATTTCTTTTTGTAAATACAAATTTTAGATTCCTTTTATGGTCATTGAATTAGGATTTCCCCATTTCTTTCGCAAATCCCTCAGGTAAATCGCAATTGCTACATTTGTTTCTACATATTTAGTTTAATATTACCTATTTATCTTTGTATAAATATTTCTTACATTTCTTTCATGTTCCAAAATTAGGGTTCCATAAACCCCTTTTCTCACATGTGTCACATTATTTGTTTACATGATTTTATAGAATATGTCTTAGTTTCCTTTCAAAAAGGTACATAAGACTAGATTTATTTTTACAAGATGCATCTTACTTTAGCCTTTTGCTTCCAAAAAGTGCATTTAGTTAGACTTCTTGCTTTATACATCATCATTAGCAAACTCCAATCCACACACACATGTGGTTCAAAACAAGTGGTGAGAATGGATATCATCCTTAATCCATCACTCAAGACTGGTGTGGTAGGAGTTCTACCCTCGACCATCTCGCCTCCTTAGATACCTTGCAGCACCACATGAGTGGTTTTTTGGACTTCATCATCAAAAACCCCCACTTTTGAGATTGGGCTTCTATATTTCATCACCAAAAGTTAACTTTGGAGTGGATAGGATTAGACATCTTTGTTCACAAGGTTAACATAATGAACACGATAACTATATTTCTTGACTAAGCCCACTCGAGGGTGAAGCAAAAGCATAGGGTTGTTTACCATACCTAGAAGACCTTAGACAGTGCCACCTCTTCTCGTGAGAGGATATAGTGAGCTCATTTTAGCATATTGAGTTCTCCCCCTTTAGGTTATCATTTTACCGCACCTTCCATATAGGTCACCATTCACATGTCATGATATTGTTCTATTTTGTGCATCTTTGGGTATTGTAGGAGGTTCAGTACCGATGACACTCTTGATATTCTAGAGTATTAACTCCACTACCCATGATTTTACCTAGGAAATATCAACATAAAAACACACTAAAAACAATAAAACACTTTATTTATTGTATTTATAATTGATTCCAATTTTGTGTTGCTTGTATGATCATAAACTGGTTTTAGCACATCACACCATGCAACACTTTGATTTTTATCTCCACACATCTTGTCACTTTATTTTAATTCCACACATAATAGGGTTACCTCCAAACCCTGTTACACATCACATACAAAACGACATATTCCAATTTCTATGTGATTCAAAAACTTCAGGGCATGACATACATCATCATGCCTATTGTTACCCATGGTCATGCACACAAGCAAGTACACCCTATAGAGGAGGCACCTAAAAACCCTTCTATTTAGGCCATCCCTCCTCCTTCAATCACAAATAGTAATTACACATACACACATAATCCACTCACAGAGTTTGATCTATGCTATACACACACGATGACTCATAGTGAGATGTCCACTTTGAGTGAAGCCCTTGACACTTCACTTATAGAATATTATTATCTTATTTTACCTATATCATCACCTAATACACTTGCCATGTTTTATGATCATGTGATCTACACTACTCCAAGACAACTTAATCCATTATTTACCATGTATGAGGAGACTCCACCTACATACTGCACCTTTGCACACCCTTTCTTACAAATTTTATCTCAATCCATCTTTGAGAATGGCTCCTCATTATTGAATCGCACTCACCCTAAGGTTGCATAATTTATCCCTACTATAGGGATGATCTTAGTGTAGATACCTAAAAGTCACACATTGTCCCTCTCCCCATTTCCACGATCAATCAATTTGCAAAACCATCGAAAATTGCATAAATTGGATAAAAACAACTAGTCAAAATTATTATTCATCATCATTAGCCCCTTTGGGCTAGCCAAGCCCCTTCCTATGCTTAACCATAGGTCCTCATGCGACCTCATGCCAATTCAACTAAGGTTGAAAATTCTCACCATGGTCAAAAAGTCAACACTTTTGGTCAAATTATGTTTTATGGCTAATCTCATGATTAATTAGATCTAATCTTGATTTAATTTAATTCCTCCACCTCACCTAGTCTACTTCGACTAGCCTACCCTTCCACCTCACCTAGCTTAGCCTATCCTAGCCCTACCACATTTCCACCCATATATTTCTCTACCTCACATTCCCCTGGGTCATTAATGTAAGATGGACACTTTTGCACACAAAAATCATTTTTTAATCCTAAGATATTTCAATAAAGCAGAATATTAATTACAAATTGATATTTATGCTAAATCATCATTACTTATGGATGGGTGAGGGATTATCTCACCCAACCTCTCTTATGACCCATGACACCTCAAAGGACACCTCTTTGGTGGACACCTCACCACTACCACCTCACAGGGGACACCTCATCCCATTTCTCTCACCTTGGCCCACTCTATAAATAGAAGGCCATTTTCACCTTTTAGTAACAACACACTTTTGCATACCGAAACTCTGCCAAAATCACTACTACCATTACATCCATCACACATCCATCACACAACCATCATACGAGCATCACAATCATTTTTTTTCCTCATTATACTATTTGGTGAATGAGATAGGTTGGTAATCCTACCAAGAGTGCACTTTCAGAAGCAAAACTAGATAAATTTCAAATCAACAATTAATCTTGAGCATCCAAAGAGGCCATTTGAGAAATTTGGTCAAAAAAGGACTTGTTCGCACCTCACACATGTGAACCACCCGGTTCGTACCCTAGGAGTGTGAACCTCTACAATAGGCACTAGAATAACCCAGATAGGTAAGATCAATATAGTTTATTGTTTTATGTTGTTTTTAGAAATTTATTTCATGTTTTGAATACTTTTAATGAGTCTTTTATCTTCATAACTATGGGGTTTGACTAAGGCAGACCCCCCAATGCACTAATAGGATTTTTTAGGTTTCATAGGTACAACAAAGGCACAAGGAAACATCAACAAGCAGTGGATCACTAGCAAGAATCCCACCTACATCAAGGAACCCAAAAAGATGAATTGTGCTATCTTTGTACCACATCTGAAAGGGCTTCCTTAGGGAAGACCCCATTATAGACTTCAGGGCAAGATTATAAAAGGATATCAATTCTTGAAACCCCTTTTATGATTATCAATACAAATACAGTAGATTATTTGATATTGAATGAATGTCTTAGCATATTTTTGGTAGTTTCATTCTGGCACGCCCGTTGGGACTCCCACCAAGAATTAGCTTAATCTCATTCTAACCAAAAATTGTAGTACGTTTCTATATAGCAGGTAGTTTTCATCTTTGAAGAAGCCCCAAACCAAATCCAAAATGCCCTAAAAGACATTTCAAGCCAAATAGCAATAGGTTCGCTGGTGCACCAATGAGCCTTAAAAGAGAGTAGTGAGTATACACTTGGGCGTGTGAATTCCACAATCTACCTCAAAATTGATACTTGATACCCAGGTATTGGTTTAGACACCCACAACCAATGACAATGTAAGTCAGGGGAGGTTAAGAGCTTAATGTTCTCGAGGATTGCGTGCCCCCATACCTAGACCACAATTTGTCTCTTGTCACAATGTATGCAAGGTTAAAGCATCCTTGTATTTTTGGGCACCAAATCAGTAGTTAATTTACTTTTATATAATTTATTTACTTCAAGTATTTGTAATATCTTTGTGATTTTTGGTCATCTTGCTACGCATCAATTGAGTTTTTGGAATTTTTTGTGTAGGTATTTGTGCTAAAAACACTCCAAAGACATTTAAATCATCACCAAGACCTCAAAATCAGTCAACTCGGTCTTCAGATCCCGGTTCACACTTTAAGAGTGTAAACTACTAGTAGAAGACAGTTTTGCACCCTATGAGTGTGAACCTCCTAAATCTACAGTCTTGTACTAGAGGGCACATTGGAGACGTTTACACTCACCTCGACACAGGTTTTTTGTGAAACTATTTAGTTTTTCTTTGTTTTGAAGCTAATATTTTATAGTGAGCTACAAATTTCACAAACATCGTGCATTCTTGTTTATTTTATCTAGATTTTTAGTTTCTTTCTAGAATAGATTTAAATTCTAGAAATTTATCTTCAAGTCATTTCCCTTCCAAAGCAGTTAATTAGATTTGATTTCCAAGTCATTTCCCTTCAAAAGTAATTAATTAGATTTCCTTTTTGAAAATCAATAGCGTAACTTTGTTTTTGTGCAAACCACCTAATTATATTTCCCTTTTGCAAATCACTAGATTAAGTTTATTTTTGTATCAAACCAAGTAAATAGATTTGTTTTGAAAAAGAATCATAGCCTAGTTTATTTTGAAAAAGCATCTAGATTATATTTTCTTCTAAAATAATATTGCACAAACAAACACCACACACTCATGGTCTATCTAAACGGTGTAAGGAGCTAGGTTTCATCTCCAATCTAAATTGGATTTCATCACCAATTCAACATCAGAGTTTAGTGAGGTTTGGTATTACTCTCCACTGGCTCACGTCCAAATTAGTCACCATAGTAGCCCCCCAGGTGGATCATTCCAAAATTAATACCTAGTCGATCCTTCCCACTTTGAGTGTTGGCTATCTAAAATTCATCACTATAAGGTACCTTCGAAGTGGGTAGTTTTATAAAACCCCTTTACCATAGGGATTTTCAAATAATTAGTGGGTGTAACTAATCATTACTGTGGATGCCTTAAACATGAGGGTTAAGCGAAAGCATGGGTATGCTAGTAGCACCACATTGACAACGCGATCTCTATTTGTGAGATTTTATTTGAATCATCAAAGCATTTTGAGTCTCCCCCCTTTGGATACCATTTTACTATATCTGATTCCATATAGGTTGCCACTCACCCGTTGGAAACATAGTTCTATTTTATGCACATTTGGACATTGCAAAAGGTTCTATGCTAAGAAATACTTGATTCAAAATATAATTTCACCCATTACTATGATTTGTTCCTAGGGCGAATACATATTCATTAAAATACATGAAAATAAAAAAGAAATAATATTTTCTTATTGTTGAGTCTTGAGAAAAGTGGTTACAATAGCATATCAAATGTGCTATAACACACTTATCAATTGTTTCATAGTTTCACCTCCATGCGTTACACTGCATAGTCCATTATTAAGATATTTACACCCCTAGTGTGATTTCCTTACACTAGGCCTTATTTCTCATGCTTCTATGTGAAATTCTAGTTTTTAGGCTACAAAATTACATTTCACAGGTTTCTACAACACACAGAGGGTATACACAACATAAAATCCACTCTTTATCATAGTTTTGGGTGGTTCGTACCCCTAGAGTGCAAACCATTTGGTTCACACCTCTAGAGTATGAACCTATTTTTCAAGTTCCAGATTGCACACACAAGACACAAACACACTACAAAACACATATCTAATATCCATTTTTCATTCTGACTGGTTCGCACCCCACCTGTGCAAACCTGTATTTTTTAAAACATATAGTGTCCTAGTCAGTCACAGACATTTATAAAGTTCATATTTCACATATGTTGGCTATTAGCATACCTTTTGCATACATTACCATGCCAGTTACGCATAGTTAGATGCATGAAACCCTTTATTGTGCCACTGAGACTACTCAGTGAACTATCATGATGGCAGGTGCTTCTAGTTCTCAGACCATTGATCCACCTTCTGAGTCTGACCAGGTTACTACGATAGGTCCTCCTGACCTGTTGACTGGGACTTTTACCCCTACTACTCGTCACACATCCCATATGGCATCTCCCACTCCATACCACCTCTTGGATGAGACCTTCGAGGATACTTCTCCTTTAGAAGATATTTCATCATCCAATACCCCATCCACATACTGCTAGCATGTTATCTACACTCCTCCTGGTTGCCCCATACCCATTATGGTGGTAGATGAGTTCACCCCACCTGATTTAGCTTCTGCTACACATCCCTTCCTCAAGCATTCTTCCCATCCAATTTTGGGTGATGACTCTGATCCATTGTTTCTCAAATAATATCTGATGTTGTTACCACTATCTAGACAGTTGGTCTAATATCCACCTCTCCTCCATCCATGGGTCCTCCTACCATACATTCATCCAAAACCCCACAATATTAGCAAGATTCATCAAGCTATCAATCCTCCATATACACCACCTACCACATGACCACCCCAAACCAATTAGGTGCTACTCGATTCTTCATATCCACCACTGCAAGTGGCATCTACGTAAGCTCCACAACCCACTCCTCCATGATCTCATCAAAATAAATACCAATCCAATCCTCCACTTCTTCCCACTATATAACTATACAGTCCTCCACTCCAATATAATCCATACCATGGTTGCAATCCACATCCACCTCACCCTCCATGCAATTGGACGCCTATATCTGAGCCCATGCCCGTTCTATTTTATAGGTTAACTAATGGAGGTCTCATCACTTTGCCAAATGTCCAAACTCTTGATTCCAATAATCCTGTCCCATAGGACTACAATCCATAGGCTTTCAATGATTATCATCGACAATACAACCATCCTATTGATTCATGCCACATTTTTTACCATGCCATGTAAGACCTTATCGATTGAGACACTATTTAGGTCTCAAATCCCCTAGCACTACAAAATAAAAAATTGGGGATATTTCAGAATACTTTACCCAAGAATGGGGTAATCTACCTCAAACTTATCTATGCAAATTTAATCATATCAATCGAGGTCCTTCAAAATAGGGATTTGTGGGTATGATCAATATCGCCATTTGCAATCAATGCTATCCACCCCCTATGACTACCCAAAAACCTTCCAATTCTCAAAAACCACCTACCACAACCTTGATCATCACACCACCGATTCCTCCACCCATTTCATAGAATATCATCACCATCTATGGTAGTCTTTCTTACCAGCTCTACACCACCCCTACAAGGATATCCATTTATGACCTCCTATAACAATCCTAATGTCATCGTGAAGCCCTCGATTCTATCCTTTACTCTCTCGATCTCGAGATCCATGATGCAAATGCATTTGACAACTTCATTGGCAATATTCAAATATACCTACAACTTTTTATCAGCTTCCATGACCATGAAATTACATAATTTTTAGGCGAGGAAGAAAATCCCCCATTACATATTTAGGACTCCATTAATATCATCACCTATAAGCATGTTCTCATTGATATCGGTTCATCCATCAACATCATTTCTACTATCACCCTAGGCCATATTTGCCTTCCCCCTTCCCATATTGCCACTCCATCCATGTATCTTAGAGCCTTTGATGGCTCCATGCATCCTACCCTTGGTACCATCATCTTTCCTATCAAGGTGGGTGCCAAAACCATTTCCACTCTCTTTCATGTTATTGAAGGTGAGATGTAGTATAACATCCTATTGGGACGTCCTTGGATCTAGTACATGAAATGCATCCCCTCCATGCTTCATAATTGTAAAAAATATGTCCATAATGGATTAGTCCATTGCATCCCTACCAACCATGATTCATCTAAATTTTGCAATATCACGACTCTTCCACCCTGTCCACCCTTATCATCCACCCAATTCACCCCTACTCCACGTCGGTCCCTTGATAACACATATCCATAAACTTCACAATATCACCCTCCATCATAGGATCCAAGTAACATCGCATCCACTTCCTCCAATCCACCTCAACCTCCCACGGTTCAAGCTACACCCACATTTTCTCATCAACCCTCCTCTCATTTCACACCACCTCCTGATTTACCTTTTTTGATACACCCTCCACTCCATCTTCATATAGCAACCCACCAATTATTCCAACATATCTTGCATCTTCATGCTACTTTGTGCCCTGCTCAGTGTGGAAATGATTCATATCTTTCTTACCCACCATTTATTTCATTTGCACTTCTCAATTCACCCATGCCAACCATCCTATTACTAGAACACCTGCTAAGTGCTATGAGTGGACATAATGCACCTCCCATATCGATGACCAGTTAGCTCAAGTTGATACACCCACTTCTGCCTCTTCACCTATTACTCCACCTATTCCAACTCCACCATCTTCTCCACCACCCAAGGGTCCTCCACTCCACCTGAGCATACGTACCCTCCTCATGTCTCAATACTCATGACCATACCAGGTCCTAGTGAGTATAACATAAGCAATTCTCGAGTCCTTCCATCCAACATCCAATCCACCCATAACTTTGGTTGACCTCATGATATACCCTTGAATATTGGGGTGGTAGTTCCTTTAGCTCCTATTGATAATTGCACAAAATTTTTATATGAGGGACTTGACTCATTCGTACAACCTCTAGCACCTCCATCACCACAAACTAGATTTTGTGGTAATCTTGACCACATGTCCAATACAAATTTTGCCTGGCATTATTTATGTATGTATAACTAGCATGGGTATGGCCTAGGGAGATATGAACAAGGGTGTCACACCTATATTCAACCTCCCCCATACAAACCCAATGATAAATCTGACATTGGTTACCATCCCCCCACAATCAGTGCACTCAAGCATGATTTGCAAAATCTGGATCTTGATCCCATTGACCTCCTTTATGATGAGGAATTTGAGCTTAATATTTCGACACACAGTTCTTCTCCACATTCAAAATTTGAACTCCCCTCTACATTATTTCCACCATCCCCACCACATGAGCCTCTCTCACCCCATGAAGTTGAAACCCTTGCTCACCACTTCACCAACCTATCTCTTGACCCACCTTTCGTAGATGATCCACCGTTTCCTAAAGATACCCCTTCTTCACACCCACCCACCATTCCATTCTTTCCCACTCAAGAATTTTTGCCACCTATTGGCCCATGTTATCAATCCCATTTCCCACATATGGTGTTAAATCTAGGTTGAAACCAACCTTTCCTAGATTCATTGCTATATTCCTTTGATTCATCACAACTCTCATCACCTACCTCTCCCATATCTAGTGCTTCGGTGAACATGATATATGTTGACTTGTATGCCTTGCTATGATATCCACACCAACATCATTATGTAACCCTACATGTTATTGATTTTACTGCTCTAGATGCCATCTCTACAATCCCCATCGCTACTGAATTCCTTCCAAAATTTCACATGTTACAATCCACCAATGCCCCATTACCCTCCATCCTACCTCACATCCCATGGATTAATCATACATATTTTTATCTAGATGATAAATTCTAGCTCCAAGATTCCATTGATGACCTTCACCTCATCCCCATATGCACACAACTCCATGATGGTTCTCACATGCTTGTTGAGGACACTATTGAAGTGGACATTGGCAATGATCTGGAACACCCTCACATCATCTCTCTCACCGCTAGCCTATTCGAATAAGAATGCATACTTTACAACAATTTCCTCATATACTATATTAAGGTATTTGCATGGTCCTACATGGATATGCCTAGCCTTGACCCATCGTTAGTCGTGCATAACCTTATCCTAGATAACAATGCTAAACCTGTATGGAAAAAGTTGTGTTGCATGCATCCCACCATCGTGCTGGTTGTCAAGGAGTTACAAAAACTCCTTGATGTCAATTTCATCTAGCCTATCGATTACCCTGAGTGGGTTTCAAACATGGTTTCCATTGGAAAACCCAAAGGGCATATCTGTATTTATACCAATTTTAGGGCAAGGTTATGCAAAAGCATGAAATATCATAAATTGGCTCTAATTAGGTTTTTTTAAATTTTGAAAAGGCTCATTTTGGATCATTTCATTGGGGCCAATTCACCCATAATTTATAGGATGAAATTTTTTTTGGGGTAAATTCGCCCGT